>CM062817.1:917775637-918460637 GCA_031772625.1 Pinus tabuliformis
TTCTTCAAAAAACGAATTTACCATTTAGACACTTTCTTTTAAATTTATGGAATAAAGCAAGATATCAAGCTAAAACCCTTTGAAAGCTAGCAAATACTCGCCTTTTTGCATATCGTTGAACCAAGTGTGTCAAAAAGCCTTGTTAACAAGCAAAACACGCGAAAAGAGATCAAAAGGAATCACCGTGCTTAACTTAAATATCATTAGACTTTTTCATTTAAAATTAAGGCCTAAGGCATTTCCTATTAAAACAAAAGCCTGTATCGCATGTCGCCATTCATAGAGGGCGCACTCTCATGAAACATGTTGAAACATGCGAAATGTGATATTGCGATGAGGCGGTCAACCTTATCGCATCGCGTTGGAAACACTTAAGAAAGGTCTTAAAACTTACGAATCACGTGATGTTGTGAAATGCGATAAGAGGTCAGACCTGATTAAAGCTTATGTCATAAAGTAGCACTTAAAATCCGCCGCACAATAAAAAACGCTTTATAAGGTGAAAATTCCATCAAACAAGCTACGCTTTAAACAATAAAGAACACATCGCATCTCGCATCTCACAGGAAACTAAGGAACTCTAAGAAAGTGCACCATCAAATATGTGATAATGCGATTTGCGATATTGCATCGCAATCGCAAAATCGACATTCTCACAAATTATAGCTCACCACCTTAAAAAAATCTTCCCATTTTACGATACGGAACATTAATGAGCAATAAAGGTAGCGATAACAAACTATTAGTGGATATTTAGTATGGGTTAATGTCATTTATGTTGAAAAGCAGCTCGACGTGATACGATATATTTTCATCTGCGTTTAATTAAAACTCCTTTCTTGTCACCTTTTCGAGGTTATCTGTATCATTCATCCTCGTTTTCATTCTTGCTTGTGTCTATCTGATATCTTTCGCTCTGCTCCATTTCAGGAAAAATCCATAGGAAGATTCATTAAAAGAAATGACAAAGAAGGGAAAGGCAGCTGCGTCTGAAAAGTCAGAAATGATCCCTCTTTTCTCTAATACTACATGCAGCAGAGACGAAGGAACTTCAACTTGGGAGGCCATGTATGATTTGTTAGAAGAGGAAAACCAATGCCACTTGTAGCAAATGCCTTGGCCGATGCTCATGTTTCCTCGGACGCCTCCTACTTTGAGACAGCATGTTCATTCCTACACCGCATAACCGCAAGACTGAAGATAATCCCATATACAGATATGGTCAATTAGATAATTGATGTGGTGGACATCTCGGACGGAAAATTCAAGAATCACAGGTAAGAGGTTATGGGATATTTTTTAGCAAAAATCATACAGCTAATGTACCATTTACCAGAGCCACGGAATCTCTACAATAAACAGTTCCTCGAGCAATTTGTTCACGAGAATGAAGGCCCGCAAGACGTCACGCGAACCTGGATAGCAGGTGAAGGCAAGCTCGAAAGGGATGAGATGGGTATGTATTCTACGTCATCTATCTCTTCCCCTTATAGTTTTGCAACAGTCATGCTATGTATATTGTTTGATAAACCCGATAGCACCAAACTTTCCCCAGAATGGCTTCCATTAATAGATGCAGTCGTGAAACATTTACCTATATTAGAGTATTTGGGAGCATTTCTCCACCGCATGTTCTCCCATACTATGTCTCCCACAAGTTAATGGCCAAGGAGATAGCCTACCAAATGGTAGGGGAAGGTGGGTTGAGCAAAGGATTGAAAGAGAAGAAGAAGGCCATTTGGCCTACATTTCCGTTGCAATGTGGTGTGTTTGCACTACATGATTTTGGACATGCATGCAAATAAGCAGAGATCATGAAGTCTCTGAAATTAGCTACAATCCCGGGAAGGCAGTATGACCCAAATGGCACTGCTAAGAACTTCACTACTATGGTGAAAGTGAAACCATTCACCCATGAATAGGATGCCTTTGATGACCTCTTCCTACAAAAAGAAACATTTTCAGAAGTGATGCATATGGCATCACTACTTTTTGTCCCAGATGATGTTGAAGCTTTCCATGTGTACAGAGAGAGGATATTATTGAGGGTCCCATTGGACCTACTACAAATTGAACCAATAAGGGAGCAAACTCCCAATGTAAGCTTGGAGGATAGCTCAAAAGAGAATTCTGAAGAAGAAACCCAAGAGAGATCTACTGATGAGTCGGATCACTCGGAGCACCAGTCTCAAAATGGGGGAGCCAATAAAAATAAAGAGTCTGAAAGGGACATAGCTGGAACTATAGAGGAAACAGTCAAGCAAACCACAACAAAGAAACAAGAAAAAATTCACTCCACATCCACTCAGTTAGCAAAAACCCCAGTTATTGATTTGGAAAAGGAATGGGAACATTTCAACAAGAAGCTTCACACAGATGAACAAACATCTGAGATACAGACTCCTAAGCAGCCACAACACAAATCAACTCAAGAAACAACAGTGGAGAAAATTGTAGGCACTCAGGATGTTGAACTCATTCCTGCCACCCCCACTTCAGAAATTATTTTGAGAATTGAGGAAATTCCTCCACTGGATGTATTTTACAATCCTACCCACAAAGCTGTCATCAAAAGACAGAGGAAGAAAAGAAAGTTAGACGCTGCATCTATTATGACTCTTGACAATGAACCAATAGACATTGTATGGAAAGACTCACCCATGGACCCATCAGAAAATCTCACAAGATTGTCACAATTCACAGGATCCTATGCAACAACAACAATTGACAAAGCGACAGAGGTCCAAATGTTGCTTAAAGAAAAGAAAAAAAGAATTATGTTGTTGGAACAACAATTGGCTCAAGAGAAATTCAATCAACAAGCAAAATTACAAGTAGCCTAGCTCCAACAAGAATTTGAATAGATGAAAATACAACATCAGGCCAGCCTAGCAGAAAGAGATGTGCAGATACAAGCTATGACAGATAAGTATAAAGACAATCTGCAAATCTATGAGTTCATAAAGGAAGCACTCAGTCTTAACTCCCAAATAATGAAGCAGAAGGAAGTTCTTTGCCAGAAAATCTCACAAATAAGTCCTTATTGCGAGATCAATGATAAGCTAACAAGCCAAGTTGTCGACATGAGACTTGAGTATGACGAAATCCATAAAAAGATTTTTGACTTTATCACCTGGAAAGAATCAGAAGAAGGGAGAAAGGCTGATCTTCCAAAACTGGAGGAATCGCATAAAGACATCTTGTTCACAGATTGGGATTCTCGGCTCAAGCAAGTGGAAAGGGCAACAACAATCACAGCAGTAGTAGCAAGTAGCATAATAGAAGACATCAACGAAAATTTTCATGGCACCAACCTGGTTACAGAAAGAATACTAGGATTTCTTCCAAATGTCAAACAATTAGAGCAGCAGTGGAGGTAGGCAGTGAAGGAAAAGGAGGAGGTGATCAGACAAATGAGCAAGCTAAACTGGGAAGCATACTAGCAGTTCTTGGTAAAACCATACAACCAGTGGATGACCTTGAGATGCTTAACAACTTCCACACAAAAAATGGTGCCAGCACTAACAGACATTATATTTGTTGGGCAGTTGAAATCTACGATCAGCCAACTGACACAGCTCAAGCCTATGATAGATATTTGCGATCTCAAAGATCAAATGCAAAGGATTTAGTCACTCAGTTTATTTTTATTTTAAGTTTTATTTTTGCATAATCTGAGGTAGATCATTTAAACCTCACTGGGTGACCTTGAGATGCTTAACAACTTCCACACAAAAAATGGTTCCAGCACTAACAGACATTATATTTGCTGGGCAGTTGAAATCTGCGATCGGCCAACTGACAGAACTCAAGCCTATGATAGATATTTTTGATCTCAAAGATCAAATGCAAAGGATTTAGTCACTTAGTTTATTTTTATTTTAATTTTTATTTTCGCATCATCTGAGGCAGAACATTTAAACCTCCTCATCTATTTTTGTAATAATCTATTTTAGGACCTACAATTTAGTATTTAAACCCATCTCATGCATTTAGAGAGGGGTCTAGAAATTTTATCAGAAACATTCTTCGAAACATTGCACTTTTATACTTTTGAGGAGGTTCTGATGGAATGAATTGAACAAGATCTATTTTCTCTTAAATATTTAGCATGCTCTACTGAAATGCACTTTTGTACTCTTAGAATATGTTGGATTGATTGAAAGTTGGCCAATATTGTTAAAGCACATGAGCAGGACTCATCATATATGGTACTTTATCTTATGATCTTGTTTTATTTATGTATTAGGCAGTACTTCTTCTGTTAATTGTTTTATGTGTGAAAGTATAAATTACAATTAGCATTATTGCACTTCTGTATGATGTTGGCTTTGACTTTATTCTAAATACATGAACGATTTATATGCGATATATTTTTCACAATCATTTTGGCTAACTATTTATCCCAAACGATTATTATTAAATGATTTCATTTCTTATTGCATTTGAATGATCTATATTACCAATTGTTGTAGGACATCATTGTAGATTGCATATTGTATTGAAGTCTCGGGTATATTTATATTTAAACTAGGATATATGCATGTGTTTAGTAGTTTAGATTAGATTACACTTAGCTTAATCATTCTCCTGTTACATCATATATCACCCCATCGACGCTATAAAAATCATTTCTGAGAAACTGGTCCCATTATCCCCAGTCGAAGCCACTACCCCAAACGGAAAAGGAGATGTTAACCAAGGTCACCGGGTGGTTTTCCCCCATGTTGTAGCAACGATTTTCGAGGCTTCAATGGGATCCTGGGGTTGAGAGACATCTAAACAATAGGGTATCACCCCTATCTGTACCCATAGGGTGGAATATGATGCTCCCCTATCTTGGTCTATGTAGAGTATACTCTAGTTGTCACCTCTCTTTCCCACCCATCTGGCCAATGGGTGTTGGTTGCTTGATTTAGGTGTGATCCTTACTATTTATGGTAAGTGGCATCTCACTTAAGCTAAAGATGTAGGTGTTCTACCACTGACTCTTAAATGTCATGTTGGGAAGATCAGCAAAGTTTCTTGATTTATAGCATTGGGCTCCTCAATAGAGGATTTTCTCGAGTTATAGCATTGGACTCCCCATTGGAAAATTTTCCCAGGTTGTAGCATTAGGCTCCCCACTAGAATATTTTCCCCAGTTGTAGCATTGACTCATAGCTTGAAGAGTTTCTCGGGTCGTATAAATTACTCCCTGCTGGCAGAGTTTCCCAGGTCGTAGCATTGGCTCCCCTCTAGTAGAGTTTCCCGGGTCGTAGCATTGGCTCCCTATTGGTAGAGTTTCTTGGGTTGTAGAATTAGCTCCCCGCTGGTAGAGATTCTCGGGTAGCAACATTGCCTTCCTACTAGCAGTGATTCTGGGTGGTAGATAGTGGCTTCCCAATTGATATAGGGTGGTAGATTGAGCTCCCATCTGATATCCAATTCTTCTTCTTTTAGATTCGATAATGTTTAGAATATGAGCAGAGACAAGCAAGAGATAAGCAGCGATAAGTTGAGATAAACCAAGATGAGCAGCAATGACATTTGATGAATAGATACTTGAGATATGACATGATATGATGATAGGATTGTATTTTCTCCCTAGTTGAGAGGGAGTGATAATTTTTGGAAGCTTAGTGACAAATTCCAATCATGGTACTAGATTCCTCTTTTCGAGAGGACCAATTTTGACTATTAAAGCACTAAATTTGGACAAAGGAAAGTATATTTTTTAAGAAAAGCCTACATGTGCACAATAGGACAAGTCGACCCAAAAGAGAAATTTGACTCTCGTGGATGGCTATAAATACAAGTCAAGTGACCCTCATTTGGACATTATCATTATTATCATTATTCTTTCTTTGGTTTGGCTCACAGAGTTCTGAGATGGTTCGCAGAAGTCCGCTCACACATGTCTGAGATTGTAGGGTCTGAATATCACACATGTGTTAGGGTTCTTTATTTCAGATCGCAAGCTTGACACAAGAAATTTTCGGCTATAACCACAGGATTGACACAGGCAAATTTTGGCTATAATCGTAGGAATGCAATCTCATGCATGGGGTTGGAAGGTTTCAGTTGCACGCACATCACTCTTTGCATGCGGTTGGGACCTAGGGTTAGAGTTTTTTAGTTGGACCCATATTTTATTAGTTTATTGCAGATAGTGATAGTTGACCACAAGATTTTGAATTAGGGTTTTTGTTATTAGTATTGTTGGGTTCATCTCTTGGATATTGATTAATTGATTTTGCTAGATAGTTTTATGGTTGAAGATATGGATCATTGTACTCTCTCTTTTATGAAACATTCGATGACAATCTAATAAGAAGAATAATTTGAAAGGGTTCTCCCCGTAATCGATTTTTCCTTGGTCTTTGAATAATCCTGGTGTCTCTATGTGTGAATGCTTTTCTTCTATTGTTCCTTTATACTCTGTTGCATTGATGATGATATAGTTCTTTCTATATAGTTGCATATTTTGTTCAATAATGTATTGATGTTGTGGGGTGAATTTAATGTGGAAATGAAGAATGCAATTATCTAAAGCAAAGAACAATATATAAATAGAAAAATTAACAATGGGTTCAGATTTGGGCTAAAGAAAATTCATTGAATGCCACCCCTATATAGAAACCATTAATGGAAGCAAGAGAATATGGAAGAGACCTAAAAGAATTTTAGCGTTTGAAGGAAACCCTAGGTAATTTGGTTATTATGGTTTGATGGATATTATGAAGTTAGGGTTTGGAAGAAACCCTGATTTATGACAAGTGTTTGAGATATGTAATCTAGAAACCCTAGCATGATTAGGCTTTATCTCTTGTGACATTAATGACCCTTGAAGGTTGGTTCAAGAGGGAGATGATCACTTCTCGTTGAGAGATAAGTACCATTTATATTTATGTTATTTATTTTGTAGATTTATTGTTTTTCTTATAGTTCTTACATGAATATTTGAGTATATATACCTTTGACCTTTAGATGAGATGTGAAACACATATCCTTCTCGAGGATCATCTAATGTGCGGGAAAAGAAATCTAGTGGAAGAAGAGAAGATCTAGTGGAAATTTGACAAAGTGCTACAACTGCCTATGAAAAATAAGTATTACAGGTTGCAAAGGTATATGAATACTACAAGGCATGCAAGCTGCAATATCGGATGGCAAGGTAATCCTTGAGGTATGACAAGAATATGAAAGTAAGTTTGATTTATGGTACATGTGATATATATTAGTGCTCTTGATATTTTGCAAGCATCTTTCATTTTAGACATGATGGATTTCTTGATCTCATAAAGAAGGATAGCACATAGTTTTTTATATATGGTATCTTGATACTATTGTTAATGCTTGAGATAAACATGATGAAAGTGTGACAATAAAATTGGCACTCTTGTTGATCTTGGTAAGGTTTTGTTAAGCTTAGTAAATCTGACATGTGGTAGAATTGGATGCCCAGGATTGATGTTTATGATCATGCAAGTATGAAGATACTCTTATATGACACATACCCTTGATGAATGTTTGATAACATGATGATGACTTGTTATGATATATGTATGAGAGCCTAATATAGTTTGTGATCTAACAGTTTTGTTGTAACATGAGAATATTATGATAGATAGGTTGATTGTGATGATTGAAAAGGATTCTCATTCAGAGGGAGAAACACTTCATGAGATTTTAACACCTATCATTATTTGAAAATATGACTCTTAATTGTTGAAGGAATGATTATGGTCATAAATAACCATCTGATAGTTTTAAAGAGTTTTTGGCAAGTTCTGATCTGAGAAAAGAAGGGTTCTCCTAGTTTAAGCCCCAACTAAATGGAATAAAGATTAAGGGTGTGGTTATAAGCCTCCCAACCGCATGGAAGAAGTCCTATGGGTGGGTTTGTGTTTGTAGGTCACAAAAACTGAAGTCTTATGCACAAGATCAGGAGTGCACCAGGAGTATGTCAGACCTTCAGTTATGGAGCAGATGATGGAAGAGTTCTATGGGCAAGGAAGTTTCTAAGGTCTTCATAATGTTTGACTTATTATAGAGAATGTGAATGTCTTGGCTTATCTTTTGTTTGTAGGGGTCTGTAGTATGTAGTGATTTTTATTCTGAATGAATGGATGGAAGAAACTTATATGACTTATCCATGGTGTATGCATTTACATTTAGTAATAGAAATAATTATGATCATGTGGATGGCTTGATGAAGTTTTATATTGCTTGGTAAATGATAATTGTTGACATGATGATAAGGTTTGATTGATTTTATTGCAAAATATTGATTTGTTTAAGGCCAGGTATATTGGTTTGGTTAGTGTTATGATTGCAGAAACATTGCATGGTTTGAAACAAGCTCCTCGAACCTAGCATGTTCACATTGACAATTACTTGGTGAAGCTTAGAAGCAGTTATGATCCGAACCTCATAATTTGGTTCAAGGTTTGCCTTTGATTTTTCTTATATATGCTGACGATTTATTCTTGATAGGTAGTGAGCCTCTAATGATCAAGCATAAGAGGAAGTTGGCACTGAGTTTGAGATGAAATATCTTCTAGAGATATGAGTCTGCATGGATACATTGATAATTGGAAGAGCACATTGAGTACATTGTTGCTATCATGGCTAGCTATGGAGCAATTTGGTTAAGAAAAAAATTTGGAGAGTTGTTTGAGCAAGATTTGGATGCATCAGTGATACACTACAACAATAAAGAGTGGGATCCAATTGGAATAGAATCCCATATATATATGGGACTGAGACATCTTCATAGACTGAGACATCTTCATAGATTGAGATAGTGTTGTTGTATGGGATAAGCTTAGGCTTATGGTTACTACCTCCATGAGAGGGAAGATGAATAAGGTATCCTTTTGTGACATATATTTATTCGAATATAATATTTGAATTGATGTCCTTCATGAGCAGGAAAACAGAGGATTGTTTCTCTTGGTGATGTTTGAGGCAACTCTTTAAAGATTTGGTTAAGTTGGTATCAAATGTGAGCACATTGATATGTTTTTTATCTATAGAGAGAAACTTGGATTGATGGATGTGACCCTCCTAAAGTAAGGGTGTTGGCTTATCGAAGATACATTAGCCTGCTATTCCCCCCTGTCTGAGCTCCTGGGGTGAGGAATTGAGATGTAGGGATTTGGGGTTGAGGGACCTTTGGACAATAGGGTATCACCCCTATATGTTACCCATAGGGTGGAAGATGTTTCTCCCCTATCTTGGTCTATGCAGAGTATACCCTAGTTGGCATCTGTCTTTCCCACCCATCTAGCCAATGGGTGTTGGTTGCTTGAGTTAGGCACGATCCTTACTATTTATGGTAAGTGGCATCCCACTCAAGCTAGAGATGCAAGTGTTCTACCACTAACTCTTAAAGGTTATGTTGGAAAGATCAACAGAGTTTCCGAGTGTTAGTGTTGAGATCCCCGCTAGCAGAGTTTCCCGAGTTGTAGCATTGCGCTCCCCACTGGCAAAGTTTCTCGGGTTGTAGCATTGGGCTCCCCACTAGAAGAGTTTCACGGGTCGTAGGATTGGCTCCTCACTAGTAGAGTTTCCCGAGTCATAGCATTGTCTCCCCACTGGCAGAGTTTCTCGGGTCGTAGCATTGGCTCTCCGTTGGCAGAGATTCTAGGGTAGCAACATTGGCTTCCCGTTGGCAGCAATTCTAGGTGGTAGAAAGTGGCTCCTCGATGGATAGAGGGTGTTAGATTGAGCTCTCCTCCGATGTCAAATTCTTCTTATTTTAGATTCGAAAATGTTCAGCATATGAATAGAGACAAACAAGAGATAAGTAGGGATAAGTAGAAATGAACCAAGATGAGCAACGACGAAATTTAAGGATGAGATACTTGAGATGGGACACGATAAGATGACAAGATTGGAATTTCTCCCTAGCTAAGAGGGAGTGTTAATTTTTGGAAAATCAGTGAAAAATTCTAGCCATGGGACTATACTCCTCTTTTCGAGAGAAGTTTGACTATTAAAGCATTGAATTTGGACAAAGTAAAGTGTATTTTTGAAGAAAATCCCACATGTGCACAAAAGGACATGTTGGCCCAAAAGAGAAATTGGACTCCCATGGATGGCTATAAATACAAGTCAAGTGACCCTCATTTGGACATAATCATTATGATCATTCTTCTTTATTTTCTTTGGTTTGCACAGGTCTGAGATGGTTCGCGGAAGTTCACTCACACATGTTTGGGATTGGAGGGTATGAAGCTCGTATGTGTGTTAGGGTTTTTTATTTCCGACTGCAATCTTGGCACAGGAAATTTTCGCCTATAACCGTAGGCATTTAGGTTCATGCGTGTGGTTGGAAGGTTTCAGCCACACACACATCACTCTTTGTATGTGGTTAGGACCTAGCATTAGAGTTTTTCATTTGACTGCATATTTTGTTAGTTCACCGTAGAGTTTGGTAGTTGACAGTAGATAGTGACATTTGATCGCAAGCTTCTGAATCAGGGTTTTGATTATTAGTATTACTAGGTTCATCTCTTGGATGATGATTAATTTATTTTGTTGGATAGCTTGGTTTAAGATATGGATCATTATTCTCTCTCTTGGTTGAAACATTCAATTACTATCTAATAAGAACAAGAATTTGAAATGGTTTTCCCCGTAGTGGGTTTTTCCCTTGTCTCTAACCAATCCTGGTGCCTCTATGTGTTAATGCTTTTCTTCTATTGTTCCTTTATGTTCTGCTTCATTGATGATGATATTGTTCTTTCTATGTAGTTGAATATGTTGTTAAATAATGTATTGATGTTGTGGGGTGAATTTAATGTGTAAATGAAGAAATGCAATTATATAAAGCAAAGAACAATATATCCCTAAGAAAAATTAACATTTTTTCCCTATAAAGCAACCCTCCATTTATATGAGAAAATTATATTGAGGCTATGTATTATTCTATGTGAGAAAAAAAGAGGAGAATTTGTGAGAGTGAAGAGGAATTTATAGAAGATTTGATGTAGGTTGTATCCCTTCATTTTGTTGGATAATATAAAAGGAAGGATTGAATGTTTCTCCATGTACATAGCCCAAATTGGGTGAACCACGTATACTTGTGTCTCTCTTGTTTTATGACTTTTTGTGTTTTTTTTTTCGCAATATTTTATGTGTTCCATTTCTCTGTTATTTAATTTATAACAATTCCATTATTATTTCTTGTAAAAATGATGCCATTATTCAATTCGTATTGGGATAACCAAAGCTTGATTGCGTGCTTCTGATTGGTTGATAAATCGGATGACAAGGTTCCTTGTTCCAAATATTTCCTTAGTTCTTTATTTGGAGATGGCTCAACATTATACATTTGCATAGAATTTGAATTATTATATTTCAATTTTGTTATCCCAATCTTCATTGTCCTCTACTTTGGGATCCAGGGCTTGTGAAACTAGTTTACACAATTTCTAACCTTTGATGGTATGTGCAGCTTTGAATTCAACGTCATATTCCTGCAATGAAATAATTCACATCTCTCTTCATTCTCTAAGCTCATTTTGTATAAATAGTGTTTTAACCATGGGATGGGGAATGATTACTTTGAGATGAATTTTTAGAATATAATTCCTAAAGTGTTTCACCGCTTTGAAAACAATGTAGGTTTGTTTGTCAATGTCTGGATATTTTACCTCAGATCCTTGCATCCTTATGCTCATAAAATATATTGGTCGTTCATTTCCTTGCTCATCCTTCTGTGTCAATACAGTTGCAAGAGAGCAATAAGAGGCAAATGTATATAACACTAATTCTTTGTTAAATTCAAAGTTGTACACGGCGAGATATCTTCGTGAAATCTTCCTTCTCTTCTTGATTCCATCTAAACACAACATCCTTCTTGATCATATCTTGCAAATGGTTTACAATCTACATGAAATCGAATATAAACTTCCTGACAAAATTGATTTTTCCCGAGAAAGATTGCATAGAATTTTTATTGTTATGGTACAGAATCTACGTGATAGCCTTCACTCTTTTAGGATCTATAGTGATTCCATTTTTGGAAATAATATGCCTCAATATATTTCCTTCATATGCTACAAATAATTTGTTTTTTGGTTTCAATGATATTTTGTATTTACGAAAGTGTTCGAAAAAATTCTTCAGATGGCGTAAGTGATCTAAATACTTCTTATAAAAAGCCGTGGCATCATCAAGATATACAACTATTATTTTCCTGATCAATCTGTGAATGTTATGTCCATAGCACATTAAAAATTAGCTCCAATATTTACCAATATGAAAGGCATGTGCTTGTAAGAAAAAGTACCCCATTTGGTTCTAAAATTTGTTTTCAAGTGATCTAGTCCATAAACCAAAACTTTGTTATATCCCGAGAAATCATCTAATAGAGAAAAAAATTGGATCTTGATATTGTCTAACAAATTTTATCCATATATGGTACAAGATAATTATCCTTATTAAAGTCTCGATTTAGAATATGAAAATCCACACATGAATTTACCCTAACTTATTTCTTACAGGTGCGAAATTAGAGACCCAAGTAGAGTGTCTTACTTTTAAGATGATCTGTGCATCTAATAATTTATTTAGTTCTATTTGGATAAGACATTCTAGAGTGGAATGCACTTTTTGCATCTTCTTCTGGAAAGGCTTCATACCCTCCTTAAAGGGAATGACATGTTGAATAATTTGAGTATCATATGTCTTTAGATCGTTGTAGATCCAAGAAAATACATCTCTGTAATTCTTGAATATTTAAATTAAGTCCTAGTGTTTTTCTCCAATACAAAAAGTATTAATATTTATATACTTGGGATCTTGTTCTATACCAAGGTTTATTTATTCATGCCTTAATGTAGAACATTGAGTCTTGGTGTTTTGGGTCCCTTTAAAATGATTATACAAATCATATAGCTTTTCCAATGTGACTACTCCTTTCTGCATTATATTTCCTTTGGGAATTTATTTTGTAGGTAAATCCTCTCTGTGGACAAAGATGATCCCTCTAGCCCAATGAGTGGGTCTAGAAACAAACGAGACAATCTACAAGACACTTTCTTACACTACAATCGAAATTAAAGAAGAGGAGGGAGACCCACCTTGTTCTAATGCTATGATGCATTCCTTTGTTGAAGATCTTGATCGCTTGCTCCCTCAAGCTCAATCCTCGCTACTCATGACATTTGAATACCTACACATGAGACCAAAAACACAACAAAGCATAAAAGTGCAACCATCATAATTCAAATGTAATCCACCTAATAGATCAAGGAGTTTTAAGATAAATGAAGCATCAACACAAACATTTATGGAAAGTGAACCAAAAATTGTATATATTAATAAACAAGAAAGGAAGCATACAACCCAAGCCTTGATGTTGGAATCCCTCCTTGAGTGAATTTCCAAGTCCAAGCACAAGCTTTCCAAGAACTCCTTCTCCAAGCCAAAATGAATATCATGTAAGCATTATCTCAGCATAAGGGTGCAAATAATCGGAGACCAAGCATTTGGGGATGGAAGGGAGTGAATTTATAGGAAGGAAGAGGGAGTTAGTGATCCACAAAAGAGGGAGGAAGGTCCACATCTCAAGGGGAAAGCCCATGATGATAAGGTCAAGTGGCCCAAATGAGAGAACTCGACCATATCAACAACAACCAATATCCAGCTCGTTGTTCCCGAAGGTTCTAGTGAGCGAGTTTTCCTATGAAAACCCATGCTAGCAGCGCGAGTGTCTAACTGAGCAATCGCCCATCAGCACAGGCAGGGATTGGAGCAAAACGCGTTGATGCCAAAAATTAGGTTTTTAGGCAACTTTCTCCATAATGATTTCAGGGCATCTTTCTTTTGATTCTTTAGGAAGGCTTTAGTCTGTATATCATGATGGATATGTTGTACAATAGTAAATTTTTTGGCACTTCAGGATATGGCATGGGAAGTGAACAGGAGATATGACAAAATAATGTGTAATAGGTGCCCCCTAAAGCATGAAGACGGAATAGGGAATGGTGGTTGAGATGCTTTACAAGTCAGTGCAAGGATGAGAACAACACCGTCAAGAGACCTGCAGATCAAGCATATACATATACATATCTGAAATCTCGGATGATCATGCCTAACAATACAAGAATAGACATCTAATAATACATGAATCTGTGGTATGTACGTAGCCATCCGAATAGGAGGGATCATGTGCAAAGATCCTCGGTATGGTTGCAGCCATCTGAATGGAAAGGATCGTGAATATGGACCCACAGTATGGTCGTAGCCATCTGTCAAGAGGAAACAAGTGTACAATCACAAATGACTCACAACTCCATGCAACCTGGATTTTATCAGAAAAAAATCTATGGTCTTGTGCTTCGTCTCGACCCGATCAATGTATGAATTCTAACATGTGAATAGCGGTGTCGAATTCGAACATGATAGAAAACCACCTGATTACCGATAAATGATGTAAACTGTTAATAGGCATGAGAGAAACCACCTATAATGACAATGGATCTCAAGGTACAATTAGCACAATCTACAACTGTGAATAGTGAATTTGAAGTCAAACACTTGTGGAATCATCTGACCAAAGGTCAATGAAGTAAACTTATCGTCGAATGTGAAGAACTTGTCATTGAGGCATGCAAGCTCTAAGGTACTGGAAGGGATTTTCTAAATCATCTTCCTAGATAATAAGTTGAAGTCGACATGAATTGATCCGTCAAAGGAGGGCCATAAAGAATCACACATCATCAACAAGAAATAAAATGATGTAGTAGAGTGGATATGTATGATCCTGTACTGTGGCAGAAAGTTAGACAATGTATAGGCAGTAAAGAACTGCATATAGGACTTCTCTTGAACATATCGGCGACGCGACTCTGAAGTTTGGCAACATTTGACTCAACGTAGGATCAGAGGTCACGATGACGAAGCGGTATGATTAGATGAGAGGCAAAATGGATTCCCCAAACCTGGGAAGGCAAGTGACTAAGTGATGATGTCCCAAACTCGACACCAGCAACAAATGAGTGTCATGTTCAAGAGTGACATGCTACCTTTATAGAATATAAGAGATGAACACTTTCACTTTTTCCCCCACCATTTTTAGCGAGTACCCCATATATTTTGTATCGCAAGCTTGAAGGGGATAGAATATGCTTGACATATAATTTCACCCTTCAAATGAATCCATCCTAGTAAGTTTTACGAGCCCTAGGAAGGAGGAATTTGATCTTGTCATGGTGACAAGTCCTGCATCGTTTAAGTTTTACGAGTCCAACGGAGGTGAAACTCAGCATATTTTTCATGTTTAGAGAGTTTGAAAAAGAAGCGAAAAATAAAACTCTAAAGTTCCTTTTTCATAAATCGTCTCTTGAAACTGAAAAGGTACAAAACAATATCCAAGACAAACTCTTAACCATGTTCGACCAAGGTATTCCTTTTTTCGTACAATAGTCTATCTCGGTCCAAAAAAGGGTTAAATTTATATTGAGTAGATGTCATTTCATTTACTTTAAGGAGTTTGAAAAGACAATTACTCGACAATATTTTCATATTTTGAGAATCAAAAAAAAAAAAAAGCTAAAAAATAATTCCGCCTGGAAGAATGAGTAGTATAAAAGGATAGCAATTGGTTATGGTGATGATGGAACTGCTCAAAACATGTAAGGGTCAATAGGTTGGCTAATAAGACCACTCATTGCAGATGTTCCTCAGGTAAGGGTAAAACAACCAAGTGAAAGCGTATGATCAGCCAAAGAGATGGTGACGATGGAATGAAAAAACCAAGGCTCATCTAGCAAAAACAGGTTGATAAAACGGAAATCACAAGAGGTTAAAAGGGAAATGGTTTCATTTTTACACAAGCGTGAAACATGAGAAAAACTATGCTTGAGATGAGTTTTCATGCCCCTAGCATAATGACTCAATTCGAGGTACATGCCCCCCAAGCTTCATTTCATTCACCTAAGTAAACGATTGGTTACTAATAGGTGGATGGAATGAAGGTTTCCTTACGAGATCAAGTCAAAGACTCGACTGGGATTTTATGAGATCTAATCAAAGACTCGAATTGGAATGGGATTTGTTTCATTTTTTAATGATCTTGAGACAGGAATAGAACCATGCTCACGACACCTTATTTCATTGTTTAACGAGCTTGACTCAAGTAAAGGAACTCTGCTCGTGGGAACTTAATTCATTTTTTAACGAGGTTGACATAGTAAAAGAACTATCCTCATGACACCTATTTCTTTTTCACTTCTTTTACAAACTCTATAAACATGAAAAAGATGTCAAGTTTCACTTATGTCAAACTCGTAAAACTTAAACGACGCAGGACTTGTCACCAAAAAGACTCCGAGTTTCTCCTTTCTAGGACTTGTAAAACTTACTAGGATGGATTCATTCGAAGAATGAACTTATATGAAAATCATATTCTATCCCCTTCAAGCTTGTGATTAAAAATAATTGTGGTACTCACTAGAAATAGTGGGGAAAAAGTGAAAGTGAACCATCTCTTGTATAGGCAACATGAGACTCATCTGTTTCTCGTGTCAGGTTTGGGATATCCTCACTTAGTCACTTGTCCTTTTGGGTTTAGGTAATCCATTTTTCTTCTCATCTGACTATTCCACTTCATCATCATTACCCTTGGTCCTATGTTGAGTCAAATGTTTCCGCATTCCGAAGTCATGTCGCTGATATGTTTAGGAGAAGTCCTGTCTGCAGTTTTTACTACCTATACATTGCTTGACCTTTTGCCACAGTCTTGGATCATACTTATTTATTCCACTTTACTCCTTGTTTCGGGTCAATGATGAGGGAATCATTATGGCCCTCCTTCAACGGATCACTTCTCATCGACTTCAACTCATTATCCAGAAAGATGATTTAGAAACTCCATTCCAGTACCTTAGAGCTTGCATGCCTTAATGGAAAGTTCTTCGCATTCAACAACAGGTTTTCATCATTTGCCTTCGATCGAATGATTCCGTGAGTGTTCGACTTCAACTTCATTTTCACATTCATGGATTTACTGTCATACCTTGAAAACCATTGTCATTATTGGTGGTTTCTCTCAAGCCTTTTAACGAATTTCATCATTGGCTGATAATCAGGTGGTTTTATAGAATGTTCAACTTCGACACATCTATTCACATGTTAGAATTTGCACATTGATCCGATCGAGACAGAGCATAGACCCTGGATTTTGTCTGATAGAATCTAGGTTGCATGGAGTTATGAGTCATTCAGGATTTTTTACATGATCCTTTTTGTTTGGATGGTTATGACCATACCACGGGTTCGTATTCATGATCCTTTCTATTCAAATGGTTGCGCTCATACCATGGATCTTTTCACATGGTCCTTTCTATCCAGATGGTTGCGTCCATATCGTGGATTCATTTTTTATATATATGACATAGATATCAGATATGTATATGTATATGTGTCATTGATTTGCTGGTCTCCTAATAGTGTTTTTTCTCGTCCTTGAAAAATATCATAAAGCATCTCATCCATCACTCCCTGTTCTGCCTTCATTCTTTAGGGGGCATCTGTTACACAGTATTTTGTCACAACTCTTTCTGTCAAAACATTGACAATTATGCATTGTACCCATCCTAATATGAAAACCAAATCCTCCCTGAAGAATTGTTGAAAACTTGCCTTAAGCCTTTCTTGAGAAATATAAGCTCAAAACCCTAATTTCTGGGTCAGCATGACTGTGACACTACCCTCTCATGCTGATGGAAGGTTACATTATAAGAGCCTCACACTGCTAGAACGATTTTTTCTTGGACATTCATGTTAAACCCTTTAAGGAATTTTTTCCCAAACTAGAAGAGAAGCTTCGTGATCTAGAGGCTTCCATAACGGTGAGTTGGATGTTGTCCGTTGTGGATGTGGTCGCATTCTCCCAATATTTCCCTTTGATCTTATCCCTATTCGCTTCCTCCTTGAGATGTTTACCTTCCTCTATCTTTGGTGAGATCCTAACGCCCTCTCCCTACCTATAAATTTATCCCCCTCCATTCCCAAAGGTTTGGTCATTGATTGTTGCATCCCTACGCTGAGATTATGCTTACATGCTACCCATTCTAGCTTGGAAAAGGAGTGCTTGAAGAGTATTTGCTTGGACTTGGACATCCACCCAAAGGAAGGCTCCAACTTCAAGGCATAGGTTGTATGCTTCCCTTTTTATTTTCTTAATATATGCATCTGAAGTTCACTTTCCATAATTGTGTAAATATTTATTGGATTAGCTTAATGTTCCTTGATATTTTAAGTATTTTATTCTTGATGTATTTTTTATATGCCCTCGTGTCTTTCATAGTACCTTGTTATTCCTTGCAGGTTTCCAAACTTGAAGAATAGCTTGGGAGAGAGGCCTAGATTGAAATATTCAAAGCCATCCCTGAGGATCAAGCGATTAGCATCAGAATTAGGTAGTTTCCTCCTTACTGCATTTTTCAAGTATAAGCTAGGAAAGTGTGTATTAGATTGTTTGGTTTGTTGTTAGACCCACTCTATGGGTTAGAGGGATCGATTTTGTACACAAATGGGATTTTCCTTCACAATAGAATGTTTGTTTCATCCTCTAAAAATTGTTCATTATCATCTTCATAAATAATGACATCTTTAAACACGTTCAAATTTATGATAAATTCCAATATTTGTTTATCATCATTATACACTCTAAAATTAGTTACATTATCCCGTACAACAAGTTTATAAACTATTTCAATAGAAAAACCATCCCTCAAATGAGTAAAATGTGTAATTGTGCTAGCCAAAGTATCAATTGTAGCATTCTTAGATCTAGAGACTAAAATAATATTGAAATATTTAATCAACGAATAGTGTTTTGTACTTGTCTAGTGATGATCTTGGAATCACAAATTATTTTGATACATTATACCTGTAAGTCTATGGCCTTATTCAGTCCAAATATCAAAGCCTCGTATTCAGTTGTATTGTTGGTGCAATAAAATTCCAAGCAACATAAGATAAGAGTCTTATTCTTTGTTGGATCCAATAAGATGCAACTTGCACTAGCTCCATCTTGAGTTTTAGAACCATCATAGTAAGGATTCAAAATATTGTTATTTACAAGAGTATTACTATTTACATTAAGATTATTGATTTATATTATGTAGTGTTCATTTGCACCAGTCAGAGTACAAGAAAGGACCTTTTACTGTGTATCAAATGGTACTGATGATGGCTAAGCCATATAATAGCCAAGATCTAATTCCAAGAAAAAAATTCCCACAATGACCTGAGTAAAACTTATTGATTCATTATGTCCTTCCAACTCTATAACGGTGTACTACATATGAGATTTGTTATTCACCCTTTTCTAATTATTATTTCCCTTGTAAGTATGCCACAAATGGGACTAATTGGTTGGAAAGTAACCTTACAGCTTCTTTGACCAGAGTTTGTTCAATAACAAGTTGTATGCCTTAGGTATGTCTATGATAACAATTTCAATAACTTGGTGAACTCTTGGGTCGGATGACACTCGAATGAGCACATCATTAAGGTCACCAACAACTTGCACATCAATTACGTCCAGTTGTATAATCTAAGTATTTTTTTTCTTTGGAGTCACGTTTATTTTCTTACAAAACGACAAAGGAAGCACCAAAGTCTACTAAAATATTATGTACATTATGATTAAAAATATCAAATGTAAGCAAGAAACATTTTGTTTGATATCTCGTGTGGGCTTCAATACTTGCAACATTAATCACTTCCTTATCACAATTTGCGACCTTTTCTGATATTGCATTAGTAGAATTAGTTGATGTTGAAGTGGACTTACTCTATGTAGCAAATGATTTGAATGTTCTAAGAAAAAATCTCTTTTTGTGTAAGGTAACATAAATCATAGAGTAACATTTACTCATCTTCTTCATGTCCTCAATCACATTATACTCCATCACTTTTCCTTTAGCCTTATCTTTATTTGTGTTGGTTGGAGATGGAGTTGGACTATCCTTCATGGTTGATTCAAGTGTTATTTCACTTGCTTTAGCATTACCCACTAAGATCTAAGTTGGTTGAGTGCTCTTAGCATCAGAAGTTGAATTTTTATTACTAGTCCTAGAAGAAAGTATTTTTCTAAGCAACGCTTTTCCCTTCTCTAGAGGATTAGGGTCAGTGATCGGTCCTTTACTATGCAAGTTGTAATATTTAGCAGCTTTATCCAGTTGGGTCTCTCCAAGTGAAACTTCTCCTACCATATGTGTTTCATGATCAACTACCACATCCTATAACAACATAGTCAACCCTGTAACGGATTCATCATCTACTTGAAAGGGAATCTTCTTCTAATGTTTGCTCTATTTGATCTTCAAGGGATTGTTGCTCTAGCAATGAATTGATTATAAGGTTCATCAAATTTATCCATTTGAGACATATCTTCTAGAAGTTGCCAGCTTTATTGTATGAATAGAAGTTATCCATCCCAATTTCTTCAACATTTAAGTTGACATTTGAGATCTCAGATGATTTAGATAGAGGGTTATTATTACGCTTTTGAAACGGCTAAAAAGATCAATTACTTGAAGAACTTTCTCTGGAACTTCTCTTGAAATATACAACTTCATTGGTTAACTTCTTGACCATCTTGACCACACTTTCTAGATCACTCGTTTCTTTCTCAATGGATTTACTTGTGGTTGGTTGGGGCTTCTTCCCACTACTCTTTGATTCTTCTTGCAAGTGGTGGACACCAATAGAGCGAAATTTTGTTTTTCTACTTCCAATGCTTTGGTAAAGTTCTCCACCAATGTAGCCTTGTTTTCCTTTTTAAAAAACATTTCTATAGAATAAACAAGGGTTAAAGTGTACTATTCTACAATTACTACATTGTGAGGAGCAATGTTGGTGGGAAACTTGTTCAAGATGGTAGTGAATCATTGGTTAAAATCCTTGACCTTTTCCTTCTTATCCATTTTTAAGGAGACTTGGTCCCTTTATAATGTGGTGGGTGTTTTATCCTCTCTGAATTTTCTCATAAACACCCTTTGGAATTGTTCCCAATTAGCAATAGATCATGTGGGAAGATTGTAACCATGTGGAAACCTTATTCCCAAAGATAAATGGAAACAATCAACATTCCACATATTTGTGTTGGAAATTCATTAGAGGCAAGGCCAAGTAAAAAATTTGAATATTGTCTTTTGGAGTGATAGATTTATCAGGATCAAACTTCAAAATAATATTTTCGGGATGTCAAGGAAAGTCATGTAGAATTCCTTGAAGATTTAAGGCCCATTGAGCCATTCATGAAAGTTTATTACCGGTCATTGTGTTATCCAAAAGTTATTAACTATCTGAGTTGCTACGCTCTTCTTCACTCTTAGAGTTATTACCACCTTGGCACTATTCATCTTCCTTGTTGGGAGGAGAAAATAGATGAGGATGTTCAATTGATTTCACTAGATCTACTAGAAACAAATCAACCAAATCTTAAACAAAGTCTACCAACACACCTTGAGAAGTTGTTGGATTTCTTACAACAAGTCTATGTGGTAATATGAAAGTAATAGGAAGTCTCTAAGTTTTCTTTGCGTAAGCACGGATAAAAGGTAGAAGAGATCTGAAGTCATCTTTTAAGACCATGTATAAATTCTCACTGCTCTTTGGATGAGGAATTTCTTCGAGGTTGGAAGTTTCAATAAGATCAGGGTTATCTTGAGAGGCAATGGGATGGTTATTATCTTGACCCAAAACTTGAGAATAATAAAGATGAGGAAACCTACCAGCCATACAATGGTTTCCCTCCTTATAGCACCAAAAACAATCTATCACATCGCACGTATGCTTATTAGTCTAGGCTTCCATATTGCACCGTGACGCAATTTCTTTGTGCATCATGCATTAGACATTTGTGATGTGCTACACCATCGCCCTCCTGTATGGCATCGCAATTCTCTTTTATAATCTAACTTCCAGTATTTTGCTACAACACATTTCTCATACTTAGCCTGTAATGAGATGAATTGATGTGCCATATAATCATGTCGCAATACATTTCCACATCACAAATCAATTCCTCTTCCTAGCATAATTATTTTCCTTGCAACATAGTGCATTCCACGGCCTCAAAATGCACTAATTTATTGTGTTGTGCACCAAGTTATTATTTTGTTCTCTAATTTTTCTATTACAATGAATTATTTGATCTCCCAAGTTCAGTATATTTAAATCATCTAAGCATATCCTAATATAAAGATATGGATCCTCCAAATGAATACTTGGAAAAGAACCCGCAGCGGAAGGATCAAAAGAAAGTCCCATTTCTTTGGTACCTACATATACTGATACAAGTTTCTTTATTTACAAGACTATTTCCATCAATTGGTCTTAGATAAATCACCTATTCACAAGGAGAGAATACCTCAATGGAGAAAAAGACATCAATGTCTATCAAAATGTTAGAAGATCATGGTTACACAACGTAGCATCTCATCTATTAGTATGTCCATGCAAAGAAACTATTGAAGGGATCATCAAATGCATTGACATTAGGGACGTGACTATTAGAGATAACAATAGCAACGACATCGTTGCACTCATGTACCCTTGAATAGCTAAATATTATTAACTACCTAAACATCAAGTGGATTTCTCAGTGAGTTGGTATCATAGGTTCAGACTAAGTAGCAAAGATATTTTAAAGAGTTGATGGTAGGACCCCAACAAATTCAAGAGAAAGGATAATGGAATATATAAAATAATGATACTTAGAAAATCTTATCACATGGTTGCAGCTATGTGTTTCATAATTTATGGCAAGGCCATAGCAGAGTTCTTCGAGAAGAGATGGAATCATATTCAACTAGGCTGAAATCATTTCAGCATCCATCCAGGCCAAGGTGACAAAGACCGAAAATCCAACAGATGGAAAGTAGTCAGAGTTCTATAAGGTTTCATATTTACTTGATTGTATATGTGTTAGATGCAAGTTGAAAATGATGGGGTGGAAGTGGAATCTCACCCTTGACATTCAACCAGTGCATATTTATTGCAAAGAATTGTGGGAAAACCAACATGCAACATCATATATGAAAATAGTTGAAGGATTTATTTCACCATTATTCAACATTTTATTTGACCATGATTCACCTTGTATGTTAGATCATGCTAAAGCATCATTAAAACAAGTATTTGATTGGTTCTCCCCACTGGACTCAACATACATCACAGTTCGAATCATGGAATCCACCACACTAGCTCCCATTATTTGTAACAAATAAAGTAATTTTTCTATGGGTTGTTTATCAGGTAACCACGGGAGTTGGTGGGATGCTATCTCAATTAAAGAAGGCATTGTGGCCTACATAACCATTTTATGTAGTCATGTATTATATAAGTAATTTTAAAGAAGCATAATTTGAGGCTTTGGATCTAGAGCGTTTCAAATTTGGAGAGTGTGGCTCCTGTAGATATGACCCAAGGGGTGTAGTCACAACCCATTTATCCCAATGCAAGTTTGGGTGTACTTACTCATCACAAATAAATGAAGACAAGGAAAGAATAATTTTTTTTTATAATTATGTAGAGGCCCTAGGAAACATAAATGGCTCTGAACTTGCAACAATAGAACCTTTAAAAGGGAAGGAGGCAAAAGATAAGAAGGTTGCTCAAAAAAGAGAGAGAAAATAGGAAGAAACTAAAAAGGAAAAGGAAAATAAAATAAAAGAATACATGTAGTTAAAGAAAGAGAAGGCGGAATCATAACAAAAATCAAGAGAAGAAAGAGAACAATCGCAGAAAGAAGGAGAAGGAAAGAAGAAAAAAGAGGAAGTACGACTCGAAAGGGAGATATTGGAAAAAAAAAAAATCCCAGGATGAGGTGAGGGTAAAAGAGAAACAAGAAAAGGAATCTTAGAATGTAGTAAATGATGGCTTTCCCAACATGGATATCGATCCATTAGCCTCGGCTTCAACGCCATTAACAGGGTGTTTTTTTCAAATTGATGAAACGGGCATCATTGTAGGTGATGTAAATCAAGTGATAAACTTCGAAATCTTCTTATTTGATAGAAATACCAACCAAATTGTCCAAGAAAGGAGGAGATATTTGGCCCAAGAACCAACAAATCCTATCACGATTACCACGGAGAAGAACATAGTGTCCAATGAAATAGACAATACGTTGGCCATAGTCTCAGTAGGAACAACCTTTTCCTCAGCAATGGAAAAGAATATAGAACATTTAATCGAGAATATGAAATAATGGGACAAGAGCCTAAAAAGGAACATCAGGAAACTGAAAGGATGCATGAGGAAAATCAAGCTTTATTGGCCTTGATTTCTTACGATAGAGATTATCATAACGCAAATAATGGAAGCAAATAAATTGTTAGAAGACATTATGAAGCAGTTGTAATAGGAGCTTGGAAAACTTTAGAACATGGTTTCCATGCTCATATCAGTTCAAGATGCAGTTAAAGAAAAAGGTGTGCAACTAAAGGACACCTTAGAAGCCAATGATATAATGCATGAGTGGAGTATATAAGACTTGGATTCACGCTAGACTTTGCCAAGGAAATATTAACTAGTGAGGGAAAAGGTAAATCGGAGATCAATATTGTACTTCGAGCTCAAGAAATGCTCGAGAAAGATGTGACAAAAATTATGGGAACTTATTAGCAACACCACATAATGATGGAGAGGTTAATCAAATAACACAAACTAGTCTCCATCAGAGCACGGGGAGAAGTGGGGGCTTGAACAAGTAATTGAACATGAAATACAAGAGATGATACATGCACGGCAAATGGCTATCATAGAAAAGGATACAAAACTAACCAAAGAAGCATCAGAATGGCACCTGATGGAGCCCACAAGGTTACGCACAATGCTTACTTCATTATTCCACAGGATCCAGATTGATCTTAAGATAGTGGTGCATAATACCTGTGAATATGAAGTCATAAATGAGGGGCTAATTTCAAGAAAGGTTTTGTCTATTGTAGCACACTACAATTCTTGGTACACCCATGTGACCCAAGGGTTGAAAATTCAAGTGCAAGCCTTGTCTATTTTGGAGTTAAGCTCATAACAGGAAGTTGTTTATTTTATTTTGAATTTTAATGTAATTATGTAAAAGAAAAGAAAATTAGAAAATAAAATGAATTAGTAATTAGACATAAGGGTAGATGAAGAGTCATGGAAAGTGAAAAGTCACCTCATTTTTTATAAATATAACCCTTTAAGAAAGGGACTGGATCTCTTATCTCTTGGACTCTTGGAGTTTTTTGAAAGGGAGAAGCTTGTAACAACCTTGAGGATTAAGTTTCAACTTTATGCACTCCCACTATTGGGATTCTTGAAGATACTTTGTGATTTGGCATTGAATGTTCAAATCTAATACTTAGAAGCCCTAAGGGCCACAGAAAGGATTTTTTATCATGTGTTATCAACTATTGTAAGATTGTTATTTATTGTTATTCGTTAATATATGATTGATGTAGATTTGTGGCAGGTTAATGGACTATTTTGCGAACTAAAAACTTTCATCATTTTAGGAATTTCTTGTTGATTTTTACATGTGATTATGTTTCACAATTAATAGCTAGTATGTTTTAGCCATCATGTATCTTAATTAAAGATTGTTATCCCTCTTTCTTTAAGATTTGTGCTTATTATCAATGTTTTGTACCATTCCTTGTACAAACTCATTTAAAGTATTCTCATTAAAATTGATTTCACTTACATTCCATCAAGGGATCAATTTGGGTTTCCCTTTCATATCTCATCCATCCAAAATTCTAACATCAACAAAAGAAAAATATGGAAGTCGAGTCAATAAATTTAATGGTACTCTCAGCCCAAATGGTGTGAAGCCTAATTGGGGTATCATACTGGAGAGATCCCCTTAAGACTATAAGTGGTGCATTCAACCATGTCAACACCAACCTCTAGAGTAACCCATCCTGGAAATGGTAATCAACAGTGTTGTTTCCATCGTGCACATAATTCTAACTCTTCAACTACTGAAATACATCCTTGAATTCCTCATCCTCTGAATATGCCTCTTTGTATTCATCATGGGCGAATGGGTCCATGTGCATCAAAGTTCTCGAAGTTGTGATATTTGATATGGTTGGCCTTAAAATCATGTCAGCCAACTTGTTTGTGTTAACGTTATTTTACTTCATCACTAAATGAAATTGTTGTAGAAACCCCATCTTCTTGTAATGCATGGTTTAATGTAGCTCTCTGGGCCTACAAGAACTATATTGGTTGGTATCTTTGTGGAGTATTGTCTCCTTTCACATAAAATAGTGCTTCCACTTGTTCACATCTTGTACCAAGGCATAGAGATCTTTGTTGTAGGAAAAGTAGTTAAGAATTTCCCCATCAAATAATTCAAAGTGGTACAATATAGGCCTTCCTCCTTGCATCAATACTACTCCCATAACATACCCACTCACATCTATCTCCACTTCAAAGGGATAATACAAGTTTAATAATGTCATAACTAGGGAAAATTTTAAGGATGGAAATTTATCTTAAAGTTTAGAGAACTTGGAGAATCTCACTAATTCATAATATGAAATCTATAAAATGTTTGATGATACTTTTGTAAAAATATTCAAATTTCTAATAATTTAATATAGTCACTATATAAAATTTTGGCGATTTTTAAAGTAAAAAAAATTATACTATAAAATTTGGGTGAATCATTTTAATATGAAATGGAAATTACCGAATTTTTTTTTGGGAAAAGCATGGAAAATTAACCCACTTGCGAATATTAGCCCCTAAAATTTTCCATGGTCCTAACTAGTGCTTGACTAATATTCTTCTTTAACTCCTCAAAGGTCGTTTATTATCCCTTTCCCCACTGGAAACTCTTGCCACTTATTGTTATGGAATGGAGTGGTGTTGCTACAGTTGAAAATGAGGTTATGAATTTCCTTAGGCAGTATGCTACCCCAACAAAACTCCTAACTTCATAAACATTAATAGGAACCGGCCATTTTATGATGGCCTTCATGTTGGAAAGATCTATTTTCATCTCTTTTCCACCTATCACATACCCGGAATAAACCAAACACCATTGTGCAAACTCACACTTCTTGAGATTTGCTAGCAGCTAGTGCTTCTTTAATGTCTCCAACACCTATGTCAAATATGAGATATGTTCCTCCTAGGTAGCATTGTATAACAATATATCATCCAAATAGACAATAACAAGTGAATCTATAAAATGGCGTAGTATATCATTCATTAACCTCATAAACGTAGTTAGTGCATTGCATAGGGAAAATGGCATGACTAACCACTCATACAAACCTTGCCTAGTTTTGAAGATGGTTTTCTAGGTATCTTCTTCTCTGAATCAAACCTAGTGATATCCAAACTTTAAGTCCAACTTGGTGAAGTATTTCACTTGTTGCAATTAATCTAGCAGACCATCTATTATGGGCAGGGGGTACCTATTCTTGAGTGTAATCTTGTTCAACGCCCTGTAACCTATACACATTCGCCAAGTCACATCCTTCTTTGGCACAATGATGATGGGTGAGCCACATGGTGATGTACTCGATCGAATGACAACATGTTCCACTATTTGTTGCAATTATTTCTTCACCCTGCTCACTTCTACAATAGATTTCCTATATAGCCCAATGTTTGGTAATGGGGAATCCAACAATAGTTGGATCTCGTGCTCCACTTCCCTCTTTTGTGGTAACCCTTTAGGATCCTCAAACACATCCTTGTATGTTTGTAGAAACTCTTCATGTTATTTTTTTCGTTTCTCAGTACACCCCTCTAGAAATTCCTTTTCTCTTACTAACTCTTCCACAAAATGATTCTCTATTAAAAACAATAGAACAAAATTCTTGCTAGAACTAATCAGTTTCTTACGTTGGTGTTGACGGTGCTAGACCCACCAAAATTTAGGGGATCTCCCCAGTATGAAGTCCTAACTATACCTCACACCATTTGGTGTAGGATTCCATCTAATCCGATGGCCCCATTGCCATTATCTTAAATGTTTTCCTTAGCTCTTACTTGTCATCACATGAGAGTGGTCTGCTTTGTCTTCGAACAGCGAGGTTCATGTGCCTGGTGAGTGCTTAGTGTTACTTGTGTCAAGTTTCATTCACCGAAGAGGGAGAGGGTGGAAGTGAGTCTCAAGTCAAAAGGGAATAGTCCCAACTCTATCAGAGACACACAACACAGCACAACATGTGCAGCTTCTGGCGAAGTAGTCCACACGGATGTGGCAGTCATAAACACACAGTGAACTGATAGCACGTACAACACCCAGCGGGATAGCCCACATGAGTGCGATGGTCGTTATAACAAGTTTATGAGAATGGTTTTGTCGAGTGTCCAATAGGATAGCCCACACGGGCAAGACAGCGTTAACAACTTATACAACATATTTTTGTAAGCATGTGTATTAGAACAACTGAAATAGTTCAATTGTTTTAACATGGGCTAAATAAACATGCATTACAAGTGTTCAAAGAATAGTCTTACAAACAAATACAAGACATGTGTGAAAACATGCTGGCATGTTATCAGGCTTCTGAATTAAGCAAAAGTTCCAAGACACGTCAGTACACCATACATCACTAACCCCGATAGCGAGGTGTTAGAGCCATTTCTCGTTCCTCAAAGAAAAGACTACAAACTCTCAAGGCTATGTGAGAGGAGCCAAGGCGAAAAGTCTTTTACATGTACAAAAGAGGGGTATTTATAGCCAAGTGTAAAACTGGCCCTTATGACTGTTTGACTTTCCTCATGATTGTTTGACTTACATGACTCTTCAACTTTACATGACTCTTCAGATTTATAGGTGGGTCTCTTGGACTTCCATGTTACATTACATTGATTACAACAACGTGGCCCACAGTAGTGATGTGGCTAAGATTACTCATGACATGACTCGACACGACAGAGCTGGTATGTTCATGTTGCTGCTAGTGTGCTTGTTGAGTTGTAGTGTTACAAAGTGATGGATGTTCTCTTGGTGTATCATAGCTTCACCTTCGCATGGCAAGGTGTGTGGAGTCTTCATTGTTCTTTTTGTTCGCTTGATGTTGCATGTGCATGTCACTCCTTCGCTTTGTTGAAAATGCAAAAAGATGATGGAGCTTAGTGAAAAGAAGTCGCGTTCACTAAGTGGGCCCACAGGCTATTTTTGGCGCAAAGTCTATTTTTAGACATATGGATCATGGTCTATGAGTTGCAGGATGTTATTTATTGATGATTGGTCATGTTCGTAAAAATAGATGGACTTCTATTTTTAGACATATGGGCGGAGTCTATTTTTAAACTGCCAGTCAAAAAATAGAACAGTCAAATATTATTAGCTCTTAATAATATTTGGACCATAAACATTATCTTATCCTCTTGCAGAACTTCAGTTCGAGCTACGGATGTGGCACATGCAACTTCCAGAAGGAAATACGCTTTTCCTATGGGTTAGTTGAGCTATTGCATGATGGACTTCAGTTAGAACTCAAGTGATTGAGTTTGGTGGAGTTGATTGAGGAGTTGATGGAGTTGTGTTCAGTTTGACTCAGTTAAACTAGTTGTATTTAGTCTAACTGCCAAATACACTAGTGATGAGTGATGTGAATTAATTATTAATTAATTCACTAATTATTAACTCAAAAATCAACTAAAGAATACATTAGTTAACTCAGTGCATGGACAGTTCAGTGGAGACAAGTGTTAGAGGTGGGTGAAAGGGTGAGACTACTATCAGTTGTGACTATAGCTGTGCATGAGATTTGCAAAATCATTGATTGATATTGCCAATGAGGATTGCGCAATACAAGCCAGGGGAATTTGAACTTGGATCTGATCTATTCTCAACTTGGATTGCACAGTAGAGGCAGGCAAAACAATGGAGGAGATTTGAACCCGTGACTTGTTCAGATCTGAGCTAGTTTGTGTGTAGCACGTGGAGATAGTATTGAGTACTTGTGAGGAGTATTGTACTATGTATTGTTACATGTTCTATATCATTATAATATACAGATAGTTGGGGGTTTTCAGTTGTATGCTTTCCCTATTACATACTGTGTTGATATGTGTGATTGATGTTTCAATGTGTGCATGCGATTGTTTTTTTAATTCTGCAAATTGATGATCAATGGTAGAGGAGGTTATGTATTATGCATGCATTCCACAAATAGTGTATAATCAAGATAATCTCTGTGAATAAGTGTAATATTATTCAAATTTCTACATGGTATCAAAGCGAAGTTGATCATCAGATCTATTATTCAGAAAGTGAGTACATTTTTATTTCTTCAGGCAGAGTCTGTAATCGGGCCAGGTAGCTTCTGGATTCATCCTTCTTTTGGAAGGTGAGATATCTGGTAAATGCCCATACAATCAATCTCTGTACGAGAAATACTTTGTTCTCATGAATTTTACATCAGAAGCGATTGAGTTTTGGGTTGGTGGATTTCGAATTTGCAACAGTGTTTTCTTTGCGTAAAATTTGAAATGTCTTTCAACGGATTGTGATTGGAGTATGCCCTTGAAGGCAGCTCGAATTATATTGCATGGAAAGACAGGATGGAGGTGGTGTTAGATGACAATGGGTTGAAGGAGTTCATAGAGGCTGAGGTCCCAAAGCCTACTGATGCTGCTCAAGTTGAGGCTTGGCAAAAGAAGACATCAAAGTGTCAAAGGATTCTATTAGAGGGTGTGAAGGATCACATTGTATCCAGCCTGCATGGAAAGGCTTCTCCATACTTGATGTGGAAAGAATTGACAGATTTATTCCAAAGCAAGAGCGACCAGAGGAAGTTGGCGCTCAAGGATAAACTCAGAAACATTAAGTGTGAGAAAGGAGACAGTATGCCCAAGTATCTGACGAAGTTCACCCAATGTCGAGATGAGCTGGAAAGTGTGGGGGTGACTGTCGATGATGAGGACTTGGTGAGCTTGGCTCTCCTTGGTCTTCCAAAGAGTTGGCATTCCTATCAGGACTCTGTCAATGGTCGGGAGAAATTTCCAGGATGGGAGATACTTTGCTCTGATCTTGTGCAATAGGAGATCATGCGGAATACCAGGGACGGATCTTCATCAAAGGCATCTGATGAAGAAAATTGCGCTTTGGCTGCCAAAGCAAAGAAGGGGAAGAACAAGAAAGCTTCTCATTCCGGTGCAAAAGGCAAGAAGCAGGACATGTCCAAGGTGAAGTGCTTTCACTGTCACCAGCACGGACATTATGCCACAAATTGTCTGCAGAAGAAGAAAAATAAGCAAGTTGTTGGATCTGCAGCGGGAGAGGCCTTAGCCTCGCAGTTTGAGCTGGATTTTTTGTTGATCGCATGCTTGGTATCAAGTGTGATGGGATCGGTATGGTTTTTGGACAGTGGTGCGTCTTTTCACATGACAGGAGATCGAGATTTGTTTTCTGATCTGGATGAGAAAGATCTTGGAGTGCACATCGAGATGGGCGATGATGGTAGATACAGTGCGACCGGTATTGGTATCATTTCCTTTAAGAGGGAGTCTGGTAAACCCTTTGTATTGAAGGAAGTGATGCATGTTCCATGATTGAAGAAGAATCTTATCTCTGTGGCGATGCTAGAAGACAAGGGATATGATGTTGTCTTTAGTGAGGGAAAGGCTTTCCTGCACAGTAAGACAACTGGAGAAACCCGGAAGATAGGGGTTCGAGTAAAGAACCTTTATCAATTACATGTAGATGGCTGCGTAGCAATGGCATGCAAGGTAGAAGGATTGGTGAGATGGGATGATGGTGAGCTGTGGCACCAGAGATTGGGCCACCTTCACCATGGAGCCTTGAAGATATTGCAGCAGATTTCCACTGGGCTTCCTAAAGGCACTCTTGTGTAGTCAGATCAGTGCAAGGGGTGTACTTTGGGAAAATTTTTGAAAGCCACCTTTCACGAGAAGGATAGTCGCGCCACGACGATCCTTGAGAGAATTCACACAGACGTGTGTGGACCTTTCTCAGTGGCTTCGACAGTAAAGCACAAGTACTATGTGATCTTTGTTGATGATTTCTCTCGAAAGTGCTGGATCTTCTTCATGCAGAAGAAGAGCGAGACATACTCAAATTTTTGTGAGTTCAAAGCATTGGTATAGAAGGAATCGGGGAAGAAGGTGAAGGCTCTTAGGAGCGACAATGGTGTTGAATTCATCACTGGCGAGTTCAAGGACTTCTGCAGTGCAGAAGGGATTCGAAGAGAGCTCATAGCTCCCCACAATCCACAGCAGAACGAGGTTGCTGAGCGGAAGAACAGAACGATCGTGGGTGTTGCACGGGCGATGTTGCATGATCATGACCTACCCCTTCACTTGTGGGCGGAGGCATGCAATACTGCAGTATATGTGTAGAACCGTTGTCCTCACAAGATACTTGGCATGAGTACACCCGAGGAGGCTTATTCTGGTAAGAGGCCTGATATTTCCCTTTTGAGGATTTTTGGTTCTCTTGTTTACATGCATGTGACGAAGAATTCCAGGAAGAAGCTGGAGCCGACCGCAGAGGTTGGGATATTTGTTGGGTACACTGATACGCCCCACAACTATCGTGTGTATTTGCCAGACAGTCGCAAGACTGTTGTGCGATGGGATATCAAATTTCAGGAGGAGAAATCCATGAAGTGTTCGCTTGAGAGGGAGCCACACTTGCATGCAGATGAGGAGCTATTAGTTCCTTAGGATGAGCTTCAGGATGTGGATCAGCCACAAAATGAAGTTCATGGAGTGGAAGAGACCACTCATGCAGCGCCAACCATCAGAGGGTGAAAGCGCACTACAGAAGCTGAGCGACTGGCTCAAGATGCAGAGAAGGTTGTAGGACCACCTACAGCACAGCGCAGATAGAGACAGTCACATGATCGGTACACTGGATACATGGCTCTTGTGAGCAAATGTGTCGTGACTGAGCCATCCTCTTTTGAGGAAGCTGTGGAGGATCCCACATGGGTAGATGCCATGGTGGAAGAGTATGATTCGATTGTCAGAAACAGTGCATGGGAGATTGTCCCAAGACCGAAGGGGAAATCAGTGGTGGGTTCGAGATGGATCTACAAAATGAAGCAGGCAGCTGACAAGAGTGTGGAGAAGTACAAGGCAAGATTTGTTGCCCGAGGCTTCTCACAAATATAGGGGATCGATTATGAGGAGACCTTTGCACCTGTCGCAAGGTATTCTTCCATGCGGACGATTCTTGCTCTCTCAGCGCAGATGGGGTGGCATATCCATCAGATGGATGTGAAGACTGTGTTCCTCAACGAAGTCATTGAGGAGGAGGTGTACGTAGAGCAGCCCGAAGGTTTCGAGATCTTCAGCAGCGAGTCGCATGTGTGCAGGCTCAAGAGAGCATTGTATGGGTTGAAACAAGCACCTCGTGCTTGGTACACACGGATAGACAATTATTTCACCGGACTTGGATTCTCCAAGAGTGAGGCGGATCCTAACCTATACCAGATTGTGGTGGAGGGTAAGTTGCTGATCATTGTACTTTATGTAGATGATTTGATTTTGACGGGAGATGAACTGTTGATACTTTCATGCAAGGAGGATCTTGCTAGAGAGTTTGAGATGAAGGACTTGGGCCTCCTTCATTATTTCCTGGGATTGGAAATTTGGCAGCGCAGTGATGGACTATTTGTTTCTCAGGGTAAGTATGCCCGGGAGATACTGGAGAAGTTCAACATGCATGGTTGCAAGCCTATTGATACTCCTCTTCCTGGAGGTTGGAGGAAGGAGGATGCTACTTCAGCGGAGGTAGTGGATGCCACTGTTTATCAACAATTGGTGGGATCGCTTATGTATCTAGTCAATACATGACCCGATATATGCTATGTTGTTAACCAGCTTTCACAAGCTATGGTTAAGCCAACCAAGCTCTTCTGGAAGGCAGGCAAGCATGTATTGCATTATCTCAGAGGCACATCGGGATATGGATTGTGGTACAGACAGGTGGATGAGGTGAAGATATGTGGCTTCACGGATGTAGATTGGGAAGGGAGCCCAATGGACAGAAAGAGCACATCTGGAGGGATCTTCAGTATCGGGTCGACAGCAGTTTCTTGGTACATCAGGAAGCAGAGATCCGTGGCACTCAGTTCAACAGAGGCCGAGTATATGGCAGCAAGTTTGGCTGCATGTGAGGCTATATGGATGAGGAAGATCCTGGTCGGGTTGTTCGGGTCACACTTGGAGCCTATTGTGATTTATTGTGATAACCAAAGTTGCATTAAACTCTCGGCTAATCCAGTATTTCATGATAGATCCAAGCACATCGACATCAGGTACCATCATATCAGAGATTGTGTGCAGCAGAGAATCATGTTACTTTCATACATTCCCACAGAGGATCAGGATGTTGATATCTTGACGAAGGCGCTCACCAGGAGCAAATTCGAATACCATAAAGGCAGGATAGGGGTTGCAGATAATCCATATCTTGTTGAGAGGGAGTGTTGAAAATGAAACAAGATGATGGAGCTTAGTGAAAAGAAGTCGCCTTCAATAAGTGGGCCTATTTTGGGCGCAAAGTCTATTTTTAGACTATGTCTATTTTTAGACATATGGATCATGGTCTATGAGTTGCAGGATGCTATTTATGGATGATTGGTCATGTCGGTAAAAATAGATGGACCTCTATTTTTAGACATATGGGCGAAGTCTATTTTTAGACTGCCAGTCAAAAAATAGAACAGTCGAATATTATTAGCTCTTAATAATATTTGGACTATAAACATTATCTTATCCTCTTGCAGCACTTCAGTTCGAGCTACGGATGTGGCACATGCAACTTCCAGAAGGAAATATGCTTTTCCTATGGGTTAGTTGAGCTATTGCATGATGGACTTTAGTTAGAACTCAAGTGATTGAGTTTGGTGGAGTTGATTGAGGAGTTGATGGAGTTGTGTTCAGTTTGACTTAGTTGAACTAGTTGTATTTAGTCTAACTACCAAATACACTAGTGATGAGTGATGTGAATTAATTATTAATTAATTCACTAATTATTAACTCATAAATCAACTAAAGAATACATCAGTTAACTCAGTGCATGGACAGTTCAGTGGAGACAAGTGTTAGAGGTGGGTGAAAGGGTGAGACTACTATCAGTTGTGACTATAGTTGTGCATGAGATTTGCACAATCATTGATCGAGATTGCCAATGAGGATTGCACATTACAAGCCAAGGGAATTCAAACTTGGATCTGATCTATTTTCAACTTGGATTGCACAGTAGAGGCAGGCAAAACAGTGGAGGAGATTTGAACCCGTGACTTGTTCAGATTTGAGCTAGTTTGTGTGTAGCATGTGGAGATAGTACTGAGTACTTGTATTGTACTATGTATTGTTACATGTTCTCTATCATTATAATATACAGATAGTTTGGGGTTTTCAGCTGTATTCTTTCCCCATTACATACTGTGTTGATATGTGTGATTGATGTTTCAATGTGCGCATGCGATTGTTTTTTTAATTCCACAAATTGATGATCAATGGTAGAGGAGGTTATGTATTATGCATGCATTCCGCAAATAGTGTATAATCAGGATAATCTCTGTGAATAAGTGTTATATTATTCAAATTTCTACACGCTTGTACTTTGGCATGCTCCATGTGTTTGTCTATTCGCGAACAAATTTCCTCGCATGCATTCCTTGTTCGTTAGTCTGTGAAATAATATCCTCACATGCACTCCTTGTTCATCCCATTCATCGTCGCATCATGTCTCATCCATGTACCTATATCTTCAATCACTCATGAAGAGATGACATCAAATCCAGAAATCTCCTAGTCTACCATGATGCATTGTCATTCGCTTTCAGATTCAGGTGACCAGGAGAGAAGAAAAGGCTCTGAAACTACCCAAGGCAGATTCAAGCCAGGATGCGGGCTCCAGGCATTGTTCATGAAAATTGCGCAGAGGTCTCTAGGAGGCTGAGATGCGCAATCTGGATCAATAGTGACTATCCACGGGATCTGACTCAACTGGAGTGCATATCTGCGCAATTTTTTCAAGGAGATAGTGCAGGAAGCAAGGGGAGATTGGCAGAAAAAACTGCGCAATTTCTCCGGGGATCTGGTAGCGAGATGCGAGAGGCTACACACAAAATTTGCGCAATTTTTCTGGGGATTTGGCAGCGGGCTGCGGGAGGCTGCTAGAAAAAATTGCATAGAGTTGGGAGGTTGGCCTATTGGACATCCCTGCGCAACTTCTGAGCTGAGCGGGATGTTGGGCAACTAGGAGACTTCTCATGAAAACTGCGCAGTTTCTGGGTGGGCAGCAGGCTGGCTGACTAGGTGATTGGCTGGAAAAACTGTGCAATTTTTTAGGGCAGTGCAGTGACAAACACTGGGTGTCTGTCTGTCATGTCTACGCAGTTTCTTCAGTCAGTGGAAGCGGGAATTCTTGGTAACTTCTGCACAATTTTCTGGAGGAGTGAGGCCTGGGGTCACTGTCCGGTCAAACTCTCTGGTTGACCAGCTGGATTCTTGGTTGATTTACTTGCGGGCAACGCAAATTGAGATGGCTTGTTGAGAAACTTCTGCGTTGTTCTGGGTGATAGTCAGTTGAGTCGACTCTAGGATTAAGCAGTGTAGACTTCCTCGGAGGCAGCCTCAAGCTTTGTTCAATTATGGGTAGAAGTACATATTCATTGAGGGCTGAAATTGTGTAGTGCAGCTCAGCAAAGGTCTGGGTGTTGTGGTTGGTCTGGTCGACACAAGTTCACCAAAATGACTAAGTGTGTGAACGAGTGACTTTGTACATGCATGACCTTGCAAAAACACGCTCAACATGACTTGACGACAAGACGCCTTGAACCATCAAGACAACATATGCTTAGTGTGATGGACCGACGGTGCTAGCGACAAGCATGACACTTGTGATAGATTGTTGAACAAATGTGATGACACTTGTGCAAGAGTGCATACAACTTTGTGTGTGAGTGTGATGGATGTTTACATAGCGAATACAACTTGTTCACACAAAGGTCGGCTTTGTGCATGGCCAGAACATGCAAAAATATGTCCTATGGACGGTCAAGCGAGGAGGGTGCAAAGACTCAACAAGAGCTCACGGGATGAGCCCAATTGTTTGCAAACATCAAGGAAAAACCCAAGGAAGGCTCAAAAATTAGATGCAGAAAAAAAAATTGGAGGGTGTTGCAGCTGCTACAACACTTGGTGACACATTGGTTGAACTCCATCTTCTCTATTTTGGTCCATTGGCAGCATAGGGCCTTGGTCTTTTAGGGAGTATTGAATCATTATTCCGGTTACTTCGGCTTCCCTACTTACCCCATGGACAGACATGGTTCACCTTTCGCCAAATTAGTCAAATGAAACAACACTTTTCAGCTTGATCACAGCATTTCGAAATCGAGAATGGTAGTTTGGCTCGCAAGTTAAAAAAATTCAGAGTATAAGTTTTCATCTCTAGTGTTTCTCCACTGCTAGCAAGCCTATATAGTACCCTGGTAGAGTCACGCAATAACAAATGCATTTCTCCACTGCCAGCAAGCCTAGTCAGTACCCCAGTGAAGTTGCATGCTTCACCTCTCTGTGCAAGAAGCCTTTCTCTTCATTCACTTTTGTATTTTTAAAGAGGGTTGTGCATCGGCACTTATTTATTTTTGGGGTAGAAGAGGGATCCCGACTTATTGAGAGAAGAAGAGGTTGTTCCTTTAGAAAAGCATGTAAGACCTTTGACATAGGTTTGCTCGTTTAGATTTTCCCCTTCTCCGTTTCTACTAGTTGGATGAGCTTGAACACACAGAGCAGAAGGTTGAGTATAGGCATGGGGTTTCCCAGTGTGGACACAGGTTCATGGTTGGACCAGAGCTTCCCTTGCATACAGCTCATATTTTCCATCAAGACTTCATCAACCGAAGGTTACAACCAAGCATAGAGAATACGGACACAGGACTGTCCAAGTGATGTAGTGTCACAAGACTCTTTAGATCTCAGCCACATACTCATTCAAAATCTAGAACTTAGTAGAGGGCAGAACTTATTCACAAAAACAAAAATAGCATGATACTAAGCAGAGAAAACAAAATGAAACAAAAATAGTAAGCAAAGCGGAAAAACAACAAGTAGTAAATAGACTATGTACATGGCACGGGGCCGGCCCACCTACTGAAAACAGTGTTTGAGATCTTGGTCATTGACAAAAAGGTTGACAACCCTCTCGTCAAGTGATTGCAGATGGTACGTGTGCGGGCCAATATTCTCTTGAACCAGTATTATACTATTAGGTTCCACTACCGAAACCTGGTGGTATCCCGAAAGACCATTAAGCGAAGACAACATTCCTGCTCCAGATACTGTGTGTAACATAGGTTCCGATGATGGAACAGGGTCGTTTTTTTTGTTCCGGGATCAGTTTAAGTTACAGAAATCAATGCATAAGCAGATTCCCTCGAATTTCTTACGTACATAACTTAAATTAGAAACCCATGTTTTGTAGTGGCTACAACCACCCTCCAAAATTTTTTCCTACACCAATTTTGGAGCCTCCTGTGGAGAGTTTCACTTGATGACTGCACACACTCGGGTTCACTCTGTCAGCTCATGTGAGTCTTTACATTCACCTTGCTTGTTTATTTCACTCAAGTCTCTGCATGTTGATGTCTAAGTCATGCTTGCGACCGTGTTCTCGTTATGCTCAAATTCTTTGCTTCGTATGTGTTTGTTGTGTTCGCCATGAAAGCATCTGTCACACTCACACACGGAGTCACGTTCACTGCCATGAAAGTGTCACCTTGATCATGAATTATCAATCACGAGAGTTGCGCTTGTCGCTTGCACCGTCGGTCAATCATGTTAAACATGTGTGTCTGGATGGTTCGTTCGTTTTGTCGTCAAGTCGTGCGAGTGTGTCTTCGTATGTTCGCGTATGCATCTTTCTATTGTTCACACAATTAGTCATTTTTGTTGAATTTCTGACGACCAGGCTCCTCACTGACAGTCGAACCATCACCCTACTTTCGACTTGATCGATTGTCAACCAAACAATGTAGAATCACCAAGCTAGTTCTTTCAAATTGTGTTGCCCGCAAGAAACTCAAACAACACTCATGCTGGCCACCCGGACAATCGACCAGCTGTTCATCTCAAAAATTGCGCAGTGCTCATGAGCAGGCCTCCTGTTGCCCATCAGTCAGCTCAGCTCAGAAATTGCGCAGAGATGATCAGCAGGCCAGCCTCCCGGCCTTAATGCAATTTTCCCAGCCAGCAGCTCCCAGCAGCAGACTGCCTGTTCCCTCCAAGAATTGTGTAGTTTCTACTGCCAGTGACTGAGTAGCCAACCGGTAGTTCCCTCTGGGAATTGCACAGATCTGGCTGCCAATGACCCCAGCAACCAACTAGCAATTCCCTCTGGGAATTGCACAAGTCTGGCTGCCAATGACCCCAGCAGCCAACTAGAAGTTCCCTTTGGGATTATGCAAGTCTGGCTTCCAGTGATCCCAGCAGCCAACTGTCAGTTCCCTCTAGGAATTGCGCAGATCTGGCTGCCAGTCTCCCAGACAGTTCCCCAAAAAAACTACGTCATCCCTGCCTACTAACCCTTCCTGCAGCCCAGCCTGTTCCTCCAGAAAATTGCGCAAATCTGGCTGTCTAGCCCCTACTGACTTTTCGTTCTGGAAAAAGCGCAGAACATGCCTGCCTTGCCTTCCAGCAACCCTGACATGTTCCTCCCAAAATTTGCGTAATTTTGCCTCCTAGCCGAGCCAGACCTTGCAAACAGTCACTGTTGACTCAAATCGCCTGTCTCCATCTCTTAATGACTCTTGCGCAATTTTCATCAACAGTTGCCTGGAGCCATCATCCCGTATCACAACCCTACTGTCTCACCCAATCACTTGCATTTGAATGATCATGTGTCATGGTAGACTAGGAGGTTTTTGATTTGATGTTGTCTTATCATGAATGACTGCAGGTACAGGTACACAAACAAACATGTCAAGACAATGAACAGGATGAAAGAAGGGAGAACATGCAGATGGACAAGTTCACCAACGGACGAACGAGCGAAGCATGCAAAGCGAATGAACGTGATGAACATGAACCTTCGCGAACAAGTGAGCCTGTCAAGGCTTCCAGCATGAAAGCAAGGAACAACATGCTAAATCTTCATCAAGCGAACCAAGGACCATCGAAGACTCCACACACTTCGCCATGCGGAGGTGAAGCTATGGTACACCATGAAGACATCCATCACTTAGTAGCACTCTAGCTCGACATGCACTCCAGCAACAGCATGAATGTACTAGCATTGTCACGTCAAGTCATGTGGAGTCAAGTCATGAGTCATGTTTCCCACATCTCCACTGTGGGCTTGATGTCAAACAATGTGATGTAACATGGAATTCCAAGAGACCCACTTGTTGAACATAGATTCATGTAAGTTGGAAATTCATGGAATTCGAACGGTCATGAGGGTAGTCGAACAGCCACAAGGGTCAGTTTCACCCTTGGCTATAAATACCCCCCTCATTTGTACATGAAGGGAATTTTCACCTCATCTCCTCCCACATAGCCAAGAGAGTACGTAATCTTTTCTTTGAGGAGTAAGTAGTGGCTCCAATGCCCCGCTAACGGGGTTTGTGATGTATGGTGTAATGATGTGTCTTGGAATTTTTGCTTAATTCAGAATTTTGTCAATAGGCCAGCACGTTGTCACAAATGTATTGTATTTGTTGTAATCCTGACCTTTAACACTTGTAATGCATGTTGCTTTAACCATGTGTTCTACATTTGAACTGATTCATTTGTTGTAATTCATAATCTATTAATGGAAATGTGTTGTATATGATGTTAATGTTGTCTCGTCCGTGTCGACTACTCTGTCAGACATTAGACAGACCTTTCAGATGAACCTTTATGTAACGACCATTGCACTCACCTCGGACTAATCATGAGTGTTGTACGTGTTATATTACCTTGTATGTTGTGACTACCGCATCCAAGTGGACTACTCCGCCGAAAGCTATTTATGTCCTTTGTGTTGTGTGTTCCTAGCCGAGTTGGGACTGATCCCTTTCAACCTAGAACTCACCTTCACCTTTTCCCCTCACAGTGAAAGAACCATTGACACAAGAACACTTACACTCACTAGGCACGTGAACCTCACTTCTCGAAGACAAAGCGAACCACTCTCCTATGCTAACAAGCAAAGAGTTGAGGAAAATCCTTAAGACGATGGAAATCGGGCCATCATACCAGATGGGACTCCCACACCAAATGGTGTGACGTCTAGTTGGGACTTCATACCGGAGTGATCCCCTGAATGTTGGTGGATCTAGCACCGTCGACATTTTTGGCACTAGAAGGAGGGCAGCCAGTTTTACATGGCTGAAATTCCCCTCACACTCACTCATCAACCATCTGGTCAAGGCAGTAACTTGCACTCCCTCTCTCACAACTCAGCAGTTGGTTACTCCTCACCTCCCAGAATTGAACACGAGATTTCATATCAACACCTTCGCTCCATCCATCCCATCACTCGCTAGTTCGCGAAAGCAGTCGAACTGATCCCAAGCATAAAGTATATTCCACACACATCTAAGAAGCCAAAAGCCACTCCCACAAGGGTTGTTGTATCATCGGTGGAAGAAGAAGTCCTTGCTACTCTTGAAGGTTTGGAAGAAGCTATTGAAGATGGAGAGGAACCTCCAATCTTCTTTGAAGACGAACAAGGCACTCTTGTTGTCTCGGGATCAAACTCTGGTATACAAGGCTGAGGGGAAGGCAGTGGAGGAAGTGGAGGTGGAGATGAACTGACAGACTCAAATCCAAAACCATCAGATTCTGAAGGAGAGGAAGAAGACGAAGAGGATGAAGAGATGGCTAACCCAAATCTTGAATGGATGACTCAGGGACCATTGGCTCTCCTGGATGTTCTGCACAAGATGCCAAAGCGAGCGGAGAGAATGAACATCAAGTTTAACCCTAACAGTGCGGTGAAGGTAGAAGACCACTTAGACAACTTCTACCTACAGCTACAGACCCTTGAGGTACGTTATGACGACGTAGCATGTAGATTGTTTCCATGTACCTTGGATGGCTGGGCAACTGCTTGGTATCACAGCCTTCCACCCAACTCTATACAAAACTGGGGTTCTTTCAAACGTATGTTCCTTGAAAAGTTTTCTGATGACAAAACTCCAACCATGCTACTCAAAGAATTGGGAAGCCTTAAGATGGAGGGAAAAGAGAAAGTGAAAGATTTCAATTAGAGGTTTAGCATATCTTGAACAAGTTTGCAGCAGACACCAAACCTCATGACTCTGCCACTATCGACTATTACACATCTGCACTGCCAACCACCATTGTGCATTTCGTCAAGCGAGCTACGAAGCCAACACTTTTCGAAAGCTGTGAAGAGGCTATTGATGTTAAGAAAGACTTGCGCACCATTGGAGTCATCAAGGATGATGAATCAATGAAAGACTCCAAGGATGTAAGCAGAAATCCCCAAACAACAATGAGAAAAGGCAGAGACAAGGAAGAAACTGACATCGAGACTCTCACTCGCCTTGTCAAGAGCTTGATCACCGAAATGTGCGAACTCAAGCAACGGAAGACGGACACTTTCACGAACAGTCATCCGCCGAGACAGAGATAGGAAAGTAGTTCATCAACTGGCTCATCAAGCAATAGCTGATTTGGTTCCAAATTTGTGCAAAAGCCTATGTTCCAACTCGATCAATGCACTGATCCTAAGTATTGTTCCTTCCATGAAGAATTTCATCCCGAGAACTCTTGTTCAGATTGGAAGCGAGTTGTTACCTCTGTCTGTACTCATACACTCGATGTGGATGGCGACATACAGGAGCAACCAGAAGACACTAATGATAATGAAGAGGTTGCACCTAATGAAGCACAAAGTTCTGGGCATGTGGTGAACGCATATCAGTGCTCGCAAGTAGTCTCGAAGACGAACACCGAGAAGCAGCCCAAAAAGAAAAATGATCGCTACAATCTTAGGAGTAAAGGGGCTCCCCCGACACTTGAGGAGATGCAAGAGAAAGTGAGACAACTAATAAAGAAGGTCGATCCACCAGCTACCTCAAAGCAAAAAACAAAAAGCAAGTCCGAGAAGACAACAGCGGATAAGAACGCATCCGTGAGCAATAAGTTGAAGAACAATCTGCCAAACAACACAAGCATCCGTTCCACCCCACACACCTCGGTGAGTCTACCACCTCTGGATTACAACATAGTCGATGACATGAAGAAAACTTGAGAAAACATCATTTTTTCGAGTTAGCCAAAGTCCAGAGCCAACGATATATCATGTTGGGCGCATTGGGATAAATGGAAACAAACAGCGCGGCCTCTACCAGCAAGGGAGCATGTACACCTCTTGGATCACTATCCATTGTGCTCAATACACTCCAGATGGAAGAAGAAAACTCAGGTTGCCCCCATTCCTGCTTTCATTCGAAGTTTTCAACTACAATGTCCACAATTGTTTGGTTGATTCTGGTGTGGTAGCCAATGTCATGCCGCTCTCCATTGCTAAGAAGATCAATGCATGATGGAGCGAAACATCTGTGAGAATCATCCAACTTGATAAAACATCAGTACCAACCATTGGTGAACTACGAGACGTGATCATCCGACTATCCCATGACAGTCGAGTCCACCAGTGCATCAACATAATTATTGTGGACATACAGGAAGCATATGGTCTGCTGCTCAGCAGAGAGTGGTCTAGCAAGCTAGATGGATACTTTACTACAGACTGGTTTCACATGTGGCTTTCATACAATGGAAAATGCAACCAAATCTGGGTGTTATACGAGAGGTATATGAAACACAATGTCACTCTTATTGACGGCGAGAACGAACCATTGGCCTTTGCAGAACTCATGTTTGACAATTGTTTCCTAGAAAAGACATTGGAGTGTTATCTTACATGTCCAACCCCAACCTCATCAGACAAGTAGTCAAGACTCCTTCCTCACCCAACTGATGATAATGAAACTTGTATAGTTTGTTTTTCTATTAGTAGAAATAGTAGCAACAATGGTAGTAGCAGCAGTACCAGCACGCCGAATGGTCCATGCACAGACAAGTTGTGGACCATGAGTCTTGATAAATCAGGAACGCATGATGACTCAAGGACCGAGTGCATCTTAGCCATCCAAAACAATGAACTATGCACGATTTCAATCTGTTTGAAGTTCGGAGTCACAAACAATGATGCTGAAGCACACATGTTGAACACACAAAAAACCAACATTATGAGTAAACAGACCAACTTGGGGATCCACCATGATCCAAAGATGGCTAATCTTGGTACAAGTTACACACTGCAGCACCAAGCAATCGTTGACCGATTGATCGAACAATACCAGGATGGGCCTGCACGAGTAGATGATGACTTGAGTACCCACTACATGCGAACAATCCAACATGAGATTCCAGGTAAAGGAGAAGACAAGCCATTACAGCAAAGAATAGGTAACACATACATGTTGTTTGTACTCCTTTCACCGAATAGATTGATTAACATTTCAAGTGTTTGGATTACTTGCAAAGTTCGTCATCACACTTGGTTTTTTGATTTAAATCCTCCACATAAGAAATATGGGAAGATTCGCTTACGCGTTGACTTCATAAACTTGAACCCTTCCCGGAGTAAAAACAATTACCCCGTGCCATCATCCGAGCCCATGTTGCACACAGTACCTGAGACAGTAGTGTTGTCTTCACTTGAAGGTTTTCTGGAATGCCACCAGGTTCCAGTAGCGGAGCCCAGTGGACCAGAACTGGTCCACGAGAAACTTGGCTCGCACACCTATCATTTACAATCACTCGATGGGAGGATTGATAATCTTCCTGTCAAATGGCCAAGTCCTCAAACATTAGTTCAGTAGATCGGGCCGTGCCCATGCCTTGTACATAGTATGTTTGTTGCTTATTGTTTCATTTGGTTTGTTTTGCTTATTATCTTTTCTTTTGCTTTGTTTTATTCTAATTACTATTTTTGTTCACGTGCATTTCATTTGTTTGATATATTACTATTTTTGTTTCCGGAAATAGGTGTTGCCAACTACTACGTTCGGGATTTTGAATAGAGTATGTGGCTAAAATTGGAAGAGACTTGTGACACTACAATACTTGGCCAGTCTTGTACCCATTTTCTCTATGCTTCGTTACAACCTTTGACCTATGAAGTCCTGACCGAAAATACAAACCGTTTGTAAGGGAAGCTTTGGTCCAACCGTGAACCTGTGTCCACACTAGGAAGCCCCATGTTTGTACTCAGCTTTCTGCTTTGTGTGTTTAAGCTAATCCAACTAGTAGAAACAGAGAAGGGGAAAAATCTAAACGAGCAAACCTATGTCAGAGGTCTTACATGCTTCTTTGAAGGAACAACCTCTTCTGCTCTCAATAAGTCAGGATCCCTCTTCCACCCCAAAAATAAATAAGTGCCTATGCACAGTTCTCTTAAAAAATACAAAGGTGAAAGAAGAGAAAGGCTTCATGCACAGAGAGGTGAAGCATGCAACTCCACTGGGGTACTAACCAGGCTCGCTGGCAGTGGATCAATGTGTGTGTTCCTGCGTGACTCCGTCGAGGTAAAGTCTAGGCCTATTGGAAACTAAACTACCCTTCCCAAATTCGAAACACTGAGATCTAAGTTGAACTTTTGGTTGCGTTTGACTAAGTTGGAAAAGGGTGAACCATGTATGTCCATGGGGTAAGTGGGAAATTGAAGTAACCTACACCACGATTCAATACTTCCCAAAACACCAAGGCCTTGTGCTAGCAATGAACCAAGCAGAGAAGCTGGAGTTCTACTAGTGTGTCGCCAAGTGTTGTAGCGGCAAAAACCACCCTCCAAAATTATGGCCTGCACTAATTTCGGAGCCTCCCTTGGAGAGTTTCACTTGATGGCTGCACACAGTCGGGTTCACTCTGTGAGCTCGTGTGAGTCTTTACATTCGCCTTGCTTGTTTATTGCACTCAAGTCTCAGCATGTTGATGTATAAGTCATGCTTGCGGTCGTGTTCTGGTTATGCTCAAAGTCTTTGATACATATGTGTTTGTTGTGTTCACCATGAAAGCATCTATCACACTCACACACGGAGTCACATTCACTATCGCGCAAGCGTCGTCTTGATCATGAACTATCAATCACGAGAGTCGTGCTTATCGCTTGTACCATCAGTCAGTCATGTTAAACATGTGTTTCTGGATGGTTCGGTCATTTTTTCTTCAAGTCATGCGAGTGTGTGTTTGTATGATCACCTATGCATCTTTCTACTGTTCGCACACTTAGTCATTTTTGTTGAAGTTCTGACGACCAGGCTCCTCACTGACAACCGGACCATCACCCTACTTTCGACTTGATTGATTATCGACCAGAACATCACATAAGTACCAAGCTAGTTCTTTCAAGATGTGTTTCCCACAAGCAACTCAAATAGCACTCATGCTAGCCACCCGAACAGTCGACCGGTTGTTCATCTTAGAAATTGCGTAGTGCTCATGAGCAGGCCTCCCGCTGCCCATCAATCAGCTCAGCTTAGAAATTTCATAGAGATGATCAGCAGGTCGTCCTCCCAGCCTTAATGCAATTTTCCCAACCAGCAGCTCCTAGAAGCAGACTGCCTGTTCCCTCCAAGAATTGTGCAATTTCTGCTGCCAGTCATTGAGCAGCCAACTGGCGGTTCCCTCTGGGAATTGCGCAGATCTGGCTACCAGTGACCCCAACAGCCAACTGGAAATTCCCTCTGGGAATTGTGTAAGTCTGGTTGCCAGTGACCCCAATAACCAACTAGCAGTTCCCTCTAGGAATTGCGCAAATATGGCTGCCAGTCTCCCAGGCAGTTCCCCAGAAAAACTGCGCAATCCCTACCTGTTGACCCTTCCTGCAGCCCGGCCCGTTCCTCCAGAAAATTATGCAAATCTGGCAGTCTAGCCCCTGCTAACTGTTCATTCCAGAAAATGTGCAGAGCATGCATGCCTTTCCTTCCAGTAGCCCAGACTATTCCTCCCAAAATTTTCGCAATTTTTCCTCCCAACCGAGCCAGACCTTGCAAACAGTCACTGTCGACTCATATCGCATGTCTCCATCTCTCAATGACCCTTGTGCAGTTTTCATCAGTAGTTGCCCGAAGCCATCATCTCACATCACAGCCCTTCTGCCTCTCCCGGTCACTTGCATTCGAATGATCATGTGTCATGGTAGACTAGGAGGTTTTGGATTTGATGTCGTCTTGTCATGAGTGACTGCAAGCACAGTTACACCAAAAAAAATGTCAAGACGACGAACGGGATGAATGAAGGGAGCACATGCAGATGGATTGATTCACCAACGGATGAACGAGTGAAGCATGCGAAGCGAACAAATGCGACGAACATGCACCTTTGCGAACAGGTGAGCCTGTCAAGCCTTCCAGCATGAAAGAAATGAACAACATGCTAAAGCTTCATCAAGCGAACTAAGGACCATCAAAGACTCCGTGCACTTCGCCATGTAGAGGTGAAGCTATGGTATACCATGAAGACATCCATCACTCAGCAGCACTCTAGATCGACATGCACTCCAGCAACAGCACGAATGTACCATCATTGTCATGTCAAGTCATGTGGAGTCAAGTCATGAGTCATGTTGCCCACATCTCCACTATGGGCTTGATGTCAAACAATGTGATGTAACGTGGAAGTCCAAGAGACCCACTTGTTGAACATAGAGTCATGTAAGTTGGAAATTCATGGAATTCGAACGGTCATGAGGGTAGTCGAACAGCCATAAGGGTCAGTTTAACCCTTGGCTATAAATACCCCCCTCATTTGTACATGAAGGGACTTTTCAACTCATCTCCTCCCACATATCCAAGAGAGTCTATAATATTTTCTTTGAGGAGTAAGTAGTGGCTCCAACGCCCTGCTGACGGGGTTAGTGATGTATGGTGTAATGATGTTTCTTGGAACTTTCGCTTAATTCCGAAGCCTGCAACAGGCCAGCACATTTTCACACATGTATTGTATTTGTTGTAAGATTGATCTTTAACACTTGTAATGCGTGTTGCTTTAACCATGTGTTCTACATCTAAACTGATTCATTTGTTGTAATGCATAATCTATTAATGGAAATGTGTTGTATATGTTGTATATGTTGTTAATGTTGTCCCATCCATGTCGACTACTCTGTCAGACATCAGAAAAACCTTTCACATGAACCTTGTTGTAACGACCGTTGCACTTGCCTCAGACTGATCTGTGAGTGTTGTATGTGTTATCTTACCTTGTATGTTTTGACTGTCGCATCCAAGTGGACTGCTCCATCGAAAGCTGTGTATGTCCTTTGTGTTGTGTGTTCCTAGCCGAGTTGGGACTGATCCCTCTCAACCTAGAACTCACCTTCATCTTTTCCCCTTACAGTGAAAGAACCATTGACACAAGTAAACTTACACTCACCAGGCATGTGAACCTCACTTCTTGAAGACAAAGCGAACCACTCTCCTGTGCTGACAAGCAAGAGTTAAGGCAAATCCTTAAGACAATGGCAACCGAGCCATCATACCGGATGGGACTCCCACACCAAACAGTGTGAGGTATAGTTGGGACTTCATACTGGGGTGATCCCATGAATGTTTGCGGGTCCAGCACTATCATCACCGTGTGAAGTAACGAACTCTGTAAGTGATCTGAGCATCCAACAACTTAGTCAGTCTTTCTGTATAAGGGGTTCAAGTGACAGATGTATTTTACCCAGTTTTTGTTGCAATGGCTTGACTCCTTCTTTGATTGGAATCCTGTGTTGGATTATTCGCGTGTTGTATGTACTTAGGTCATCATATGTCCACGTGAACACATCCCAGTACTATTTGAACAAACGAACAAAAACTTATCTCTCCTGCGGTGCGCAGCATGTACCGAGACTAACGAACTTCGCATCGTGGTCTGTTCCTAGGTTGATCTGTTCGTTTATCATGGTGGAACTATGGGTTTTGTTGTTTCTTGACCCTTGAAAGTGGTTCTGCAATTCATAGACCTTGTTGAGAGAAACCACACCCTTGGGGATGAGGTTGCCTTTCTTTTGATCAGTTGCAGCTTGCAGGTACTGCTCATCTTTATCAAATGTTGTGTCCATGAAGGCATCAGTGTTGTCCATGAAGTGCAGTATCTATTGATCATTGTAAAAAACGTGTATATTAGTTATGTTATCGGGGATAGATTGCTTATACAAAATTTCAATAGTAAATCTACCCCTAAGTGGTGACATGTTAGCAGTTGTGTTTGCTAAGGTATTGGCAGCTACATTATGTGTTCTTGGCACAGAAATGATATTGAATGCTTGGAAGTTAGAGATTAGCTTCCATACCTCTTTCGGTAACTTTTGAGATGAGGTGATAGACAGTGTATGGTTTTACATACCTGTCATACCACTATTTTTACATCACCTACCCTTTGAGCATTGCAACATTGAGGCTAATGGCCTTTTGTAAACCCAACATGAGTGCTTCGGATTCAGCAATGTTGTTTGTGCACTCGAACTCCAAGTGGCTCGAGATCAAGTGTTTCTTGTGCTTTGGGTCAATCAAGACACACTCAGCTCTAGAGCCATCCTGTGTATTTCATCCTTCAAACTACATGGTCCACAACTCATTTGTACACGGACCATTCGACGCGCTTGTACTACTGCTACTAATTCTACTTCTACTGCTACTGTTACTAGTGTTATAATGTGATGTACAGGTTTCATTTCCATCAGTTGGGCAAGGAAGGAGACCCAACTGCGTGTCTGGTGGGGTTGGAGTTGGTTGTGCGAGATAACACCCCAGCATTGTTTCCAAGAGGTAGTTGCCAAAAATGAGCTATGAGAAGACCAATGGTTTGTTCTCGCCATTGATGGGAGTGACATTATGCCTAATTTATCTCTCGGATAACACCCAGATTTTATTACTTTTTCCCTTATATGGAAGCCATAAGTGTGACCAATCTGTAGCAAAGTACTCATTCAACTTGCTAGACCAATCTCTGCTAAGTAGTAAGCCATATGCTTCTGGTATGTCCACAACAACAATGTTTATGCACTAGTGAACTCGGTCGTCATGAGATAGTCAGATGATCACATCCCGAAGTTCACTAATGGCTAGTACGCATGTCCAATCGAGTTGGATGATTTTCGCGGATGTCTTGCTCCATTGCGCATTGATCTTCTTGGAAATGGAGAGCGACATGACGTTGGCTGATGCGCCATAATCAACCAAATAGTTGTGAACATTGCAGTTAAAAATTTCAAATGAAAGCAAGAATGGAGGGAAAACAGAGTTCGCTTCTTCCATCCGGAGTGTGTTGAGCACAGTTGTGAGTGAACCGGGAGATGTGATTTCTCCCTTGCTGGTAGAGGTTGCATTGTCTTTAGATGTTTGCACTAGTGCGCGCAGCACAATATCCCGATGACCCTAAATCTTAGCCAACTCGAACAAACTAATGTTTGTGCGAGTTTTCTTCATATCTTCCACAATGTTGTAGTCCAGAGCAGGTATACTCGCCGAGATTTCCGAGGTTAAAATGGTGTTCATGTTGTCTGGTGGAGTGTTCTGCAGTTTGTTTCTCATGGACGTACTCTTTTCCATCGATGTATTCCCAGGCTTGCTTTGTGTTTTGTGCTTTTGAATGGTTGGTGGATCAACCTTCCTCAACAGTTCAAGTCTTTCTCACATTTCCCCAAGTGTATGGGGAGCCCCTTGACTCCTGAGAATCTAATGACCATTTTTCTTTTGGGGCTGCTTCTCGGTGTTTTTCTTTGTGCTGCTTGCGAGCACTGATACATGTTGATTACCTACCCAGTGTTGGGTGCCTCATCAAGTGCAGCATCTTTGTCATCATCTATGTGTCTCAGTTGGCACTGCATATTGCTCACTACGTTTGGCATACGGTCAGATATTGAACCTGCAACTCGTTTCCAATCCGAACAAGACCCTTACGGGTGATATCTTCATGGAATGAGAAAAAATATTTGTTCATGCACCATTCTATCTGGAACATTGAGATGGAGCTCTGCGCAGTTTTATCTAGGAAGCGATTGTTGTCTGGTGACATGCTTCCTCGTCTTTGTCTGGGCAGTCGGCTGCTCACAGATGTGTTGATTATTCGTTGTTTGAGCTCAGACACTTCTTTTGTCAAGTTCTTGACAAGACGAGTAAGGGTCTCAATATCACTTACTTCCTTGTGTTTACCCTTGCTCGTCGCAGCTTTGGGATTCCTACTCGCATCTCTGGAGTCCTTCATTGGTTCGTCATACTTGATAAATTCAATTGTGCGCAGCTCCTTTTCCACAGCGATTGCCTATTTGCAATTTTCCAACTGTGTTGGTTTCACATCTCGCTTGACGAACTACGCAATGTTGGTTGGCAGTGCAGACGTGTAGTAATTGACAGTGATGGAGTCATGAGGTTTCGTGTCTACTGCAAACTTGTTCAATATGCGCAAAAACCTCTGATTGAAATCCTTTACCTTTTCTTTTGCCTCCATCTTCAGGCTGCCCAACTCTTTGAGCAACATGGCTGGGGTCTTGTCATCAACAATTTTTTCCAAAAACATGCATTTGAACATACCTCAGTTATGGATGGAGTTGACAGGAAGGTTGTGATACCATACTGTTACGCAGCCATCCAAGGTACATGGGAACAGTCTACATGCAATGTCGTTGTATCGTACCTCAAGTATCTACAATGATAGTAGAAGTTGTCCAAGTGATCTTCTGCCTTCACTGTGCTATCAAGGTCATACTTTGTGAGCAGTCTCTCCAAACGATTTGGCATCTTGTGCAAAGCACTCGGGAGAGCCAATGGTCCCTGAGTCATCCATTCCAAGTTTTGGTCAGCCATATCTTTTTCTTCTTCATCCCCCTCCTCTTCTTCAAAATATGACGGTTCCAGCGCTGAGTCTGTTGGTTTGTCTTCGCCTCCACCTCCTCCACTGCCTTCCCCTCTACCTCCTATACCAGAATCTGAGCCCAAGATCACGAGGGTGTCTCATTCCCCCTGTTAGAAGACTAGAGGTTCCTCTCCTTTCTCAACAGCTTCGGCCAGACCTTCGAGTGTGGAAAGAACTTCTTCTTCCAATGTTTATACAACAACTCATGTGGAAGTGGTCTTTGGCTTTCTTCATGCGTATGGAAGATTTTGTATTCTTGTTATCAGTCTAACTACTTTTACAAACTGACGGGTGATGGGATGAACATAGTGGAGGTGCTGATATGAAATTTCATGTTCACGTCTCGGAGGTGAGGAGTAACTGACTTCAGAGTCACTTGTAGGTGAGAGGGAGTGCGAGTTACTACCTTGACCATATGATTGATGTGTGGGAGTGAGAGGACATTCATCCATAAACAACTGGCGGCCCTCCTTCTAGCGCCCGAAATGTTGATGGTGCTGGACCCGCCAACATTCAGGGGTTCTCCCTGATATGAAGTCCCAACTAGACCTCACAATGTTTGGTGTAGGAGTCCCATCAGGTATGATGGCTCGATTTCCATTATCTTAAAGGTTTGCCTTAGCTCTTTCTTGTTAGCACATGAGAGTGGTTTTCTTTGTCTTCGAACAGCGAGGTTCGCATTCTTGGTGAGTGCTTAGTGTTACTTGTGTCAAGATTTTGTCACCATAAAGGGAGAGGGTGGAAGTGAGTCTCAAGTTGAAAGGGAATAGTCCCAACTCCATCAAAGACACACAACATAACAGGACATGTACATCTTCCGTCGGAGTAGTCTACACAGATGGGGCAGTCGCAAACACATAGTGAACAGATAGCACGTACAACACCCAGCAGGATAGCCCACATGAGTGTGACGGTCGTTATAACAAGTTTATGAGAATGGTTATGTCGAGTGTCCAGTGGGATATCCCACACAAGTGAGACAGCATTAACAACTTATACAACACATTTTCGTAAGCATATGTAATAGAACAACCGAAATAGTTCAATTGTTTTAACACAAGTTAAAGCAACATGCATTACAAGTGTCCAAAGAATAGTCTTACAAATAAATACAATACATGTGTGAAAACGTGCTGACATGTTATCAGGCTTCTAAATTAAGCAAAAGTTCCAAGACACATCGGTACACCATACATCACTAACCCCGATAGTGGGGCATTGGAGCCACTGCTCGCTCCTCAAAGAAAAGACTACAAACTCTCAAGGCTATGTGGGAGGAGCCAAGGTGAAAAGTCTTTTACATGTACAAATGAGGGGTATTTATAGCCAAGGGTAAAACTGGCCCTTGTGACTGTTCGACTTCCCTCGTGACTATTTGAATTACATGACTCTTCAACTTTACATGACTCTTCAGATTTACATGTGGGTCTCTTGGACTTCCACATTACATTACATTGATTACAACAGTGTGGCCCACAGTAGTGATGTGGCCGAGATGACTCATGACATGACTCGACACGACAGAGCTGGTATGTTCATGTTGTTGGTGGTGTGCATGTCGAGTTGTAGTGCTGCTGAGTGATGGATGTGCTCTTGGTGTATCATAGCTTCACCTTCGCATGGCAAGGTGTGTGGAATCTTCATTGGTCTTGGTGTTCGCTTGATGTTGCATGTGCATGTCTCTCTTTCGCTTGTACTTTGTCATGCTCCATGTGTTCTTTCGTTCGCGAACAAATTTCCTTGCATGCATTCCTTGTCCGTTCATCCGTGAAATAATCTCCTCGCATGCGCTCCTTGTTCATATCGTTCGTTGTCACGTCGTGTCTCATCCATGTACCTGTATCTGCAATCACTCATGACGAGACGACATCAAATCCAGAAATCTCCTAGTCTACCACGATGCATTATCGTTCGCTTTCGAATGCAGGTGACTAGTAGAGAGGACAAGGCTCTAAAACTATGCAAGGCATATTTCAAGCCAGGATGCGGGCTCGGGGCACTGTTCATGAATATTGCATAGAGGTCACTGGGAGGCTGAGATGGGAAATCCGGGTCAAGAGTGACTATCCGCAAGATCTGACTCGGCTGGAATGAAGATCTGCACAATTTTTTCAGGGAGAAAATGTAGGAAGCAAGGGGAGACTGGCAGAAAAAACTGTGCAATTTCTCCGGGGAGCTGGCAGCATGCTGCGGGAGGCTACTCACAAAAATTGCACAATTTTTTTGGGGAGTTGGCAGCAGGCCGCGGGAGACTACTGGAGAAAACTACGAAAGCTGGGAGGCTGACCTGCTGGATATCCCTACATAGTTTCTGAGCTGAGCGGAATGTTGGGCAGCTGGGAGACTTCTCATGAAAACTGCGTAGTTTTCCAAGTGAGAAGCAGGTCGGCTGACTAGGTGACTGGCTGGAAAAACTGCGCAATTTTTTAGGGCAGTGCATTGATGGACGCAGGGTGTATGTCCAGCATGTCTGCGCAGTTTCTTTAGTCAGTAGAAGTGGGCATGCTTGGCAACTTCTGCGTAATTTTTTGGAGGAGTGAGGATTGGGGTCACTACCCAGTCAAACTTTTCGGTTGACCAACTGGAGGCTTGGTTGATTTTCTTGTAGGCAACGCAGATTGAGATGGCTTACTGAGAAACTTCTGCGTTGTTCTGGGTGACAGTCAGTTAGGTCAACTCTAGGATTGCTTAGCGAAGACTGCCTGGGTGGCACCCTCAAGCTCTACGCAATTTTGGGTAGCAGTACATATTCATTGAGGGCTGAGACTACGTAGTGCATATTAGTAGAGGTCTGGTTTTTGGGGTTGGTCTAGTCAACATAGCTTCAGCAAAATGACTAAGTGTGTGAACAAGTGACTTCGTACATGCATGACCTTGCGAACACACACTCAACATGACTTGACGACAAGACGCCTCGAACCATCAAGACAACATATGCTCAGTGGGACGAACCGACAATGCGAGTGACAAGCGCAACACTTGTGATAAATCGTTGAACGACCATGAGGACACTTGCGCTACAGTGCATACAACTTCATGTGTGAGTGCAATGGATGTTTACATAGCGAATACAACTTGTACACACGAAGTCGGACTTTGTGCATGGCCAGAACATGAAAAAAGATATTTGATGAACGATTAAGCAAGGAGAGTGAAAAGACTCAACACGAGCTCACGAGATGAGCCCGAGTGTTTGAAAACATCAAGGAAAAACCCAAGGAAGGCTCCGAAATTGGATGCAGGCCAAAATTTTAGAGGGTGTTGCAGCCGCTACAACAATTGGTTGGTTCTTACCATGGAAATTTTCAACTTGCCTTTGTGCACATTGATGGTGAATTATTTTTCATCCTTGATGAGTTAGTACTAGTTGGATCTTTACATGAAGATTTCATCTCACATTCACATGTAGGGACTTGCAAACACGAGTCCACATACATCAAGGGGAACTACCTCTAGTTCTAATTCATCAATAAAATCAACACTGATAGAAAATCTAATTTTGCATTGTTTTTTTAACTTTAACTTTGGATCATTATTTACCCATCCCAGTGGATATGGGCTCACATGATCACAAACTTTCAATCCCAATTTGTTAACCAACTCTATTGTAATGAGATTTGCCTACAATCTTGAGTCAAACATATGATCAATCATTGTCTTCTTAACCTGTATATTTATGTGGAAGAGTTAGGTCATTTATTTATCTTCCTATTGTCTAAGGCTACTTAGATTCAGCTCCTTCTACACTAACGTACATATGATCTTCTCATTGACATTGAGTTGTCTTCAACCTGGTTGCTCAAATTAGTGGCCATGAGTTTCTTCTTATTATTATCTTTCTTTTTATTCTTCGGGTTAAGCTTTAGATGCAACTTCTAGCACTTCTAATTTGTATGATCGTCAATGTTACAGTGATTATAGTGCTTGTTGGGATTCTTGCACTGGTGTGTTGTGGTTCTTTTATTTTTATCTTTTCCACCTTTACACTTCTTCCCCTCCTTAAAAGTGTCCCAGTGCTCCTCCTACTTTGATCCGCTTGATTTCCCTTTCTTTTAGCCTATGTTCTCTAGGCATTGTGCTTATACACAAACCTCGACAAACAATATGGCTTGAACAACATCACTTGCTTTCGCAAATGGCTGTGTGGTTCCCCCAAATCAGAGCTATAGTAAATTCTTGGAAGCCCTAGTTGGAGATCAAATCTCAAAAGTATAAATTTAGTATTCAGAAAATCACTAAAATGAAGGCCGAAAAATTATGAGGCATATTCATATGACAAGGTTTGAATTTTGGATGAATGAAGCTTGTTTTAAGTTAGATTGTTTGTGAAACAAAGCCATGTCCAAGGTTGAACTTCTCTATGGTATATCAGTGGAACATTTTTTTATTTTCATGACCTTGACCAAAATGTTATAAGTAAACTTATTGTGTACAAGTGAGGAATGAGGAGTTTAAGAGGTCATGTAAATTTCCAATAGGCCTCAAGTCTCTTAAATGCCACAATGTGATCTGAAGGAACTTCAGAGGATCTCGAACTGAATGTCTTGATCTCAGAATTTGTGATTAAAGAATGAGTTGAATCCTCAAATCAAAAGTTTGATGTCAAGGTTCCTTTGTTCTATTCATAATAGAAGGACAAAAAGCTTTACTGGGAGAGGACCTAATTATCTTGGGAGACGACCTGTCTGACATTGGTACATATCCTTATAATCCTCACAAGTCTATTATGAGTTTTTGCATCAGAGTTTTTCCATTAGAACTATTGATCTCAATTTCATTGCAAATAAGATCTTTGTAATCCCTTTTTCTCATTTTTGATGTCTTAGTGGTATTAACAAAGATACTAACTTAATGAGAACTGTCGCGAATTCTCATTTTTTTAGATGTTGCAAAAAATCATTTGATTTTGAAAAGTGTTGATGCATAATCAACCTTTTTTTTTTAGCATATTTTTTATACTTTAATTTTCTTATGTATTAAGTATTTTAAATTTTCTTATGTATTAAGTATGTACAATTTTTTTTAAATGTTAGTGATTTTCATGTCAATTTTGAAAAGTGTTAATGCAACATCAACCCTCTTTTTTTTGGATTATTTTCGACACTTTAAATTTTCTTATCTATTAAATATGTAGAATTTTTTTAAATGTTAGTGGATTTCATGCCAATTTTGAAAAGTGTTGATACAGCATCAACCCCCCTTTTTTGGGCTTATTTTTAACACTCTAAATTTTCTGATATATTATGTATGGATAATTTTTTTTAAATGTTCGTGATTTTCATGCGGGTTTTGAAAAACATTGATATAGTATCAACCTTTTTTTTCAAAGGCATATTTTCGACAATCTAATTTTTCTTATGTCCTAAGTATGCTTAAATTTCTTAAAATGTTGGTTATTTAACCATTTTTGAAGTTGTCTTATTCATCTTGTTTTTCATCCTAAGAATTATGTTTTTTAAGGGTTTTTCAAGCTTCTATTTTTTTTCCTTTGTAATATTTTTTTATAATAAAATTTTTAATTTTTTTGCGAAGTTCAAAATAAATAATAAAATTGATATTCTCAAGTTATGATTTTTTTATATATTTATATATCATTAATTGATACTTCAATATACATAAAATAATTGTCACTAAAAATAATAATTTTAAACACTTGAAAAAAATACACATTTTTCATATATATATATATATTCGCTAGAAATGACATGTTACTGTTAAATAAAGAATTTTTGTGAAAAAACCAAATAAAATAAAATTTATGTCCAAAGATAATAATATTTAAAGTATTTTTCCAAAAATAATAATTCACATAAAATTTCAAGTAAAATTAATGGAAAACAAAAAACAAAACAAAAAAACACTTATTGAAAAACAAAGCAAAAGATATAATTAAAAAAATAAATAAATAAATGAGTAAAAAATTAAAACATTATAAGCATCTTAAAATCTAAATTTATTTAAAAAAAACAAAACAAAAAACAAAAGCAAACAGACTCCAAGAAAAAAAACAAAACAAAAACAAAAGAACAAAAAACAAAACTGAGTATTATCCAAAAAAAAAAAAAAAATAGAAATAAATATATATATATATATATTAAACATTTAAAATCAATTTCAAAATTTCAAAAAAAACACACTAAGATTAAAAAATTTAAACATTGTTTTGCAGAGGTGGCCACCTTGCTCCAGCACCAAAAAATTGCAGGTGGGTGGCATGGCTGGCGCACCACCCTTATCTGCCTAACCACGACCCTTTGGCGTCAGGGCAGGACGTCGTCGATTCCCTAAATCAATGAGCCCCAAACACATAGCCACCCCTTGTTACACGTGCCCACGGCCCCTAGGCGACAGGGCGGCGCGTCGTCAATTCCTGGAATCGACAAAACCTTGCCCCGATGTCAAAGGGAAAAAAGCAAAGACGGCAAGGGTAGCGATGGCAAACCCTTGCAAAACAAGATTTCCAAAAATATATATATATCATTAATATTTTTTAATTTTAATGATTTTTTTTAATGTTTCTTTATTATTTTTTAATGTCTTTTAATTTTGTAATGTGTAAAATATATCTATATATATTTGTTTTCTATTTTAATATCTATTAGATTTTAAATAATTGTTTTAATTTTTTTAATATGTTTGTTTCTTTATTTGATTTTTTTAATTATTTAATTTATTTTTATTTGTTGTTTTATATATTTGTTTTTCTAGTTTGTTTTATATTTTTTTTTGTTTTTTTATTTGTTTAAAATTTTCTCTTTTATGAATTATTTTTGGTTTTTTATTTTGTTATTTATGTTTGATTTTTGGCTTTTATATAATTTTTATGTTTAATTTCGTTTATTGTTTAATTTTATTTATTTTTTGTATTGTAGTTTTTTTTAATGTTTTACTATATTTTTTTATTTACTTATTATTATTATTATTTAGTTTCAATTTATTTTTTTATTTTTATTTTTTTATTATGGAGGGCCTATGGTGATTCTTTCTTAGCAACTCAATCTTACTAAGTGTCAATTTGATAGTTGAATTTAAAGTTTTTTTTATAATTGATCAAGTCTACCCTCACAATTTGCTTCCGCTACGTGTCAATTTGATGGTTGATTTTCAAATAGTTATACTTTAACATTTAAAAAAATTACTCTTGGTATAATGACTCTTTCATTTCAGGCATTCATTTTTCAAAAAATTTAAGGTTTTTTTAGTGATATTTTATCTTTATTGCTATGGTTGAAAATAGTTATAATTTTAGGATTTTTAGAGTCATGATATTTTATCTTTAACGCCATGGCTGAAATTTGTCAGAAATTTAAGGCTTTTCATAAACATGATATTTTATCTTTAATGTCATGCGTGGAAATTGTTGGGATTATAAGGTTTTTTTGGATTCACGATATTTTATCTTTAACCTCATTGTAAAAAAATGTTGAAAACTAAAATAAAAAGCATCGTTGTTCCAGCGTGAGCACTTTGCATTTTCAAGGTGTTTTTCATGTTTTTTGAACAAAAAAATTGCTTTTATTGTTGTTTTCAAAAAAATGTTGAAATTTACTATGATATATATATATATATATATATATATATATATATATATATATATCGTTCCGGGTATACACTTTTCATTTTTTGATTGTTTTTTCATGTTTTACGGGGTTTTTCGTTGGAGTTCTCGTTTGAGATTATAGTTCTTGTTGTAGCTAAAATTTGCTCGCTGGAAAGAACAAAGCTTTTGAAGCATAAACTAGAGAATGACTAAAAAGAGAGTTGTTCTCTTCAAGTTATATGTTGTCTTGCATGAGGAAGACTTTCATGGCTTTCTTCCCGCTGATAAAAATAATCATTAAAGAGAAGACCATAACCCTATAATAAGAAAAACTCCACCGTTTTGTTTAGGGAAAACTTTAAGGATGAAAATTCATCTTAAAGTTTAGAAATTTTGGCAAATCTTATGAGTCCATAATTTGTAGAATAAAACATTTGTTGATATTTTTTAAATGTATCCAAATTTCTAATTCTATAAATTTTTGGCAATTTTTAAGATAACATAATTTTATACTATAAAATTTGGACGAATCATTAAAAAAATTAACAAATTTTTTTTGGAAAAACCATACAAAAATTAAAATGGTTATAATGAGTGGGCGCTCTCGGTATTGAAATTGTTATAATGGGACTTGAAATTGTTATAATGGTCATAAAATTTGTCGGCGGCGCTCTTGGTTGGTTGTGTAGAGAAATTATTTAAGTTATTGGTTGGTTGTGTAGAGAAATTATTTAAGTTATGGGACTTGAAATTGTTATAATGGGTCATAAAAGGTTGTGTAGAGAAATTATTTAAGTTATGGGACTTGAAATTGTTATAATGGGTCATAAAAGGTTGTGTAGAGAAATTATTTAAGATTGGTTGGTTGTGTAGAGAAATTATTTAAGTTATGGGACTTGAAATTGTTATAATGGGTCATAAAAGGTTGTGTAGAGAAATTATTTAAGTTATTGGTTGGTTGTGTACAGAAATTATTTAAGTTATGGGGCTTGAAATTGTTATAATGGGTCATAAAATTTGTCGGCGGCGCTCTTGGTTGGTTGTGTAGAGAAATTATTTGTCGGCAGCGCAGTTATTTTGGTTGTGTCGAGAAATTGGTTGGTTGTGTAGAGAAATTATTTGTCGACGGCGCAGTTATTTTGGTTGTGTCGAGAAATTATTTAAGTTATTTTAGTTGTGTCGAGAAATTATTTAAGCTTATGAAAAAATAGTGTTGGACGTTAGACCAAATCTCAAGAGTCGGATACCACATCAGTGGGCTCTCATTTAACATGCCAAAGAGGAACCCACTTAAGCTCACACTGCGCTGAAACCGTTGGGATTAACCATTGGGTTTACTAAATATAAAATCATCAATTTTATTTTCATTATTTGATGTGGGAAATACCCCTTAGAATATGAAAGAAATGCTCAAAATGCTAGAAGGAAGTCGTATTCTGATCGCTATCAAGAAAGCAAGTTTCATTCAAGTCTCTTGCGAAAAGATTTGTGGAAAATTTATCGTTCTCTTGAGGATGACATTATGACTCCCAAGTTTTGGTAAGAAATATCCAAACCAAAGAAAACACCTGACAGATACAGATTTGTGGAAAATTTATCGTTCTCTTGAGGATGAAATTATGACTCCCAAGTTTTGGTAAAAAATATCCAAACCAAAGAAAAGAACACCTGACAGGTACAATATCTTAGATTATAACATAGACTATGAATGTTGTTCCAGATGGGTCAACCGAGAAAGTCATATAATCAGTCCTTTCCATGGAGGATCAACGTCTTCACTTTTTTTAATTGTGTAGTTGTAATGATGGAGTTCCACTGGAATTTGGGCTTGAAGCCAGAACAAAGTCATCGTGAAGCTAGGAAGCCTAGCATTAAATTATAAATGAATGTGGCTTATAAGAGATGGAGCATAGTACATTGACCGCTCCATTCAGATATTAAGAGATGATGTTCCTTTCTGCAGGGAATCGCTCCAAGCTATAATGGGCATTAGAAATATGGGCGCTGCTATCTTTACGTTTGATCTCATGAGGAAGGAAATTCAAATTTTGATTCCAAATGCTTTTGCCCATATGGATAAAGTGTAAAATCTTAACTGACAGCCCAAAGATCATCAATACCAAATATTTCACATACAGAACATGATTTTAAGATGACATACCTTGATTAACAGCAGAAGATGTAATGGCTGCCATCTTATGTCTTCTGTCTCCTGACAGCTGCTACTCTTCTTCTCAGAATTCGGTTTCTCTCCTCTTGCCCACACTTCCTTTATGTGTTTCTTGATGGAGAAGAATACAACTCTTGTGTGTGGGAGAGAGAGGACCCAATCCTTTATATATTATTTAACTCTAATCTGGTACGTCCATCATATACCAATTCAACGCTTAAGATCTAATGCTTTAGATTAGAAACTGCTTTAACGTTAAAAAGCAATGAGCGTTTTGCTGTTTCTAATAGCAGTTTCTAACATTCTCCCACTTGACCCGACTATTCATAATATTAAGTGTTGAACATCATACTATGATAAATTGCTGAGAGTTATGGCGGTTGTGCACTATTAATTCAATGCATTCCCTTCCATATACTACAATACCAGCAATCCATCAATTCATACTCATAATTTATATAAAACAGCATAATGGTCCACATAATGTCTTATATCATAATGATTAAACATAATATCTTTATAAGACTCTTTCTTGTTTAAAATTACATAAAATACGTATTACTACATTAAAACAAGAAACACATGATTGTATATCAGAAACACATAAAAGAGCTCAGAATGTCACACATCAATTATTATTAATACAACCAAGACCCATTCTTTGAACATGTTCCTTAAATTGTCTTGGTTGTAACCCTTTCGTCAAAGAGTCTGTAATCATAAGTTCTGTCCTGATGTGCATGATTGACATTCTTTGTTTCTGAACCTCATCTTTCACAACAAGATACTTTAGTTCTATATGTTTGGCACCTTTAGAGTACTTGTCGTTCTTTGAGAAAAATACTGCTGCAGAGTTATCACAATAAATTTTCAGCGGCTTGCTAATGGTGTCGACAACCGCAAGTCCTGAAATAAAGTTCCGCAACCATAATGCATGAATTGTGGCTTCAAAACATGCCACAAATTCTGCCTCCATAGTGGATGAAGCAACGATAGTCTGTTTCGCACTTTTCCATGATATGGCACCTTGAGCAAACATAAACAGGTAACCAAAAGTCGATTTTCTAGTATCGATGCATCCAGCAAAATCTGAATCGCTATATCCAATCACTTCCGATTCATTGGATGAGCATGTAATCTTTCGTTGAGAGAAATTCCTTAGTCTCATGCAATATACTTAAATTATTTGCAGCAAGCACGACGTCATCATCATAAAGGACCAGATAAACTTGCTCCCACTGATCTTTCGGTATATACAGTGATCAACCGTATTTTCCTTAAAACCAAAAGATGTAATAATGGTATTGAACTTAATATACCACTGCCGGGATGCTTGTTTAAGCCCATATATTGACTTCTTAAGTTTACACACCAATTGTTCTTTACTTTCTACAGAAAAACCCTCAGGTTGATCCATATAAACATCCTCATCAATATCTCCATTCAGAAAAGCTGTTTTCACATCCATTTGATGCAACTCCAAATCATAATGAGCTACTAATGTCATTATTATTCTTAGTGAGTCCTTTTTCGAAACAGGAGAAAATGTCTCCTTGTAATCAACACCATCTTTCTGAGTGTAACCCTTAGCAACAAGTCTAGCTTTATACCGTTCGATATTACCACTAGAGTCGTGTTTGGTTTTAAAAACCCATTTGCTTCCGACTCTTTTACAGCCATGTGGTAACTCAACGAGATCCCAAACTTCATTCTGTTGCATGGATTTCAGTTCTTCTTTCATGGCATTAATCCATTCCTTTGACTCTTTACTTTCTACAGCATGTGAAAACGAAACTGGATCCTTATTGATTCCAATATCATAATCTGATTCTTGCATATAAACCACATAATCATTAGAAATAGCTGACCTACGATTTCTTTGAGGTCTTATTAATGCTACTTGTTGTGGTTCATGCATATCAGCGTTATGTAAGTCATTTCCTTCAGGAAGTACTTCTTCATTTATATGTTGTTCATTATCATCATGCTGTTATACAACAGCTGGAACAACAATTGGAGTAATAGTAGATGGAGGAACTATTCTAGGTAATGTAACATTTACCCTTGTTTCTTTATTTCTACTATTTCTCTTCTAGTACTCCCACTGACTTCACCATTCTCAATGAATCTTGCATTACCAGTTTCTAATTGCCTCTCAACTTCATTTACAAACGTCTCAAGGACATTCACAGATTGAGATTTTTCATGAAGCAAATAGACATAACCATAACGGGAAAATCGTCAACAAAAGTGATGAAATACTTTTCTCCATTAACGGCTGGAGTATCCATAGGTCCGCAAATATCAGTGTGTATTAGTTCAAGAAGCTGGCTGCTTCTAGTGGCTCCTTTCTTATTATGTTATTATGTTTGGTTTGTTTGCCTTTAATACCATCCACACATAATTCTAGATCACTAAAGTCCAAATTTGACAAAATTTCATTACTTACTAATCTCATCATTCTTTCTTTGGATATATGACCTAGTCGTTTATGCCACAAGAAAGCGGAATTTTCATTCAACATGCTACGTTTTCATCCAATATTATTTACTACATTCAACAAGGAATTCGCATAAGTGTCATTCAGTTTCAATTTATATAAACCATCAATTAGAATACCAGAACCAACATTATCAGCATTCTTATATAAATCAAAACAACCAGATCCATTCATACATCTAAAACCAGAAATATCCAATTTACTTGCGGAAATAAGGTTTCTAGATAATGAAGGTACATAAAGGGTACTGTATAAGTTTAATACATATCCACTTTCTAGAATTAGACGATAAGCCTCTTTTTACATACACGACATTGAACACCCTTTAGTTCCTTCTTTTCCTCATCCTGCCCATTCTTAGCAGGTGCCTTTTCCTTCTTGAAATGACTTGATTTTCCTTTCTTTTCTTTACCAGCTTTATTACTCACAAAACTTACTGAGTGATTCACTTGATTTTTCAAACGTCCTTCTTCCTGAACAAGTCTACTGGCCAATTCATTAACATTCCACTTATCCTTTATAGTGTTATAGTTAATCTGAAAAGGTCCATATTCAGAAGGTAGCGAGTTCAGGATGAACTGGACAAGAAAGGAATCCTCTACTGTAAGTCCCAGGGAGTTTAACCTTGCTGCAATATTAGTCATCTCTATAATGTGCTTTTGCATAGTTCGCGACCCATCAAACTTCATGGTCGTGAGTTCTGCCATAAGAGTACCAGCGAGTGACTTATCAGCTGAACGAAAACGCTCTTCCACAGACTGCGTATATTCCTTAGCACTTTCTGTTTGTGGAATTGTTGACTTGATGTTGTTAGCAACAGTCATCTTAATAAACATAAGGCTCAATCTGTTACTGCGTTCCCATGCTTTATGGTGTGATTTTTCTGCCTCAGTACTATCTCTTGTAAGAGCAGCAGGCTTATCCACAAGGAGTGCCAAGTCAAGATCCTGTATACCTAAATGGAAATTGACTTGTTCTTTCCATTCAGAAAAATTAGCACCAGTGAACAATGTAACAGATGAAGCATGTGTATTCATGGTAACTCCTGCAAATAAAAATTGAAATATCTATAAGCTCATAACTAACGCGATTCAGATGTAGACATAATAGTATAATATAGCACTCCTTTGGGTAGATACTATCTTATACTTAACATAATTAAATACCAAAACATAAGCAGGTAATAAATATATTCAATCAAATAGAACTGACATCTTTGGATGATCAATATTTATTTAATCAAAATATCTATTAAACCTCATCATGTCAACTAGTTATAGAACAAGACTTTCCTTTGGGTAAGTTCTCAGGTTCTATCATTAGTGACGCCAGTTTTAATTGGTATTTTTATAACTGGCAATTTCTATCAATAATCATTATGTCACTTATGCACTAAATGATTATTCTGATTTTGACCACTTTGGTGATCAACAAAATCATAAATCTCATGTGCATAAATTATTTATAACACATACTTGATGCGAAACAATCAGTCACAGAACAATTACTATAGAGATCCATCATTATATGGATCCATCATTATATGGCAAAACAATCAAACGTCAATAATTTCTATTATCAACGCAATTACTTTGTGAAAAAATAAATTTCCAACACATTATTCTATAGAGCATGTTCTTGTACAAAATATATAATGGATTATATCAAGATATTTATATGCTGTTATTGATTTCATTATGGGCCAAAATCTTACGCCTCAAGCTAGCAGCAACCAAAACCTTGATTTTTACCACTCAACCACCACGGAACAACTTAGAGTTTCGCAGATTCTATTACAGCAAATACAAAATGATGAAAAATCACAATACGGGAAATTGGAGACAATTGAGCACGGTTGAAACAGGACGGCAAGTAATAACGATGGTCACGATGAATTTATGTGACATGCAATAGGATTGTGACGACCGAACAATAATACAGTTCCAAGGATGAGTTTTCCTTCGAGGCGATGATTGCCTAATCCAATCGAAACTGTAACTTTCCATAATGTGATATTAAACTTTTCGACTCACATGCAGCCCAACAATCTTTTGTAATTCTTCGCATCATATTGACGTTTACAGATTCTCAAGATAACTTATATTCATTGCTTTTTAATACATTCATTCCAACATACACAGCTTCCCAATTTAACAGCAAAACGTAAACTAGAAAAACGTAAAAACATATTTCTTCACAACATATATCATATCATTGAGTATTTATTCTACGAGTTCCTTTCATATGTATGTAAAACTAAGCCTATGACTCTACGACAATATCTCTCGCAAGAGACATTCCACAAAAGCTTTAATGCAAATTAGTTTTACCTCATTATATGAATAGTTTTAATCAATAAACGCCAAAACAATTACTGGGTCTGAACATATGGAGGCCTAAACATAAACTAAAGAACCTCCTGAACCTTTAGCGAGAAGCTATATTTTCCAAAACGTTTAATAAATGGACTATGAAATCAAAGCTAGCACGAAAGGGTTACAGAAAACAAGAAAACTCGTCCTCTTAGCAGAGGAAAAGGATAAAACCTATGGTTCCACCATGTTAATTTAGAATACTTGCGTGCTTTGAAGAAAGAGTTTACCCACAATCTACCGTCTTCGTAACACAGAGTAACCACCCGGTTTTATCCCTTTAAATGCCTGAAAGAAATTACTTACGAGAGGCCGAAATCACCCTTTAAATGCCTGAAAGAAATTACTTATGAGAGGCCGAAATCTCCCAAATGTTTAAATGCACCCTTAAAACGAAAACCCATGAATAATAAGCATAGAATGCTCGGCGTGCAGATTGCCAGGGATTGAGATTGAGCGATTGATTTACATGCAATCATAGGAAATATTCAGTTATTGATTGTGGCTCTGATACCAAATGTAAAATCTTAACTGACAGCCCAAAGATCATCAATACCAAATATTTCACATACAGAACATGATTTTAAGATGACATACGTTGATTAACAGCGGAAGATGTAATGGCTGCCATCTTATGTCTTCTGTCTCCTGACAGCTGCTACTCTTCTTCTCAGAATTCGGTTTCTCTCCTCTTGCCCACACTTCCTTTATGTGTTTCTTGATGGAGAAGAATACAACTCTTGTGTGTGGGAGAGAGAGGACCCAATCCTTTATATATTATTTAACTCTAATCTGGTACGTCCATCATATACCAATTCAACGCTTAAGATCTAATGTTTTAGATTAGAAACTGCTTTAGGATAAAATCTAAATGCTTTAAGATTAGATCGGGTCACATTAAGATTAGAAACTGCTTTAACGTTAAAAAGCAATGAGCCTTTTGCTGTTTCTAATAGCAGTTTCTAACATAAAGCGCAGAAATATTTTGGAATTCTGCAAATAAGGATGTGGGTAAATGTATGGCCGATAGATTCATGATTAATTCTGGTAACCACATGATTTGAAGCAAAAAACAAGATTTAAGACTCAAGACAAGGACACGGAATGTATTTCATTCAAGATTAAACATTTTGCACGTACAAGCGCTATCGATCGTACCTAATACACCTGCACAGCAATGCCATCCCGACAACATAAACTGCATGAAGTTTAAGGAGATAAGTTATCCCAGAGGCGCATTCCGCAAAACCACCCATCAAAGGGATTGACGGTCCATATCAGTTCCGGCATCACCCTTCATCGTTTCCAGAAACCACCAGGGGTGGTACCGTAGATGGTTTTTACGATTTCCAAAAACCGTGTGGTTTTCCATGGCGCCGGCACCCATCTGGTCTGGTTTTAAGTTAAGAGCTCGAATTTTTAATATTTGTATTGTAATTTAAAAGGTAGGAAGTTTTGTTTGAAAAGAAGATTCCATTTAATATTATATATATAATATTAAAATGATATTTTTATTTATTTCAAAACCTTTTAAAAGGAAGAAACAATTTTCTGAACGGTTCTCAAATCAGTTTTGAAATTAAGTCTGAGCAAAAATAAAAGACTAGAAATTAGACGTGTTTGGGGTTTAGAGGTTCGGAGTGTTGGGGAATCTCAAGATTTTTTTTTACGAAAACACTATAATGGAAATTCTCTCATGAAATCAGTCATAGAACTTAGGTTGATTCCAGCAGTGGGTATGGTTGCAAGCTTTGTTTATTTTTCAATCTGTGTGATTTCATATTTGTTTTTCCTCTTTGGAATAATGGGATGGTTGTAAGCATTGTTTACTTTTCAATCTGTGTGATTTCATGTTTGTGCAAGTTGCTTCAATTTAAACTCATGAATTTACTTTTGTACTCATGTGCATTAAGTTTGAAGCCCTTAATGAGCACTCCATGTTCCAAAAATTCATTCACAATTTCCTTCTTTGTTCAGTATTCTCTCTACAACATTGAGGCCCACATTCTTTATTGCTTGTGCTGAAATCGTGTCTCATTTGCTTTCTTCTACACCACATATTTTATCGAAGGCCTCTGCAACACTCATTGTCTCTAGCCATTATGGTTTTAAGGCTAGGTTTCTTGAATTAGGTATTCATTGCAGAATTCATGCATGTCCCTCCGACCACAATTTCTAAAAGGGACTGGTTCCCCACAACCAAGAACTGTCTCTGAGAGTTACAACAGTTCTCATTAAGTCAGTAACTTTGTTTATTGACAATTGTGAATGTGTTTTCTAATGCTAAATGAATTTGTCCTCCATATGAATGATGATCAAAATTGTACGAGGACTGGGAAGCCAGAGATCTAGATTGCAATGAAGTCTGAAAGGTAGGAGTCTAATCAAAAGGGTCTGATGTACGACTTGCTTTGGCTCCCCTTGAAATTACTCAAGGGATTGTAAAATATATTTTAAGGACAATGATAACAATTGAAGAAGTCCCTGAGTACGGCATTATAATCTATGTTTATAACTAACCTATTTGTGAGATGTTACATTATGTTTAGACACAGGTCCTAAGTTTGGCTCACTGTGTATTAAAGACAACTAGGTTTTTGCAAAAATGTGTGAATGGTCATATGAAATAACATTAAGGGATCTTGGACAGTATGAGATTCTAGGAAGTTCATGATAACTCGTCTACGATCTTAAATAGCTAAATAACAATGGATATTGATGATATATGTGTACTAGTGTGTTGAATAGTTCACGAGCCAACTTATTATGGTGACAAACAATGAATTGTTGACAAAAATTCTAGGGTTTTAAAGGATCTAAGCTTTGTAAATCTTAGTGAGGATTTGAACAAGAAAATTCTAGCGTTTGTAGGCAAAACCCTAGGGGTAATCATTTTCACTAAAAGGAGAATCTCAAGCCTATATGGCATCATGTTGACGCTTAAGATGAGGATGGTGAATTTGCAAGAAGTATTGATTAAGAATGAGTTGAATCTTCTTATAAAGATAAGTATTTTATATCTCTTTGTCACTATTGTTGTTGATTGTACTAGTAGTTAGTCTCTTGTCCTTAAATTCTTTGTTTGGTTGTGATTGTTCTTCCTTGACTTCCTAATGAGGATTGACGGTACATAATGGAGGTTTCCAAAGCCTGGGAGCAGATGGAAGAACAAAGAAAAGTGGTGATAAAGAGACATTTTGTGTTGAGGGATATTGTAATGGACGAGATCTAGACTTAGAGGGAGTAGGATGCCTTTGATTTTTGTCAAAACAAAGAATGATTGGTTGGCATAAAGTACAAAGCTAAGGATTATCTCAATAAGAGGGAAAAGACTATGAAGGAACGTCTTGTCAAGTAAAATTTTGTTGAAAGTTTGTTGTATTTATGATTTTTGATCTAATGGATGCAAAGATCGTCTTCTTTGATGAGAGAAGAAGTGTACATAAAAAATACCTCAATATGGTGAAGTACATGAAGAAGTCTTATACTTGTAAGTAGAAAGAAGGCTTTGTACAGGCTCCTCTGAGTTGATGCACTTGGATTGGTGATTGATCCTACATGATTTGTTGATGGAAGCAAAACATCTCATATGTCAAAGGGAGTTGCATTGATTGGAAGATTTGCTCTAGAGGAAGAGGTCTCTCCAGGAACCCTTGCTCAACTTAAGAGGGAGTTGACCTCAAATGAAGGATCTTGACTAGGTAGCTGATAGTACCTATGACAAAAGAGAGCAAATCGAAACTGCTATGGCAGGATTTGTTTCAGTAATAATACTAAGTCAAGATAATGGATCAAGAAAATGAAGCATATCATTTTATGGTTAAGCCAAGGAATATAGCTCAACATGTTGAAGTACCAGCGCATTGAGAAATACAGCTGCAGAAATTCAAATAAGGATTAGAGTGTTGAAAATAGAGAGAGTTTGTATAACACTTTTGATTGGGCTCTGATCTCGTGGATGAGCAGGATGCAGACATTTATTGCACTCAAAGGTCAAGTATTTTGCATCTTGAAAGGCGAGCTTTGAATTAGTATGATTGCATCTTGCAGGATTGGTTAATCAGGTGCAGGTGATAGCATGATCACGAATCAAGACACCTTGAGATCTAGTATCACTACATTTGTGACATGGTTCAGAGGAGATCAATAAGGTTTGAGTATATATCCACCGATGAGCAGACAACTGATGTTCTGACAAATTCGTTGCTCAGTGACAAGTTCGTGTACTTTAGAGACAATCTGGGGCTCATGGAAATTACCCCTCTCGTTGAGAGGGAGTGTTGATATGTTTGCAGCACAGATGGACATTATCCTAGTAGGGAGAATGAGTCCAATATACCCAGAGTGCTCAACAAGAAGGGTTGAGCAAGTGTCTCTTGGAGGACGACCTTGATCTCACACCAAAGATGGTGAAGTGAGGTCTTAGACCCTGATGATACACCAAGAATGGTGGAGTAAAATCCTTCAACATCTGGACCCTGATCACACACCAGGAAGGGTGGAGTGAGGCCTTGAACCCTGATCATAAACCAAGTAGGGTGGATTGAGGTCCTTTAAGCATCTAGACCAAATCACCAACCAGGAAGGGTTTAAGTGAGGTCTTTTCCCAGAGTGCTCACCAAGAAGGGTGAGTGAGTGCTTGCTATTTGAGGATCTCAGCGTTTTGGCCAAGGAAGAGGCCATGGGATTCAAGGATCGATCACTCTAGAGGAGTGAGTCCTAATGCATTGATGACATCGCCATGGGTTTGGTACCACCCCAGATATGGCCACTAGTAGATGTTGATGGTGATGATAATGTTGATGTCAGAAATGCATACTAGTTGATGATGACAATATGTGAGATATTTCAACTAGTAGTTGATGATGTCAGACATGTTGACAAGGCTAATGATGATTTGCTATAACCTTTTCATAGAGAAATTTTGTCAACATGAGAACATCTGGATAGTCATTATGAATACCTCCCTAGTTAAGAGGGAGTGTTGATTTTTGTAACTATGGTTGATCTTCATAATGTATGTTTGAGCCACTGTGAATTTGTAAAGCATATTTAAATGCTTGGAGTTAAAAGAAAAAGTATTTTGAGTCAAAGTCACATTGTAACTTTCAAAGGAAGAAATTTGAATTTTTGAAAATTAAAATTTTGGCCCAAAATGTAAATTCAGCCTCCTCCTAGTCAAGTCAGCACATCAAAGAATTCAAGTCAACTCCATTAAAAGACACATCCGTTCAACCTAAGGAAAAACTATTTAAAGGGTCAATTTGTTCCTCCATTGTGGCCAAGAATTAGCTTGCATCTTTTGAGATAACTTTGGATGGTCTAAGGCAACAAATTTATGGTCTGTGAGCTGCAAAAAGCTTGTGATCTATGAGCTATATAGATTTTGTGATCTGTGAGCTACATAAAGTCGTTGTTATGTGGTATGCAAGCTACAAAAAGTTTGTGATTTGCGACCTATAGAAACTCTGTGATTTGCGACCTAAAGAAAGTCTATGATCTGTGAGCTACATAAATTCCTCGTTCTATGGTATGTGAGCTACAGAAAGTCATTCTTTCTTTAAGGTTTGCAAGCTATAGAAAGTCACCATTTTAGGATTTGTGAGCTATATAAAGTTGCTCTTTCTTTAAGGTCTACAAGGTACAAAAAGTCATCGTTTTGCGGTCTGTGAGCTACAAAAAATCATTTTTCTCAAAGGTTTGAAAAGAAAAGAAGGATAACTTCTAAGGCTATGAGGATGGACCAGGGACTAGGTTTGAACTAATTTTTGAATTAAATGTGTCTGTTGAATTGAAGAATTCTCTATTGAAAAAGGTTGTTGGGCTTTTCCCCATGAGGGTTTTCCCAAGGTAAATCTATGTGTTCTTTCTTCTAAGGCTATGAGGATGGACCAAGGACTAGGTTTGAACTAATTTTTGAATTAAATGTGTCTGTTGAATTGAAGAATTCTCTATTGAAAGAGATTGTTGGGTTTTCCCCATGAAGGTTTTCCCAAGGTAAATCTATGTGTTCTTTCTATGGACTGTCTCTTTATGATTTTACTATCTCATATGCTTTATGGTTGATATCTTTTGTGTAATTATTGAATGATGGAACTAATGGATAAGAATGCAAAAGATCATACTCATCAAAGATAATTATTAGTATAGAATACCATGTAAAAATCAACACATATGGGTTCTTTGGGAAGATACCCAACATTATTACCATCTTTCTAAACTCTATGATGTACTCATGTACACTCTGTCCTACTTCTACCTAAAGTAGTGCCACCAGATCCACTAGTCCTTTATATATCCAATAAAGAAAAATGGTGACTTTATGAGGGTTTTAAAGTCCTCCCACTTAATCACTGCAGGAGTTCCCTTGAAACTTAAGGTTATCGTGTGGCTTTCCCACCAGGTCAAGGCATGGCCCTCTAATTTCTACTACAAAATGAAATCTTATGTTCTTCCTCTATATGATGAACACTAAAACAAATTATAATTGTTGCAACCAGTGATTTAGCTTTAGAGCATCGCTATCACCTTGGTACGGCTTGATATCGACCTTCCTTTCCATTTTGAATAGGAATAGAGAATAGTTCACAGCACTTGAATTGGGTTGATCTTTTTTGGATCCTTTCTTTAGCTCATTCTCTATTTCTTCCCAATCTCTTGATCTCCCCTCTTACTGAACCTCTGTGTTAGAATCCATATCTTCTCTAAATAACCCAAGCTTATTGATATGGGCCTCCATGAGGAGATTCACATTATGGCTTATATCTGCAACTTGTGCTTCTAGCTACGAAAACCTCTTCTCTGCAAGATGGTTATTCACAGATTCATCTACCATGACTAAGGTTTTATGAATTTTGGCTTAGTTGATCTAGATCCCCTACAAATCTCCACAATATACCCAAAGAAACCTACTTTGATACCATTATGGATATTCCAATGGACAGTTCATTTATTTTCTCTTTAGATCTTTGGATCTATAAATTATTGTTTATTGTGTATACATGTAAATTATAATTATGCAAAAAAATTAAAAATAGCAAAATAAAAACCCACAAACCATGATGACACTAGACATATCCTAGGAAACCCTTTTGGGAAAAAACCCCAGTTGGAAGGTGAGCACGATCTCCCCTCTTTTTCTAAATAGAAAATGGTTGAGTACATGGCGATTTTATATGGCTCGGTTATAACACTACCCAATATCCTACTAGTGTTAGGTTTGACTCCTTCAACTCTTAACTAGAGTTACAATTATGGACTTTTCTAGAGTCTCCATCATGATCACGTGGCTAGCCCTCTTTTCCATGAGTAATGGGGTTGACATGGCGTCCTCTCAAATTATGGTGGAGAAAATAGGAAGGTCAATTTCCGAGGTACATCACTTTGGCATACATACTCTAATTGAGGTGATTCTCATTTCGTTGGAAAGGTCTTTGCGTATATAATGGGAGAAAAAGGTGTCACGCATCAGTGCCGATTTTACTTATGAATTAGGACTTACCCCCAAAAAACGTTGTTTGATGCCTCAAAATGATCCCGAAAGGTTTCAGGACCCAATTTGCCAAATTAGGTCTCGCTGGTAAAAATGATCATGTGAAATGATTGCTCCATTTTTTCCACTCTGAAAGCATCGAGATGGATGACAAATGATACAATGATCTAATTCGAATTAGGTTCGATCAACTTGATCATTTCTAGGTTTATCGTTGCATTTGTATTTTTCCTCGGAGGGCCATTATCCCAAGAAAAGAACCCTTGTATGTTGTAGATTTTAGTTAATGAAACAGTAGATTTGAAGGGTAGAAATCTTATGTGTGCTTGTAATTGAGATTGGTTTTTTTTTTTTTGCTTCCTTGTTATATTTTGAGTGTTAGAATCTCAGTCGTGTTTTTTAATTCACTAGATATAATTAAGTAATTAACCAGGGAGTTGGAGATAGAAGTTAACATGTTATTAGAGCATTTTCTATGAAGACCAATCTCTAAGCATTGCACACAACCAGAATCCATACAGGTTCAAAATGTACAGGAGTGGAGAATATAGGGAACATACACAATTTATATCAAAATTGGTTGTATGGCATTAATCGTGCAGTACGGTAAACTGTAAAATCATGAGGCGAAGTTGTATGTTGCAGAGATAAGGACCAAACAAATAAAAAGGGTCGAAGGTATGGTTGATTAGTGGCAAATAATAGAAACAAAGACAAAAAAAAAGGGTGGCCAATAATCCTTGCAGCATTGACGGCAATTGAGTAAAAAGTGTAGACTATTAGCTGAAACTACCAACCCAACTGTCAGCAAGGAGAACACTGCAATAGCAGTTAGCCACTACAACCAACTATCGTGGAGAAAAGCCTGCAAGAGCAACCAAAAAGAAAATGGAGTTATTGCTTCCAAGTAGTCATAGCCCCCAACACAGACAATGCACAAAGACACACTTAGACAACTCAAAGGCGAGACACCATAAGGGATTCATGACACACAACCACAAAGACAGTGTTGGTGTCCCACAAAGAAAAATATGTTTGGGTCGAGCAACTGCAGGTAGCCTAACCATTAGGTTGAGTTGCGGTCATACGAGAGTCGTAGGGCCGTATAGGCTATAACAAAGTGAACCACCAAGGACTATACAAGTGCTAAGGTGACAAGTGAGTCAGACAATGGTAGAGTTGGCAAGGTACAGAGGTAGCTTGTTAGCTTGTTACAACAGCCATATTGCAACCAAGATATACAAAGATTTCCTTTAGAGGGAGAGAGGGAGGTTGTACCAATGAAGGATCTGGTAGAAAATTATTTGTTGATATTTCAAAGGATCGAAACATGGATCCACAAGGAAATCTTTGCAAATCTATAAACCAACAACATTTATTTTTGTGACTGTTAGAAGGACTTAGCACAAGGCAAAGAAACTATCAAATCTAGATGTTAACAACTAGTTTAAGATTTGAGGATAGGTTAAATAGAACATCTAACTTCCTATCCTGAAAGGTAAGGGATACCTTATTGTTGAAAGATAATGACCTTTGGGAGATTGTTGACAAGGAAATTTAATCACCCACAGATCCAACATAGTTGGCAGCCCACGAAAAAAATGACATTAAGGCTTAACGTGTCATCATGGATGCCATGAAGAATCATTTGATCCCTTGCTTGGTAGAGAAGAAGACAGTGAAGGAGATGTTCAAAGCTCTAGTGGATCTATTCCAAAGTGACAACATGAAGAAGAAAATGATCTTGAGAAAGAAGCTCATATCCATTTATCAAGGTCTGATAACGTTACCAATTTCTTCATGAAGATCACCCAAACATGAGATCAGCTTGCAGCCATTAGGGAGAAAGTGGAAGATGTAAAGCTCATAAATGTGACACTAAATGGTTTTCCCAAGTCATGGAACTATTTTTCAAGGGGACCTACACTCAAGAGAAACTTCTCAATTGGGAGAGGCTTTGGGATGATTGCATCCAAGAAGATACTCAACCGGAGTCTAAAGCTAGCAGGTAGGGAGATGAAGAGGAGAACCTAGTCCTAGTTAGTATTGTTGAGAAGCACAAAGGGAATGGTTCCAAGGGTAACAGTGAGGATCTGTTGCACAGGGCTAAGTGTCTAGGCATGTGGAAGTCACCTAATTCACCCTTCAACTTAGGAATCACTTTAATAATTAAAAAAAAAAAAAATATATATATATATATATATATATTTTATAAGATAAAGTGAGTTAATCTAATAAAATGCAAAGGCTATTTGCACTAGTGAATGAGATTAATCTCAATCGTTGATCTAAAGTAACATTGATATTTAATTTCAACCATCAATCACTTTGGAGATTAAGGTTGTGGATTTGATTATTAACTAAAACTTGTAAAAGGAAGGCTAGGATAAGGGAGATGACACATCTTGAGCACAAGACACAGAGAATAATGATCTTGGTGATTGGGTGACGGAATTTCATCATGTGCAAGGTTCAAGGGAGTGCAAGGCATAGCAAGGAAAGGATCCAGATCAACCAGCTCATCGAGGGACAGATCAAGGGTTTGATCAACGAGATCATTTTCAGGTTTATTGTTGTATTTTTGTTTTTCCTCAGAGGCCCAATATCCCACAAAGGGAGCACTTGCATGTTCTAGACTTTAATAAATGAAACAACATATTTGAAGGGCAAAAATCTTATGTGTGCATGTGTTTGAGATTTGTGTATTGAGATCAGTTGTGTTTTCTTATTCAACAGATCTGACTTACTATGAAATAATTGACCATCTTGTTGGGATTAGAAATTGACAAGCCTTATTTCTCATCACAAATTTGTACCATCATTCAAGTTGACTTTCATATGTATATAGTGGAATGATGTTTTTAGCATGTGTATGGTGAAATGGTGTCCTTAATTGTTTTTGTTGACTTCGTATGTATATGGTGGAATAATGCTTTTAACTGTTTTTCTTAATTATAAATCAAATTAGAGCATCAAAAATTGGATCAGATTTCCAGATCAATAGAACTCTGATTTCATGTATTTCCAGATTCTAACAATAAAATAGAAGTTTTCTACAAGATTACACAGCTCCTAGACTGCAATATCTCACAGTATAGGAAATTATAACTAAAAATATCGTCTCAACAATAGTTTTTGCAAGAGTACTAATAAGATCGTAGCTATGCCTCAAGCACATTTAACAAGCTGAATGTCTTCTTCTAACACTTAACCAAGGATAAGATAGCAGCAGCAATCACACAGTATGGGTGATTGTTTATGTTGTCATTTTATTCCAGTGATATACATATATATATATATATATATATATATATATAAACAATCCACAAACCAACACAAATAGGAACTTGTAACTGGCCAGGTTTGAGATGTCATGGAGACCATCCCATCAATGATTTTTTGAGGGTCCCACTCAAGGGAGGTGCCTACCCCTCCAAACTCATCACAACAGGTCAAACACAAGCTCTAACCCCCACTGGTCTTGATCCCCTAACCTCTTAGGAGGAAACACATTTTCTTAACCTGAGGCCTACTTGAGTTGTTTTATCAAATTGGAGTCACAAGACTCTTCAATATAATCTCTCTAGGTGCAACAACGCATTCGACTACTACCTCAAGATGCCCCATGGCTTCAAGCTAGCCACCAAACTTCCAATTCATCCTGTTTCACATCTTTAGAAAATAAAATTTCAATAACTAGTCTTCAAAGGATTTCATTTTTCTCTTATGTTGAATTTGAAATAAACATTTCAAGTCTCTTTCCCTTCATAGTTGATCAATTTCATTCCAGGTATGTTGGTTGATTTTATTTTGCTTGCACTTATTATACTTGCACTGTCAGTCAACATATCAACATAGACTGCCTAGATTTGAGGTTGATTATTGAAAGTCTTCTTATACTGTATTTCATAGCTATATTTTTTATTTTATTTTTGCACTAACTCCCCCTTTTCATGAAGAGACCGTTGTGTACAGGTTTTACGAGGAATCATTCACAATATTCAATTTAGTTATCTTCAGCTAAGTAGCAATGAGTGGGGGGTATCTATTCCACAAAAGTCACCTGGAATTTGCCCGACCCCAATTGCTATTTGCTTGTATGGGATGCATTCACAAGCATGAGCACAAGCACTAGCATGTCAATTGGTAGGACAAAAACACCAGTTCAGAGTATATTAGCTAGCTGGTTTCACTATACTAGCATGTCAATTGGTGAGACTCAAACCCTAATTCAGAGTATATTTGCTACCCGGTTTCACTAAGCCAGAAAGCGACCACTGACATGATCATTGTTCTAATTAATTCTAGCAAGCTTTCATAGCTTCAAAGATACTGAACAAGGCCTTTTGAGACTCATTACTGCAAACCTCAAGTCACAAGAATATATTTGTACATTTATTTGTATCTTCCTGCCTTGATTCTGTTTGATTTACCAGGTTTTCTACCCAATTTGCCACTGTACAGTTACAGGTTGGTTAAATTGTGCTTTTCCACAAAAACACCAAAATACAAGGCTCTCCACAACATAATAGTTTTAGATTATATTTACTTTTACAGTTTGGTCTAGATTTCTAGTTTTTGCAAATACATTTTTCTCTCATATGCTATCTATTCCCTCATTCTTGAGTTTTAATGCCGACTTACCTTCGTAATTTCCTTTCCCAGACTTCAAATTGAATTTGAATTTTGCATGGGTAAATAATAAGAAATTCAGCAATGAAATGAAGTCAATTTTTCATGGCTTAATTTTTGTTATACAATATCCAATTTTTTGGATGATTTCTTACGTTAAAATTGACTTTAAAGTATAAACTCAACTTATATCCTTGCAACAATCAGGAACTACAACAAGACGTTCATTTATTCCTAAGAAACTGGGATTGTTGTATTGCAAGTAAATATCTCCATTCTTCCTATCTTTGAATTTTAAATCAATTTTAATTCATTGATAATGAGAATGTCATGATCCTGCAAGACATTTTTTTGTTTTTTTCAGCACAAGACATCATTCATTCATTCACTCCGTTGATTGTATTACTGTGATGGTGGGACATTTCACCCTTTCTAAATTTTTATTCTCAAAGCCATTTTCAAGTTTCATTTTTTTCAATAGCGTTTGTCCTAAAACAATTACTGCTGTCTCCCTCAATGTGAGACCTGGGCATAGTTCCATTATCAGGCTGTAGTCAATAATGTTTTTATACTAAAACATGTTCAATTTGTTTTGTTGTCATAATTTCAAGGCCCTGGGCATATCAAATATTTTACCCATTATGAAACTCCTTCATATATTGTTTAGTCACTGCTCATCTCGATTCCCCTGCAAACCATCCTGCTGGTCTTACTCCAACTTCACTTCAATATGTCAACTTACATTGAGTGATAATGTAATCGTTCCAATCTTATCTTCTTCTGTTTCCTGTTTTATATGCAACTCTAACTTCAACTGCCTTCGACTTGAGAATTGTTTGAACTTTATGTGAAGAATGTGATATGGTAACAAGTATACACCCGTTGTGTCCAGGATAAAGTTTTCCCATGCGTCTGATTTAATTGTGAATGCTCCAAGTGACCTGCTACATTTAATATCAACCTGTTTGAAATGCAGCCTAGCTACAAGGTCAAGGCAAAATTGTCCAACTGCCATCGCCAGAGGTTTGGGGAGTAATCAAAACCATAATTAATTCCTATAGAAAACAACAGTGTAAAAATTGTGATAAACAATAGTAAACATGAACTAGATGGATTTCATCATGAGCATCACATTCCCGTGAAAAGAAAATTCCTTGCTGCTCACATTGAGAAAGAATACAAGACCTTTCAAAATTGAGAGGAATAAGCACTTACTAGACAGTAGCAAATTGAAAATGAATGAATTGGAGCTATTTTGATTAAAGCGTAAATGTAACAGAATCAGCGCAAACTTGCACAAAACTTTATGTCCTGAATAATAATATTCAAAATGAAATGTGTTGTGTTCACCTTGGATAAGGCTGTCATGAAAGGTAAAAGCAACTGCCAATTTGACCTAGAGGATAGACCGTCTGATCGGGTTAAATACCTCTAATTAATCAATTGTAATTGCTCACTGTGAAGTCTCGGAACCCTGGAGAAATATGATTTACTAATATTTCTCAAATGTACAATTCTATACAAATATGTGGTGATGCTCCAAATAACTTCATTTGATAATAAGGCAAGAAGTGCTTACTCCTGGACTTCATTGAGCTATCTATGTTATCACAGAGAGAGAGAGGGAGAGGGAGTTCATTTTATCAAAGTTGTTTCTCCAAAGTAGTCCTACAGTAACCGTACAAGGGGTAGCATATTTCAGCCATACCTCTGTACACTAAAAGGAACAAAGAATGTGCTGTGTTTCTCATACCACAGCCAGATATGTAGCGCAACTCTGTTAATGTTTTCCCTACAAGAATTGCCGCCTTGTCATTTCCATCTTTCTTATCAACTCTTTAATGTCTGTCTCCATCCTTATTTTCATATTATAGTAGTCACGCTGGGCATTTTCTATAATCTTCAACTCGTCAAGCTTTTGTCTCCTCCGCTCTTCTGCTTCAGTCAGACATAGCATTGCAAGTTTGCCTGTATATTCTTCTTCTATTTTATCGTTTTTTGCAAGTGCAATACGTTTAAGCCCATCTGCCTCTCTGCGAGCATCATCTGCACGGGCTTGAAACATCTTAGCCTCAGCTTGCTTGATTCTCACAATACTTTCCAGATCATCTATCTCTACATTGTTTCTTCCCATGCCATAGTGTGATTCCATGGCCTCTGCCTTCTTCCCTGCATGTACATCGCTGGTTTGAGGAACTGTTGGAGTCTTAGTGGCAACTCTTTCACTGGAGATAGGGTTTATCTTATATATAGACTCTCGAACTGCAACAGCAAATTGATCACAAGCATCTTCTTTTCTATCATGTTGAACGGGCTCCTTTCCAGAAAAGGAATTTGTTCCATGGAAATTAAAATCACATTCTGCATATAAGAAAGCACATCAGTTCCATATAAACACAATGGCAGATATAATAGAATGTTATAAGAGGTAAATAAGAAAGTACAGTTTACAGTGCATATCTACATGACAGATTGAACAAACAATAAACATAAGCAATAAGAATGCATACGCATTTACCTACTATCTAAACCCCAAATCCATTAACCACTGAGAAGGATAAAAAAACCTAGATGCAAACCTTTGGACACTTGAAAAAGATCCAGGGTCAAAATGGATCTATGTTACTTTTGCTTTCATTTAATGCCAGCTCTTTATTTCTCTCTCTTTTATTCTGTTAAACATCAGACGCCAATTTTTTCATTTTAGTTTACTAGCATTACTCACATCATCACATGTTCATGAGACAAATCTCATCCATCCCAGGATGTTGAGTGCAACTCGCTTCTCTCAGTGCAAAGATGGATACATGATCACAAGGGCCTCATTTTCATATTTAAAAATATTCCAAACTTAATGTGTCCTTTTTCGATGTACAGTTGGCCAATAGGAGAAAAATGGAGAATGTTACATGCACATATCTCCAAAATTAAAAATTAAGGGGGAAAAGGCTATGCAAGTTCTTCATTTAAAACAGAGTTCATAGTACAGGCCCCGGCTATATTTATGATTCTAGGAAATGTAAGGATGGATTATTTTTTCTCTGGATAGATGTCCTTGTTCTGGAAAATGACATTAACGAAGATCACCAAAACTTTTGGATTTGGAAATATATTGTATACGAATGAGATGGAGTTTGCAAAGGAGCAGCACTAGCTGTTCAAACAGGATTGTGCAGTCTTTCCTAATTGATTGGAAGATCAAGACCAGGGAAATTTTTACCCTTATCTGTCACCCTTTGGCAAAGGGTATTCAAGTTCGCTAAATTAAGTTCTGCGAGAAGAGGATTTTCAAGAAGACCTGGGCACTAATCACCTTGCTAAAGTCTTGCTTTCAGCCCTTTGGCGCCCAGAAAACTTTTTCTCTAAGATGAGAAGAAAGGTAAATCTTTGGCTCAGTTATCATCTGAAAAGGTTCTAGAAAAACAGAAAGCTTCATTGATTTTCAGATTAATGGCTATTGCCTAAGTAGGCTGGTCCTCTCTGATTGGACAGCATGTTGACTATATTGTTAAAAGGTCTATTACTGCGTACCTATATCAAGAGGTTTTTTATTAATTACTATAATGATTTGAACGATAGAAGAGTGTTTGAAGATCCATGGTTCTGGAGTGAGCTGGATTATTTTAACTTAAGGCACCAAATTATTCTGATACAACATTATGTCCTGGATCCAAATGACTGGAGCTCTGTTAGCAAATACCTTGGGTATTAGATTTACCTGCACTCTTCGGACGTGCATATCAGAGTTAATGAGCAAGATATCAGAATTAATGCTGAACGTAAATAGAGATATAATGCACATGCAGGATTCTTGAGTATAAAAGTAAGATGAGAGACATACTCGTAAAATATATCATTTTATTATGATGGAGTCATTTAATACAATGGGAGTTCTTTCCTTTTATATCATTCTTGGGCTGTTGCCCTACCCACACATCTAACTTCCTCTTATTAACAAATTTATTAAAGGCCATCATAATAATACAACAAAAAGACTCCATGTTATTGTGTGTTATTCTAAAATCTCCCTCAACGCAAAATACATTTTCTTTAAAATTTCTCATGAATATAAGATCAAAAAACTTAATAACAAGAAAATAAAAAGCAATGTCTTCTTAAACAGGATCTCTCTTCCAGTGTGTCAGAAATTAGAATCTTACAGGTACTCCATCTAGTTGTCTCATCACCATCAAGAAGGTAGAAATCCAGAGTTCCCAAATTCCTTGAACTGCCAGACTCCTGCATTTTCTGCATTCCCAAATTTCCAAATTCCTCAGACTTCTAAATTCCCAAATTACTGAAATCCCCAAATTCCCAAACTACTTGGACAACTATTCATGCTGAGTGAAACCTTCACCAAATCCTTCCTGCCTGGGAAATCAAACCACTCAGAATAACAAATCACCCTTAGTTTTTCTCACCATCATCTCCTTTGTTTCATTGGGATAAATATTTTGTTCAGTCTGCATGAGTAAATGGTTTATCCTGTCTTATCTGAAAATGTTCGAAATATCTAAACATATCCTCAGATTTTAAAATATGTTTTACTTCTCCGAGTTGGCTATAAAATTTATATTATGTACAAGTAGACAACCTGGAGATTTCATAACTCATGACCAATAACAGAGACTTTCCTACTTGCCTTCCATAAAAAACTGTACAATTAATACTAACTCTGTATTCACAAAAATATATTTACATCAATGAAATATATTTACATCCTCTGTTGATCAGCCCACTATCTGGAGATGTGAAAATATAACTTTTGGTATTTATGCTTCTTCTTTTTTTAAAAGAAGTATAATATGCACCCTCTGCTTACAGGGAAACACAAAAGCACTGTATATATTCACCTCAAGAAACCACACAGAATTACATTAATAAAAACACCTTTCTATGTACAATCATGTTTTCTGCATTTAAGGCACCTCTGTCTGCTCAAAGCCCGAGCGTTTGTGGCTGTGTGCTTCAACAGGGTTGAATACAGGCTTTAATTTCTTTGCAATGGAGTTCGTCCTCAGTTTTGGGCATCAGATTTCTGCTTTTTGTCTTTTTCAAAAAGGGATTCATCTTCCATTTCTGAGTATCATAACTATGTGCCTCTTGCCTTCCTACATTCAGGATTTCCTCTCTCGAATAATCATTTCTCTGAGAAAGCCATGGGTTTACCTGGTTTCCATCCATCCTACATCTTCAGTCCCTCCGAAATCCTTACGATGGAGTTCAAAAACTTGCCCATCTGTCTCTGAATGAAATGCCATGCATGTCGGTCTCTAAGTTTTTTACTTCATCCTCACAAGACCATCATGGAAATGACACCATTCCAGACATGGCTTGGTCACCTTATGGTTTTTTTTTGCCCACTTACATCTTTTGGGCGGGAGACAGTACAGCCTAGAGTTTATTCCTTTGGGACTGCTATGGGCATTGATCTAGTATGGGCTCTTTTTTGGCGGATGGGTCTTCCTTCCTCTTTAAAGCATTGAGAAAGCCCTTTTCCTCAAAACATTATTAAACTTTTGTCATTTCATTTATGCTTCTCACCAAAAAATCTAAAACATACTTATATTTTCAGCACACAATCTCTAATACCTCTTCAAATAAAAGTACGTTCTTTTTAGGAAAAAAAAAGAATCACTCTTTTCAAGAATAAATATCATCTTCCCCTTGCCTCACAATCTTGAATTGCAGATTCAATTGTGCTGAAATTTAACCAATTTAAGCTCTAGATCTTTCCACTTGCATATCCAGTATCATTATGGCTCTAATACCATGTTGGATTTTTTACTATGCCAGAAAGATGAGAAACAATTAAAAATGGGCTTACACAAAATATATCATTTTATTAACATTGGGTCATTGAATACAATGGCAGTGCTTCTCTTTTATATCATTTGTTGGGTAGATGCATTACCCACATGCCTAACTTCCTTGTATTGACTAATTTATTGAAGTCATCATTACACTATAATAAAAGGGCTCCTGTGTTATTGAGTGTTATTCTAACAGCAGATACTCAGAACATTACCTGAAGGGTTTGCAAGTAAGACTTTTATTATAAGTTTATTTTAGAAAGTACCATAGCCTTTACACATACCTTATGCAGCTAGATTCTCCTAACTAGCTTCTAACTACTCCCTTACTGGTTTCTATCTAACCTCCCACTAGCCAGACTTTAACTCCCTCGCATTACAAAATTTGCCTATTTTATAAGAGTATTCCAATGTGGAATCTCAACAGATAGGGAAGTCAAAAGACCAAACATCTTGGTTACTACCTGTTGACCAATGGAGTGGCACCTGAAGAATATCTGAAGACTCCATGCCCAAAGATGTACCAAAGGATGTGTACCATCAGAGATCATCATATTACCAGAGATTTTTAACTCTACTTCTTCTTCTTATCATTTTCTGTTGTACCCAAATTCCACAAGACCTACGGGGATAATGTAAAGTGATGCTAGTATGATGAGTTTGAGTCATGTAACAGAACTAGGTAGCTTGGGACCTTGTCATCAAGTGAGTATTACTCCGGGAGATTTTTTTTACTTGGTTAATTTCATCTTCTTACGAGGACTTAATAATTAATTGAGTTTTTCCTCCAAGCATAACCCCAATGCCGGAGTATGGCTTGATGGTAAGGCTTGGAGTGAGTCCTAGTGTCTAGAGTCATTGTATATTACCATACTAGATCGTGCAATATGGTCAGGTCTAGGGGGTCATTTTTTTAAATTTTTTAATTTCCCACAAGGTGGAAATTAGAATAAAATTTGTATCTGAAATGTAATAAGTGATGTCTAGAGAAGTTATATAGGGTATGAGTAATAAAAATTGCACCTCTCACACTCAACTTTCTACTAAGACACACTTTGAGGGGTTAAAAATGTGCTTTGGACGCTCAAAACCCACTTTTCCCAAGTTTAGTGGAAAATGTGACAATATATTAAGCCAACAATTAAATAAATGGAGAAAAATAAATATCCACACATGCCAAACGATATGGAAATGAAGTGGAAAATCATGGAAGAGTTAAAGTAAAGTCCCAATGTGATGTGGACTCCTAAAATCAAGGAAAAAAACATGTGTTCCAAGAAAATCGAATTTTTGGAGGGGGCCACAAGATTCCCAAGGAAAAACACATTTATTAAGGAGAGGAATTCGAATTGCTTGGATGAGTCATCTTTTTGGTGGGCTTTGACTTGGATTTTGACTGAAGATAAGTGGGGAGTGACCTCCTACCACTCCACTCCCATATACACTTGTCCCTCCTCAACAACGTGTTAGCTCCTCTCAAGGATTGCGTGGGCCTCTCTAGGGAATTCAAATTGCATGATAGAGCTTTGGGATTGTCATCATCACACTTGGCATTTTGTTCTTCATTGGGATCTCCACCCATTCTCCTATATAATTGAGCCTTGGGCTCTCCTTTTGTATCTTTTGCAACGAGCTATTGTGCTTGGGAAAGCTCTGTTTCTATGTACTTTTGTTCTTCATTTGAATAAAAATACTTTGGGGTTCATTCATAATTGTTATTCCATTGGAGCATGTGCTTGGTTCATTGATGGTATAATCCTTTCGATTCTTCACTTATGCCTTTGAATTATATTTCATTTGCTCATATGCTTTTATAGAATTGTAGATGTATAGCTATCTTACATTTACAATTGGTTTATCAATATGCTCTAGGTGTAGACTACCTCTAGTTGTTTTCAATATAAATTTTTAAAATTATCTCACCATTGTTTATCGATTTAATCCATATGAGCTAATGTGTGTTGGAAGTTTTGTAGAGGACCATTGTTGAATCAGCTAGCAAGTGTGAGGGGAAGTCTTCAAGAGATCATCCCACTCTTGGCATTGTTTTCAAGGAGTTCTCATTGTTATTTGAATTTCGTAAGTCTAATCTTTAGAAGTACTTGTTCTTGCAGAGTTCTTTTTTCTACATAGTTTATGCATAATTTCATAAGTCTAACCTTTAGAAGTACTTGTTCTTGCAGGGTTCTTTTTTCTACATAGTTTATGCATAAGTTCAAAATCTCAAAAAAAAAAAGTATATCTTTTGATCTTGTGCTTTCATCTCTTTATCTAACTAATCAAGAGCATTTTATAAGCTAAACAAGTGATGGAGTCTTTTCTCATCACTTGATTTAGTTTTTGTATAGTATTTTGTAGCATTATCACCCACTTATATGCTCTCTTTTTCACACTAACTTTGGTTTTAGTTTTGCAGCCCTAGCATTCTTTCTTGTAGGTCCTCTCAAGCTTCAAGACGCATTCGAAGGAGATCGTGGGCATTAGGAGAGTTTGTGAAAGAAGCTAGGTCGTGTATCATTTTGGAGCTTGTATTCTCTAATTGTAGAAACTCTTCATCTCTTTTTGAGGCTCTCATTCTTAAAGAGATTTCCTTCTTGTTTCAAGATCTCACATTGTATCTTTCCATTATTCCTTGGGCAGCCCTCTAAGAGGCTCTAACCTCATTGTAACAACATAATAATAAAAATTTATGTTTTTGTTGTGGGAGCATAGGTTTTGCCCATAGCATCCTATTCTCCATTTAGGGAAAAAAGATTGTGGGTGGATTGATTTGTTAACAGTTCTATTTCCTTCCTTTTATTTTTTACATATATGCATGCTCTAATTGGGAAGTAACACAAATCCCATTTTTTTTTCAAGTTTGCTGCATGCCTTAAGCTTGCATCACTTATCATTGTTGCTACAAGTTTCACGTTTACATTTCCATTTGCAAGTCAATTTATTCTTACTTTATGCAAGCATATCTATTATTTTAGCAAACTTTGATATATTTAGCTTGGCACTTGCCTAATAATTCATGTTTTATCGCTATGCCACATCTCTATTTTTTGTATATTGAAGCATTGTGTATAGGACAAGTTTATTTCCCAAAGCAACTATTTACTTTCATGTGAAGCTAATATTTTTTTCTCAAATTTAAAGTTCTTTTTGCAAAGCTATTGTGAACATCAATTTTATCTCAATTCATTTTCAAGGCATTGATATTTATATTGAGAAGTTTTATTTGTTCATTTTGCAGGCACATACATCTCAAGCTTCATTTGCTTTAGTTTGTTATTGGTTGATCATTTATCTTTAGCAACTCACAATTTTAATTGTTCATGAAGCTTATGCATGTTGTGTTTACTTGAACATCTATACCACTGATCTTGTGGAGCATATTTAATTGAAGCAATTTCTATATTTTACATAGCACTTGCAATCTCACTTGCATATCATATTAGGCATCCTAACTTAGTTGCATTTTAAACAAATTAACCTCCAAGCATAAACTTGGTTGATAGAAATCATAGGAAAATGACTTTCTTGGAAAGTTCTTCCAATTGATACGAAGTAAGGTAAAGGCATGTGACCCTGCAGTTATGAAGGTGGCTTATCTCCTTGTAGGAACAAAGATACACAATGGCTAGTAAAACTCAGGGGAAGGGTGTCGTTAATGACACCACCGTGTCCTCGACCACTCTTTCTTACAGTCACCCCAATTTTTACCCTTTGGTAAGAGTTCAAGAGGAAGATCTCCTACCTAGATTAAGCATTTAAAATTAAAAGTAACAAAGATAATTGCATCCAATTTTAGTTTAAGTGCATTTCATATTTAACACATCTTATTGTTTTACTTGCAAATAGTCATTACACTTGTCATTTATGAATATGTGTTAAATTGGATACTTTGAACAAGCATTTTCTCATTATGCAAATAGAATTCTAGTTGGTTTTCCTTTGCAAGATATTTTTTCCTTGTATGCTTTGGATTAATAAGTCATCATATATCTTGAAAGCATTTTAATATCTTGCATTGATTTCGCTAAATCTTTTGTTTCATTTTCAGGATTACTTGTGTTTCAATTTGAAGCACCTTATTTTATCTTGAGCAAATATCATTCATTTTGAGCAATATTTTGAAGGCACTAGTTTTACATGTGCTTATTATTATCTCATGTGTTGAAGGTTATTGAAGTTGATTTTAACTCATATTGCTCATATTATATTTGCTTGTAATCTAAAAAAGTAATCCATTTCACTCCAACATCCCCTGGAAACCTCACATTTTTTAACTTAGTTTTCCATTTAGGGACCAACCCCTTAGCTAACCTAGGAGATAAATTAAACGGAGAGAATAGGGTATAGGTAACCGCCCCTTCTCTTAGTTCTTGCCACCAACCACACCTCGTGGGGTTAAAGGCTTTTCTCATTAACTGGTAGGTGTCGGCGGCAAGCAATAACACTACCACTGTTGGCTTTGCATTCTCTTTGCCATTTTTGCTGCTGGAATGGAATCTCAACAGCCATGGGAGTTGGACAGCTAAACACATTAACTGTTACACTACTTTCTGCAACTGTTACTCTGTGACATGGCAGTTACTCAAGTGCAATCTTGCCATGTCCTTGGCTTCCTCTACACTTAGCAACCTCCAGGTTACAGTCTTCTCATGCTTGCCATTATTTCCCAAGTAAAGCTAGTTGGGCATCACACATTCAAGTAACATGACTGTTGCAATGCCTCACATTTTATCCAATAATTCATGGATACTCAATCTCAGAGAATGTTGAAAGCTTAGGGCACAATAGCCTATATCTGAAGGCATCAGGTCCTAACTCAACTAATCATATTTGACAAACACTCTCTCATAGAGAATGCTATAAGCTCAAGGACCAATAGTCTAAGGCGTTGAGTCTAAAAACTGATTGTATTTGATACGACATTACAAAGAAACTTATTATCAGCAAACACTTGAGTTTCCAACTAAATTATTTCAGAAACCAGCTGTTTGGGATTGAGATTGCAAGTGCAATTTTGCCATGTCCTTGGCTTTCTCTACACTTAGCAACCTCCAGGTTACAGTCTTCTCGTGCTTGCCATTATTTCCCAAGTAAAGCTAGTTGGGCATCACACACTCAAGTAACAAGACTGTTGCAATGCCTCACATTTTATCCAATAATTCATGGATACCCAATCTCAGAGAATGTTAAAATCTTAGGGCACAATAGCCTCTATCTGAAGGCATCAGGTCCTAACTCAACTAATCATATTTGATAAACAATCTCTCATAGAGTATGCTATAAGCTCAAGGCCCAATAGCCTAAGGTGTTGAGGCTAAAAACTGATTGTATTTGATATGACATTCCAAAGAATCTTATTATCAGCAAACACTTGAGTTTCCAACTAAATTATTTCAGAAACCAGCTGTTTGGGATTGAGATTCTCACAGGCCTTGCAAATCAGTCCATAATAATCACTTTGACCTCTTGTACCTGGTGTCCTGGCACTTGACAAAATAAGTCTTTGTTCATCAGAGATTGCAATTTTCTGAAGTTTTGCAAGTCAGTCAAGCAATAAACGCCCAAACCTTGTACTTGGCATCCCAATATGTGACAAACTAAATCTCGGTTCCCTCAGTGACGTCAGGGAGATTTTCACAAGCCTAGCAAAATCAACTAAGCAATAATAGCACAGAACTATTACACTTAGCATCACATGTTTCTGGAACATAGCCTTCTGGCCTTCCACAACTTCCCCTTGTTAGGTTCTGCAATTTTGCTTTGCTAAGCATCTGGCCTCCATAACCTTACTTTTGTGGGGCTAGTTTTTCTGACATCCTGCCTTGCAGAGCTTTCTCATCTGCGGCATTGCTCCTGCAAGCTTGCTCTTCTACAGCATCTAGCAGGACTTCCCCAAGCTTTGCAACTTTTTTTTTGGTAACTCCAGCAAGTTCGCAACCTGCCCCTACAAGTTAACATTTCACCATTTCTTTGCAGGCATTTACATGATCAATCAATGTTGCGAACATCTGCATTGGGATAGAATCGGCATGGGTCCAGAAAACCAAGAAATTGTAAAAATAGAGAAAATATCAGTAAAAATAAGTAAACATCAGCTAAATTAAGATACCACCAATATATCAGTAAAATTCGGCAAATATTAGCTAGGCCAAAAAATCATGATTTCGCGATTTTTTCGTGCTAAAATCAGGATGTTTGCAACACTGCTATCAACAACATTTCACATGCAACCTTTTACAACCTGCACTTTTCTGCATTCTACAGTTATCTTTGCACCACGGCATTACTATAGGACTTCTGAGACCTTCCTTGACCTGCTAAAACCTGACTTCCAGATCTAAAACATCACAAATTATGAAATTAAACCTCCCCTCTTTCAAGTCAACGGATCACCAACTTCCCATTGAGGAAAATTTTCTTCTATAGTTTTTGTTTAGTATAACATGTGCTTGACTAGAAATATGATGAAATTATATCGCATGGTTCCATGGCTCTATGGCTATGTCCTCCTTGAATATGCCCTTTTGTGGCCTTGAGCTCCATGGATCTATCTTCCATGGCTTTATTCTCCATGGATATGCCCTTTGAGGCCTTGTACTCCATAGATCCACCTTCTATAGTTTTGTCCTCCATGGATCTACCCTTTTGTGGTTTTGTCCTCTATGGGTCTACCATCTATGGCTTTGTTCTGTGTGGATCTAGGCCCCATGGACTTTGTGCTTCATGGATCTCTCCTCTGTGGACATGCTCTCTATGGCTTGTCCTTTATATCTATTCTTTCTGATTTTGTCCTTCAAGGATCTACTTTTCAATGCTTATCCTATGTAGGTCTGCACCCACCATCTTTATCCTCCAATGATCTAACCTCTTTGGCCTTCTCCTCCTGAATTTTTTCACCATAATTGGTCCTTTGTGGCTCTACCTTCTATGGCTTTTAGCATGATAATTTTACTTATAGGGCTTATTTGTACTTCTATGGCGGACTCCGCCACTCTCTCCACAACTTGGCCTCAACAAGACATCACTCTTCCACAACTTCACCGCAACAAGATATCACTATTCCCACAAACTATCCCTCTAAGGGGCTTCATTGCAGCAACTTAGTGGGCCACTATAGTGCTCTTTCCACAACCTGTGTGTTAACTTACTTTGCCCTTGAAGTTCTTAGTCTTTTAGATGATTTGCTGCAACTAATAAGCCTTTGTAGTGATCCTTTCACAACCCCTGTGCAACTTATTCCACCTCTTTTTGCTCTTGGCTTTCTCATTTGTAATTTATTAGGCATCTGCAATTCTCTTTCCACAACTTTTGTGCAATTTACTTAGCCTTCACAACTCCTGGCTTGCATTTCCACAACTTATTAGGACACACCAGTTCTCTTTCAGCAACATTTGTTCAAATTACTTGGCCTCAATGTTTTAGAATTTGGAATTTGACTCGAAAGTGGCCGAGGCTCAGATCAAACTTGAAATCTACCAAGGATCCGACCATACTCAAATTGAACTTGGATCGAAATCAGACCAATTTATAGTTTATGAAACGGTTTACCAAAAAAAACATAAAATATGAAATTTTAATGAAAAAAATATATATTCATATGCATCAATGTAAATCCAAGATTCCAAACCATTAAACCATTAAAGAGTTGTTCAAATTGGACTATTTGTTTAAGTGAATTGATCTACCAGGATGGACTCCATAACTCATGTACAAGATTCTTATGTTGGCTAACAATATTTTTCAATTATCTTCATGACTTTTCATTGATCCGATTATACATGCTATAAACAAAACAAATTATGACTTTATCCTCCCCATTTAAATGCTATTGATTCACAATGATATTCCAAGGGTTTTCGAATTCAAAGGTGTTGATGTGAGGGTCAAGTGAGGGACAACTCCCTTACAGCTTCGCTACGCCACTACAGGATGGGTCAACAGCAAAGCCCTCATTTTCTTTTTCTTTTCTTTCTTTGTAAATTCTAAGCTCATTTCATGCAATTTCCACTAATTCCCCATAGTATCAGTGAATGAACCCCCATTCCACAATAAATATACTAATGGAAATGGCAACACTTGATTTCCCCTTCTTAACTCAATGGAAGATGGTCAATTTTCAGTGAGCCAAAAAGTCAAAAGATCAATTTTTTAGGCAACCTATCCCAAACCATATGCAGGGACAATTTTTAAGCCCTAGGTGGCTGATCTCCTATGTTTCTCTTAATTAAATAAATCAGATTTGAATTTATGAAGCACAGAAATAAATATATCTGAACATGCAACAATCACATCAATAGCTGAAAAATGAACAGTGGAACCATAAACACAATACATCAGTAATTACACCTTCAAATCAGCTTTCCATTTAAATATTTCAAGCTTACAACAAAACCTCCACAAGCTGTCAAACTAACAGTTGTACAGTATAAACAAAAAATAAGATCTGCACTTATTGAGACCATTGTTATCAGAACCGAACCATTGATCATACCGGTAAAAAAAACAGCCAACCAAAAACACATAAATATTCAAAATTTAAAGCAAAACATATATATTCATGTGCATCCATATGAATCCAAACCATTCATACACAAATAAGAAAAAAATCTTATTTATATAGTAGCATGTAAGGGTGCACATAACCAAAATAGCAACGAGTGCAATCTATCTCTAAACCAAAAATACATCAACAAACAGGCCCTAGGTGGCCTCTAGCATGCAAAAAAAATCATGCTACAACAAATAACTACATATCATCCAAATCATTGCCTATATTGGGATCTTTGTCATCAATATTACCCTCTAAGCATTATAATAAGATAGAAAAAGCTTAGCATGTCAAGTCAAGATTTTGTTTGAATGATGGGTACAATTTTAGTAGGGTCATGATAGAGGACTTCAACAACCAATGCCACTAACATCAAGGTACATAGAGGGCTTGTGCTATTGATTAAATGCTAGTTCCATACCCTCATACATGGCAACATCCAATGGAAACGTTGCAATCCCCCAATCCTGAAATCCTAAAAAAACTGTCAAGTCTATTGGATTTTGAGTGAGATCTAAAATTCTACTTTCTCCATATGAAATCCAATGAGGTTGGAACCACTCTCAAACATCCTAAGTCAATTAATAGTTATGTTAAAAATTTCAGTAATGTCACTTTTAATTTGAGAATTTAACATTACCATTAATTGCATAGCATTAGTAGGGGCAATATGGTCAAATACCAGGCTTCCCCAGTCATAAACTATTGCTTTAAAAAAAATTGTGTTCAAAGGGTCCCTGGTAGTGTCGTACATAACCGATTGGTTCAGTATCAAACTGGTCAGTTCAATCTGTGACACTAGTTTGGATCGGTTTTCCCTTGAAAACAGTCAGACCAGCCAGTTCAATACGGTCCGGTCCAGTTCCGATAACACTGATTGAGACAAATCTGGCTGCTAGTTAACTGAGAATCTGTTAGCCTGAACTACTGTACAGTACTATATTGACCGTACTTTGCCCTGCTTTTCAACTTCGGCTCCTCTCCCGTGCTCTGAATCTACCCAACTGATCTCTCTTGAATCTTCTGGGTGTACAAAATGTGTATCTTCAACCTCGCCCATCTTTTTCTATTTTTGGTTTAAGAGAGATAACTAATCTCCTCAATCCTAGAAACTAATCTCCCAAATCTTAGCAACTAATCTCCTTAATCCTAGCAACCACCTTATCTCAACAATGACGTGTATGGATTAGATCAAATCTAACTCACTAATATTCTAGAATTTCTAGAATATTTCATTTAGATTTCTAAGACTAGGAGAATATAGGAAATTTGACTTTCACTTTTATTTATTTAAGTGAAATTACAAGATGGTATTATTTCCCACTTTTACTAAATGGTTGTTGTAAGTTGTCTCAAGTTACTTCTCACACATTCACATCTAACCTATGAAAGAAGCTCCTGCTCAAGCTATATTTCTCAACATACCGGTTCAAAATGAAACTAACCAAACCAGCCAGTTCTGAGTCTCTGACTGGTTTGAGGCCCAACTTGGTGCTTTTGGAGGTCTAGCTGACCAACTCAACCAATTCCATTTTAGCCGGTTTTCAAAACACTATTTGGACTCTGTAATGCTTCACTCTTAGCTTGCTTATATACAACTTGAACTCTGTGAGGCTTTTCTCTTTCCACAACCTCTATGGGGCTTGCTTTTCCACAACTTTGCTTCAAATGGCATCCCTCTTTCAGCCATTGTTACACTTTCTTTTCACAACTTTTCCTTTATGGCATTGTTCCTCTACAATACATGTGGGCTTGTTTTACTGAACTTCATCTTTACAGCATCACCCTTTACACAACCTCTATGTGACTTACTTATTCACAACATTACCTTTGAGCATCACTCTTTTCATAACCTCTTCAAGGCTTGCTTATCCATAATATTATGGACCTCTTTATTGCTTCATTCTTTCCACAACATTTGTGGGACTTACTTATCCACAAACTAGCATTTGTAGGCATCATACTTTTTGCGATCATTATGAGGTTTGCTTTACCACAACTTTGCCTCTTCTGCCACTGCTCTTTATACAACTTTCGCAGGCTTACTTTACTACAAAACTTTGTGTCTAAAAGTATTTCTCTTTCAACAAACTATGCTTCACTCCAACTTTGCAACCTTTGTGCATTTTTGCATATTTGAAATGTTATTGGCCTCTGCAAATCTTCTCTTATCTTGCTTGTTTACAACGTACTAGGTCCTTACAATGCCTCTATTGTGCTTGACTTCCACAGCCTCTAGCTTACTTAGCTGCTACTTTGCCTCTATGAGCATTTTTTTGCTATAACCTCTATGTGGCTTGCTTTACACAACTTACTAGGCCCTCAATTGTCCTATTTCCACCACCTCTACACAACATACTTGACCCTTCTCTTTGTAGCCTCTATGGAGCTTGCTTTCTTGCAATTACAAGTTAAGGTGGTTTAAATTCCAAAGATACTAGACTTGGAATCAAGGAAAATGTGGCAGGAAATGAGAGCCAAAAGTTTGACTCGGATCAAGGAAAAATCAGGAAAATCTCAACAACTACAAAAATATCAAGATATACACATATTTTGACAAGAAAAGAAAAACATTTTCATAGATATTCAAAAAACCCATGTCCATACAATGCACAATATCAATAGATGTCCAAAATTTCACATATCAATGGGTATTTCATGTATGATATGAGTCCAAAAATGATTAAAAATGAGAACTAGAAACATCTATTTATAACTTTATAACACCTATAGAGTTAACTAAATAGTGAAAAAAAAAGCTAATACGATTCTCCTATATCTTCGATGCTTGAACCTCTAAGTTCTTCTACTACTCAACATGAAAAAGAAGAGGCTCCTCCAACATAAACCACTCTAATGTAGGATCTACATCTTCTAGGGCAATCGCTGAATGACATAAACCAACCATCATCATGAAAAATTGGAATTCAAACTCAAACCTTCAGTTCAAAAGCTTAGATAAATTGATAAATATCTCGTGTTTATCATCTTGAATTTGCATGTTGTGAAGTGAAGATTGTAATGGACATTACAAGATCATTTATGTGCTTTTGTGTTAACCAATTGTGTTTTGAAACGTATTTTATCAAACATGCTCTAATTGCACTAACAACCAGAAGCACTAGGTCTAACAAATTAGAATGGAAAATCTCTCAAGTTCTAGCATATCACTACAATAGTTTTTGCACCAAAGGCCTAGCAAGTGGCAAGGGTTCAAGAGTCAAGACTGGGGACAATAAAAAGATGGTAAAATGTAAGAAAACAAACAAAGAGGGGTTCTTTGAATAAAATTGCAATTTTTCTTTGGAAAAAAAAAACAAAGAAAGAAAGAAAATATATTGAATAATGAATGGATCAAGGGCACTTGGCCACATATTCTTCCTTTCGCAAATAGCACTGGCACAGGCAAAACTTTTGTCAAGGCCCTATAATCTCGTAGTTCACCAATAGCATGACTTTGCCTTTCTTCATCAAGGAAGCACCTTTCAATACATGTCAGAAGCCCTCTGCTAAACTCCCCGTCCTCATTAAATCTAGTCTTATCATAAAATATACCAGGCTTAAAATATACCCCACAGCATGGAAAGGTGAATATAGCCTACCCCAATGCACATCAATGATATACCAAAGAAACATATATCTAGCCTCCCCATTCTAATAACTTCTATTGATGACCATTATGGCAAGATCCATTACCTCATAAAGGTAACCCATAGCAAGTTTGTCACCATCAACCATCCTAAAAGTTGCAAGTCAACTATCAAACAATCAAATTTTGAAATAAATGAAATTTAAAAATGAAATGAACATTTAAAAAGTTGATGTCCCTAGGTACTCTAACGAGTGATTCAGTCACAACAATAATCAATTCAACATCTATTCTAAAAAGCAACATTAAACACATAAGTATAGATTTCAATCACTTTGATAGTTCCACCATGTCTAAATGGCACCCACTCGAGTCCCAAAGACATCCTCCTAAGATTAATCTTTTGTTCAAAAAAGGGTTGCAAGGAGATGAAGTTCATTGTAAATCTAGTGACTTCATGACGAATAAGCTCGTTGCCTATGTATACTCTCATGACATTGACTTCATTTGTGTGATTGTAAACATATTTGGTTATCGATTTTGCCTTATCCAAAAAATCTAGTATCTAATCAACTTGATGAATGTCCTCAAGCATTAAATCCATTGAATGTGCAACACAAGAGGTCCAAGATATGGAAGGGTGCCTACACTCAAAAAGTGTACCAACAACCATACAATTAGTTGTTTATCAATAACAACTTGCATCATGTGATCTTCTCTCACCTCCTCAACGACTTCCTCCATCAAGGCACATAACATTTGGGCACTCATAATTTTACCCTAGGCATCCACTGATTGAGATACATTGTACCTTTAGACAACATACAAGAAAATTTATTAAGGATTGTTATCATGCAAAACTGCACCAACAGACTTCCCTGATACTTATAGGCAATCTAGCCATGTCACTGCTAGATGCTTCCCCATATGCATTGGTGCTTTTCCAGTCTCAGGGGGGTATCCCTGGGGGTTGCATGCTGTTCTTAACCTAATAAATCTGTGTAAACTCCAATTTTATCAGCACACACAAGATACTCTTGAGATCCCATAAGAAGTCAAGAGCAAAGGTAAACTCTCAGTGAAAATCAAGGTGGTTGAAATCAGATTCCTAAGTCAATTACAACAGTTAAATAAAACAAAGGGAATGAAAATAGTATGCGGGACTTAACTGAATAATAATGTAAAGTGTGTGCATGAAAACCAACCAAAGCACTGCAATACTATCAAACTAGAGCCCAACCAATAGATTCTAGGAGCCACAGAGAAGGCATAATGTAATCAAATGAATGTATTAATCAAAAGACATGGATTACATCATAGTGACAACAGATCACAGGTTGTCATTGTTCCAGTCGCATGCACTACTGGAGGTGGTCTGTTAGATGGAATGTGAAAGGATGATGAGCACTCTACTGCTGTAATCTCCTCAGAAAAAACAGTTTAGCTCCTGCAAAGTCCCTCATCTCTATAAATATAGAAGCCCGAACTGTCTGTGGAAAGAGCAAGGAAAGCATATCAATCTTGTCTTACTCTGCATGATTTCCAAGTGCGGATTGGCTTACTTTAGATAAACGTTTCTGTGGAAAAGCTACTGGTTAACTAGGTCAACTTCATGAAAACAAGAAGTTTGCATCCCATGATCCTTAAGTAAAGGCAGGTGACATGCATGTGTGCTTTCCATAGACAATCAGCGGCCAATCACACCGTCCAAAGAAAGCAAACAAGGGGAACTCTCCAAACAAGGAAACCTCAAAATTCCGAATTGCATGGCACAGCTTTGAGGACAAAAACAGGAAAGAGCTTGGATGGGATATAATTAGTAAATGTCATGCTTAGACATGGCAAATCCCTCTTCATCAGATCATAAACTCAACCAGCAGGCTAGCATAACCAGTTTCTCACTCCTGTGTTGCCTGACTAAGCCTTTCCTTGAGCACATCTCCTATTTACTATATGTTTGAACACATACTCAAACCTCTCCTTTGCCTTGAGGAACTCTCCACTGTCTCACATTGTCAACATAAATATCCTATAGAAGAGAGAAGGATTCTTATATGTGATGGATTTTTCAATTGGCTGTGGAAAGGAATTTTTGTCAACACAAGCCTGAAAACTATGACCACCCAATCACTCGATTGGTGGTTTCAATGGGGAAGCTCTAGTCAATTAAATATTTCTGTTAGGCTCTCACGAAGCCAAGCATAACATAAACCATCTCCTGCTTCTATAGAATATTCCTGCATTCGTTTATTCATTTAAAGAAGATTTCTTAACATTTTGTCATATGTTTGGCCTCAGGAACCTCTTAAAACATCACTCAATTCCAATCCATGACTATTCTTGCTCACTTTTCCTGGCCTTTCATTTATTAATCATCCAAAACCAGTATTTTAGGTTGGTTCTATAGCAAATCTAAACTGTAAATAAAGGCTTCTCTCCAACAAAGCTAACTGCAAAAATGATAAACAGCTGCTAAACTCAGTCCAATCATCAGCCATTGAAGGATACATGGTAATTTATTAGTTGTGATCTCTCAAACCAATGGATTCTGCCTTCAAACTGTTAATTTTCTTAAGGCAGTATTGTTCTTTGCTTTAGATAATTGCATTTTTAACCTTTCATCATACACATATGAAATTCACCCCGTAACATTATTATGTCATTAGCAATTATACAGAAAGAACAATAACATCATATCAGCGGAACAGAAAGGAACATAAGAAGAAAAGCATGCGCAAAGAGGACACCGAGATTTGGTCAAAGACCAGGGCAAAATCCGACAAGGGGGAAAACCCTTCCAGATTCTTCTTCTTCTATTAGATTTGTCATTGAATAGTTCTACTCAGCTGACAACCCAGTTTTCCTCCACTGGATATATCGATAAGTTAATGACATCAATTCCAAATGATGGATGATGAAATCAGCTCTCAGGAGTCAAGTTGAGGAACTGAAGCTCTCTAGTCAACATGGCACTAAGTCTCACTCATCCTCTGCAAATTTTGTATGCTGTCCCCCTCTTTCTCTCCCTGGCTTAAATGAAGAAGCTCCTCCTTCGGAGCCTATTCCAGCTCCAGGTCTGGTCAACACCCCTGCTTCTCTATAGCAATCATGCATGTTAAAATATGTTTTATTGTAGGTATATTCTACAAAATACACACTAGGATAATAGTACATGCAGTAATTTCGTTGTTATGCTACACAAAATTTTCCCTATCAGGCATTCTCAACTTCTCATCCAGCATGCAACTCTTGATGTAATTTTGGATCTTTGCTGTGCCCCAGACACTTCTTTAAAACAAAATTCTTGGTTATCTTTGAAAACTTAAACTAAAAATAAAACAAAACCTAAGGTCTTAAAATATCAAATATATCAAGTATGACAAGGAGCACAAACTTAGGGAATAGGACTTGATAAAATTAGGACAATCTTCACACCAAAATGGGAAACCTCTGAATGACTGCGACATGGCACACAGACAATTCACCTCATCAATGCTCGACTCATCATCCTTCACCAACCACAATCCTATGAACCACTCCACCACTGCAAACCTGGAACCATGACATCACAACCTATACCTACCAGAACTAGAAACTACTAAATATATAAATGCCAAAAGAAGCAGTGTAGCTCTGAAAAAAGCAAAAGGTAGGAAAGACTAAAAATGAAGTAACATTTGGGAGACTACTGCCAAAGATAGCAACTCTAAAACTAGGCTCAGCTAAAATAATAACATCTCACATGTGGATGAAACAGTCTTATTCGCCTTGCTTTTTCCACAAGGATCCAAATGTGTGCTTAGAAACAAGCCTCCAAAAGCAAGCTGCTAAAAATAGTAGTTGTGAACTGCTTTCATGTCACCCAAAACAGGCTCATCTGAGGACCAAGAATATGTAAAGATCTTTGTCATGTGGGAAAAAGATCTCCTGCTCTTAGAAAAAAGCAAACTACCCTCTCAAAAACAAGTGAAACTGACTTTAAAATAAGCCCAATCAATGTAAAGGTCAAGATGCATCTAAAATGCAACCAGCATGATGAAATCTAGCTGGATCTTAACCCTCCAGTTGTGCAAGCAAATATGGGTGTTAACAAGGTTTTATACATGGTATTTATACATCCATCTGTTATGCACCCAACTCACAAAATAGAAGAAAAGATAGATCAACGACTTCAAAATCAGCCTCTTCGAGGGGGCAACCTCCTTTACATTACACAAATGAACAATTCTTGGATGATACAAATGACAACACCTTCTTTCTATATATAGGAGTCTAAGGGGTCACAATATAATCAGAGCCGACATAACAATAATATTCTAACAATAGTGGGCTTCTATCGGGCACAATAGTAACAATATGGGGACTACATGGGCACAACAATACAATAAAGGGGTTGCACTAATAACAATAAAGGGATACAATAGTAGTATAGGGACCTAACATGCCCCTCTCCTTCATAAAAGTGTTGTCCTCAACGCTTGAGTAGTTTTGGATGCTTTTGTATAAAATTCTCGTCTTCCACTGGGTGACAGCTACGTCCACGGAAATATCTAAGCTTGATCAAGGGTATCAAGCCCCGCGGCCAATAGCTAAGCCTAACCCCAAGGGCTTCGAGGAGAATTGACCCTGTGACCTCCCGAATGGCGAGGCACTTATTTGACCAATTGAGCTAACCCTTGGGGCTTTATATATATAATAAAATTAAAATTAAAATTAATATATATAAATATAAATTCAAAAAAAAGTAATCAATAAATAATAAAAATAAAAATTTAAAAATAAATAAACAAACAAACAAATATATATATATATATATATATATATATATATATATATATTCAAAGAAAAGTAATCAATAAATAAAACAGGGTCAACAATAAAATACGGGGTTGAGGCCCATTAAACAAATAACAAAAATACTAAAAGGAGTTAAGAACGAATAGGATGATAAAATACTTAAGAAAACACGAAGGATCAAGAATATAAACTCTAATGAAGAATAAACCAACAACAAATACTATAAAAAAGACACCAATACCTACACAAATAAATAAACAAACAAAATAAATCCCAAAAAGAAACCTAAAAAACTAGGAGGACAGGACAGGGACCCAACTTCTACTAATAATCCAACCATCGTCTCTATTCAAATTATTGGGTCTTTTTTTATTTCTAGGGCCTCCCTCAATTTACGATGATGGAAATGACTAACCCTAGCAATGACTTGGGCCTCCTCAATGCAGATGTGATGCTTAGATTTATCTGCATGTTCTGCCAAAGCAAAGGAGCAGGTCCTGCCATGCTTGATGTCAGCAGCATGCTCACGAATCCTTTGATTAATCGAGCAACCAGTCTCACAAATGTAGGGAGTCCCACAAGAACATGGGATAATGTAAACACCCTTCATATTTTTGAGGTCCACTAGGTCTTTTACAGATCTAAGGAAGCTCCATATGGTATTTAAAGGCCTAAAGGTTGAAGCCACCTTATGCTTCCTTAGGATCTTTGCAATCTTGTCAGTGGTTCCTTAGATAAAAGGAAAATGAACACCAAAAAATCGATCCTTGGTATCTTTCTTAGCACTAGGACCCTTCTCAGCTGTGAGGAAAGCCTTAGTACATTGGTGTCTACTATACCCATTATTAAAGAAAACACTTAGGAGATGTGCTTTCTTTTCATTGAGATGGTTGTCATCATAAACTCTTAAAGCTCTAGTCGCTAAGGTATTGAGAACACCAAGTTTTTGAGCTGAGAAATGATGAGAATTAGCATGAAGATATTGTTATGTATGAGTTTTCTTACGAAATATCTTATGAGAAAAAGAGCCATCATCATTCCTTGAGAGGAGTACATCAAGGAAGGGAAGACTACCATTATTTTCAAATTCCATCGTGAACTTTATGGAACTAGATTGATTGTTAAGATGGAGGAAAATATGTTCCAACTCTTCCTTACCATGGGACCAAATGACACAACTGTCATCCACAAACCTCTTCCACGTCTTAGGCAAAAGACGAGAAGAAGCTAAGGCCTTTGATTCAAAATCCTCCATGAATAGATTAGCTACCACGGGGGGGGGGAACCCATGGCGACACCGCAAGTTTTCTCATAGAATTCCCCATTTAATGAAAAGAAAGTAGAAGTAAGACAAATACCAACTAAATTAGTTGTATCAAGATCCGTAATGCACTTGGTGACTTTGATGGCCTCGTTGATAGGAATATTAGTGTAGAGGGAGACCACATCGAAGCTCACAAGCTTGTCATCTGGATCAAGCTTGAAGCTCTATAACTCATTGACAAACGATGCAGAGTCCTTGACAAAGGATTATGTATGCCCAACAAGGGGCTTAAGCTTTTGGGCTAAATACTTAACAAGAAGATAAGTTGGCCCTCCTATCGTGTTGACAATGGGTCTCAGAGAAGCCTCTTCCTTATGAATCTTTGGCAAGCCATAGATTCTGGGGTAAGAGGGCAAATTTCAGTAAGCTTATGACTGAACGAGTTGATCGAGCTACTGGCCTTTATAGCAAGAGATAGATTTTAATCTAAGGGACAACTGACAAGATTCCAAAGATCCTAAGGAAGCATAAGGTGGCTTTAACCTTTAGACCTTTAAATACCATATGGAGCTCCCTTAGGTCTGTAAAAGACCTAGTGGACCCCAAAAATATGAAGGGTGTTTACGTTATCCCATGCTCTTGTGGGACTCACTACATTGGTGAGACTAGTCGCTCGATTAACCAAAGGATTCGTGAGCATGCCGCTGACATCAAGCATGGCGGGACCCGTTCCTCTGCTTTGGCAGAGCATGCAAATAAATCGAAGCATCACATATACATTGAGGAGGACCAAGTCATTGCTAGGGTTAGTCATTTCCATCATCGTAAATTGAGGGAGGCCCTAGAAATCGAAAAAAGACCCAATAATTTGAATAGAGATGACGGTTGGATTATTAGTATAAGTTAGGTCCCTGTAGTGTCCTCCTAGTTTTTTAGATTTCTTTTTGGGATTTATTTTGTTTGTTTATTTATCTATGTAGGTATTGGTGTCCTTTTTATAGTATTTGTTGTTGGTTTATTCTTCATTAGAGATTATATTCTTGATCCTTCGTGTTTTCTTAGGTATTTTATCATCCTATTCGTTCTTAAGTCCTTTTAGTATTTTTTATATTTGTTTAATGGGCCTCAGCCCCGTATTTTATGGTTGACCTTGTTTTATTTATTGATTACTTTTCTTTTGACTTGTATATATTTTTGTTTTATTTTATTAATTAATTTTTTATTTTAGTTTATTTTATTTCCATTAATTATTTTTATTTATTAAATGATCTTGTCTCGATTAGGGTCTTGACTCCTTTTTATAATAATTTTTTACTTCCCTCCTTGTTTGGAGTTTGACTTTGATTTTTTGATTCTTGTTAGTTATTTTTTTCGATTATTTTCCATTAATAGAATTTTTTAATAATATTTGATTTTAATAAATTAATTTAAATATTATTTTTCAAAAACTAGCTGTTTAATATAGTCATTACTTAAATTTTTTTTAATAATTAATATCATAATTTAAATATTATTTTTCAAAAACTAGTTGTTTAATATAGTCTTTATTTAATAATATTTGTTTTTAATAAATTAATATCATAATTTAAATATTATTGTTCAAAAATAGTTGTTACTTGAAATTATGGTCTCTACATTGCTCTCTATTTAAGCTTTTGCCATGGTCTACCTCTTCATCTGGTCTTGATGATGAACCACACTTGTTGGTTTAAACGCGTCAGCCAAAAATTTCTCTGATGTGATTTCCACCGAAAGACTTTTCTTAATTCATTATGAATCTCAGAAGCCTGAATTCAGAAATTGGAACATTGTTTGACTTTTTCCATGACAAAAATTCCTCTATAGAAAGCTTTGTCAATTGGAGGGCATGAAACAATCTTCTCTCTTTGAACACAACATCCTTGAAGGATCAAAATTTTTAAAGAAGCCCCATTCTCCCTAGAGATCACAACAAACTAGGGAGAGAGCAGATGAGATTACTGTTCAAAGATCTATGCTTTTCCACTTGTAGTCACACCACTTATGAGGGAAAGCAACCACCATTTGTGCCCAATGATCTCATGGATCCATACAATAGTTGTAACCTAACAAGGTGTAGAAAAGTTCTAATCTTTCATTTGCTCATTGATGACCGCAATTAAATGTGTCTATTTGTTGTGTAAACCAAATGAATGAGTTACTTTACTATTAGCTTTTCACGTGTGGCAATAACAAGCTTATCTGCAAATGTTGTATAGGTACATGACGATACCTTAGCTAGAGTTGTAATGTCACTACAACCTCATCTATCTTGTCTACCAACCTTTCTTCATGTTTATCCAATATTATAAATTTATTAATTTTCATAATGACCAAAACCCTTTTACCAAATACTTTGTGGATTAGACATGCACGTTGCCTTTAGACTCGTCGCTAACCTAGAACTAGTGCATTTAGCCTATAAATTAAGGGTGTTGTGTAATTCATTTTGAAACTAAGATTCACTGTGAAAAATCAGAGTTAATACAAAATATAAACAAAGATAATGAACATACTAATGTTGCAGGAAGTACCCCCCCAAGGGCACTCCCTCCCCCGTGGAACCACGCTCCAAGAGGGAGTGCCCTTGGGAGCATGCTTCCAAATTCACAAGCACACTCCAAACAAATATAAGATGCTCTCTGCCCTTTTGGGAGCATGGCACTCCCTAGGATGCTCCTGGAGCTAGGGAGTGCACTCTCGAGGCCCTCCCTAATGGTAATGTTAAATTCTCCTTTTTCACTAATTTATATGTCCGCTGTCATAGGTGATATTCATAGTATTTAGCAACTAGCTCATTTTATTGCTTTGGACATTTCAGTCTTCATACTTAATGTGTAGATGGCCTATTTTGTAAACATAACTATTTGATCATGTTATCGTTGACAATTGTTGGATAACAGATTTCATTCCATAAGTTAATGGTCTACTTTCTATTATATGGCTTAAGAATTTGTATGTTTGTTTGTAACTACTAGAATCTAGACCCTAAATGATAGATGCCCAAATGATTAATAAATTAATGTAATATGGATGTCATTTCTACTTTCGTTAATGTATAAATATGAATGTTTACATTAATAATTAATGTAATATGGATGTCATTTCTACTTTCATTAATGTATAAATATGAATGTTTACATATATTTTGCAACTAATTTGGCATTTTGCATGTTTTCTTTAACATATAAATCCCAATATATATAAATATATATATATATATACTCTCTGCTATTGAGGTTTTTTGGGAAATGACTCTCCTGACACTCTCGCTTTGTGCAACTATGGAACATACACAAAATTTTACACATATGAGGACTTGTAAACAATACTTTTATTAAAAGTCCAATTGACAAAGTAACACAGTTTTTAACCTTGTGCCTCTCAAGCAAACAACTAGATTCCCCTAGCCAGCTTCTAACTACCCCTTATTAGTTTCTATCTAGCCTCCCACTAGATAAATTTTAAGTACTAGACATATCTATACAAATATTCTACTATTGGACTAGAATCTCAATAAATGGAGATTTTGGAAGAGCAAACAACTTTAGAGTTGTTCCTAACAATATCAATTTTTTTTGTTTATAGCTAATAACCTGAGTCATATGACACCAGGACACAAAACACAAAAGACACACAGATACGAGCAACCAACACAAGAAACATCGAACCCCAAAATGTAACATGTGGGATGTGTTTTATACATATAATGATATATACATAGACAAAAAGATTCAAATTTTTTAGAACATTTACAATGATATAACTAGTTACTACATCGATGATGACCAAACACATAAGAAATTAGAATATTCAATACACATAAAATAGAGGTTTAGAAATTAGAACCATCAACAGTGATTTTCTCATTTACTCATTTGATCTCATCAAAGTCAAAATGTAATATCAAATCATTAATACTATAGGTCAGAATGCAATGGCAACTACAAAACAGGGTAGATACTAGAATTCTAGAACCATAGATGGAGGAATCTCATAGCTCATTAGTCATACCCCTCCATGTCAAAATCATCAAGATCGCCTCTGCTGCCACAGCTCTCTCCTCCATTTACCTCTATATCCAATCCAAGATATGCATCTGTCGGTCTGATAAATAACACCTCAAGTGGATCATCATCATTACAAGTGACGGCCTCTAGCACTAGTTCATTAAGGCCCAAGTTTGCTAATGCCAACTCAACATTGTTGTCCAAACTCATATCATCAAGAAATGCATCACATATCTTTTTCTTTCCCTTCAACCACTCATCCCACATCCTGTAAATAATTACAAGTGACTACCTCTAGCACTAGTTCATTAAGGCCCAAGTTTGCTAATGCCAACTCAACATTGTTGTCCAAACTCATATCATCAAGAAATACATCACATATCTTTTTCTTTCCCTTCAACCACTCATCCCACATCCTGTAAATCAGAAAGAGGTTGGAGTGCACATATACCATTGTCTCTACTCTAGACTACTCATTCTTGCTTTTCTTCAAAGTGTGCAAACTCCCATATGTGCTCCAATTCCTCTCGCAACAAGAGGATAAAGTAGCCCAAGAAAGGAGACTTGGATAGTTGTAGAATAGTACATACTGCCCCATGAGTTCCCTGCCAAGTATAGGACTTCTTAATCCCCCTATCTCCAAGCACATCATACCCTCCAAATCTCCAAATATCCTAGTGACCCTTGGAGCACTGCTAGGGCACATGTCAGACACACATTTGGCTATGTTTTTTTTCAGGAGACGTATCAAACACATGTCCTAGCATGTCACGTGCCCAACACATAGACATAGGCCCTAGAAGGCATGTCGTTTCCTAGCTAATAACCAATTCTTTGCGGAAGTGCACCCTAGATAAACATTGATGATTGGAGTATGCAGCAATGTACAAGATAAATAGAATAATTCATGACTGTGATTGTTAATCCTAATCAGTTATCAGCTTAAACTGAATTCAAAGAACTATCATTCGCTCAATGTAAAAACATCTATTAGTACTCTGGACCGTTAATAACAAGTTCCAGCAGTTGATAACATAACTGATATTCCATTTTAAACCAAAAGTTCAGAACCTCATCCACATTAGACAGCGAGCTTTTTGAAACTAGTATGCAACAATGGCAGTAATTCCAGACAATATCAAATATTTTCAACTATAGCTAATAACAAATTTTTACAGAGGTACAAGCTCAGTTAAAAAACAGAGACCTCTCTTCCACATACTTGTCATTTTATAATACTATAGATCCATTTTAGCCCCACATCTATTAAGTTCCAATAGGGGTCAAAAGCTCAAAGACTATTTATGGATCCTGTTTCGATCCCTCTCGGTGCTTAAGAGATCCAGGGTTACACTGAGGAGTTGTTTGCTTGAACTTAAAATAGATCTATGCTAGTTTTTATAATTATTGTTTAAATACAGTAGGTAAAAGAAACAAGAGGTTGCCTTCTTCGTTTCTTTTCTTTTATTTAGTGTTACATACACAGAAGAAGACGCATCTGCCCCACCTGAGATGTAGAGCACGTCACTTTTTCAGTGCAAGTTGCAACTAACAACCCCAGCATTTGCCAGGATATGATGAAGTCAAATCCAAATTTATGACCTCATTTTAGTTTCTAACAATGTATTATTCTGTTTGCCCGTTTCTGAAATAGTTCAGACTTGAATTCAACCTTCACTTAAATAAATCAAAATCGAATGCAAACCAAGAAAGTTTTGGACTTGCATGTTTCTGTGAATTAAAGTTCTGCAGCTAGAGCCCATACAACTGAAATTATCTGATGAGTAGTCTAGAACAATGTTGCAAACATTGGCATTGGGATAAAATCGGAAAGGGTCCAAAAAGCCAAAAAATCATAAAAATATCAGTAAAAATCGGCAAACATTGGCAAAATTAACATACCACCAAAATATCAGTAAAATCGACAGACATCGGCTAGGCAAAAAAATCGCAATTTCGTGATTTTTTCGAAATAAAATCAAGATGTTTGCAACATTGGTCAAGAATTAATTTTGAACTAACTTGACTTGTGAACTCTGATGAGTAGTCTAGAATTAATTTTTATAAATGACACAAGATGTGAATAAAATCGATGAGTAGTCAAGCATTAATTTTTGAAAAAAAATCAGTTATGCTCTAGCTGCATTAACTACAATTCACAGATTAAAGGTCACATACAGAAAGGTGCCCACATAGGACTTGCTACGACATTGCCAATCACAAGATCAAGGTACAATGTCAGCAGATAGAGGTAGTCTAACAACAGGAAAGCAGTAAACTCCACCTAATTGCAGGAAAGTCTGATCTGCTGTAGAACAGGAAAATATAAGCAAAATGACAGGAACTGTGGTGTCCTCTGATCTTCATCCATGCCTTTAAGACCTTTATTGCCTTTCATACAACATTTTATTGTCGTATCTATTCCTTCCTTTTTTGATTTAGCATATCCACAACATATGGAAACAGGTGAGGAGACTAACCGCAGAGTAGGAAATAAACATCGTAATTTCAAAAGACAAGAAAAAAAGTGCTAAAACAACTCAGGCTTATAAAGTTAAAGAAAAAATTTAGCCTTCGATGCCCTCGAGTCTTATTTGTGCATTACTGTGTCTGTCTAAGAAATAGAAATATTGATCTTGATTCTTATGTAAGTGTTCTTTTGTTTGGCTCATATCTGTCTAAACTCAGCCTTTCCCATACTTACACTTCCTTTCTTTCCCTTTTTCTAGCACACCTTGTAACAAACCCTTGTCTTCCCCTCCCCACCCAACTACCAGCAAGCACTACAAAATAACACAAGACAGATGAACCCAACAAGTTGACAGCCAACTTAGAAACTGCCAGAAATCGAGCAAAAGGAAAACTTGGAATATGTAGTTGGTGATAGTCCAATTCTCATAGCACCTTCGTAAAATTAAATTAGCCGTTACTTAAAAGAAGTTAGTGTTTGACAATCATACAGTATCTCTTCTAAAAAGTTTCAGTTGTTTCCAGAGTCCAGGAAGAAAAAAGGCTGGTTCTTTTAATAAAATCTCCAGTACTCGTTACTCCTTTCAGTATTTAAATAATACTGTTTGGAAAACTGTTTGTAAGAATCTTTACTCAAAAATATCCTTGGCAATTAATTGAGATGCAAATAACTGAAATGTTCATCATAGTTCCTGGCAACAAAAAGAGGATCAACCTAAAATCGTTTCCAACATTTTCCATGAGAAAGGACGGTAGCATGGTTCAGCTATATGGAAATAGTTGAACAAGCTTCAGAAAAAGTATCACTTTTTTTAGTGACAAGATCACTAAAGGCTAATCTAGGTAAAGTACCAAATTTTTCACTAAGAAGGGAATGAAAGATATTGCTTGCTATCCTTCAAAACACTACTGCAAATTATCCATATTCATAGCAGGATATTGAATACTACCTTCAGGTTCACTGATTGTATTTTTAGGCAGTTCATGTTTTTGACTGTCCTTGAGGCTATATTGAGTTTTTGCAACGACTTCACATGTCACATTAAAGCTGATGCTGGAATCAATGTATCAAGATTGGAAAATCATTTTTTATTGTTAACTGTACAATAAACAAAGCACAAATACCTATAATCAATGTTATTACCACTCATGCAGGTACTTGGATGAAAGGCCATTACCATTTGTATTACATGGAAGACAATTTAGTGTGATATCGATGCCTACTCTTATATAGTGTATAGTCTTGTTCTATTCTGTAAAAGATATTTCATTTCCAAAAACATTTGCATGGAACAGGAACAAGCATGAGGAAATAAACATGTCTTTAAGACTACAAATTGGCAGAAGGGATAGCAGTAATTGCTAGATTCAAATTTTCCATGCGAGCAGGAAGCAAACAAAAAAGTTAACTATATAAACCAAAGTACCATGTACATGCTTCCACAAAAATATAACTCCTGGTTGTTACATTAGATCCATCTGATAATCCTCCAGTATTCACGTCAATCCAGATTTTGCATTTTCAAGAACTTTTGTTTTATCATTCATATTTCTATTCCTTCAATATTAGAAATGGAATCAATATTATACATGTATGAAGTTTAAAATTAAATGCTTTTATTTTCTCAATCTTATCTTTCATACATTTTAGCCTTTTATTTTAGAACAATGTTTCCATGGCTATCATTTAACTTGTGTTTGACTTCTGGTTAACCATGTAAATAAATATTTCAAGAAATAATAAATAAGTAACCTCTTTTTCCTTCTGAACCCAAATTCCTTTCCCAGTACTTTTACTCGCTTTTAAATTAAATTTGAAGAACTAATTCAAAAACTCAGCAGCAAGCTCACAATGCTTACCAGTCAAAAATAACAAAATACTGTCGCAGACCTCTACAGGGACACAGTTTTTGCTGTCAAGTTTAGCCCGCAGCTCCTCAGCCTTGTTTCGCAATTTTTTCCCTCTAGAGTCCTCGCTTTCTTGAAAAATTCTCCTGACACAATCAAGCTCTTTGGCAAGAGTCTCCGCACTCCAGTCTTTGGCACATGTTTTAAACACCTCCTTCACAAACCCAAACATCTCAGAAGAATGATCACATGCAACGCAGTGGAACTGCATCTCCATGGTCCCCGGTGCTCCTCTAATGCTCGGACCAGGCTTGATATATGACCTTCGAATCCCACAATCCGTATGACACCAATGTAAACAGAAGTCACAGCCAACCCAGCTACATGTATTGTTGGCACAATCGAACTTCGAACAAATAAGACACATGCATGCACTGCAAAACCCACTCTTTTGAGAACAAATTTTACATTCACAGTCATCCACTGGTAACTGACTCTTACATGCCAAGTTCCTGCACTTGGCATCTAAGAAAATGTCAGCTAGCTCAGTTATTGGGAGATTGTTTCGACATAAAAACGTTTGAATTCCTGTTTTCAAGGCAACTAAGATCTCCAACTGCTTCATGTGAGACTTTAGTAGTGTATCTGAAGTTAAATCACTCCTTTGAAGGGCTTTTTGAAAATTAGCAAGTTGATCTCTATTTTCATTATTTCCAATTAGATCCCATAAGTACTCCCTCACATCCTCGAGGATGTTGTCTGGCAGTTCTTGAAACTTTTGAGCCATTGTAGTAATTGGTTCTGAAACAATCTCAAGGAGAATCCTGCCAGCCATCATAATGTCTCTTGGCATGGATTGTTCTCCATCTCTTCCATGCTTATCCCTTTGAAACAAAATAGCTCCATCTGCCTTTGGTTTTGACATGTTCTTGTCATTTTGCTTATGCTGTACCGATCTCGTTTCCCGTGAACTCGCACTCTGTGATGGTGAAGACCACGCCTCTTGTCTAGTTCTCTCTGGTAACTCTCTTGGAAAACTAAACTGCCTTTCACTGCCATTACTTCTTCCCTGGCTTTCATCCAAACTCCTTGTCCGTGGTGCCAATGTCGTTGGATAACTAAATTGAGAATGAGAGTCTCCGGCACCTCTTTCATTGCCAAAGGGATTCCTATCTAGGTTATTTCCACCCAAAATACCCTGAGAAGATGGATTCCCTTGCATGTTCCCATTCTGCAGAACTCTCTGGTACAGAGAAATGTCCCTTCCTGGTTTGCACCTCTCCTGTGTTGATCCACTGTTAACAGGGGAAGCCTGCTCGATTGCATTGGGAACCTGCCAATTACCATGAGATGACTGATCATTCCCTTGAGAAACAGGGTGACTACCAACAGAATATTCATAATTTTCCATGGAGTTTGGATTGAGGGAACAGCTGGGATTGTGAACAAAAGTATGTGACTCGGAAAAGTCAAGAGATGTAGTAAACCCGTGTGAGCTTGTCCTTGTATGATTTGTGTGACCTAACGACTGGACACTTCTTGCCCGGCCAGAAGAAGCTGGATGCATGTTTGGGTTCTGTGATGCTAAGGTCAATGAAACATCTGGTAAACCCAGAGAAAGTTGAAGAGGCTCAGTTTTAAGCTTCTTCTGTCTCTGCTTTCCTCCATATAGCTCCATCTCTACTATTTCCTCACTAGGGAGATATCTGCTGCTCGCACCTCTTTCCATTCTAAAAGATCTTTCTTCTTCTCCGTGATTTTCCTTCAACTGTAAAAAATCTCTTTCAAGTAACCTTCCACTGTGGTCTGTGGGCTCCGTGTCATTGGACAGAGAAAGTGCCAATTGCTTACCTTTATCTTTCGCATTCACCCCTCTGTTGGGAACTGACTTCTCCCACAACATACTTGTTCCAGCTTCAACCTCTGGTTCTGCCTTGGACGGAGCTATAATCGGGGGCTTTGATCTGTAACACATGTAACTCAAGGTAAGCTCTTGGAACCCATGACCCCCCATCTCCTTGGAAGCTTCTACATCATCTCCTTCCTCCATCTTCGCAACAGATTCGAGATCTATTTCATTCTTCTTGCCCATTCTCAAATCTGAATCAAGCTGATTCCTCAAGCCCTTGAGATTCCCTCCTGTCTCATTTCTTACATTAGCCATTCTCAAATCCGAATCAGGTTCATTCCTCAAGCCCCTGTGATCCTCTTCTGTGTCATTTCCTCCATTGCTCATTCTTTTGACCTTCCCTTCAACCGCACCATTATCATTCTGCATTCTCTCCTCCTGGAGATTACCATTGTCCATTTCAGCATTTCGCTGCAAAGCACCATGACACAATTCCATTTCTTTCATCTTTTTAAAATCCTCGTAACCTAATCCCATCTTCTCTTCAAAACCACTTTTCCTCCTGCACTCAAATTCTGTACTGTTCACGTTAACAAAATCAACATCAACCCCAGTTTTCTTCTCACCATTTCGCCCCGATGCAGTCTCGTTCCCATCCTTCCTATCCACATTTTCTTCACTCCCCCTGTAATTTTCCTGTGGCCAGCCTTTCCAACAGAATTCCACTTCAAAGTTATCCCATCAACTTCCGCCTCTGGCTCAAGCTCTCCCTCTTCCATCTCGCTACTCTTAGAATGACCGCACGACCTCCCCCTTCCCTCCACGTCCTCCAATCCATGAACTCCCCCAAATCTATTTCCAATCTGATGTTTTAAAGCCCTTTCAGACTTCAATCCCCTAAACCCATCTCTACCTCTATCAACAAACTGCAATTTTGCACAAGACTCACCTGAAATTTTCTCGCTCTCTCTCACGTGGGCACCTTTGAATCCTTCTCCTCTATGGAACCCATCACGCGATCCTGTCCTCTCTGTCCCATCCTCGTCTTCCCGGGCACCCCCACAGTCTGCAGTCTCGTTCCGACCTATTCCAGAGGAACTTCGCTCATCTCTGTTTCTTAACGACTCATCTCGGGATCTCTTGAATAACAGATGGCCACTTGATTTTGTCATTGACTCCTCTCGATCCTGGGCCGATTCCCTCGGCAAGCTTGACCTGCTATTGTTACTGCTGGTGGTGGTGGTGCTCTCGCCCTTCAAAGGCCTCATTTTGAAGGCCTGTTTGGATAAATATACAGAGAATTAGATGGCCCAACTGTGTATATTGCAGGGGAGTGCTTAAACTCCGCCACTCTGAGACCAGAGAAAGCCAGCGGGATTTCAAGCTTAAATGTAATCCAAATTAAAGTGAAATGAGGGAAGGGAAAAGTCCATGAAATGATATTCTCTTCTGTCCAGTCAACGCCGTGCCTTCAACACATCAGCTTTGAAAAAAAAAACACGGTTAGAGATTCTCCTCGTTCTCATGGGATTGCCATGCTCCAATGGGGATTGTTCATGGATTTGAATTGGTTGAATGATTTCCTCCTTTCGTGGCAGGCTTAAATTTTTATTTGTCTTTTCATGTTGTTTTTAGTACTTGTTTTGTTTTGACAGACTGTGCGAAATGCATCGCGAAGACACTTAATTTAACAACAATTCCTACAAGTTGTTAGAATCGGTGAATCGGTCAATGGGAACGCAAAACCTCATTCTGATTGATTGATTTTTATTTTTATTTTATTTTTTTCCCATAAAAAAATATTATAATTTAAGATTTACTAATGTGTTTTATTGGTATTATTTAAAAGGAATTATATTAATTAAAATAATAATTAATATGTTTTATTAGTATTAATTAAAATAATAATTAATGTGTTTTATTAGTATTAATTAAAAGTATATTAATTAAAATAATTTGGAAATGATTTTTTGATTGGGATGTTTAAGGTTAGTGTGGAGATTTATGAATGTTGAACATGTGCAAACACCTTGCTAGACATTGCTAGAGGCTCCACAATTTTTTTCCTGTTTGCATGCAATCCATCCTTCAAACTCGGGGATATTAAATCCAACGAGACTCTTTCTCCCCACTCCCACCATGACCCGTCAACAAGCTCACAACTGCAGGGGAGGTGGAGGGTGAGGGGACATTGGTGGTTCGCAAGCTTGGTTTCGCGCAAAGACATTAGCTCGCCACTCTCAAAACCATACCCCTCTGAAAAATTTTGTGAGAGCCTAACGAAATAGAGATGGATGTAAGGGACAACCTTCAAAGGACTTCGAATCCAAAGATCTTAGATAACATTGTAGCGTGGATTCCCAACCTAAGGAATACCAAAGGAAAAATCATGACCTCTATATAGTGGATTTCTGTTGGTATCTAAAGACTCTATAGGGCAAGGTGTTGTTGGATCGTAGGGATGCAAGAAATCAAATTCTCAACAAACGAAAGAATTTGAAGTTGTCGCTCTTGGATATTGAAGGTCACCTCGCTCATCTCAAGCTTGGTCTACCTCTAAGCCCACGCAAAGCTCCTCCCTGCAAGGACGAAGCTCATCTCATTGAGGTGGATATATCTTTATCTTCCTAATGTTTATGTTCCACTTACTTTTTTTTCTAGTTAGGAGGCCCAGGACTATGTTTGCTCTTCTTGCTACTTTCCTAGTTTGTTTTTCCTTTATAAGGACAGTTTTCAAATTGTGTAAAAGTTTTTAAATTCTACAAACAATTAATTTTCCTCCCATTTTTCTTAATCATTAATAATGTGTATTGATAATGTGTTATTCTATGCTTGACCTCTAGTTTTTGTAATTTTAGTGAACAATCAAAGAAACCTTAACTTAAAAAATAAATAAAAAATAAAAAATAAATTAATAATGAGTAAATTTTACTTTTACACTGTATTTGGATTTTTAGCTCATAACATCTTTTTAGTATTTGAAAAAATAAGTTATTAATCTACTTAAAATCATTTTAAGTGTGGCTCCAAACTCAAAGGATAATTTCAACCAAAATGCTATCCAAATAAAAAACAATATCCATGACAATTCATTAAAAATACTTTTTAATAAACTATATATTTTTAATGAGATTTAAACTTAATATTATTAATTAAATTAAATATTGATGATGATGATGATCGTTAACGTCCGCTGAGACCAAATAATGATCTATCGGACCTAAAAAGACAAATTATTTATTTTGATTTAAGATTTTATTCCTATGCTCAAAAAGCTTGGAGAGAAGCCTCCCGAGCTCACTATAATTTTGGCATTGTAAAAGGCTAGGAAGGTCAGTATTGTAACAAAGGTTGTGAAATTGAGATCTAATGTGGTTGTATGCGGGGCACTCTAAATTTTAACTTTTATTAAAATAATTATTATAAATTTTAAAATCCAATTTTAAAAATAATAAAATTTTAATTAAACAAAATTATAAATTTGATGTAATTTTAATATATTTAATATTTATATATATTGGAACCATTTTTATTATATAATATTTTTTATAATTGAGTCTCAAGGGTTAGTTTAACTCGTCAATTTTTTGTTGCAAGTATCATAATGCTAGTTTGGCAAACAAAATGTGATTCTTGAGACAGGTTTTTGGTGATAATCACATCAAAATTTATTTGTGGACAAACTAATTTGATGTGATTATCGCGTCTCAAAAATTTAATATGGATCACAAAAGCCTCCCTTCAATAAAATGTGATTCTTTGATCTTCCCAAATTTTCAAGTAAATGGTCACTTACTAATCCATGAACCACCATTAAAAAATTATTTTATAAATATCAAAGTTCAATTTATCATTTTATAATAATGAAAAAAATGTATCCATGAACCACCATTAAAAAATTATTTTATATTTCAATTTTATAAATATCAAAATTCAATTTATCATTTTATAATAACGAGAAAAATTTTAAATATAAAAATCATTTTATAATTTTGTAAAATTAATTATATATATTTTATACAAATTTTATTGAGTATTGAAATTAAATATTTTATAAATTGATATTAAAAAGTGACATATATGGTAAAAAAATGAAAACATTTCATTTTTAATAATTTTGGTTATTATTTAATTAACAAAAAAATTGTAATTAAATCAATTTACTGTATAAATTATAATTCTAACATTTAGAACAACTCACAAGTTAAATACAAAACATCGCAATTACGCAATTACTATTTAATTGGCAAAATCCTTTCTAAAAACATTAAGAACATTGAAATGAGACAATTTAGTTGGAAATTAGTTACTAGCCAGGGAGATTAACATTTCTCTTCTTCGCACTTCTTCGCATTTAACTTATTTTGTATGTTTATTTCATTTTGTTTTAATATTGATTTCTATCCAGGTTTTACTAAAGAACAATATTATAATTTGATTTTTAATAATATTAAGTTTTTTCTAAATATTTGATATATTTTATTTTATTTTAATATTAATTTTTGCAAAGATCTTTTATAATTTGATTTTTTTTTAAGAATAGTATTAGATTTTTCTTAAAAAAAAAGAGTATTATAATTTGACTTCATTTTAAGAATAAAAATGTAATATGAGCTAGTTGTAAAAAATTTCAAAATGCAAAATAAATTTGTAATGTTTAAATAAAGTCAATCAATACATACTTTAGGTGCAATTAATTAAAAAACAATATATAAAAAAGTGTTGTTCGATAATGTAAGGGACTCCAACTCAATGAATATTGAAGTTAACCTAGATGCTTTTGAATTATTAGCGTAAAGACTGTTTTTTTCAAAGAGATTTTGTTTTTACAATTTTTTTTGGTTAAATGTAAAAATGAAAGAAGAGAATATTTGAAAAAAAAAAGGAAACACTACTTTTATATAGGTATGTTGGTGAATGATGAGTAAAATTATATAAAATTTTATCAATTTCAAAATAATAAAAACAAAATAAAAATAATAATTTCATTGATTATTGATTTTATTCATAAAATTAAAAAAAAAAATATTATCAAAAATATAATAATAATTTTATAAAAAGATTAAGTATAAATATAGTTTTTTCGTAATAAAACATTATCTAGATAAGATAGAACCATACTTTGATTTAAAGTTTATACAAGATAAACAATACTTTTAAATATTGTCAAATAATTAACTAAAGATTTAATTAAAATTATATGATAAACAATTAAATAAATATTATGTTAATTTGTTTTGTAAAAAAATAATAATTTAATATCAATATTATATATAGGGGTAGTCTAACTTATAGACAAAATAGTATTTTTCACCAAAATCGGTGATACAATTTCAAGTAAGATTGTGATTTTTTGTTGTTTAAAATATTTTTTTGAATGCATAAATAGATTCAACGCCTTAAAACTAGGAACTCGAATTTTACAAATTAAACAATTTAAACTCAAGTTCTAATATATATATATATATATATAAAAACTAACACTAATTGATAGATGAAATAGATTAAACAATTTAAACTTAAGTTTTTAAAATTTTCTATTCGATTTTGGTTAAAATTAACCACGAAAAAAAATCTTAAAAAAGAATATTTTGTCTATTAATTATACTCTATATATATATTAAACCAACCTAGATCTATCTTAATTCGGGATCTATTAAATGTTGGTGCAAACCCACCTTAAACTTTATACTTAAAAAAAAATTAAACATAAAAAATTTAATCATCTAAATTGATAAATTAGAAATTAACGTAAATCTAAATTAATCCATAAAAATTATAAAAATATATTTATTTAATTAATTTAAAATAAAAATAAACCATATATATAAAAAATTTAATGTAATAATAAGACACAATGGGCCATGTGAAAATGACCATGCAATGTTAGTCCCCGAATTCATTTTCAGCCCGAAAAAAAAGCCATATATGTATTACATTCTAGTCCCCGAATTCATGAATAAACTTTCTTACGTAACTTTCGACTGATTTGCTTCGAGATAAAAGTGTGGAAAGATAACTACTAAATCTGGTCAAGATAATTCAGTGAAGCTAGTCAACAAATAGGTAGGTGTTCCAATGCATGGAGTTAACTACATTCTGACAGCATATCACTACTGAAATGAACATCCAATCTGGTTGGCCAAACATATTGACCATAAACCAAATATTTTCCAAAGTTCCAATTTATATAAAAGATATGCCTCTTTGCTTTTGCTTCTTTATATGATGGTGGATAAAAAGTAAAGTTTACTTTTATTTGAGCATTATTATAATATAAGGATAATGAGATTATTATTATTTTAATAAATTAAAAATAATAATTTTAAAATTTAAATTTAACATATATATATATAAATTATAAAAAGATTGTTGATGAGGTATAGAGCAGATCGTAGTAGGGGTGCTTTGTTAACGTATTAAGTTTATTGATTTAAAATTTTGTGGGCAAAAAATGCAGCGATACTAAGGTTTGGTGTGGCCTAAGTCTAATGCTATTTGTGAGTGGTTTTAACAGCTTAAATACTCTTAAATCATGGCTACTAAAACCACAAGTTAAACATGTCAATTATCTCAAAAATCATATTACATAATATATATCTATATATACATAATCATTTTAATATTATAGTAAATGGAGTTGTCATTATAGTGCAACTTTTTGGACTCTCGGGTGCTTAAATCTGGCGGAAAAAATTGAGGTTAAATCTTGATTTGTGTTATTTAAACTGATTTTTTCACTGCATATATGGATTAAACACCCTGAAAACCCTTAGGGCACTTCGATTGTATAGGGATTACCCATCAAGCTTGTGATTTCAATAAATTCCTGCTAATTTTAAAGAAATTAGACCAAAAAACCAAAAAAAAACTTCTAAAAAATCTCACTATAAACAATTTGATAGTAAATTTATATTTTTACTTTAATTATATTACTTATTAAATTAAATATATAAAATTTAATTATAAACCCATGTAGATGTACAATCTATAAAATGGAAACATTGTATTCATCAAACACCTTGGAATGGTTTTCTTATATGGGAAAATGTGTTAGGAATCTCTTTATGGAAAATATCATCAAAATAGGTTTCAACCTCACTTTGTTAAGTAGTGTCCTTATGGAAAATGTAATCATTAAACAAACAAGGCAAGATGGAACTTTGACATGATGTTATGGAAAATGTAATCATTAAACAAACAAGGCAAGATGGAACTTTGACATGATGTTATTTCAATGGTCTATGTCATCCTTTAAAAATTAGGACGAGGGAGACTTTATGTCTCATATTTAATTTTTGCACTTCCATAATAATAAAACGTGGGTCATTAGTTTATGTATAATACTTTGGTGTAATAGATTTATAGTGTTAACGTTTATAATTTTAAATAACAAAATGTTTTATTTTAATAATTTTCGAGGGTTATAATAAATAATAAGAAAGTACGTTTTTTAATTGAAAAAAGTTTTTTTTTTTTTTTAATTATATTTTCACCGAGAGATTTTCTTGTTTTTAGAGGACTTTATTTTCTAACAAGATTGTGACTTTTGTTTTGGAAAGAGATGAGGAAACTATTTGACCATCTTTGGGGCTCAATGGGATAAGGTGAGATAAGGTGATTAGTCAGATAGGTTAAAGGGATAGATTTATGAGACTTAGTCATTTGGCATTTTTTTAGTTTTTCCGTAATTTATGATATTTTTTTATTAGTTTGTCATAAAGCTTTTTCTGGTCCTTCTTCTAATTCCTTATGTGGTTCTTTAATCTTCTCTGTTAGACTTAAGGAAAGTTGTTTGACTCCCTTAGTCTTATCCTGCATTTGAGGCAGAGAGAGATGAAGGTTTTTAATACTAGAAGAGATGGTATTTATGTGGCTTGGGCATCTTATACATGTCCTCTACGAGCATAATCATTTGAAACAAAAATATGTACAACCATGCCCTTTAGTGCAATGTTGGTCCAGTTGATTTGTTCACTGATAGTTTGTAGTCTATGATTTGTACAAGTTATTGCAAATTCATCTTTAAGTACTAAAGGAACAACCTTAGCTTGTTGATTATTTTCTTCAAGCATGATACCTTTGGAAGGTGGAAATTTTGAAGGAGATTCAATCTTAGATTGACTCTTCCACTGATGTTTATATGTATATTTTCCACTCCCACTCATCATCTAAACATTGAGGAATTCTTGGACTTGTTTCCATTCATAGAATGAAATCCAACAATCATTTTTCCACATATAATCTTTCCATTTTTGCAAAAGATTTTGTTTTTTTGTAACTGAAGTAGTAATGTTGAATTCAGATGCATTAGGATGCGTGAAGAGATCCCAAATGATCATTTTCTTCATCCACTCTCGATTTACTTGGTATTTTTGCAGCCCTTCATTAATGAGAAAAATTTGTGCAATTCTGGTTTTCAAGGTTTCTTGTAATCATCTAGTACCTTTTTCTGGAATCTAGAAGATGGTATAACTTGGTTAGCTTGTTCGATGTAACCCAAGCCAATCGAGATGTGCCAAGTGCTCTCATTCAACTAAACATTTATGTTAGTTTGGGATCTTGATTTTCTAATGATGATAAGGAATGAATTATAAGCACATGGTCATGTGGGAATGAGATATTTGCACATTTAGGGTGAGGACATGATTCTACAAAGATAGTACTTGGAGCTTCTCCTGTGCGAGTATTATGATTATGGTGCTCTTGGAGAAACCTTAGAGAATCTGAATTCACAAGCTCTTTACAAGAAGGACATTCAACAGTTAAGGAAGTAAATTGCAATACTTGGGCCAATTCTCGTAGAGAAGTATGTACACATGCTAGAGATAGCTTTGGCATATTTTTTATCGTTGGTGCTTGAACCATTGATGAAGATTCAATAGAACTAGAAGTAGATGGGAAAGATAAGATGACAAAGGAATAGTTTTTTTAGATTTGTGTAGTAATAATGTTTTGAAACTTTGGTTGTTTTGGAGCTTCAACCACCCAGTGCTTAGGAAAAGTGAGATCTTCACATCATATAGTGTGGTGTTCAATCTTTTGGTTAGACGGATTTGTGATAATAGCCACATTTTATTGTGAATCCCTACTAGGAGTATGGAGGACCATAGGGTACAATGTATTTATGTGCCTAAAACAACCTCATGTATGTATAGAAATATTTGATCTTTGGCTTTTCAAATCAAACCTATGGTCTTAATTTGCAACTATAAGATATCCTTCAAATGTTCATCAAATGTATACATAGTGGGATAGCAGTCGAACCAGACTGGTTCTCCCGATAAGGGAGCTACAATCCAACTAATGAGTGAATCTATGGATCGGTTATGTGTTAGGTCTCTGACAGTGGTAAGAACAAAATTATTCAACCCTCTATGAGTAAGAGTCGACACTACTATTTTTATACATCCCAGATGGAGATAGTTGTTACCATATCGTTTTTCCTAAGCTTGAAGTTCTTTGGGATTTAACAAAGGTACAGTTTGAATTGTATCACAATTACGTTGGACTTTAGAAACACATTCTTTTGCTAAAATTATCGTTATTGCTTTCAAATGGAACATAGAAAGATCAACATAGACTTCACTAGGGGAAATGAACAGAAGTTTCCATGTTGCAGAAGGTTGAGTTTCAAGGATTTATATTTCAAAATGATTTAATGTGTTTGTACTACACACACTGAAAATACTTTGTAAATCATTTTGTTCTGCATTCTCTATTTCACAAGCTTCTCTGAAAGATACTGACTTTCTAGGTGCATCCATGATAAGAAAGAGAGATATGGCTATGTTACCCAGGAACCAAGATGATACTTGGCTCTGATACCAATTTGTAGCAAAGGCTTCCTTCGACAAAGACTAAAGCTTGCAAAGATGAATGCTTCTCCTACATAAACCTTATGATAGATTCAATGCCTTAAAGCTCTCAATACGGCCTCATGCCTTCATGAGCCGCAATGACACTCCAGAATCTAAGCAAACTTCCAGTGAACTTCAGAGCAAACATTCATACATTCATTCATAAGTTTGACAATGAAATAAAATGATGCACAAGATTTTATAACACAGATGTCTGCAATTATTTATATATTATATCATGGAGTGATTATAGAGAGCAAATAGACAAAACAAATATACTTGACTCCCATGAAAATCCAGCCACTTTAGGTTCACACCAGACTCTTAAGTTCTGATGTGCATGCTTCTCGGACTTTTAACTCCTAGAATTTTCCAAAATGAGGAAGAATTCCTCCTTCCCTCTCTTTTATAGCTGAGCTAAATCCATTTGTAGGAACCTAGTTATTATTTTCCTACAATGTACAAAGAGGATGCTTTTCATATCAAAGCCCGCAAGAAATATTTTGCAATACAAAATATCTTAACATTGTGGATGCTTTTTCGTAAAGCCCATGAGAACAAAAGCTTATTTAGATATTATTATTTACACAATGGAGGTTTTGAACCTAAAAACCCCACGGAAAAGCGGTATGGATTCATCTAATCATCAAACATTGTTAGTCCTAAAAAGTAGTGTTGGTAGGGTCCAATGTCCCATGCCTTGGTATATATTCTTTGTACAATCATTAACCGACCAAGGATGACCTGATGCATGACTTTCACTTGGACAAGCCACTGATCATGGCATCTGATGTACTTGTCCAAAATATGGTCATTTGTGCAGATTTTTGTGTCTTTGTATTCTTTGAACCTCGCATTTATGTAATTTCTCTGTAGATATATTGGATATATGGCATTGTAATTTATTCCAAAATGACCCCCCTAGTATTTTAACCCATGAGGTTTGTGTTCCATTTTATTAGCGTGCAGAGCTCTAAACTTTAGCATGATATAATATTCCCTTTGTTCATCACTTTGACAGAGAAAGTCCCACCATAACTTAGTGTACCCTTTGAAATTATAAACAGATCCAGGGAAAATAACCTCTGGATTTCTTTGAGGTCATTGTCTAGGCCAATTAAGATCTCTTGGCCTATTCATGTGAAAATATTTATGATAAGTATTTTCCCTGACATTCTCTTGTCTCCATATTTCACTGATATCTAAAAAGTGATTGGAGAGAGCATCTTCTGTTAAGTTAGCAAGGTGGCATGCATTCTAGTGGACCATAAGGGGTATCCATCTTCCTAGTTGTGGATGAATCCTCCACTTAGGGACAAAGTGTTGAATATCATTGTGAGGTTGTAGATTTGAGTCCAAAACTTGAGTATGGCGAAGTTGCCATGATGTCTCTGGTGAGCCCCAGTATTGTAGCAATAATGCTACAACTCCTGGAGCTTCCTTCTCTAATTTTATCAACCCGGTAGTTCGTAACAAACTTGGAAGCGACGGTGCTGTATGCACAAGTACTAGCTCTTGTCGCAGCTGTCACTTGGTCAGCTGGCACAAGTCCGCTAGGGCTCAAGCCAACTTCTATATGTTCTCAGAAGAAGCTTTTTAAGTGATGAACGAAAGCTATCTCAAAGGAATTTAACCTACTTTGCAAGAATGAACTGAAAGCCAACAAAACATGGAAACCCTAGTAAACCCTAATTCTACCAGCTTAATCCTTATGATGCAATGGTGGGAATGCAACTTCTAAAAGTGATGCCATTACTTCTATTGAGATGAGATGCATGTGTCTAAACTACTTTCATCTGAAGAGAACATGTTTTTGTATTTTTACTCAAGTTGTTGGAGTTATTATGACTGTGCTTCTTACTGGGTCTTGACTGTGCAGGGGTAGATCAAGGGGAGGAAGGCTTGGAAAAGGTCAGGAGGACTTTGAGAGGGTCCAAGGGGTCCCTAACATCATTCCACAGAAGTTCACAAAGTTCAGATGCCTGGCAACCGTGTTTGCAAGCTTCTACAGGATGTCTGCAGGGGGTTCTACAGGAAGTTCAGGATTTCTACAGGAAGTCCCGTAATTTCTACAGGATGTTCTGCAATCGGAGTTTTGGGTGATGGATGAGTGAATGAGCTGTATGGGTGGATAGGGAGGTAGGAGTGGAGCTTGTGATGGCTTATGGACAGAGAGATGAGATGGAGAGGGGGTGTGTAAAGCTGGTTGGTCTAGAGGAGGGTAGAGGCAATGGAAGGCCGAAAAGATAAAACAACGTGGATAATAGAAGAGTTGGGAGGCAAATGATCTAACTGGGAGATAAGTAGATGGCCTAGGCACGGCTTAGAAGGATAAGGAAATGATGGAGTGGTGCTGCGCAGTGTAAATGAAACAAATCACCCCCGTCTTGCGTATAACCGAAATGTCATCAACATACTCTAACTGTTTTATTAGAAACCAAAGAACATCAATGTCGTTTTTAAGGGAAAATCGTGCAGGGTGCTGAAACAAAGAGTTATTGCTCAAGATCTAAATGCATGGACACTTCTACAAACGAAAATATTACGTTAAAGCTTGCATGAACATGTAAAACTGTGTTTTTGGTAGTTGGCACGGTCTGCACTCCCAGTCCCCAAACAGAGGTGTAAGTGAGTGTGCATTCAACCCTTTTTGGAACTCAGATTAACTTCAATCTCCCTACTCTAATCTAAACTACTGAAGCAACTTTGTTCATAACACTAACCTATGTAACCACACCAAGAAATTCGAATCAGTAAACTGTGTTTCCAAGTGCATGTAAAGGAAAAGAAATATAATGCTGAAAGAAAGAAAGGTAACAATACAAAGGAAGGAAGCCTTAGGCTCTCAGGTTGGGCCCAACCCTGAGAGCTTAAGCTCCTTTAAGAACTCAGAGCTGCCTCAAATCTGCCTACTTATTCATTAAAAGATAATAGTCAAAAGTCTGATAACATGCCAAAAATGGCTTACAAAGAGCAAAACAGGGCTATAGCTCGTAATTCAGAATCTGCAACAAAGTTTCAAAAGTCTCCATCGAAGGCTACAGCCTCATCCTTTATACATTACAAGGGCCAAGCTGGCCTCCTAAATTAGTGGGGTTTGGCTGCCCAAACTAAGAGTAATCTGTTGTTTCCTTTCAATTCGTTTGGCTGCCTTCTAGCTCGGTGGTGGTTGGAGCTCGGAGTTGGGGTGGAGATCACGAGGAAGGCCATTCAATGCTGTGGACAACCTTCCTACAAAACCGCAATCCCATCTTGGCTGTCTCCTAGCCTTCATCTGCGTGGTTTTGCTCCATTTAATGTCAAAAAACCTGAAATAAACATGTATTAGCCACCTAGGAATAGTGACTGCCCTTCATTCGTACAAATAACATAAATATACTAAAAAATGATGCATAAGTCATGAAAAATGAAGGGTTGAGCAAGGGTAGTGAGGCCAAATGAGCCCAAAATGTTACCAAATTTGGGGCTCATCATCACCCCCCAGCTAAAATATTTGCTCATCCTTGAGCAACTAATCCAGCTCCTCATCCTTCATTGCCTTTACTGCCACCCTTACATCCCAAGCCTCTGTAGTAGTGTCCTCCTTGCTGATATGGAACCCAGCCTTTCTGTTCACCTCTTCCCACTGTTCATTATCATCTTTCTCTGTGCTGCCTTCCATCAATCATAGCAGCAGTGGTGGGCTTAGCTTGAGGCCAATCCAGCTGGCTTGGAGGTTTTGCATGGATTTCTTATAGAGGGCCACCCGTACTAGAGCTTCCCTCATCCGAGTTGGGGTATGATACTCTCTGATTTTCAGACTGTGGGCCAATGTATTCCATCGGCGGGTGCAAGCTTGGACAGAGTTGTCTCCTAACAGTCTCTCCATGTCCTCAAAATGCGCTATGGCCTGGGCCTGCTGATCCATATATCTCAATGAAGCTTGAGGGTCGGTGGACAAGTGTTGGTGTGCCGAGATTAGTGCAACTGGATCCCCTGGTTCTGCTCTAATTAGCAATGGCTCATTCAGCTCTCGGTTCATGACCGCTTTGGCTTCTGCTGCTCTTTTGTCCTCATGGTTCAACCATGAGGCAAATGCCATTAATTGCATATCTCCTAAGGCCGTATTGGGATCCCATGAAATTACATTAGGCAGGGCCAAATTATGGAGGTAGAACTCCGCTAATTTGGCCTTATCCTCTGATGAGCTGGTACTGCATAATTCAGTGAATTGCTGCGGGTCTTGGAGCTGAGAGATACCCCTTTGCACCAAGGTATTGATTTGAAATTGCAGCCATTGGTCTTTCAGGTACAGGCCATAGGATTTGGCCGGCTGTCTGCATTGTATAGCATCCATGGCCCAACTGGCCATGCAGGCCAATTGTGCCTCTTTCTGCTGCAGCTGTTGTCTGAGAGCTTGCACCTCAATTTGTGCTTGCTGTTCTGCTTCCTGTAGATGCAAGGTTGGCTCCCCAAGACCGGTTTGCAGTTCCTTTTTGCCTTGTTGTTCTGCTGTGCTGTCCCCTGAGGGTGTGCCTGTTCCTCTCCTCAGCTCTTGTAGCTGCAGTCTAAGTTTTTCGTTTTCTTCCTGTAGGAACACCCGCTGGCAATTTGCCACGTGTTTAGCCATAGACAATTCCTTTCTAGCCTCCTTGAGTTGTTCCTCCAAAGGGCCTATGTCTGCCACACCTTTTGATTTGGCTATTTTCATCCACGTGTGTGATCGTACTCTCTCTTCCTCCAATGCAAAGAACAGTGGCACAGTGAATTTTTGTGGTATAATTTTACCAGCTTCCAAGAAGTTATAGTATGAGCTCAGACTTCGCTGAGGGCTAGGCTCCGGAATGTGCTCTTTTTCTTCTTCTCTTGGTGGCTCTACTTCGCCCTCCCTCGGTGGTGATGAGGGTGCTTCTCCTTCCATTCTCTCTGTTTCCTTAAGCCGGGCTAAGGTTTCCTGTAGAGCAGCTTCAGCATCCTGTAGCCGGGCTTTTGAAGCCAATTGGTCTAATCTTTCTTTCCAAGTAGTCGTTTTCGGGCTCCCCCTCTCATAGGTGACTGATATCTTTGAGGGGGACCTCTCCTTGGGCGAAGTAGGGGCATCATCTATAGTGATTGGGCTGCTGGACGGAGGCTGTGGCTTGCCCGTCTTTATTCTCACACTTCTCCTAGCTTTAAAATATAGAGGGGCCTCCCTCTTTCTCTTTTCCTTGGGCTTAGGAGGTGTACTGAGGGCGGCCAGCACAGCTGCTGCCTCCCTTGCAAGAACATCGGCTTTCTTTTCCCTTGGTTTTCTTTTCTCAGGGCTTCCTGTAGAAGGCCCTTTTTCAGCTGATTTCGGGCTTCCTGTAGAAGCCGGTTTCGGTTTTCCTGTAGGAACAGGTGGCACCACTTTAGGTTGCTTTGCTGAGGGTGTTTTACTTTTTGACTTGGTCGAGGCTGCTGTCGAGGTGCCTTTGCTGATGTGGACCTGCTCAGTCTTGTCCACCCTGCTTTGTAATCTCCTCTCTCGGGGTGTTAATATGGGTGTGTCCTCTTTCTCTTTGGCACCCTTTTTCTCTTGTTTCTTCTTTTGCTCTTTCTTCTGCTCCGTGGTCGTGGTCTTCTGGCCTTTTTCTTTCTTCCCTGCGGGCACTGACTCCTTCTCCTCACTGCTGGATGAACCGAGCTCTTCGGTCAACATCTTTATATCACCATCCTTGGTCAAATTTCTGAAGGCTTCCCATGAGAGAGGAACCTTGTATGTGTGGAGCGCATCCTCCACGAGGAGTTTAATGAGTCCATGGTGGGCTACCTGGTCTGGTGTGCCTTCTTTCAACTTGGTGGCACATTCAATCATAGACTGTAGTAGAAAGTAGGGGATACTTAGTTTGTTTTCTACAGGTAGGTCCATCTGATGCCTCAATTCTGTGAGTAACCGAAAATGGTACCCATACACAATGCTAAACCGACCTTCGCAGGTGATGTATTTCATGATTTGGAGGCTGACTTCGCTCCACAGTGGCAGTAAGCTAGTCCTGCGAACCCCGTTCTTATCTTCTGAGAACTGCTCCTCTGGTGGAAAGAATTCTTTCTTAGCCTTCTGGCCCAATTTCCTCTCTTCTTTATCCCATGGTAATCCCATTGGGAGCTCAGTAACTCGGCTGATGAATTGTGGGGTGAGTCTGAGACTCAAACCCCTGAAGTTGACGGTGGCCAATGTTTTGGATTTCGGCTTCAGAGCTTGCAAGAACTCCTCTGCCACCTCATCGTCATAGCCCTGCAATTTGTCGCAGAACGACATCCATTGCGCTTGCGTGAACAGCTCCACCACCTCAGGATTCTCTCTTAGCTTTGTTGAGTCGGTTGGTTCCCTTCTGATGAACCCACCCGGCATGGTGAAAAACTGTTGCGTTAGCTGGAGGTGGCGAGTGCGGAAGAAAATTGGCCTACCGGGACAGAGCGTAGAATTACGCCTCTGCCACGCATACAATTCACGAAAACTTATCTCCCGATGAGCCTTAACACGACTTAATTATAACTCACATCCTGTAGGTCGACAATTCATGAAAACGACAGACAATACTTGCAATTTTTTTTACGACCAGGCTGTAGAACATCGACTCTGCCACCCTCGAAACCAATTGCATGGAAGGTTCAGGCTTACCTTTTTAATCCGCCACCTTTTGACGTGAGGAACCCAATTTCCTGTAGAAGCAGCGCACGAATTCTGGAGGATACTGCAGTGGGTCTGCGCCTTCTGTGCTGCTATCAGACGTTCGAACGGCCGAAGGCTTGGAGTGTCGAGCTTCAGAGGAATGCGGATGCTCACTCGACTTCCAAACGGCTGATGATAAATGCGTGGGGTGGCGATCTAGCCGATAGATTTGAATCCGGCGGAATTCGTGGCGCGGGGGTGAGTTGTCCCTGCCGGACCGTTGGATGACGTCGTCTACTCATTCTACTGCAAGTTCCCTGACTGCCGCATCATTCCCCGCAGATCCGCCGCCGCCATTTCTGTTACAACTCGTTTCTCCCCGACTGGACGGTTCTCACGTGTCCACTACCCGTTCTTTTTCCACGGCCACCATTCTACACATCCGACTAGACCAGCTGACTGGTCGACGTGGCCAGTTGAATGGCCATGCAACTGCTCAACCCGTTCATTTCATGCTTGCAAACATTTCAAAGTAATATTCATGTAATTCGACGAAAGAAAGGGCGAGGCACTTACCTGTGCGGCCGCGACATGCTTTTCCAGGCTTCAGGACGACGATGACTAGATTTGCTTGCTGCTGTTATTTGCACAGGTCCGGATTTGCTTGCTGCTGCTGCTATTTGCACAGGTCCGGATTTGCTTGCTGCTGCTGATGATGAAGCGTATGACTCCGCTGCATGCGCCCGCTTTGTTATTGCATGTTGCAGGCGATCGAATGGTGTACACTCTAGTTGGCTAAACTGCTACGGGATTCCTGTAGGATGTCCTGTAGCAGTTTGTCCTCCTTGGGTGCATGCTGAACGATGAAGACAGTGGCATCACGATCACGCTCGCAGGGCCCTTGGATAGCTGGGTTGAGTATTGCATGGCATCTCAGCGTCTTCTTTCATTTCAGAATTGCTTCCTCTTGATAATTCACTGATCTGCTTTGATTGTGCAGGTATCTTCATTGCATGTCGACAGGGGTGGTAGAAGGAGGTGACAGCAGTGTGTGAGGGAGAAAATAGTAGCTTGCATGCGTCCATACCGGACCTTGGTCGTTAGATCTCCTCATACAATTAGTTCTGGGTCGTCCAAAACTTCTACAGGAAGTTTCCTGTAGAAATACAGAACTTCCTGTAGAAAGTCTGTAACTTCCTGTAGAAAGTCTGTAACTTCCTGTAGAAGACTAAGCTGTGATGAAATCGTGCCCATACCTTGGAGAAGATGAGTGTTCTCGGAGGAGGTGCTGGTAGGGTCTCCTGGCAGCATGATATGGACCCTTGTCTTCAAGTTGAGGGACCTCTTCTTCCTTCATAAACCTGCAACCTGCATGCATTACCACATTGTGAACTTGCTGTCCCTGTTTTTTTTTTTTTTTTTTTTTTTTTTTTTTTTTTTTTTGAAAGACAGCAGGGGTGCCTCAAGGAGGTTTTCACCCTTGCCATCTACCTCAAGCGCCTCGGAAAGGTTTTCACTCAAGGGTCTTTTTCATACTTTTTTTTCTTTTTTGAAAGACAGCAGGGGCGCCTCAATGAGGTTTTCACCCCTACCATCTGCCTTGGGAGCCTCAGAGAGGTTTTCACCCAAGGATCTTTATTTTTCTCTTTTTTTTTTTTTTTTTTTTTAAGATCTTCAGGGTATGCCCAAAACAGAGGCAGAACCCTTCTCTATGACCAGCACTGATTTCTCCACAGTTTTAATGAATTCTTGTCTTGAGAGAGGTTTCCTGTAGATTTTCAGTCGATGCCCATTGACAAGCATGGGGATGGCCTCCTCGTCAATGGTCCGAATGAGGACAGATCCATTGTCATGACATTTCTCTACTGCATATGGTCCCAGCCATCTGGTTCTCAGCTTCCCCTTGAAATCTTTATGCCTGGAATCATACAACAGTGCCCAATCTCCTGGCTGAAATTGCTTGTCATTGAGGTGTTGGTCATGCCACACCTTCCTCTGAAGTTGAACCACTTCTGTGTGAATAAGGGCCTACATTCGGTGCTCATCCAATCCATTCAGCTGCAATAACCTTTCTTGTTGGGCATGGCTGAGGTCTAGGTCCAGCTGAGCTGCCATCCTCAAAGTGTTGTATTCAAATTCGATAGACAGCAAAGCTTTCTTCCCATAGACCAGCTCATAAGGTGTGAAGCCGATTGTGGTCTTCCAAGTGGTGTTGTAAGCCCATGTGGCCTCAACCAGGCGATCTGCCCAATCTTTCCTACTGCTGCTCACCACCTTAGTCAAAATCCCTTCCAATGCTCTATTGGTGACTTCCACTTGCCCATTTGCCTGAGGATGATAGGGGGTGGAAGTCCTATGCTTGATTTTGTGATGAGCTAGTAGGTCTTCAATTAGGTTGGATGTGAACTGACTTCCTTGATCGGTGACTAGCTCTCTTGGGTAGCCAAATTTGTAGAAGATGTTTTCTCTTAAGAACTCAGCCACCTTTTCTTCTGTTGCTGCTTTGATTGCCTTAGTTTCTGCCCACTTTGTCAGGTAGTCAGTGCACACAATGATGTAAGACCTTTGCCTCGAAGGAGGGTTGATTGGACCCACAAAGTCCATACCCCACTTCTCAAATGGCTCCAGAGTCACTTGAGGTTGGAGAGGCATCTCATCCCTTTGAGTCGGTTTCCCCATCCTTTGGCATTGGTCACATTGGCTGATATACCTTCTGACATCTTGATGAAGGGTGGGCTAATAATAGTCTGCCTGCAAGATTTTGAAGGCGGTCCTCTTTGCTGCAAAATGTCCTCCATAAGGCCCATCATGACAGGTGAGGAGGATATCAAAGACTTCCTCCTCCCTTACACAACGCCTTAAGATCTGATCAGGGCCAAGCTTGAACAGGTTGCCCCCGATCCAAGTGAATGAGGCACTTTTTCTGATGATTCTGCTCTTCTCTCTTGAGGATAGGTGCGGAGGGAACTATGCTGAAACAAGGTAGTTTGCTATATCAACAAACCATGGAGAGAGTACTGAGATAGAAAACAGATGTTCATCGGGCATCTGGTCATCCACTGTTCCATCCTCATCTGCAGATAGATCCAATCTAGATAAAAAGTCAGCAACAACATTTTCTTTACCTTGTTTGTCAACGATAGTCAAATCAAACTGCTGCAACAAAAGTAACCATCTAATAATACGAGCATTCACATCTGGTTTATTCATTAAATATCTAATTGCAGCATGATCAGTATGTACAAATGTTTGATAGCCCGTGATATAATGTCGGAACTTGTTCAGTGCATGGACCACAGCCAAGAATTCCTTCTCGGTTACAGTGTAATTCAGTTCAGCTTTGGATAAGTTTTTGCTAACAAAGTAAATGGCATATGGAAGTTTTTGTTCAACTTGTCCTAAGGCTGCCCCTATGGCTTTGTTCGAGGCATCAGTGTGGATGTGGAAAGGTAGGGCCCAGTTTGGACCTCTCAAGATTGGGGCAGACACCAACTTGTCCTTTAATTCATTCAGAGCCCTCTGACAATCGTCAGTCCATTTAAACTCCACATCTTTTGCCAAGAGGCCAAACAATGGCGAGGCTAACTTGCTGAAGTCTTTAATGAATCTCCTGTGATACCCTGCTAATCCTAAGAAACTCTGAACATCCCTTACCTTTTGAGGAGGTGGAACCCTCTTGATGAGAGCAATTTTGTTAGGATCCACCTGTAACCCTTGGCAAGAAATGGTATGGCCTAGCACGGTCCCTTCAGTCATCAGGAATCCACATTTTTCAGGACTAAGGGACAGGTTCATCTCACTGCATTTGGTTAGGACTTTGCCCAGATTGGACAATGCTTCCTGGAAGTTGGACCCATAAGGAGTGAAGTCATCCATATAGATTTCCACCGCATCATGGACCAGCTCAGAAAAGATGCTCAAGACGGCTCTCTGGAAGGTAGCAGGAGCATTGCATAGCCCAAGGGAAGAACTCGGTAGGCAAAGGTACCCCAAGGACAAGTGAAGGTGGTCTTATCTTGGTCTTCCGGGCTAATTTGGATTTGGTTGTACCCGCTAAACCCATCTAGGAAAGAGAAAAACTTCTTTCCTGCCAGTCCATCCAACACTTGATCTATGAAAGGTAGAGGGAAATGGTCTTTCTTGGTAGCTTTGTTCAGTTCTCGGTAGTCCACACAGATTCTCCACTTCCCATTTTTCTTGGGAACCAACACCAGAGGGGACACCCATTCGCTATCTGAGATGGGGTAAATGAATCCGGCATCCAACAGTTTTTGCAGTTCTTCCTTGACAATGTCCTTAAGGGCTGGATTCATTCTCCTCTGGGGTTGCCTAACCGGTTTACAGTCCTCTTTGATGTATATGTGATGGGTACAGACCGAAGGATGGACTCCTTTCATCTCCTTATAGCTCCAAGCAAAAGCATCTAGATGACTGGCCAACAGGCTACACAGCTCCTTTTCCTGGGAAGGAGATAGGGAGGAGCTGATCTTTAACGTTCTCTCAGGGCCGAACTCCACATTTTTGATTCTGGGAGTGACAGGGTTGGTCGCACAAAGATCCACTAGGGCGCTGGCTTGGGCATCCTCCACCAATTTCTCTAAGGATAGTGCACTGGGAGGTGGATTCTGGATCAAGGTCTCAATCAAGTCATCCTCGGTTGGGGGGTCTCTTCTAGTGGTGTCTAGGGTGCACAAAGGTGCTGAGTACACCTCATCCTCTTCTCCTTCCTCCAACCAAAGTGGTAAGTCATGCTCTAAGGAGGGTTGGGCAGGAGGGTATAGGACTAGCTGCTTGGACATAGGACCATTTTTGATGGTCATGTTTCCTGCACGACAGCTTATGTAAGCATCTGCAGTGGCTAACCAAGGCCTTCCCAAAATGAGAGGGTATCTAGTAAGCTTTACCTTTGGTTGCAGAACCAAGAAATCTGCAGGGTATTCCCAAGAGTCAACAGAGACCAAGACATCCTCCACAATCCCTTCGGGAGTCACGGTGGAGCGATCTGCTAGTTGTAGGACTGTCGAGGTCTTCCTCAAGGAACCCTGAAGGTTGAGTTTGAGCATGGTATCCTTGGTCATCACATTAATGGCAGCCCCTAGATCAATCAAGGTGTGAGGTATGATGGTGCCATTGATGTGGACATCTACTACAGGACTCCCAGGATCTAGATACTTTGGGCAGATGACTTGTCCTAACATAAGGTCAGACAGTTGTCCTAAGACATTGATGGTTGAAGCATCTCTCTTTCGCCTGCCTGGGTGTCTGAAACACTTTTCCTTAACCAGTTTGTTGTATATCGGTACATCTTTGATGGCTTGGAGAAGTGGTATTTTCACACACAACTGCTTGAGCTCTCCCAGAAGCTCATCCTCCTCTGGGTTGGGTTGTGTGGTGGCTGTTAGTCTCTCAGGAAAGGGTGGAATAGCCTTTGGTTCACTTTCCTGTTTATCTTCCTCATCCTTTGGGGGAGGAGGTTGGCGATCCGGAAGAGTCTTTCCAGATCGAAGATTGATCTCCTGGATCTCCACAACATAGGTAGGGCATGATGTTTCCCCAGTGTATACCTGCTGGGCCTGTCTATTGTTGGGGTTCGGGTTCGGTTGAGCAGGCATTTGAGGTTGCCTTGGAGGAGCAGGAGGTAATGGTTGAGGTTGAACTGGTGGTGGAGGCAAAATGGCGGGAGGAGTGTTGTATTGGGGCCTCCACCCCGATGGAGGTGCATTCCACTGAGGCTGTGGCTGGGCCTGTGAGTGATACGAATGAGTAGTGGGTTGAGTATGGTACTGAGGTGGATAAGACCATGGAGGAGGCACAGACCAAGAAGGATGAGCAGGGGGACCCCAGGAAGGCATAGGAGTAGATTGGTTGGGGCTGTAATAAGCTTGGGGTGCCCCTTGCATCCCCTGTTGGTAAGGTCTAGGTCCTTGTGGCCTCCTTTGGTTGAGGAAATAGAGAGTTTCGGTGGGGGCTTCTGTCCCTTGATACATGGCTTTAAGCCCAGGTAAGGTTGGACATTGGTTTGTGGGGTGGTCCTCCTCACAAACAAAACATACTTCAACCGAATGTAATGGGCATTCGTTCTTAGGGTGTTTCCTTGTGCACCTAGGGCAGAAGATAGCCAAGGCCCTCTCAGCTTCTTCCTTCTTCTGTTGGATCCTGAATGTGTCAAGTTGCATGGCAATGGTCTGTCTCACCTCACTTTTGAGATCCTCTAATTGATTTGCAAACTCATGTTTGGAGAAAGGAATACCAGCTGAGAGGAGGTTTCCCCTACCTCGTTTCCGGGCTGCCCTAGAGTGGTTTCTAAACACAGTCTTTATGTCCTCATAAGGCAGTTGGTAAATATCTCCTCCAGCTAACATGTGAAGGGTATCTAAGAGGTCTTCAGGGACTCCTCGGAGCAGGACCAACTTGAGGGATTCAGGGTCAAGTGTGCACCTGGCCCGTTTATAGCTAAGTTGGAACCTTTCCTCATAATCCTCTAAGGACTCATCATTTCCCATGGTCATCCGAAAGATTTCTCCCTTGGTTTCCTTGGACCTACAGTAGTCCCGGTACTTGGTATTGAAAGCTTGCTGCATCTAAGCCCAAGTGGTGATACTGTTCCCAGGTAAGCCCATGAACCAACGTAATGCTGCATCCTTAAGGGTTGAGGGGAAGAGTTTCAGCTTCTGCTCATCTTCAGTATAGTCATAGGTTCGACAAAGGACAACAAACTCAAACAGGAAGGTATCAGGATCTTCAGTAGTCAGTCCATGGAAGTGAGGTAAAGCGGAGGGGCTAATGTTCTTCATTTTCATGTCCCCATTGGTCTCTCAGATGGGGAAGGCACCTTCTATTCTCTCATCTTCTCCTCTATTGTCAGCCATAGCTTCAGATGGAATGGTCTCTAATTCTTCTTCTGCTATAGGATCTTCGTATATCTCAGGAGGTTCACCTATAGGTTCTTCTGGATCACTGTCACCGAAGAAGAGAGAAGGGTGACTCAGTGATGTAGTGGGGGTGTTGGGTAAGAATTTGCCTGTTTTATCTCGATTCCTACGAGGCATGAAATGGAAAGACTTTTGATTGCTTTTATTTTTTCCTCTGGTACCTGCAAAAACTGAAACAGATTGATCTACAACTAACTATCTTGCTGAAATGAAAATGCAGAATTGAAATGAAAGCAGGAAAGAACTAATCTACTTTGCTCAAATGAAATTGCAAGAATGGAAATGCTAGTCTACGCTTGCAGAATTGAAATGCTAATCTATGCTTGCAAAAATGAAATTGCGGAATTGAAATGTTAATCTATGAAAGCAGGAAATGTCTATGCTACTTTTGCAGAATGGAAATGAAATAAACTACTTGGCAGAAAGCGAGAGTAGGAAAATAGAAGAAAAGCAACAATTACTAATACTCTGACGCTTCCCCGGCAACGGCGCCAAAAAGGATGGTGAGCCCCAGTATTGTAGCAATAATGATACAACTCCTGGAGCTTCCTTCTCTAATCTTATCAACCCGGTAGTTCGTAAAACACTTGGAAGCGACGGTGCTGTATGCACAAGTACTAGCTCTTGTCGCAGATGTCACTTGGTCAGCTGGCACAAGTTCGCTAGGGCTCAAGCCAACTTCTATATGTTCTCAGAAGAAGCTTTTTAAGTGATGAACGAAAGCTATCTCAAAGGAAATTAACCTACTTTGCAAGAATGAACTGAAAGCCAACAAAACATGGAAACCCTAGTAAACCCTAATTCTACCAGCTTAATCCTTATGATGCAATGGTGGGAATGCAACTTCTAAAAGTGATGCCATTACTTCTATTTAGATGAGATGCATGTGTCTAAACTACTTTCATCTGAAGAGAACATGTTTTTGTATTTTTGCTCAAGTTGTTGGAGTTATTATGACTGTGCTTCTTACTGGGTCTTGACTGTGCAGGGGTAGATCAAGGGGAGGAAGGCTTGGAAAAGGTCAGGAGGACTCTGAGAGGGTCCAAGGGGTCCCTAACATCATTCCACAGAAGTTCACAAAGTTCAGATGCCTGGCAACCGTGTTTGCAAGCTTCTACAGGATCTCTGCAGGGGGTTCTACAGGAAGTTCAGGATTTCTACAGGAAGTCCCGTAATTTCTACAGGATGTTTTGCAACCGGAGTTTTGGGTGATGGATGAGTGAATGAGTTGTATGGGTGGATAGGGAGGTAGGAGGGGAGCTTGTGGTGGCTTATGGATAGAGAGATGAGATGGAGAGGGGGTGTGTAAAGCTGGTTGGTCTAGAGGAGGGTAGAGGCAATGGAAGGCCGAAAAGATAAAACAACATGGATAATAGAAGAGTTGGGAGGCAAATGATCTAACTGGGAGATAAGTAGATGGCCTAGGCACGGCTTAGAAGGATAAGGAAACGATGGAGTGGTGCTGCGCAGTGTAAATGAAACAAATCACCCCCGTCTTGCGTATAACCGAAATGTCATCAACATACTCTAACTGTTTTATTAGAAACCAAAGAACAACAATGTCGTTTTTAAGGGAAAATCGTGCAGGGTGCTGAAACAAAGAGTTATTGCTCAAGATCTAAATGCATGGACACTTCTACAAATGGAAATATTACGTTAAAGCTTGCATGAACATGTAAAATTGTGTTTTTGGTAGTTGGCACGGTCTGCACTCCCAGTCCCCAAACAGAGGTGAAAGTGAGTGTGCATTCAACCCTTTTTGGAACTCAGATTAACTTCAATCTCCCTACTCTAATCTAAACTACTGAAGCAACTTTATTCATAACACTAACCTATGTAACCACACCAAGAAATTCGAATCAGCAAAGTGTGTTTCCAAGTGCATGTAAAGGAAAAGAAATATAATGCTGAAAGAAAGAAAGGTAACAATACAAAGGAAGGAAGCCTCAGGCTCTCAGGTTGGGCCCAACCCTGAGAGCTTAAGCTCCTTTAAGAACTCAGAGCTGCCTCAAATCTGCCTGCTTATTCATTAAAAGATAATAGTCAAAAGTCTGATAACATGCCAAAAATGGCTTACAAAGAGCAAAACAGGGCTATAGCTCGTAATTCAGAATCTGCAACAAAGTTTCAAAAGTTTCCATCGAAGGCTACAACCTCATCCTTTATACATTACAAGGGCCAAGCTGGCCTCCTAAATTAGTGGGGTTTGGCTGCCCAAACTAAGAGTAATCTGTTGTTTCCTTTCAATTCGTTTGGCTGCCTTCTAGCTCGGTGGTGGTTGGAGCTCGGAGTTGGGGTGGAGATCACGAGGAAGGCCATTCAATGTTGTGGACAACCTTCCTACAAAACCGCAATCCCATCTTTGTTGTCTCCTAGCCTTCATCTGCGTGGTTTTGCTCCACTTAATGTCAAAAAACCTGAAATAAACATGTATTAGCCACCTAGGAATAGTGACTGCCCTTCATTCGTACAAATAACATAAATATACTAAAAAATGATGCATAAGTCATGAAAAATGAAGGGTTGAGCAAGGGTAGTGAGGCCAAATGAGCCCAAAATGTTACCAAATTTGGGGCTCATCAGTCTCCCATTCACTACAATATTGATCCCAAGATTTTGTTTCAGGACTACACGTCACCATTATCTTTCCATTTTGTGACTATCACCATGCAATGGACTGGTTCTTGCAGATTTTCTTTGCTCAAGAAATATGGAATATAATTTTCACTGCCTTTTATGCATTGCACATCGAAATCAAAGTTAGCAAATAAAGTCGTCCATCAAGCAAACTTTGCCTCTATCGATTTTTTTATTTCTTTGTTGAGAACCTTCTTCATAGAAGATGCACATGTCCTTAGTATAAACCTTTTGTTTATCAAATGGATTTCAAATTTATCAATTCCATTCCAAGAAGTTTTAACTTCCTTTTCAATAGTAGAATAGTTCTTCTCGGCATCAGACCAAGTATTGAAAGCAAATTGAATGATTTATTCTTTATTACCCTTCTTTTTCTTAAGTACACCACCCCATCCAAGTTCACTAGCATCAAAATATACTATTTTAGGCAAGGATTCATCTGCTACATGGAGGATGGGTAGATGACTAACCTTCTCTTTAATATTTTTGACTACTTGTGTGCTCATCTATCCATGGAAGAGGTTCTTTCTTCCACCAATCATTTAAAATTTTGCAATCTTGAGCACAATGATTATAGAAATTGCAGACATAGTTAAGGAATCCAATGAACCTTTGCAATTGTTTCTTATCTATAATGTTGTCTGGAAATTTATTAGCAAAGGCAACAACATGTTGTTTGCAGAGTGATTTGTCCATTAGAGATGGTATGTCCCAAGAATTTAATATTTGTTTTGAACAATTCAATCTTTTTCTTATTAAGGACCAATCTTGTTTCCTTTACCAGCTGGAAAAAAATTCTGACATGCTTAATATGGTAATCAACTCATCTGGAAAAAATTAATACATCATCAATATAGACTAGTAACCATTCAAAATAAGGCTTGAATACCTGATCCACTATTCTCTGAAATTTTGAGGGAGCATTCTTCAGAATAAATGGGATGACATTCCATTCGTAATGTCCTACAAGCACACTAAAGGCAGTCTTGACTCTATCTTCTTTCTTAATTGAGACTTGCTAAAAACTTGACTTCATGTCAAATTTGGAGAAGATTCTAGCACTTGCTATTCTAGAAATTAATAATACCTAGTGTGGAATAGGGTAGGTATCATCGACCAGAATAACATTGAGGGGTCTGTAATTTATGACCAAGTGGGGTACCCCTCATATTTGTTTTGAATGTTTATTAACATAGAAGCCATAACAGTTCCAAGGACTGTCATGCCCTTAAATTGGCTTTCTATCCAGAAGGATTTGGATTTCTTTTTGGTATAGCCTTCTATACTCTTCATTCATAGGAATTTCATGACTTTTGCAAGGCTTACCAGTATACTTGGTCTTGTATGGAGATTCCATGTAGTATAGTTTTCTATGCCAAAAGGCATTTGGTTCTTCTACACATACTTTAACCTAAAGTTTATGTTGGAGTTCTTGGATTTGTGTCTTGACAAATTGTTGTGTTAAGATTTCTCCAACCCTTATGTTAGCCTTCTCATTTTTGACATCTTGTAGGCTGTGTTTGAAATTTTGCCAAATCTTCCATCACCTGCACCATTGTAGATATTCCTGGTGAGGAAGAGTGGTCTTGAGAGGTTGGTTATTGCTTGCAGGAACCGTTATGAAATATCTTGCTTTTCCATTTTTCAATATAATAGACCCATGTGGCTCTACAGTTGTTAAGAATGGTATTCCCAATATGCAGTCAATTGTTGGGTTGTGTTATATTCTTTCCATGACTACCCCATGCGCAGGGGGGTATGCAGGGGTACGGGGCAGTGCCTCGGGAAATTTTTTTGGGCCCTATATTAGGTGGGCTGACCTACCTATGGTTTTGTGCATGGATTTCGCACATGGTTTTGGGCACGATGGTTTTCTGTCCATGGTATTTTGTAGATCCAGTCAAGGGAACTACGGTTATGTTCTAATCCAGGGTTAATGGATTAGGGTTTATGGATGCTTCGGCATGTATATATATGTATTGTAGCATTGAAAGGAAAATAATGAAAAATCAATCTGGTAGTCCCGATTTTGGGATCCATGGGAAAATCTTTGTGTATATCAGTTTTATGTTTTATGCTCTCGCCATTGTTTATTTTTTGTTTTTAGAATTTGTATGCAAGTAATTTCTGTATGGGGTAAAACCTACATTAATAGGGATATCTGATACCGCAAATTTCATATTTAAGTAATAGTCCTTAAAACAGAGAGTCGCTTTTGGCACCTCATATTGTTGATTTAGTTGTTTATCCACGATTCCAATAATTTCTTTGTTTGACTTCTGCCAATACCTAGTAGGTATTTCCTTCAAAACATTTATGTCAAAGCCACTATCAATTAACATTTTAAGAAAAAACTTCTACCCTTGAATGACAATATTAATCATAATATGAAATTGTTGATGTTGGATGGTAAGAACTCTCATAGAGTTTAACCTTGATAAATCATTAGCCTTATAGATTTCAACATTTGGATTTTTGGCTGAGTAGAGAGATTGTGTTTCAAAGTCTTCGGCAATTAATCCTTCTTCAACTTTCTTTACTTTTTCTATTTCTATAATTTATTTTTTCAACTCAACAAATTCCTTTTTTAATGAATTTATTTCATTGCCCAAATCACTTTAAGTGAGTGTCTTGGGTTTTTCTCCCATGGTGTGTCTAATGAAAGACTTGGTGTTTCGTTCAAAAGAGACATCTACAAGCAAAGGCTTTCTGTTATTTGACTTACCTGAACTTGAAGAAGTGTCGGGATGGGACTTTAGCATTGTCTTCAGGAAAGTATCCATAATATTTTGCTTCATCTCTCCTTCAGGTAGAGCTTTAATTCTTGCTAAAATCTTTTCCTCCTCCTCATCATCTTCATGGGCCATACATACTTTTAGTTTTGGGGGAGCTTCTGTTTCTTCTTCGTCTGTAGATTCTACAAAATAAAATTTTGTATCATCATTGTTATAATTACAAAGATTAGGATCTTATCAATCGCACTCAATAAATGAAACTTCTTTTTCAGGATCGGAGGAATGTTCTGAACTGAAACTTGATGTTTCAGTACTATCATCACAACACCCACGGTTTAGAAGATGAAATTTTTCTTTAATTGAAAATGGTGCATGTGGACACTGATTAGTATTATGGTGGGGTGACTGGAATCTCAATTTGTAGCAGAGGCTTCCTTTGACGAAGACTGAACCTTGTAGAGATGAATGATTCTCCTACATGAACCTTCTAATAGATTCAATGTCTTAAATCTCTCAATATGGCCTCCTGCCTTCACGAGCTGCAATGGCGCTCCAAGATCCCAAGCGAACTTCCAATGAACTTTGGAGAAAACATTCATACATTCATTCATAAATTTGACAACGGAATAAAATGATGCACAAGGTTTGATAACACAGATGTTTGCAAATATTTATTTATTATATCATAGAGTGATTACAGAGAGCAAATAGACATAATAGATAGACTTAACTCCTATGAAAATCTGGCCACTTTAGGTTCACACCAGACTCTAAGTATTGATGCACACGCTTCTCAAACTTTTGACTCCTAGAATTTTCCAAGATGAGGAAGACTTCCTCCTTCCCTCTCTTTTATCGATCCATCTGCAGGAATCTGGTTATTATTTTCGTACAATGTACAAAGTGGATGTTTTTCATATCAAAGCCCATAAGAAATATTTTGCAGTACAAAATATCTTAACACTATGACAAGAACGAAATCTTAGTTAGATATTATTGTTTACACATTGGAGGTTTTAGACCTACAAAACCCACGGAAAAGCAGTATGGCTTCATCTAATCATCAAACACTACTAGTCCTAAAAAGCGGCGTTGGTAGGGTCCAATGTCCCATGCCTTGGTATATATTTTTTCGTACAATCATTGGATGACCAAGGATGACTTGATGCATGAGTTTCACCCAGATAAGCCATTGCTCATGGCATCTAATGTATGTTGGCCCTCAATTTTTGTCATCTTTGCCTATCCTAAATCCATTTATTTACCACCATATTCCATCCTATTTCACCTATATATGCTTCATTTTAGTCTTATTTTGCATATTCAGGTAACTAAATTAAGTTTTTCAATTTTTGGATTTTTTTTGTTTGTAAAAATTAGGTTTTAAGAGTAAATTTGGACTGCATTAAAAATTCTTGTAATAGCTCCACTAAAGTCATATGTGTAGGACACATGGGTGAGATCTGAGCGCATATTTGGAAATATTGGGAACCACGGATGAAGAAACACCTATTGGTTTAGTCAAACTGAGCAAAAACAAGCCTAGTCAACGCTGGTCAAACTTGACCTGTCATTCAGAAATCCCTAGTAAAGAGGGGAAAATTTATTATTTTGTGGGATTTTCCTTGATTTTGTGAACCATACTTGATGAGTTCGACCTGTATGGATGGATTAGGATTGATAAGGTTGTTAGAGACATTATAGAAAAGTTCGTTTATGATTTGCTTATTTAAACACAATTTATGGACCATTCAAAGGACGTGAATGTAATTTTGTATTAAGACTATTGGAGACTTTTGAGATCATTTGAAGAATAATTTCTATTGTTCTATTTGTTGTTCATGCTATGGATACTTTATTAAGTTAGTTGTAGTTGAAGAGTTCTTCAGGTGTACAAGACAAAGTTGGAGGGCCCCCATACCAAGCTAAGTACACTTTAGTTAAATTTTGTATAAATTAGCATAATTTTGATTCAATATTTCTTGTTTTAGTTTTATGATTTAGTTACTTAGATGTGTTATGACTTCTGTATGATTTTTGGATGGTTTTGCTTTAAAATCTAATTTGCATACGAAAGGACAACCAAGGATTTAAGTTAAATTCTCTTTCTATCAAATTATGAATCACAATTAAAAATCATCATTTTTCATTTCTTGAATTGTTTCTTGAATTCGAGTTTATGATTTGATGCAATGGTAATGTTGTTGGAGTAGAACTGTGAGGAAGGAAAACCAGGACCTCCTAAGTTAGGAGCCTCTTCTCTTGCATTCTACACATCACAAATTGTTGCTCTTTAGTTTCTCTTCTTGAGAACAGTACCACGGGGAAGGACAACCGAGACCTCCTAAGTTAGGAGCCTCTTCCTTTGCTTACTACATCTTGAATCAGAGACTTTTTAGTTTCTTTAAACTTAGAACTTATTTTTAATATGCATTTCCTTTAACCTTTGAGCCTTGCCTTCCGAAATTGACTTTACCTGAAATCCATATACTTTGGACTTGCTTCCAAGTCTACAAATCCAGATTGACAAGTAAAACATCTACGTTAGTTTACTTAGTAAATTGACCTGACATTCTTGGCGCCGTTGCCGGGGAAGCACACTTAGATAGAGTTGGTTAGGAAGATTGTTCAGAAAACACTTTTCATAGAAATTAGAAAGGTAGATCCCCAAAACAAAACCCCCAACAAACTAACAAAAACTCATTAACTACAAAATCCATTCGCAAAACAAAGATCTACAAAACATGATGTTAAAGAAGTCATTTAGAGAATGAGGGAATGCCAACACAAGGATTTTCTTAAACCCTTGCCCACAATTTAGAATGGTCACTAGGGATGAATCTTCATTTTAAAAGATAGAAGAGGAACAAAGCATCCATGAAGAGGATCCGCAAGAAGAGAACCTAGAAGCTTCTTCTAGTTATCTTTGTAAGGATATTAATGAGTTATGGATCACATGCGATGAAGTTCAAACAATAGAGATAAAAATTGGAGAATATATAGAATATGTATCACCAGGGAAAATTTTAAGGATGGAAAAATATATTGACGTTTAAAAACATTGGTGAATCTCACTAGTCCCTAATATGGATACTATAAAATGTTTGTTGATGTATTTGTAAAATTTTTCAAATTTATAATGATTTTATATATACTCTCTATATATGTTGGCGACTTTTGAGGTAAAATAATTTTATATTGTAAAAATTGGACGAATCATTTTTATAAAAAATGGAAATTGGCGAATCCATTTTTTGGAAAAATCATGAAAAATTAGCCCACCTGCGAGTATTAGCCCCTAAAATTTTCCATGTGTATCAGAAGATCCCTTGTGCATTTGTGATTTTGAACAAGTTCCACAAGAAGAACTTTGTGCTATGACAATTAAGAAGAACAAAAAAAACAAAAATCATTTCAAAACTTGGTTTCAATTAGTCATTAGGCCACAACACCACTCCATTTTTCAACATTCTTTAGCATCAAATGTTTATGATCAACTAATTTTTCAAGTCCAAGTATTCATTAAGGTATATTTTTCAAACTTGGATTTGAGTCTATTTATGATCTTGTTACTCAAATTGATGCATTGGAAATTATCTTATAGTTGAGAGAATGACTTATTTTTTATACAATAGAGTAGGATAGAATAAATAAATAAATAGGTAGAACGAGTTCACTATAAGACTTTTGGTTCAAACTCTCATGAATAAATTCTTCAAATCATTGTTCAATATTCATTTGGAAGGATTTCATGGCAAAATTCAGGATAATTTTCAAAACATGTTTTTAAACAAGGTATCTCTTGAAATATGGTTTTTAAATTCATTTTCAAATTTTCCATTTGGATCACAAAAAAAATAAAAATAAAAATATGATCAAAATAAAAACTAGGTCTCAAGTGAAATTTTGAGGACAGAGTTAGTACAACCTTGATTTTAGGGGTCTAATGGACACCTTTTAACATGATATTTATAGGGAAGATATCCCTTGGAATATAGTTTCCAAAGAAACTTTAATCACCTCAATCTGATATCATATGAAAAAGTTATGTTCAAAATACTAACTGCTTGTCGAAAAATCTGCATGGTGACAATTCTAGGTCTTGACTGTTCGTTGGCATATTTAACATACCAAATCATCTTATTTTCAAAACCTGACTATATGGGAGATATATATTTAAGTCTAGATGAATAAAAAAATTAATCAATCTGGAGGACAAATGAAAAAGTTATGCCACATTTAGTGACTGCATGTCTTAAAATCAACATATTGAAACTCTGCCTCCTAGGTCTGTTCATCAATATTTTTTTAATATCAAACCTAAGCATTTTAAAAACTTGTTTCTATTAGATAGAAAAAAAGGAATATAATTTAATCTCCAAGTTGAATCACACCGATCTGATCTTTAATGAAAAAGTTACGCTCCAAAGATTGATTGTTGGTCTAGTAAAAAATTCACAAACAACTCTATCAAACAAGGTACTCTTCATAATTTTTATCATGTCATTTTAAATAATTTTGAAATATTGTTTATACTGGAAGTATCCATATGAATTCACTTTAACTTGGCTTTGGAATCACTCTAATTGGACATAAAACAAAGATTTTGTGAACAAAATACCGCTAGGAGGTCTAGGTTGGCCACCAATCCTCAAGGGGTAAACAAATGCATTTTCTTTGTATAACATCTTTGGATTTTCTTTTAGAACATTAATTATAATTGTTTTACATATTTCTTGGAAAAATAGAGACTATAGACCTCTCTTCCTCCATCATCTAATATTGTATTGCATGCAAGTGCTATGTTTTTGCAGGTCTAGGAAGATTTGAGGGGTCAACTCCATGGATGAAGGATTTTCAAAGTCAATCTTTAAAAATTCATATATGAGAATATGAAATGAAAATACCCAATTAAAAGTAAAGTGGAATTCACCTGATGTTGATTTCATTCAAAGAAACTCAAAACTCTTGAAGCTTGCTTTCAGTCGCTGACCACCAACACCAACAACCCTACAACATGAATAAAGATCGAGCAAAATGCATGAAGCTAATCATAAGAAGAAGAAGTCAAGTTTTGTACCATGAAAAGTCACATTCATTGCCTAAGAATCCTTTCATAAGCCATATTGTTCATGATTTCATTCATCTACATGCTAAGCTTCATAAGAATTCAGATCTACCATATTGAAGTCCAGATATATTATCTATCTATCCATCTACTCCTAGATCGTGACTTCAACCTATATTACTTTCATAGGCTTTCCATACTTCCCTACATCATTATACCCCACCTCCATCCAGAAAAGAAAAGAAAAGAAAAATAAAAAATAATAAAAGAGTTTGGTTGTGAAAATCCGGGATACTGGCACAATACAAAATCAAATTCATATCGGAAAACTAACTTGTTTGGCCAATATGAATTCTCTTTTATGTTTTTCAATTTCATTTTGTAGAATCATCCTCAAAAATTCAAAGACTTGAGGACAAGTCTCAAGATGAGCAAAGGGGAAGATTCATAATAAACCAACAAACTATGCAATTGGTTTAATGTCAAGCAGTTGTATTGCAGAAGGGACCTGAGACGTCATAATTAATATTTCTCAGTAAGGGACCTGAACAAGATCAATGTCATATGTTATTGCAGAAGGGACCTGATTATTCATCTTAAAATCAACATCAAAGAGACCTGAGAAACTACTACAAGCATTTACAATCTAGCAAAATCATTCAACAAAATTCATTTTGAGGTCAAAGTATCGTCATCATTAGCAAAAGGTTAAGTGTTGACAAAAGAGCTAAGGTCATCATCAACAGAGGAAAAGCATTGACAATGAGCTATCAAGTGAAAGGAAAGTACTGTAAGTTTAAAGTATTCTTAATGCCTTCGATTTTGAATTTTTTTTTCTAAGATTGATAAACTAGTTTAAACTTGAATATGTAGTACCCCTATCCATGTATATATCATCCTACATTATCCTACATTACCTATATCCTACATCACACTACATTATATACGTTTATCTCTTACATTATTCATTCACCCTCTTACATTCATTAACCTTATTATAAACTTACATTCATCAATTCATCATTCACTCAACCACATTCATTTGCATTTTTGGCCAAACTTTTTGGCTACATCTCCTTTTTGGGCCATTTTTTTTTTGCCTCATGAAAAATTTCCTACAAAACAAGAAGGATTAGTCCCATATTCCTACAAAACAAGAACAAAGAGAGTTAGTATCATTATAAATATACTTAACGTCTTATTTCAAAAAGAATTTGATTTGAAATGACCCAAGATTATGGTCATTTCAAAACAAATCAATACATAAGTATATGTAAATGATAATAAAAAAAGGGCAAGTATGCAATGATAAAGGCATAATAATGGATATGCAACATGCAATGCAAGAACATGATGAAAATTCAAAGAGCATTAAAAAAAATGATGAAAATGAAATATGCATCAAAGAGGAGAAGGACATTACATTCATAAAAGAAAAAAAATACATATAAAAGAGTTATATGCATAAAAAAAAGGGTAAGTAAACTATATGGATGGCGCATATATGATGGCAAATGACAAATATATGATGTTGCATTTAAAATCGATTTTCAAAATCAATTTGGGTTATATGCATTGAAATGCGTATAAGCAGCATTTGCCACAGGTGAAAAGGGAATACGCATTTGCCATGAGTGAAAAAGTTCAAACCCTGATCAAACGTTCACAAATCAGAGAGTGAGTTTCATAAACAACAAAACATTCACAATGCAGAGAATGAATCCATAGCAAAGAAACTTCTGAGGATTGAACGCAACATTTCACGCTGGAGAGGAGAGAAATTCAATCTACACAGAGAGGCAACTAGTCAATGCCTTCATGCAGAGAATTTGACAGAGAAATTGTGCCACAGTTCAGGTAGAGAAAGCAACCCTCTAAAATGGAAAATAGAGGATAGAGAATGCATATATTTTATGCTAAAAATCTTGACAAAGAGCAGAAAAAGTGTAGTGTTTTATTAATGATAACCCCGCCAAATTAAACATGGAAATCTCCACTTAAAATCCCGAGAATTTCGCAGTAGAGTTTGAATAGGAATGAGATCCATATTAAAAAAAAAATAGTGATCCATAAATGGCTGTCAGTGTAGGTGACAAACTCCAGTTCACATTTACATTTACATTTGACAAACGTGGTGGAAAGTCGAGTTCTCAACTGCGTAGTGGCACTAGAAGACTGTGTGGAAGCTATATAATTCGATTTTCAAACAAACAAAGCATCCAATGGTTAATTTAGGCATTTCGATTCACAATTCTTGAAATTTGGTTGAGCTAAGCCTTTATACAGGGAGATCAAGAGATGCTCCACTTGCTACCACACAGATAAGTGGCATGTGGTTGTTGTACAAATCTACTTCAGATGAAGAAAGCTTAATCATGGTGACACTCAAAAAAATTTCTCTGTAACAGATGATCATGAGGGCACTGAGCAGGAATTTAGACATGCAATAGGAAAAGCGGAAAACATTGAGTATGCTCCTTTCCACTGGGTTCATACAGGTTCACAAGATTTAGTTGAAGAGCAAAATAAAACTCTATTAAGCGGCCATGATTGTAATCCTGTTACAACTATGCTTATTCTTGATGTCAAGCTCAATAAATCATCACAAAAAGTTTTGTTTTTCATTTAGAGGCCACAATTATTAGTGGCACTTGATTTCCTGCTTGTTGTTGCATAATTTTTCGTGCCATCTATCATGAACATTTCATCAGATGATAATGTTGAAAATCCTGTTGATATGAGTTGGGTAATTCTTGATCAGCCTATTTATTATCAATGTCATGATGAAGTGACTATTTCACCTACAAGGCCCCTAGTTGTTGATGATGAAATATATGATTCTTTTATATATGATGGAAAAGGGGGTTGGCTTTGTTTGGTGGACATGTATGAAACATATATGGCAGAGCCCTCACATGAAGCTTTATTGTTCATAGGGAGTGGCAAGAACCTTCAATTCAAGAATGTGATTATACAGAATGGAGAATACTTAGATTCATGCATTTCACTAGTTTCTAACATCAATTATTCTGCTTCGGAGGATGATGGTTTTTTCCTGCTAAAAAAGACCAATCATTTTAGTGAAGGTACTCTGCAGGAGTCATCATGTAACGATCCCTCTGCAAATGATAGTCAATACAAGAACTCTCAACTGGATTAGGTAATTGAGTTGCAGGTCCAAGATGTAAATTTGACTGTTAGTGTAAGCGAGCAACCTAGAGAGAGAATTATTCAAGATGTCAGTGGTCTTTCTCTTGTGATAAGGAGATCACTTCATGATCTGTGGCATCAAATTCCTATTATTGAGGCAGCCATCAAGATAATAACAGAGTGTGCAATGACCAACATGTCTAAGACACCAAACGATCCACTTTACTGGATAATGTTGTGGAAACCTCACCAAGCCATGAGATAGAGTATGAGAGCAGTGAGCTTCCAGATATGGCGAGAGGGGAATCATCAGCTCTGGAATCTTAGGTTACGATAAAAGTAACTGTTGATATTAAGACAAAGTTTTTCATAGTTTGAAGCAACAAAGAAAATCGATTTCAAGGCAGAGTGGGATAATCATTTCCAGAAAATCCATTTTCAAGAAGGTAGAGTGGGTAATTCATTCTCAGAAAATCGATTTCAAGGAAAAGTGGAGTAATTCATTCTCTAAAAATCGATTTCAAGGAAAAGTGGAGTATTCATTTTCAGAAAATAAATTTTCAAGAAGACAAAATAGGTTTCTAGAATTCAAGTTTTAAAATTTTAAACTATTCTCTCCACAAGTTGTTGAAACAGAGGTTCAATCTCAGAAATATTCCCCTTTTCTCTCACAACAAGAGTGTCTAAAGTTCAGATCTAGTTTGGAAACCAAAAGCAACAAAGACACCCAGATTTCAGTATGGGGAATAGAAATGAACCAAATGGATTTCAGTTGGAAATCTAACACAAAGAAACAATAGAAAAACTTTACGAAGAAGGGTTATTGGAATATTTAAGGAAGTTTAGGACACAATGAAAAAAATTACAAAGGAGTTTGTAACCAATTTTGAAAAATCCAGAGTTGAAGACATTTTTGTTCCCATCACTTCGGAATACATAGCCCAAGCCACATGTTTTCCACTGATAAGTGAAGAATAATACAAAGGGAAATACTTTAAAGAGAAAGGATGGAATTTCTTTTTAGAAAAACAGAGAAAAGGAAGGAGAAAAAGTAAAGAATGCCATCTACAAGGAAGGAGAAAAAGGACATAAAGGCATAAATATCCTTTTACAAGCAGCTCAATAGGAATCTTCATCTTTAAGGGTCAGAGCCATAGGTACATCAACACGTCAGTTAGCATACAGGGACAGAATATCAAAGAGACAGAGGCAAGCATGAGGACATGCTTGAGAATCAACAAGGGGGAGATGTTGGCCCTCAAGTTTGGTCATATTTGCCTATCCTAAATCCATTTATTTACCACCACATTCCATGCTATTTCACCTATGTATATGCCTCATTTTAGTCCTATTTTTCATATTCAGACAACTAATAAGTTTTCCAATTTTTGGAATTTTTTTTGTAAAACATGGGTTTTAAGAGTAAATTTGGACTGCATTAAAAATTCCCGTAATAGCTCCATTAAAGTCATATGTGTAGGACATCTGGGCGAGATCTGAGCGCATATTTGGAAAGCTTGGGAACCACAGATGAAGAAACACCTATTGGTTCAGTCAAACTGAGCAAAAACAGGCCTGATCAACGCTAGTCAAACTTGACCTGTCATTCAGGAATCCCTAGTAAAAAGGGGCAAATTTATTATTTTGTGGGATTTTTCCTGATTTTGTGAACCAAACTTGATGAGTTCAACCTATATGGATGAATTAGGATTGATAAGGCTGTTAGAGCCATTATTACAAAGTTTGTTTATGATTTTCCTATTTAAACACAGTTTATGGACCATTCAGAAGGCGTGAATGTAATTTTGTATTAAGGCTATTGGAGACTTTTGAGATAATTTGAAGAATAATTTCTACTGTTCTATTTGTTGTTCATGATGTGGATGCTTGATTAAGTTAGTTGTAGCTGAAGAGTTCTTCAGGTGTACAATGAAAGGTTGGAGGGCCCCCATACCAAGCCAAGTACACTTTGGTTAAATTTTGTATAAATTAGCATAGTTTTGATTCAATATTTCTTGTTTTAGTTTTATGGTTCAGTTACTTAGATGAGTTATGATTTATGTATGATTTTTGGATGGTTTTGGTTTAAAATCTAATTTGCATACGAAAGGACAACCAAGGATTTAAGTTAAATTCTCTTTCTATCAAATTATGAATCACAATTAAAAATCATCCTTTTGCATTTCTTGAATTCGAGTTTATGATTTGATGCAATGGTAATGTTGTTGGAGTAGAACTGTGAGGAAGGAAAACTAGGACCTCCTAAGTTAGGAGCCTCTTCTCTTGCTTTCTACACATCACAAATTGTTGCTCTTTAGTTTCTCTTCTTGAGGACAGTACTGTGGGGAAGGGCAACCAAGACCTCCTAAGTTAGGAGCCTTTTCCTTCGCTTACTGCATATTGAATCAGAGACACTTTAGTTTCTTTAAACTTAGAACTTATTTTTAATATGCATTTCCTTTAACCTTTGAGCCTTGCCTTCCAAAATTGACTTTACCTGAAATCCATATACTTTGGACGTGCTTCCAAGTCTACAAACCCGGATTGACAAGTAAAATACCTGCGTTAGTTTACTTAGTAAATTGACCTGACAATGTACTTGCCCAAAATATGCTCATTTGTGCATATTTATGTGTCCTTGTATTCTCTAAATCTCCAATTTATGTAATTTCCTTTTAGATAGACTAGATCTATGGCACTGTGTTTTATTCCAAAATGACCCCACCAATGTTTTAACCTGTCGGTTTTATGTCCCATTTGATAAGCATGTACAACGCCAAAATTTAGCATGATATAATTAATATTCCCTTTGTTCATCACTTCAACAGAGAAAGTCCCACCATAACTTAGTGTACCCTTTGAAATTATAAACAGATCCAGGGAAAATAACCTTTGGATTTTTTTGAGGCCATTGTCTTGGCCAATCAGGATCTCTTGGCCTATTCAAGGCAAAATATTTATGATAATTATTTTCCTTGACATTCTCTTGTCTCCAAATTTCATTGATATCTAAAAAACGATTAGTGAGAGCATCTTTTGCTAAGTTAGCAAGGTGGCATGCATTTTGATGGACCATAAGGGGCATCCATCTTCTTGGTTGTGGATAAATCCTCCACTCAGGGACCAAGTGTTGAATATCATTGTGAGGTTGTAGATTTGAGTCCAAAACTTGAGTATGGTGGAGTTTCCATGATGGTTCCCATTCACTGCAATATTGATCCCAAGATTTTGTTTCAGGGATTTCTCTACACGTCTCACCATTATCTTTCCATTATGTGACTATCACCATGCAATGGACTAGTTCCTGCAGATTTTCTCTACTCAAGAAATCTGGAACACAATTTTCACTACCTTTTATGTGATGCACATTGAAATCAAAGTTAGCAAATAAAGACTGCCATCGAGCAAACTTTACCTCTGCTGATTTTTTTATTTCTTTGTTGAGGTCCTTCTTCATAGAAGATGCATTTGTCCTTATTATAAACCTTTTTTTTATCAAATGGGTTTCAAATTTATCATCTGCATTCCAAGCAACTTTGATTTCATTTTCAATAGTAGAATAGTTCTTCTCAGCATCAAACAAAGTACCAGAAGCAAATTAAATGATTTGTTTTGTATTACCCTTCTTTTGCTTAAGTACATTACCCCATCCAAGTTCACTAGCATCAGACTCTACTATTTTAGGCATGGATTCATCGGCGAAATGGAGGATGGGTAGATGTTTGACCTTCTATTTAATCTTTTTGACTACTTGTGTGTGCTCATCTATCCACTGATCTAAAAATAAAAAGTGAAGGTTTCATTAAACAATTTTTAAGCTAGTTTATGTCTTTTGGGCAATGGATCGTGGTTGCAAAAGTACACAAACTTAAATTAATTTTCAAAAATTTTAATAGTTGAAGGAGAAAAAAATGCAGCATCAAGCACAAGCAAATTGATAACAGAGTTCACCCATCTTGGTTTATCTCTCCAGGTCTAGTTTCCATTGGTGACCTCTTTATTGTATGCTCAAATTCTAAATACATCAACATACAAGCTTTAATCTGCAAAATTAACATTGTTGTTTTATCCAAAATGCCCCAAAACCCCTATATAGGCTCTTCTTGAGCTTAAAAGGGATTAAAATTGAGCAAAATACTCCCCTTTAACTAGATTGGTTTGTAACTGCAACATGTAAACTCTTGGCTCTACAAATTTGGAAACAAAATGATTCCAACCAAATTGGTTAGGCATGTTGGTTTACATCCCGTAAGTCACGAGTTTGATCCACCAATTTTGATGGAGGTTATGTTGATATCTTTTTGATATTAAATAAAATTTAAATGGTGTCGTTGGCCCTGCCCCTTTTAGCCTCTGACATGGTCTATTTAACACCATGTGGCCACGGTCTGTTTGCCCTTCCTCTACACTCACCCTCATCACTCGGCATGGTCGTAAAACCATGGCTCCCATTCTTATCCATCCTTCCCATCGGCTTCGGTTACTTCGAGAACATGAAAACCATGGGCTAGTTGGACCTTAGCCCCCACCTCAAGTTCTGCTATGGACACATGCCCCTTCATATAACCAAGATTGGGTCGTTCGTGCATGCTCACCGACCCGACCCTCTCCCCAACTATCGGACTTGTGGCCGTTAAATATAATGTGCCCACTATGTTTTAATAACTCACATAGTGGGTTCAATGGTAGAGTGCCAAATTATTTGTCATGAGGTTAAGGGGTTGATTCTTGTGGTTTCTAGTTTGGCCCACATATTTTTTTTTGTGAAAACCTAGGCCATGTGGCGGTCTCTCATAGGGCCGTGTAGAGCCTTTGATTGGCCCACATGGTGGCCTATGATTGTACCACTTCACCAATCATACAACATAGTCACAAATGACATCAACTGACACATGGATTCATATGATTCACGCACCTTCTTGTCCGTACACCCAGTCATCCTTGCCACATCAGCATCTGTACCCTGCATAGTCAACCCTGTAAGTTGACTTTTTTAATTGTTTGCCAAAAACTTCAGAATGAGATAACTTGCGCATATGGTGTCAAATTGAGGTGATTCAAGCATCGTTGGAATTATAATGAAAAGATCTATGATTTGACTTAAGTTTCGAGGGATTTTGAGCACTTTAATTTTTGAGCTTATTTTTTATTCCCTAGATCACTCCTCTCCACTGGAAGCTTTTTGACCGCCAAAAGTTTGTTTTTACTCAACAAGTAAGTGAGGGTAAAACTTCCTCAGTTTCTCGACCCTCTATCCACCTTGATTTGCTTGGATTGGTACCTTTGAGCCACACACGAAGATACTCCACATTACCTATACGTGAAGTTCTCATCCTCCTATCAAGAATAGAATCTTCCTGCAACTCATTTAAAAATTCAGGAGCAAAATATTCTATAGATATAATCTGAACATTCTCTTCTTGATCAACTATCATAGGAGGCTCATACAATCTCAAATTTTCCACATTCACAATGAAATAAATTTGCATGTAAGGTGGAAAATCTAATTGGAAAGCGTTGTTACCAATCTTCTCTAAGATTTTGAAAGGACCATATCTGATTGGTTTGAGCTTTTAACCTTCACCTTGTAATCTTTCCTTGTTGATGTATAACCAAACTTTATTTCCCCCATGGAAATAATGATCAACCTGATGCTACTTGGCTTATGCCCTTTAATGCACTAGTTGGATTTTTTCAATGAAATGTTTGGCTTTGTCCACGTCACTATGCCCATATACTGTGATATCTTTACCAAAGATGAAATCCAAAGGAGGCTTTAGAAAATAACCCAAACAAGCTAGAAATGGAGATACTTGTGTAGATAAATGTTTGGCACAATTGTAGGCATGTTGGATGTGGTGAAAATTCTCATCCCAAAGTTTAGGATGCTTACCACAATATCCTTGAAGGAGATGCACTACTCTTATATTCACTACTTTTGTTTGGTCATCGGTTTGTGGTTGAAATATTGTGCTTTTCTTCAACTTTGTGTCCATGAGTTCTCATAAACTTAACCAAAACTTCCCGATAAATTGAGAATCTCGATTAGAAATAATCGAAGTAGGTAACCCAAAATGAACCCATACATTTTGGAAGAACATATTTGTAGTTTGTTCAGTTGTAACTTGTTTCTTACAAGGCATCAACACACACATTTTGTTGAAATGATCCACTACAACATATAAATAATCATGACCTTTCCTAGACATTGGTAGTCCCCCAACAAAATCCATAGAAATACTTTCCCAAGGATGAGAAGGGATAGGAAGTGGAGTGTACAAACACAATTTTCTATTGCTTGGTTTGTTAATAGCGCACATAAAACATTATTTTACATATCTTGATACAGTTTCATTCATTCGAGGCCAAACAATACCTTTTTAACCGAGCAATTGTTTCGCCTACACTAAAGTGACCAGCAATAAGAGAAGTATGGGCTTCCCTTATAACATTGACTCTTTCAACTTGTGGAACACATAACTTGCCAATATGATACAACAACTTGTTATGAACATGATAATCCAACTCTTCAACATGATTGTCTTGACTCAAAGTTGCATAAACATCTTTAAAATATTCATCTTGAGCATATTGTTCAATATAAATTTCATGCATGATTGAGTTATGCTTAAGAATGACAGATGCATTAACAATAGGCCTTGATAACATATCTGCAACTTTGTTGTAAATACCTTTCTTATACCTGATAACCAAATGAAATTGTTGTAGAAATCCCATCCATCTGAAATGTCTAGCTTGTTGTAGCTTGGTTTGCGATTGTAAATATTGCAAAGGTTGATGGTCAGTATGAATAATCATTTCTTTACCCATCAAATAATGCTTCCATTTCTTCACGCTTTGTACCAAAGCATACAACTCTTTATCATAAGTTGGATAGTTAATTACTGCATTGGAAAAGGTTTCAAAATGATAACATATTGGCTTACCATGTTGCATCAATGTAGCTCCCATAACATATTTGCTTTCATCGGTTTGAATTTCAAATGGTTGTTTAAGATCTAGAAGTGTTAGAACTGGTGTTGTACTCATTTTATCTTTCAAAATGTCAAAGGGTTTATGATGCTTGCCTCCCCGCTGGAAGACCTGCTTAACACTTGTCAAATCATGTAATGGTGCTGCAATGAGTGAGAAGTTAGCGATAAATTTTCTCCAACATTGGCTTGCTCCCAAAAAGCTTCTAACCTCTGTTAGATTGTTGGGTTTAGGCTACTCCACAATAACATCAACTTTGGAGGGATCAATCTTCAATTCACTACCTACCATAATGTGACTGAAGTAAATCAAAGAGGTTTTCCAAAATTCACATTTAGACATCTTCAAGTACAAATTTTCCTTTTTAAAGACATCTAGAACTTGTTTTACGTGCTTGACACACTCTTCATGAGTCTTACTAAAAATAGTAATATCATTGAAGTATACCATGACAAAATCATCAAGGAATGGTTGCAATACATCATTCATAACTCTCATGAATGTGGCAGGTGCATTACAAAGCCCAAACAACATAACTAACCATTCAAACAAACTTTGTTTTGTCTTGAAAGCAGTTTTCCAAATATCATCTTCAATAATCCTTATCTGATGATAACCACTTCTCAAGTCTAACTTAGTAAAATAAACGACATCCTTTAATTGATCGAGCAAATCATCAATGCAAGTAAGAGGATATCGATTCTTTACCGTGATATTGTCAAAGCTCGAGAATCCACACACATACACCATATACCATCTTTCTTTGGAACTAGAATAATAGGAGACACACAAGGAGATGTACTAGGTGTGATGACCCATTTGTCAAGTAGCTCTTGTGTTTGCTTCTTAATCTCTGTGTTCTCCAAAACTGACATCCTGTACATGCCAATATTCGGAAGCGGTGCATCTTGTTGCAATTGTATCTCATGTTGGATTCCTCTTTTTGGAGGTGACCCTTCGAGTTCCTGAAACATCTTGTCATAGGTATTAACAACTTCAATCAATTCATCCTTGAGTTTAGAATCACATCCTAATAAAGCTTCAAATTCAACAATATATTTAGCTTTAATCATCAACAACACAAAATTCTTACTAACATTCATAAGCCTTTTCATTTGACCTACACTAACAAGAGATAATTTCATCTTCTTGCAATGTGCTCTAACAATATACTCAACTCCATCTTTGAAAAGTTGATATTTGTTCTTATGACGATATAATATGGCTTTTTGATCATATAAATGTGGCCTCCCTAAGACAATTCCATAAATATCAAGTGGTACAACATCAATCTCTACCTCATCTATAAAATTAGCAGTGATGGCAAATTTGAGTTTACATTTTCTTGTCACTTGCAATTTGGCATCATCACATACCCAACCCAAAGGGTAAGGTTTTGTATGAGGTGTAGTTTCTAAGTTAAGTTTCTTGAAAATTGCTTCAGAGATAAGATTGACTTGAGATCCATTATCAAATAATGTATCAACCTTTGTATGTTTTGTAATGACCCTGATATGAAAAATCTCACTTCTTTCTTTATCATTTTGAGATTCAACAGGCTTGCTAGAAGAACTAGTACTTGCGTTAGAAGCTATACCTTTCATCCCCATGGTTGTGATTTTGGTTTCATCACCTATATCATATCCTAGATATTTTTGAGTTGCAGCAACAGTCTTTTGTTTCCCCTTGTTATTGAACTTCTTTGGTCTCAATTCTGGATGTAATTTCCAACAATGGTCTTCATCATGGCCATATTTTGAACAATGTTTACAAGTAATTTTCTCTCCCTCTTTCTTGACAGTAGCATTCTTCTTACCTTTGCCTTTAAATCCCCCCTTTCCTTTATCTCCAGTTTTAAAGGTTTTTTTGGTGGACCCTTGAGGAACATTCTTTCTTGTTGATTCTAAATGAGTTTCTGAAACACATACTTCATCTATATTGGTGGGATTAAACAAAAGTATAATATGTCTCAAATAGCTATGCAATCCACCTATATATTTAAGGAGAGTATCTTGTGAGGTCAAATAAACACCCAAGATTAATGCTCTTTTTCTAAATTCTTGTGTGTAACTTTGGACACTCTGACCTTTAGCTTGTCTAAAATTTTTCCAATCCATTATTTCTTTTTACATGTAAGATAATGGATAAAATTGCCTTCTTAATGCAGTTCTAAAATCGCTCCAAGAAGAGATAATTTTGCCACTTTTTTTCAAATCTTCTTGAGTTATGGCCTCCCACCAGATGAGGGTTGCACCTCCCAAGCAAAGAGAAGCAAGTTGGATCTTTGTGACATCATCATCAATCTTTTGAATCCCGCAATAAACTTCAATTTGATGAACCCAGTTATCTAACTTTTCAACATTTAATTCTTCATTATATATTGGCAATTTAAACTTGACATCAACCTTAATCAAAGGAGACTTAACATGTCCTCTTGGGGATGTAGGAGGAGTAGGTATATGCGAAGAAGGATGTGAGGAAGGAGGTGATGATGGAGGTGAAGATGGAGGTGAAGGAGGAGGAGGAGGTGGAGGCTTGCTCCCATCACCACCATCACCTTTTGGTTGATTAGAAATTTCTCCTTGCAACCGTGTTGTTCTCTCATTGTACAACATTTTCACCATCTTAGTCATATCAAAGAAAGATTTTCTAAAATCTCTCTCATCCTAAAACATCAGCTCTTATCCTTTCCCCTCTTCATGTGCCATGACCTCTGGAGATTGTGGACTCCTTGAGCCAATTTGATAGTTAGGTTCTTCAAGTGATCTTTCTCCTCTTCTCATTTTAGACCTTGTAATCATTCAAAAACATTTCAAATTCAGTCAAACCTTCACAAAAACCATGCTTTGGTACCAAAATAATCTAAAAATAAAAAGTGAAGGTTTCATTAAATAATTTGCAAGCTAGTTTATTGCTTTTGGGCAATGGGTCGTGGTTGCAAAAGTACACAAACTTAAATTAATTTGCAGAAATTTTAACAGTTAAAGGAGGACAAAAATGCATTATCAAACACAAGCAAATTGATAACAGAGTTCACCCATCTTGGGCTACATGTCTCGATCCAACTTCCAGTGGTGACCTCTTTATTATATACTCAAATGCTTAATACATCAACATACAAGATTCAGTCTGCAAAATAACATTTTCATTGTGTCAAGAATGCCCAAAAACCCCTATCTAGGCTCTTTTTGGCCCTTGATTTTTTTCTTCACCTATAGGCATCATCGCAAGGATCATACTGTCTCCTAGAGACGATCATCACACAAATATAATGAGCACCCAACAAATATGTTGCAATCGTCGCTTTGTGCCAATTATCTTCCCAATGAAGATGTGATAACATGAGAAAAATAAAGGTTACTCTGCCTAGAATTCTGTCAAATGCCTTCACCAACTTACTAGAGGGTGAAAGCATGAAGATGGGTTACACTTTTGGGAAAAATGCAGTGATGAAATTTCAAGTTTTTCCTCTTTTATCGAATTGAAGCCCTCAAAATTCATATAAGCACTATGAATTTTGATTTGAAGTAAAAAGAAAAATTATGGGGAATTATGTTTTTGTCCTAATGATATTTTTTGCAAAAATATTTAGTATCATATAATATTTTTACTAAACTGGTTTGTAACTGCAACATGTAAGCTCTCGGCTCTACAAATTTGGAACAAAATGATTCTAGCCCAATTGGTTCGTCACGTTGGTTTACATCCCACAGGTTACAGATTTGATCCACCAATTTCAGCAAAGGTTATGTAGATATCATTTTGATATTAACTAAAATTTAAATGGGGTTGTTGGCCCCACCCCTTTTAGCCTCCACCATGGTCGTATTCTATACCATGTGGCCATGGGCTATTGGCCTTCCTCTGCACTTGCCCACATCACTTGGCATGGTCTCATGAACCACCACATAGAACCATGGCCCCTGTTCTTATTTGCCCTTCCTGTTGGCTCTGGTTAAGTGGGAACATGCAAAATGTAGGATAGTTGGTCCTTAGCCCCTACCTCTAGTTCCGCTATGCACACATGCCCCTTCATATAACCAAGGTTGGGATGGTTGGGCATGCCCACCGACCCGACCCTCTCCCCAACAGTCAGACCGGTGGTCGTTAAATATAACGTGCCCACTATGTTTAATAAGTCACATAGTTGGTTCAACGGTAGAGCGCTGGATTGTTTATTGTGAGGTTTGGGGGTTGATTCCTATGGCCACCGGTTCAAACCAAATAAATCTTGGTGCGAAAACCTATGCCACTTGGTAGCTTCTCATAGGGCCATGTGTCGCCCTTTGATTGGCCCACGTGGTGGCCTATGATTATACCACTTCACCAACTGTACAACTCGATCACCAATGACATTAGATGATACATGGCTTCATGTGATTCACGCACCCGCCTGTCTGTACACCCAATCATCCCTACCATGTTATCATATAGACTGCCACAACGACATCCATACCATGCACAGTCAACCTTGCAAGTTGACTTTTTTTATCATTTGTCAAAACCTTCAGAATGCGATAACTTGCTCATACGGTGTCAAATTGAGGCGATTCAAGTGTCATTTGAATTAGAACAACAAGCTCTATGATTTGGTGCTAGTTTCAATATATTTTGAGCACTTTCATTTTTGAGCATATTTTTGATCCCCTGGATCATCCATGGAAGAGGTTCTTTCTTCAATCGGTCATTTAAAATTTTGCGATCTTAAGCACAATGCTTATAGAAATTACAAACATACTCAAGGCATCTAAGGAACCTTTGCAACTGTGTCTTATATGTAATTTTATATGGGAATTTATTAGCAGAGGAAACAACATGTTGTTGCAGAGTGATACGTCCATTAGAGATGGAATGTCTTAAGAATTTAATATTTGTTTTGAACAATTCAATCTTTTTCTTACTGAGGACGAATCATGTTTCCCCTACCAGCTAGAAAAACTTTATGAGATGCCTAAAGTGGTTGTTAACTGATCTGGAAAAAATAAATAACACATCATCAATATAGATTAATAACCATTTAAAATAAGGCTTGAGTACTTGAACCATCATTCTCTGAAATTTGGAGGGAGCATTCTTGAGACCGAATGGCATGACATTCCATTCATAATGTCCTGCAGGCACACTAAAGGTAGTCTTGAATTTGTCTTCTTCCTTAATTGAGACTTGCCAAAAGCCCGAATTCATGTCAAAATTGGAGAATATTCTAGCACCTGCTATTCTGAAAATTAAACATTCATAGTGTGGAATAAGGTAGGTATCATTGGCGAGAACAACATTGAGGAGTTTCTAATTTATGACCAGGCGGGATACCCTTTAGATTTGTTTCGAATGTTTATTAACATAGAAGCCATAACAGTTCCAAGGAATGTTAGACTCTCGAATTAGCTTTCTATCCAGAATGCTTTTGAATTTCTTTCTGGCACAACCTTCTATACTCTTCATTCATAGTAACTGCATGAATTTTGCAAGGTTTGCCTGTTGGGTGTGGAACCTGATTATATTCTTGATTTCATAGGTCTTGTTTCAGTTGGGTGTATTCCCGAGGAAGGTTGTACACCCCTCCACGTGCGAGGGGGTGCGTGGAGGACTTGTGCGGGGCGATGAAAAATTTCCTTGTAAAATATTGTAATTTTGTATTCAATATGGGTCGTTCATTAGGCAGATGATTTGACGGTAGAAGTTATGTTAATTTAGGGTTTTTTGCCCTAGAAGGAAACCCTCAATTTATATTAGGGAATTGTATTGTGGTTGTGTATTATTATTCTGGGCAAGAAAGAGAGAGGATATTGTGTGAGAGCGAAGATGAAATTACAGTGAATTTGTTGTAAGTTGTATCTCTTCATTTTGCTAGATAATATAAAATTAAGGACTGGTTGCTTCTCCATGTACGTAGCCCTAATCGGGTGAAACACATATATCTATGTCTTTCTTGTTTTATGTGTTTCTATGTTTTTGTTTCTAGAATATTTTATGTGTTCCATTGATTTCTTATTTAATTTCATAACAATTGGTATTAGAACCGAAGGTCTATTTGGCTGATAAACTCACAAGAAAGAAGAGTTCCTAGTTCTAGTGGGAGCAATGGCGAAATATGGTAGGTTTAGGGTCGAGAAATTCAATGGCCAAAATTGCCAGCTATTGAAGATGAAAATGGGGGATTATTTGTATCAAAAAGATCTTTACTTACCATTGAGCTGAAAAGCAAAGAAGCCAACGTGTATGATGGATGCAGAATGGGAGATTCTCGATAGAAATGCACTATGAACAATATGGTTGTGTCTGACAGCATCAATGGCATTCAACATTTCAAAGGAAACAACAACAAAAGTTTTAATGACGACATTGGCCAAACTATATGAAAAATCCTCGACCTCAAATAGGGTATTTCTTATGAAGTGTTTATTTAATAAGAAGATGTCATAAGGCAAATCTTTTGCTGATCATTTAAATGAAATTAACACGGTTACCATTAGTTAATTTCTGTAGGTGTAAATTTTGATGATGAAGTTAAGGCTCTATTGTTTCTGTGCTCATTTCTAGAAAATTGGAATGGCTTAGTTATGGCTATTAGTAACTCTATCTCTGGATCGATTTCTTTTTGATGATGTTGCTGGTTCCATCCGTAGCGAGGAAATGCGTTGAAATAGCTCCAGTGAGACATCCGATAACACTTTGACTGCAAAGGTTAGGGGAAGAAAAAGGAAAGAGGAAGGAGCCTAGGAAACCATAGTAAGTCAAGAAAAGGAAGACCCAAATCCAGATCAAGGATAGTGTGCTGGAAATGCGGGAAGACAAGACATCTGAAGAAAGATTGAAAATCTCAAAAGGGAAAAGAAGGAGATGGACAACAAGAGAAAAATCATGAAGCGAATGTGACAGGTGATGTGTTGCAAGATACTTTGATTCTTTCATTAGATAAAATTATTGAAGCTTGGATGGTAGATTTAGGGGCTTCATTCCATGCCACACCTGATAGGAAACATTGTCATGACTATGTTCAAGGAGATTTTGGACAGGTTTGTTTGGGTGATGATAAACCTTGTAAAATCATTGGAATGGGTAAGGTTTTTATAAAGCAACAAAATTGAAACCAATGGCTATTGAAGGAGGTAAGACATGTTCTAGATTTGAAGAAAAAGTTAATTTTAAAAAGGTAGTTAGGTGGTGAACGTTGTGTAACTAAATTCACAAACAAAACCTAGAAGGTCGCTAAAGGAGCCCTGGTAATAACAAAGGGAGAAAAGGTTGGTACATTGTATTTATGCAATGGTATTTCTAATTTTGTTAATGCTTTAACCTCCACTGGAGCAAATACGACACTGTGGAATCATAGACTCGGGCACATGAGTGAGAAGGGGATGTAGATTCTTCACTCAAGAAATTTTTTGCCAGGTTTGAAGCATGTTGGTTTGGATTTCTATGAAAATTGTGTTTATGAAAAGCATAAGAGAGTTAGATTTATCAGAGTAGGGAAGGAAAAGAAGAGAGAAAAATTAGAGTTTGTGCATACATATGTATGGGGACCTACTCAGGTATCATCTCTCAGTGGCTCTTGCTATTATGTTACTTTTATTGATGTTGCAACTAGGAAAACGTAGATTTATTGTATTCAGAATAAACATGATGTATTTGATACTTCCAATAAAAGGAAAACTTTTGTTGAGAATGAGACAGGAAAGAAGTTGAAGTGTCTCAGATTAGACAATGGAGGTGAACACTACAACACAAAGTTTGATAACTATTGTTTAGAGCTTGGAATTCGTAGAGAGAAGACAATTCTAGGAACACCACATGAAAATGGTGTGTCAAAAAGGATGAACATGACAATCATGGAGCGTGCAAGGTGCATGAGATTGCATGCAGGATTTCCCTTACAATTTTGGGCATATGTTGTATATATTGTTTTTTTATCTAATAAACATAGGGCCTTCAAGTTCGTTGGATGGTGGCATTCTAGAGGAGGCATGGACATGTAAAAAGGTAAACTATTCATTTTTAAAGACTTTTGGTTGTGAAGCCTTTATCCACATCAATAAAGAAAATAGAAAAAAGCTTGAGGCAAAACCAAAAAAATGTACCTTTATTGGATATGGTGTTAATTGTAGATGTTTAATGTGTAGATTCAAAACTGATCATGAAATTTACTAGATCACAAGACTTGAAGATACTCTACTAATCTGCTGAAATCAAATCACGATCGAGAACACAAATCATTAACATGCATCAAGGTTCAACGCACATATACAAAGATTTATCTAGGGGAAAACAATTGCTCAAAACCCCTTATTATCTTTATTGCATTAATCAAATAATAGAGAAGACATGCAATACTTTCTCAAGCCTTAGCAACCTCTGCACTGGTATAATCTATGTCACTACCTCACAGATTGACTCAAGCCAATACTTAGCCAATTTCTCAGCCTGCCAATCTCCTATTTCCTTGCACTGTTTGATGAGGAATTAGCCCCCTATTAATTAGGGAAATTACTCATTGATAATTGCGTAATTCATGTTAGATAAACTTGACTTGGGATAGAGTCCAAGTTGACCAGATAAAAATTGATGGTTTTGGGGCACATGGTATTGTGCACCCATAGTATTTTGCCCATGGTATTATATGTAATGGAGCTTATAAAAAGGTTGGAAGGACTTCATTGTAATGTAGGCATGGAGGTGAGCGTTGAAGGCTCACTTGGTTGGATTGGCCAGGGTTTTTGGCCAATGCTAATGAGATATCATTAGGTTGGGTTTTTCCCCGGATTTGGAGTTTTCTCGGATAAACATGTGTGTTTATGTGATTATGGTTGTTGCTGGTTATTTTTATATTTATTCCTTTCGGTAATTATTTATGTTATACAGTCAATTTCTTAACTATTCCTTTAGGCCCTTCTCTGACTGCATGCACCACCTGTACAACTTGGAAAATTTTACAATAGATAATACACTACCCTTGAACTCCAATATCAATTGGGTAACTCGAATTCTCTATATGCATGAGTTTATTTAGGTTGATTGATCAGTTTAACTAGATGATCACTCAGTGTGAAAAAAGTTACACACACTTGATTGAACCTCCACTAGTTCTACCAATAGTGAGAACTAGTTACACTAACAATAACTCAAATTAACTGAAATAGATTGCTACAAATTCACAATCAATCATGTAGAACTGAACTCGTCTCCAACTCGAATATACTGAGTTAACTAAGTGACAAGACCCATGTCACCTCAGTTAACTACCTCCAAGTATTTTACTAAAATTGAAATTGAAATTTCTCCTAATTTAATCAAGCCAAAATTAAATTAGGATTTAGGATTTTCTTGTGGCATTTTCAACATTAATGATTTTGGTTATCACTTATATGATTATGAACATCACAAAATCATTAGGAGCAAAGATGTCATATTTAATGAAAAGGCCTTGTATAAGGATCAAATGCAGGGAAAGAAATGGGAAAAGGAAAGCAAAGAATACACAATGCTTGATGAGATCATAGAAAAAGTAAAGGTGCCTGAAAATCATAATGATCAATAGTCACAACAACAACAACAACCACAACAACAAAAACACCTCAAACACCTTAAGGTCTCCTCATAGTCAATTCCCTCTACCTGATAGGACCCCTTGGCGACAAATCTGGCCTTGTGTTTCTCTATGCTCTCATCTGCTGCATGCTTTTCCTTATAAAGCCATCTCAAACCAACCACTAATTTTTCTGTTGGTATTGGAACCACTTCCCAAACATTGTTTTTGATAATGGAATCATATTCCTCTACCATAGCATCAACCAATGTACCATAGCGTCAACCCATATTAGTTGTTGCATTGCTTCCTCGAATGAGGATGGTTCTATCTCAACTAGCTCACCCATCAGAGCCTTGTACCCAATGTATTGATCCGATGACCTCCTTTGCCTGCGTTGTGATGTGGGTGCTCCCTCGTTCTCTCTAGCATCCTGCAATAATCTGTTAGTTTCCCTTGTCCGCTTCCTTCCTTCTCTGGATGTCTTCGCTTGAGTGGATGTCTCCACTCTCTCCTCCTCTGCTTGTGGCTGCTCCACAAATTCCTGAGGTTCTTCCTTTGGAGCCAAAAGCTCTTGATCAAGCTGTAAATGAAGCTCCCTATTAAGAGAACACGTCATTTCCTTCTCCTCAACAAAATTCACATCCAATCTGACCACTGTCATCCTGAGGGATGGCAAGTACACCTGATAGTTGTGAGTTGTATCATTGTAACCCACAAAGATGCCCAACTCTGCTGTTAGATCTAGCTTTTTCCTTGCTTCCTTGGAAACATGATGATAAACTGATGATCCAAATATCATGAAGTGTGACACATCTGGTTTCTTCCGTGAAAAATCTTCCTCTGGTGTACTCATGCCAAGAATCCTGTGAGGACTCTTGTTCTGCAAATAGACCACTATGTTTCATGCTTCATCCCACAAGTGTAGAGGTAGGCTTTGGTCATGCAGCATCACCTGTGCTACTCCCACAATACTTCTGTTCTTCCTCTCAACCACCCTATTATGTTGTGGGTTATAAGGTGTTGTCAACTCCCATCGAATGCCTTCCTTTGCACATAAATTTTTAAACTCATTCGACACTTACTCACCACCGTTATCGCTCTTGAGAGCCTTCACTTTCCTGTAAGTCTCTTACTCAACAAGCGCTTTGAGATCAACAAATTTGGAGAGTGTCTGGTTTTTATTTTGCATGAAGTAGATCTAACACTTCCATGAGAAAGCATCCACAAATATAACATAATACTTGTGCTTGGTAGTGGAGGCCATCGAGAAAGGTCCACATATATTAGAGTGGATTCTTTTAAGGATTGCATGCGCCTTGCTATCCTAATCATTGAAGGTGGCTTTTGTATACTTCCCTAGTGTACACCCTTTACACGTAACCTGCTGCTCTAATACTCCCTTGGGGAGGTCTGTAGAAACATGTTGCATGATATTCAAAGTGCCATGATGCAAATGGCCAAGTCTTTTATGCCATAATTCGCCGACATCTCAACTCTGCACCTTCTCTTATTTTTTGCTCAATGCTACATAGTCTTCCACATCTAATTTGCATAGGTTCTTCACTCAAACCCTAATCTGATTCACTTGTCTTGTGGCAATGTGTCTCAAGAAATCCTTTCTTTTGTTGAATATCTCATCGTAACCAAAACCTTCCAACACTGTGACGAAAACTAGATTCTTCTTCAGACCCAGTACATACATCACATCCTTGAGCCTGAGAGGGGATCCAAACTCCCTTTGAAAAGTAACGATACCAATTTTGGTCACGATATACATTCCATCATCTCCCATCTCGATGTGCATCTAGAGATCCTTCTCCTCCAAATCACTAAAAAATTCTTTGTTGTCCGTCTTGTGGAATGGGGCACTGCTGTCAAGATACAACAAACTACCCATAATTGTGCTTGCCATGTATGCAATCAGGGTAAAATCAAGTTCGAACTGTGAAGCCAAGGCTTCACTCGCTGCTCCTCCTACGGTCTTCTTGCCTGCTTTATTGTGTGGACATTTCGTGGCATAGTGTCCTAGTTCATGACAATGAAAGCACTTGATTTTGGAAAAGTCTTTCTTCTTTCCCCCTTGACCCGATTTTTCTTTGGATTGGGATTTCTTCCCTGTCCCTTTCTTTGCATTTCTGACCAAGGCACAATTCTCCTCATCATCACCCTTGGATGAGGTTCCGTCTCTGGGGTTCTGTCTTATCTCCTCCCATACCAAATCAAACCAAAGGTGTTCCCAATTTGGTAGATTCTCTCTCCCATTTACCAAATCCTGGTAGTTATGCCAGCTCTTGGGAAGGCTTAGAAGTGCTAGTCTTACCAGATCATCCTCTGTTACAGTAACACCAACTTGACCAAGTTCATCACGACACTGTGTGATTCTGCTAAGGTACTATGGAATTGTGTCGCCCTTCTGCATCTTGATATACCGAAGCTTGTCCTTCAGTGCCAAATTCCTATGGTCACCACTGTTCTGGAAAAAAAATCTATCAAGGCATGCCACATTGCATATGGAGTCTCTTTCCCATGGAGATTCAAGACAATATGGTATCGAACTCCCTCTAATATGATCCTCCTCGCCTTTCCTACACACTTCTTCCATTCTTCTAGATCTTGAGCATCACATGTTGGAGGCTTCAGGATATCGTTATCTATGAATTCCTTCATCCCATTATCTTCCAACACTACCTCCATCATGTCCTTCCAAGCGATATAATTTGAGCTACCCTCAAGGGCATACTCGAATCTCAGTCCATAGAAACCCATCCTGCTAGCTCTAAGAATTGATCCTGCAAATTCTATCCACCTACAAAGACAACTTCAAATTATCTTCTCTATTCTTTCTTGCTCTGGTACCATGTAGAAGTTTAATGTGTAGATTCAAAACTGCTCATGAAATTTACTAGATCACAAGACTTGAAGCTACTCTACTCATCCACAGAAAGTAAATTACGATCAAGAACACAAATCATTAACCTGCATCAAGATTCAACACACATACACAAAGATTTATCTAGGGGAAAGCAACTGCTCAAAACCCCTTACTATCTGTATTGCATTAATCAAAGAATAGAGAAGAAATATAATTCTTTCTCAAGCCTGAACAACCTCTACACTACTATAATCTATCTCATTGCCTCACAGAAACTCGAGCCAATACTTAACCAATTTCTCAGCCTACCAAGCTCTTATTTCCTTGCGCTATTTGATGAGGAATTATCCCCCTATTAATTAGGGAAATTACTCAATGAGAATTGCGCATTCCTTTAGGCCCTTCTTTGACTCCATGCACCACCTGCATTTGGCTGATTGATTAATTTAACTAGATGATCACTCAATGTGAAAAAAGTTACACACCCTTGACTGCATCTCCATGAGTTCTACTAACAGTGAGAACTAGTTATACTGACAATAACTGAAAGTAACTAAAATAGAATTCTACAAATTAGCAATCAATAATGTAGAACTGAACTCAAGTGTCTCCAACTCGAATTTACTAAGTTAACTGAGTGACAAGACCCATGTCGCCTCAGTTAACTACCTCCAAATATTTTACTAAAATTGAAATTGAAATTTCTTCTAATTTAATCAAGGCAACATTAAATTAGGATTTTCTTGCTGCAATTTCAACATTGATGATTTTGGTTATCACTTATATGATTATGAACATCACAAAATCATTAGGAGAAAATATGTCACATTCAATGAAAAGGCCTTGTATAAGGATCATATGTAGGGAAAGAAACAGGAAAAGGAAAACAAAGAATACACAATGTTTGATGAGATCACAAAAAAAAGTAAAGGTGCCTGAAAATCATAATGATTAGCAGTCACAATAACAACAACAACAGACACCTCAAACACCTGAAAGTGGTGTTATAAGATCTACTAGGATAAGTAAACCCCTTGAACGATACTCTCCCTCATTATATTATGTATTGTTGACTGTCTGGCCAACCAGAAATATACGAAGAAGTAATGCTGGTAGAAACCAGGAAGAAGTGGGAACAAGCCACGGAAGAAGAGATGGACTCCTTGATGCATAACCAGACTTGGGACTTAGTCACGTTGCTTGCAGGTAAAACAACATTGCAAAATAAATGGGTTTACAGGTTGAAGTAATAAGATGGAGGTAAATAGAGGTATAAGGCTAGACTTGTGGTGAAGGGGTTTGCACAAAAGAAAGGTATAGAATTTGATTAAATTTTTTCCCCTGTTGTTAAAATGACTTCAATCAGAACTATTTTAAGTCTAGTGGCAACATAATATTTCCATCTTGAGAAGTTAGATGTGAAGACAACCTTTCTCCATGGGTATTTGGAGGAAGAAATATAATCCAACAACCACAAGGGTATGAGGCCAAAGGGAAGAAAAAATTTGTGTGCAAATTGAAGAAGAGATTGTATGGCTTAAAACAGGCTCCAAGGCTTATGTCTGAACAAGTTTATGTCTGAACAAGGTTATACTAGATGTGTCTATGACCATTGTGTTTATCTTAAAAATCAAAATGATGGAAACTATATAATATTGCCATTGTATGTAGATGACATGCTTGTTGCAGGGTCTAACATGCAAGAAATAAATGTGCTCAAAGGAAAATTGGAAAATTCATTTGTAATGAAGGATTTGGGTGCTGCAAAACAAATCCTTAGCATGAGAATAAGTAGAGACATGAAAAATTACAAATTAACATTGTCTCAGAGTGAGTACATAGAAAAGGTGTTGGAAAGATTTAATATGTAGAATGAAAAACTAGTTAGTAAACCTTTGGCTATCCATTTCAAACTATGTAAGGAGATGTGTCGCAAGATTCAGGAAGAGATGGATTGTATGTGTAAAGTTTCATATGCATCAATAGTTGGAAGCTTAATGTATGCAATGGTCTGCACAAGGCCTAATATTGCACATGCAGTGGGAGTTGTAAGTAGGTATATGAACAATCCAGGAAAAGAGCATTGGATGGTAGTGAAGTGGATTCTCAAGTATTTGAGAGGTACCACAAATCAAGCATTATGATTTGGTGGTTCAAACTTTTCTCTATAGGGATATTTTAATGCAAATATGGTAGGTGATAGATATAACAAGAGGAGCACCACAGGGTATGTTTTTATTGTAGGTGGAACAACTGTTAGTTTGGTTTCAAAATTGCAAAACATCATTTCACTTTCAACAATGAAAGCATAGTGTTTTGTTGCTACAAAGGCTAGTAAAGAAATGATTTAGTTACAAAGGTTTAAGGCTGAATTAGGCAAGAATTAGGAGATGGGCAGGTTACACAGTGACAAACAAAGTGCCATTCATCTTGCAAAGAGCTCAACATTTCATTCCAAGACTAAACATATACAACTCAAGTACCATTTCATATGGTCAGTGTTGGAAAATGGACAGTTGAAGCTGGAAAAGGTATGCACTAGCCAGAGTCCTGCAAATATGTAAACAAAAGTTGTAACGAGGGAGAAACTGAGATTTTTCTTAGTTTCAATCAATCTTCAAGTGTAATGATGATGATGAACAACAATTGGGTCCAAAGTGGAAGCATTGTCCAACAAGTGAAGCAGTGGTGGAGTTGCTATAATCAGTCTTCAAGTGAGAGATTGTTGGGTGTGGAGCCTAATTATCCTCCTTATTCAAAGGTCTTGTTTCAACTGGGTGTATACCCCTGGAAGACTATACACCCCTCCACATAGGGGGGATGAAAAATTGCCTAGTAAAATATTGTAATTTCGTAGTCAATCTGGGTCGTTCATTAGGCGGATGATCTAATGGTAGAGGCTATGTTAATTTAGTTTTTTTTTTCCCTAGAAGGTAACCCTCGGTTTATATGAGGGAATTTTATTGCGGCTATGTATTATTATTCTGAGAGAGAAAGAGAGAGGAGACTGTGTGAGAGCGAAGAGGAAATTACAACGGATCTGTTGTATGTTGTATCTCTTCATTTTGTTGGATAATATAAAAGGAAGGACTTGCTATTTCTCCATGGATGTAGCCCTAATTGGGTGAACCACGTATATTTGTGTCTCTCTTATTTTATGCGTTTCTGTGTTTTTGTTTCCACAATATTTTATGTGTTATATTACTCTGTTATTTAATTTTATAACATTACATGTGTAGTCGGTCTTGTATGGCATTTCCACATAGTATTTTTTTTATGCCAAAAGGCATTTGGTCCTTCTGCACATCCTTTAGCCTCAAGTTTCTGCTGGAGTTCTTGGATCTGTGTCTTGACAGACTATTGTGCTAACCTTTCTCCAACCCTTATTTTAGTCTTCTCACTTTTGATATCTTGTAGCCTGTTTTCGAATTTTGCCAAATCTTCCATCACGTGCACCATTATAGATATTGTTGGTGAAGAAACAAATGGAAGAGTGATCCTTACAGGTTGATTATTTCTTTTAGGATTTTTTTATGAAATATCTTGCTTTTCCATTTTTAAATATAATAGAACCATGTGGCTCTACGACTTCTAAGAACGGTGTTCCCAGTATGAAGTCAATAAGGATATTTGATACTACAAATTTGATATTTATGCAATAGTCCTTAAAATAGAGAGACGCTTTTGGAGCCTCATATTGGAGATTCAGTTGTTTATCCCCGATTCCAATAATTTATCTATTTGACTTCTGCCAATACCTAGCAGGTATTTCCTTTTTATTCAAAACATTTATGTCAAAGCCATTATCAATTAGTTCTAAGAAACAAATTTTTTCTTTGAATGACAAGATTAATCATAACATGAAATTGTTGGTGTTGGATGGTACGAACTCTCATAGAGTTTAACCTTGATAAATAATTGGCCTTATAGATTTAAACATTTGGATTTTTGACTGAGTAGAGAGATTATGTTTCAAAGTATTGAACAATTAATACTTCTTCAACTTTCTTTCCTTTTTTCTATTTTTATTTTTCAACTCAACATTTTCCTTTTTCAATTAATTGATTTCATTTCCTAGATCACTTAAAGTGAGTGTCATGGGTTTTTCTCCCCTATTGTGTCTAATGAAAGACTTAGTGTTTCGTTCAAAAGAGGCATCTACAAACAAAGGCTTTCTATCATCCAACTTACATGAACTTAAACAAGTGTCAGGATAGGACTTTAGCATTGTCTTCAGGAAAGTATCCATAAGATTTTGCTTCATCTCTCCTTCAGGTAGAGCTTTAATTCCTTCTAGAATATTTTCCTCGTCTCTCCTTCAGGTAGAGCATTAATTCTTGCTAGAAGCTTTGCCTCATCATCACCATCTTCATGGGCCATATAAAATTTTATTTTTGGGGAGCTTCTACTTCTTCTTCGTTTGTAGATTCTACAAAATCAAATTCTCTATCGTCTTTGTTACAATTATAGAGATTAGGATCTTCACAATCACATTCAACAAATAGAACTTATTGTTTAGGATCAAAGGAAAGTTATGAATTGGAACTTGATGTTTCAGTGCTATCATCACAACACCCACGACTTAGAAGATGAACTTCTTCAACTGGAAATGGTGCATGTGGAAACTGATTTGTATTATGGTGGGGTGATTGGCATTTGTTGTATTTGTGATGAATTAGTTGTGACGACTGTGGTTGTGTCTGTTGTGCTTTTTGAGAATTTTCTTGATATTTATTTCCTCTATGCATTTTGGATTCTTCTCCTTGGTGGAATTTATTTGCTAGATGACCCTTTTGGACACATAGCCAACAAACAACTCTATCACATGCTTATTTCTTATGGGATTGTAAATGACTATCCGCGGGAGAAAAATAGCGAGTTATTTGTACTCTCTTGGTCTTGACCGTTTGTTGAGCACCATTTTAGCTTTCCTTTTGCTTACTACTAGGTCATCTGTAAAGAGGTCGTATTTCTGGCATATTGATCTACTGTCTGGTAATCTGGAAAGCTTCTGAATGGATTTAATGACTTTCATATTGTACATAATCCTACCAATGTTTTGGTAATTAGTGCATAAATTTCTCCCCATGTGTATGATTCATAAGGTAATTGGAAAACTTCTTGAGTTCTGAGATAATCAACAAACTTACTTGGGAGTTTAACCGAGTATACCTATTTCCAAAATAGGTTTTTACTATCTTTTACCTCATAAATTCATTGCACCCATTCTTTGTGAAAATCTTCATATTGAGACATTTTTTTGCATTTAATTTTCATGAGGATTGTTGAGTGTTTGTCAGCAATTTTGTCTCAATGTCGCACCAATGTTCTAGGATCATTGTTGTCAGAGCACCTATCATATTTCTCTATGCAGTAGAGCCATCAGGATGATATATAACATCACCTAATTCATCCTTCAGTACTTCCTGCGACATTTTATCTACCATAGCTAGAGATGACTGTGACTGTCATTATTTGACCAATTTACCTGTAAAACACTGAATAATTGCCTTCTAGGCTTCAATCTTATATTTTCCTTTCATGCACATGATTTTATATGCAATGTAAATTCTATCCAACAATTTTCTAATTTGGCCAGTACTTATATTGTTAATGTTCCATTATTAGTACCATTCTTCAACAAAACTCTGAACTTCTGGAAATTTTCCTTTACCATATAGATCAAGAACTGGTAGTATGGACATATGTGAAGGAAGCGATTCATGGATAAGAAGGACACGTGACAAGGATTCTTAGTTTTAAGGAGATTCTTTTTTCTGAGAAGATTCTGTCTTTTCTTCTAGAGGGAGATGAGGAAGCTTTTTGACAATCTTTGCAGGCTCAATCTGAGAGACAGGGTGACTAGTCAGATAGGTTAGAGGGATAGATTTATCAAACTTAGTCATTCAAAATTTTCTAGTTTTTCTGTAATTTTTTATATTTTTACATTAGATTTCCATAATCTTTTCCAAATACTTCTTCTAATTCCTCATGTTGTTATTTAGTCTTCTCTGTTAGACTTAAGGCAAGTTGTTTGACTCCCTTAGTCTCATCCTGGATTTTAGGTAGAGAGAGCTGAAGGCAATTAATACTAGAAGAGATGGTATTTACAGTGGCTTGTACATCTTATACATGTCCTCTATAAGCATAATCATTTGAAACAAAAAATGCACAACCATACCCTTTAGTGCAATGTTGGTCTAATTGATTTGTTCACTGATAGTTTGTAGACTATGATCCATACTAGTTATTGCAGATTCATCTTCAAGTACTAAAGGAATAACCTTAGCTTGCAGTCTGTTTTCTTCAAGCATGATACCTTTAAAAGGTGGAAAAAGGATATTCAATCTTAGAGCCATCTAGACTCTTCCACTGATGTTTATCTATGGATTTTCTAATCCCACTCATCATGTGAACATTAAGGACTTCTTGGAGTTGTTTCCATTCATAGAATGAAATCCAACAATCATTTTTCTGCATATATTCTTTCCATTTTTGTGAAAGACTTTGTTTTTGTATAATTGAAGTATTGATACTAAATTTAGATGCATTGGGATGTGTAAAGAGATCCCAATTAATCATTTTCTTCATCCACTCTGAATCTACTTGGTATTTTTTGCAACCCTTCATTAATGAGAAAAATTTGTACATTTTTGGATTTGAAGGTTTCTTGCAATAATCTGGTACCTTATTCTAGAACTTGGAAGATAGTATAATTTGGTTGGCTTGTTCGATGTAACCCAGGCCATATTGGGGTGTGCTAGGTGCTCTCATTTGACTAAACATTTATGTTAGTCATGGATCTTGATTTTCTAATGATGATAAGGAATGAATCATAAGCACATGGTCATGTGGGAATGAGATATCTACACATTTAGGGTGTGGACATGATTCTACAAAGATTATACTTGGATCTTCTCCTGTGTGAGGATTTTGATTCTGGTGCTCTTGGAGAAACCTTAGAGAATTTAAATTCACAAGCTCTTTACAAGAAGGACATTCAAGAGTTAAGGAAGTAAATTGCAAGACTTGGGGTAATTCTAATTGAGAAGTTTGTACACATGCTAGAGATAACTTTGGCGTATTTCTGATGACTGGTGCTTGAACCATTGATGAAGATTTAACAGATCTAGAAGTAGATGGGAAAGATAAGATGACAAAGGATTGGTTTTATGAGATATGTGCAATCGGAATGTTACGAAACTTTAGCTATTTTGGAGCTTCAACCACCTAGTGCTAAGGAAAAGTAAGATCTTACCATCTTATAGTGTGGTGTTCAATTCTATGGTTAGAGGGATCTATGACAACAACCACATTTGATTGTGAATCCCTATTGGGAGTATGAAGGATTGCAGGCTACAATGTATTTGTGTGCCTGAAACAACCTCATGCATGTACATAAATATTTGTTCTTTAGGTTTTCAGATCAAACCACGTGGTATTAATTTGCAACTGTAGGATATCCTTCAAATGTTCATCAAATGTATACACAACAAAATAAGGATAACAGTCGAACTGGATTGGTCCTCTCGATAAGGGAGCTACAATCCCACCAATGAGTGAAATGGTGTATTGATTATATGTTAGGTCTCTGATAGTGGAAAGAACAAAAGTTTTCAACCCTTTATGAGTATAAGTCGACACTTCTATTCTTACACATCCCAGATGGAGATAGTTGCTACCATGCCATTTTGATTTAGCTTGAAGTTATTTGGGATTTAATAAAGTTATGGCCTGAACTGTATAATAGTTCTATTGGACTTCAGAAACACATTATTTTCTTGAAATTATTGTTGTTTCTTTTAGATGGAACATATAAAGATCAACATAAAATTTATTACAAGAAATGGACATAAGTTTCCATGCTACAGAAGGTTGAGTTTCAAGGATTTCTATTTTAGAACTACTTAATGTTTTTGAACTACACACACTAAAAAGACTTTTTAAACCATTTTGTTCTGCATTATCTATTTCATGAGCTTCTCTAAAATATATTGAATTTCTAGGTGCATCCATGATAATAAAGATAGATATGGTTGTGTTACCCAAGAACCAAGATGTTACTTGGCTCTAATACCAATTTGTAGCAGAGGCTTCTTTCGACGAAGACTAAAACTTGTAAATATGAATGCTTCTCCTACATGAACCTGTACACAAACTTGTACATGAACCTTCTAACTGGTTCAACACTTGAAAGCTCTCAATATGACCTCCTACCTTCACAAGCTGCAACAACGCTCTAGAATTCTAAGTGACATAGTCATATCTCTCTTTCTTATCATGTATGCACCTAGAAAGTTAGTATCTTTCAGAGAATATCGTGAAATAGAGAACGCATAACAAAATGATATACAAAGTATTTTGTGTGTGTGGTTCAAAAACATTAAATCATTCTAAAATAGAAATCCCTGAAACTTAACCCTTTGCAGCATGGAAACTTATGTCTATTTCCCCTAGTGGAGTTTATGTTGATATTTCTATGTTCCATCTAAAAGGAATAATAAGAATTTCAATAAAAGAATGTGTTTCTGAAGTCCAACAAAACTATGATACAGTTTAGACCATACCTTTGTCAAATCCTAATGAACTTAAAGTTGAGGAAAAATGACATGGTAGAAATTATCTCCATTTGGGATGTATAAGAATAGGAGTGTCGACTCTTACTCATAAAGAGTTTAATACTTTTGTTCTTACTATTGTCAGATGCCTAACACATAACCGATACACATATTCACTCATTGGTGGGATTGTATCTCCCCTATCGGGAGGACCATTCTTGTTCGACTGTTATCCCAACTCTTCTGTGTATATATTTGATGAAAATTTGAAGGATATCCTACAGTTGCAAATTAAGACCACAGGGTTTGATCTAAAAAGTCAAAGAACAAATATTTCTATACATACATGAGGTTGTTTCAGGCACACAAATACATTGTAGCTTGTAATCCTCCATACTCCCATTAGGGATTCATAGTAAAGTGTGGTTGTTATCACAAATCCCTCTAACTAGAAGATTGAACACCAAACTACATGATGGGAAGACCTCACTTTTCCTGAGCACTGGGAGGTTGAAGCTGCAAAACAACCAAAGTTTTAGAACGTTACTACTACACAAATCTCAGAAAACCAATCCTCTAACACCTTATCTTTCCCATCTACTTCTAGATATGTTGAATCTTCATCAATGGTTTAAGAACCACTCATAAAAAATAGGCCAAATATCTCTAGCATGCGTTTATCTATTAGAATTAGTCTAATTCTTGTAATTTACTTGGTTCAAGCACCAATCATCAGAAATATGCCAAAGTTACCTCTAGCATGTGTACATATATTAGAATTAGCCAAAGTCTTGCAATTTACTTCCTTAAATGTTCTATATCCTTCTTGTAAAGAGATTGTGAGTTTATGTTCTCTAAGGTTTCTCAAAGAGCACCAAATTCATAATCCTTTCACAGGAGAAGCTCCAAGCACTATCTTTGTAGAATCCTGCCCACCCCCTAAATGTGTAGATATCTCATTCGCACATGACCATGTGCTTATGATTCATTCCTTACCATCATTAGAAAATCAAGATCCCAAACTCATAAATATTTTTAGTCAAATAAGAGCACCTGAAACACCCCAATATGGCTTGGGTTACATAAAACAAGCTAACCAAGTTACACCATCTTCTAGATTCCAGAATTAGGTACCAGATGATTACAAGAAACCTTCAAAGTGAGAAATGTACAATTTTTTTCTCATTAATGAAGGGTTGCAAAAAATACCAAATAGATCTAGAGTGGATGAATAAAATGATCAACTGGGATCTGTTTATGCATCTTAATGCATCTGAATTCAATATCAGTACTTTAGTTACAAAAAAACCAAATCTTTCCCAAAAATGGAAAGATTAGATGCATAAAAATGATTGTTGGATTTCATTCTATAAATGGAAACAACTCCAAGAAGTCCTTAAAGTTTAGATGACGAGTGGGAGTGGAAAATATACAGATAAACATTAGTGGAAGAGTCTAGATGGATCTAATATTGAATCTCCTTCATTTTTTCCACCTTTCAAAGGCATCATTCTTGAAGAAAATAGTGAGTAAGCTAAGGATGTTCCTTTAGTATTGTTGACAGGCCTGGAAACGTGTCAACCAAGGGGGTCTCCCCGATATGAAGTCCCAGTCAGACCTCACACTATTTGGAGTATCATCCCGACTACCATAACTCTACGCTTTGCCTTGGCTGCAATGAATCACATAAGAGAGTATGCACATAACCTTTGAAATCAACAAGTTGACATTGTGAAACACCAACTGCAATGTGTAAATGGAGACTTCCATGAGAGGGAAACAAAAGTGAGCCTATAGAAGGGAATTAATAGTACTATCATAAGAGAGGCACATGGGAGCCGTTAATTATATAGTGAAGTAGTTCACATAGACACAACGAAAAATAAATCCAATATAACACACATTCAACAAGATAAGTACCAAGGCCACCAAAATAGTTTAATTTCCTTGGTACATGTAAACAAAACATATACCACAATTATAAAAATAATAGTCTTACTACATTCACGATTCATGCATGAAAACATGTTGACTCATTGAGCTTTTTATTATGAGTGAAAGTTCCATGTATACAATTACAAGGGCAAGCCACTAGCTCCAATAATGGAGAATTAAGTCACCTCTTGCTTCTCCAAAGGATGATCTTCTCTCCTATATCAAGCTAGAGAAGCCAAGGCTAGCTCTCCAAAGGCTAAGACTCCAAAATCCCTTTGTTCGAGTTATGAGGGTGTATTTATAACAAGAGGAATGACCTTACATATCCCCATGAATTTTGAGTTTGCCTCATGACTCTTAGAATTCTAATGTGACCTTTTAACTTCTATATGACTTTGGAATCTTCCTAAAGACTTTTTTGTCCATATTTGACTACGTGATTTTTCATATTCTACATATGACTCTTAGAGTTCCACATGTTAAATTTTTCCTTTCCTTTTGATAATTACATCATTATATCCACAAATAGTGTGGCAAGGCACATGGACACACATGACATTGTGATGGAACAGGTACAAGTCACAACTTGACAATGATGACATGGACTCCATGATGAAGTGGCAATGCCAAGCTGCTTCTCTTGTTGCTTTGTCTTCAATATTCATGAGAGATGTTCAGTACTTCATCTTCATGAAAGATCTTCTTTGTTCTTTATCTTCACCCTCCAAGGGCTGAATGGTATGGGATCTTCATGTGGTCCTGGTCTTTGGTCTTCTTTCGTAAGTTGGTGTTCTTTCATCTTCTCACTTGATGATCAACTTATCTTTTTAGCTTCACAGGAGTCTCCTAACATGGTCTCATTCTTCTTCTCATTCATCATCATCCTGTCATGAAAACTATAATACTTGAAACTAAAAACCACTCATGACATGAAAACATCAGTTTGATAAAATCCTATTTTAACATGCTTCATGAAATCACCAATTGAGCTGGAACTAGATGCTAGACTGCACAGTTCTAGACCACTGAGACTGCACAATGCACAATTTTGGGAGGCAAGAATTGCACATTATGTAGTTCTAAGAGGCAAGAATTACACATTGTGTAGTTCTAAGAGTCAAGGACTAAGTTTGAGGGTTAATACTGCGCAGTGCACAGTTCCAAAGGGCCGAGTGAAGGACTGTTGCTCGGGTAAGAACTTTTCAGAATTTGGCTAAGTGCGGGATCAGTGAAGTCAAAGTAAGGAAAAAACATGAAAATGATCACAAAATCAGAACAATCAATGACATAACATTGATCACTTATAACCCAAGAACAACATGATCCCCTCAATGCGATGATGATACAACCACTTTCCAAAAGTGCAACACTTAAGATACACTTTGCGACGACAATGACGACACTTATGCAACAATGCATGAAACTTTGGGAATGAGTGTAATACATGTCTATATGATAAAAAAGACTCATTGGAACCAAAATTACCCCTTGAAACAAACCATAACTCTTCCTATGTGATATGCGACACTCCCCATGCCACAAAGATGACACTTGCGATAGTAAGAGAAAGTGAAAACGACACTTGTAAAATGCGAATGACATTGAAAGTGACACATTCTAGAGTGAAGATAACATGAATATGACACTTATTAAAGTGAAAACAAGCAAAAACGATAGTCATAAACATGAAAGTGAAACTTATGAAAGCGAAGGTGCACTAAAAGGACAATTTGAAAAACTCACCGAAGTAGAAGTACAATCGCAACCAAAAGTGAGAGACTGTCAATGAAAGTGCACAATGACTATCAACATAGGTTGAAAATTGTATAGGAACTATCTTAATGGAATTGTATTATGCCTGTTCAAGCTTGCATAAAAGAATGTGCTCATGAACTTGTTACAGACTGAACATGCGTATGCAAGTGACTTTGACACCTAAAAATTGAGAAGAAGAGTTAAACACTTAACAAAGCATCAATTGACCATAGAGTGAGTATGAAGTGAACGAACGCAAGATCCACAATAGGATCCAAAATTCAAGTGTAGACACAATTTTAGAGGGTGTTTGTCACAACGACAACAAGTACTTAAAGATGAATCTGCAGTAACTAGTATAGATCATAGATCACAAACTATCACTGGACAAATCAATTGGAACAACACTCGACTAAAGGGAATGGTTGTACACATTTTTTTTCAAATGATTATGCTCATAGAGGACATATAGAATATTTTCAAGCCACTATAAATACAATCTCTTCTAGTATTAATAACCTTCAACTCTCTCTGCCTCAAATCCAGGATGAGACTAACGTAGTTAAACAACTTGCCTTAAGTCTAACAGAGAATATTAAAGAACAACATTAGGAATTAGAAGAAGGATTTGGAAAAGCTGTATGGAAAACTAATGAAAAAATATAAAAAATTAAAGAAAAACTAGAAAAATTCCAAATGACTAAGTCTAATCAATCTATCCCTTTAACCTATTTGACTAGTCACCCTGTCTCTCAGATTGAACCCCCAAAGATTGTCAAAAAGTTTCCTCCTTTCTTTCTAGAAGAAAATCCAGAATCTTCTTAGAAAGTAGAATCCTCTGAAAACGAAGAATCTATAGCACATGTCCTTCCAAACTATGAACCGTTTCCTGCACATATGTCAAGACCACCAGCCCCTAATCTATATGGTAAAGGAAAATTGCCAGAAGTTAAGATTTTTGCTAAAGAATGGTACTCACAATGGAACATTGACAATCCAATTATAGGCCAAATTAGACAATTGTTGGATAAAATGTATACTACATATAAAATCGTGTGCATGAAATGAAAATCTAAGATTTCCTTGCAAGGAAATTATTCATTGTTTTACAGGTACATTGGCTAGATGGTGGCAGTCAGATTCATCTCCATCCATGGTAGATAAAATTTCGCAGGAAATACTAAAGGATGAAGTAGGTGATTTTGTATATCATTCTGATGGATCTACTCCATAGAGAAACATGATAGGTGCTCTGATGATAATGATCCTAGAGCAATGGTGTAGCACTAAGACAGATATTGTTGACAAACACTGTAATCCTCATGAACATTAAATGCAAAAAGATGTCTCAATATGGGGATTTTCATAGAGAATGGGTGTAGTGAATTTATGAGGTCAAATATAGTAAAAACCTACTTTGGAAATAGATATACTTGGCTACAATCCCAAGTAAGTTTGTTGAGTATCTCAAAACTCAAGAAGTTTTCTAGTTACCTTATGAATCCTACACAGGGGGATAAAATTATGGATTAATTACCAAAACATTGGTAGGATTATGTACAATTATGAAAGTCAATATATCGATTCAGAATCTTTCCAGATTACCAGACAATAGATCAATATGCCAAAAATACGACCTCTTTACAAATGACCTAGTAGTAAGGAAAAGGAAAGCTAAAAATGTGCTCAAGAAATGGTCTAGCCAAAAATAAGCACATTACAATATGTCAAACAAAGCATATAGGGGATAGGTACCTCACAAGACTAGGAGAGTACAAAGAACACACTATTTTTCTCCCGCAAATATTCATTTACGATCCCATAAGAAATAAGCATGAGATAGAATTGGACGTTGGCTATGTGGCTAAAAGGGTCATCTAGAAAATAAATGCCCCCGAGGAGAAGAATCCAAAATGCACAGAGGAAAGAAATATCAAGAAAAAGCTCAAAAATCACAACAGACACAACCGTAGTCATCACAACTAATTCATCGCAAGTGCAACAGATGCCAGTTACCCACCATAATACCAATCAGTGTCCACGTGCACCATTTCTAGTTAAAGAAGAAGTTCATCTTCTAAATCGTGGGTGTTGTGATGATAGTACTAAAACATCAAGTTTCAGTTCATAACTTTCCTTTGGTCCTGAACAAGAAGTTTTATTTATGCGAAGATCCTAATCTTTTTAATTGTAACAATAATGATAAAGATTTTGATTATGCAAAATCTATAGATGAAAAGAAGTAGAAGCTCCCCTAAAACCAAAAGTTTGTATGGCCATGAAGGTGATGATGATGAGGCAAAACTTCTCATAAGAATTAAATCTCTAATGGTATATATATATATATATAAACTTTGAAACGGGAACTGTAAACTCAAAACGAGAACTCTAGCCAAAAAACCCCTTAAAAACATCAAAAACAGTGCTAAAAACAAAAAGTGTTGATGCTGGAATAACACTTTTTTTTTTTTTTCTAGGGTAAATTTTGAACATATTTTAAAAATGGCGGTGAAAACCAATTTTTTATGCAAAAATTGTCCCAAAAACGCCCTCAAAACAAAAAGTGTTAACGTTAGGATAACACTTTTTTTTTTTTTTTTTCAAGGGTAATATTTCAACATTTCGAAATAATAGCGTAAAATATTTTATCATGACTGTAGGAATTTACAGGGTAAGTTCCTCAGACAGAACACCAAAGGACACCGCTCACAAACAGATCACAGATCAATACACCAGTATTTTGACGTGGTTAAAACCCTCAAAGAGGGAAACAGTCCACGACCTGAGCCAACGCGGCCACTTCAGGCAATTTATTAATAAAAGAATGAAAATTTACATATGCTTCTCTCATAGATGGATTACCCTACAAATGACCCTCCATGCGCTTTAAATAGAAATCATGGACCAATCGGGTGTTAAGCCACGGATCAAGTGTCGGTAATACCGAGGAGAGAATGAACCGTCGGATCACTACATATCGTGACCGTCGGATTGTAAGTTAAAAATGTACAAGGTAAAGAAACACACTTTACCTAACTCTATACCTAACTCTATACTAGACCAAGTTGTACTTAAATATTTCCTATGTGTCGGAATATCCTAACATCCCCCCTTAAGAACAACTTAGGATAGGATTGAAGGATTTACAAATATGACACAATAGGAGAAGGAAGGAGGCACTAGAGCCTATCCCCCCTTAGTGACAACTTCCTGAACTCCAACCATAAATCGAAGTTTAGTGAACTTCGCCTCTGTGAGAGCCTTTGTAAAGATGTCTGCAACTTGATCATCTGTTGGACAATATTGCACTTCAAGAACATGGTCATGAATGAGCTTTCTGATGAAGTGCATGTGCAGTTCAATGTGTTTGCTGCGCTGATGTTGGAATGGATCTTTGCATAGCTGAATGGCACTTTAATTATCACACCAAAGTGTAATCGGATGCTGCTGCTGAAAGCCAAACTCTGACAGGATCTGACGAAGCCACAAGGCTTCCTTACTAGCTTCTACGGCACCACGATACTCTGCTTCTGCTGAAGAAAGAGAAATGGCACCTTGTTTCTTGCAAGCCCATGTAATAGGTCCTGAACCAAGAGTGAACACATAACCTGCAGTAGACTTCCGATCATCAGGGTCACCAGCCCAATCAGAATCAGTGAAACCAACCAATAGAGGAGCTGCTTCGGCACTGTAATGAATCCCAAACTGAACTGTACCTCGAACATAACGAAGTATTCTTTTAGCTGCTTTCCAATGACTTTCATGTGGGTTTTGCATAAACCGAGCAACAAGGCCAACGACAAAGGAAAGGTCAGGACGAGTATGGGTTAGATACAAAAGTTTTCCTACAAGTTGACGGTATAAGGTAGCATCAACTTCAGGAGAAGTACAAGTGACTGAAAGTTTGACTCCAGACTGAAAGGGAGAAGGGGCTGGCTTACAGTCTTCCATGTGAAAGTGGCATAGAATATCACAGGCATACTTGGACTGAGAAAGGGAAATACCTTCCTTGGATTGCAAGACTTGAAGACTGAGAAAATAATGTAAGTGTCCTAAGTCTGTCATTTCAAACTTCCTTTTAAGGCTAGACTTCACATGGTTTATAAGGTTGGGATCACTACCAGTCAGGATAAGATCATCAACATAAAGAACAAGAATGATAAGAGACTTGCCCACTTTCTTGGTGTAGACAGTATTGTCAGAATGACACCTAGAAAAGCCATTTTCTAAAAGAAAGTTATCCATTTTGGCATACCAAGCTCGAGGAGCTTGCTTGAGACCATAAAGGGATTTCTTAAGCCGACATACAAGGCTGGAGTCTGTTTGTATAAAGCCAATGGGTTGTTCCATATAGATTTCTTCATGCAAGTCCCCATGCAAGAAGGCAGATTTAACATCCATCTGATGGACTTCCCATTTGAAAGAGGCAGCAAGGGAAAGAACAAGGCGGATAGAGTTAATTTTGGCAACAAGGGAGAAGGTTTCAGTATAGTCAATGCCTTCAACTTGTGAAAATCCCTTAGCAACAAGACGAGCTTTATGTTTATCAACTTTCCCATATGGTCCATACTTGGTTCTGTAAACCCATTTGCATCTAACAAGTTTTCGTCCCTTTGGTAGAGGAACAAGATCCCATGTATCAATTGCCAATAATGAATGATATTCTTCATTCATAGCTGCTTCCTAATCTGGATGGCCTGAAGCTTCTGCAAAGGTGTCAGGATCATAATTCACTGACGCTTGAGCCAGTAAAGAAGAGGCTCTCTCGAACTGAGAACGTGTATGTCGCTGATCTGTAGGATCACCGGCAAGATCACCTGCTGCATCCCGAGTAGCACGGACCCATTTTGGAAGCTGAGGAGCTGAAGGAGGATCCTGAGAAGGTGGGGGAGAATTTTCATCCTCGCTTTCATCATCTGAAGAAGAAATATTTTCAAAAGTAGAAGAGATAGGGAGAGGTGGCACATCCGCCGAACGAGGCTCGCAGGTCGATATATTTTCATCAAACTTTACATCTCTTCTAATGATAACATTTTTGGACTTAAGTGGAATAAGTCTATATCCTTTGACATCTTCAGAATATCCAACAAAAATACATTTTTCACTCTTTGGTTCTAAAGCTTTATGTTTCTCATCTGGAATATGGGCCCATGCTTCACTTCCAAAAACACGAAAGTGACTTACATCTGGTTTGTTTGAGCTCCATGCTTCTTCTGGAGTGATATTCTTTAAAACCTTAGTAGGAGTGCGATTTATTATGTAATTTGCACAGTTAATTGCTTCTGCCCAATAATTAAGACTAAGTCCTTTAGATTGAAGCATACAATTAGCCATTTCCTTTAAGGTGCGATTATTCCTTTCAGCTACACCATTTTGTTGTGGAGTATATGGAACAGTATGTTGCATTTGAATTCCATTCTCAGTGCAAAAGTTGATGAATGTGTTTTTAACATATTCTCCACCATTATCAGATCTTAGCTTAAGAATTTGATGTCCAGATTGTTTTTCAACAAAGGCCTTAAAGGCCAAGAACATGTTAAATACTTCACTCTTGAGTTTTAAGAAGTATACCCAAGTGCGTCTGGAGAAATCATCAATTAAAGTTAAGAAATACTTGTAGCCAGAGAATGAAGCAACTGGAAGTGGACCACATAAATCACTATGCACGAGCTGTAAAGGGGCTGAGGTGTGCCAAGAGGCACGTTTTTCAAAACTATCTCGATAATGTTTTCCGAGTACACATCCGGAACAAACACCATCTCTGCAAGATACCATTGGAAGACCTGTCACCATATTTTCTTTACATAGATTCTGAAGAGAGCGATAGTTTAAGTGACCAAATCGCTCATGCCAAAGTTTGCTCACTTCATCATTATGAGCAACAAATACTGAGGGAAGATTTGATGACCCAAAGTTGTGAAACTTATACAACCTTGTAGAATCATCAGCAATTCCAGTAGCTAAAATCTGTCTAGGATCTCTTAGGTCCTTAATTACAACATCGTGCGGTGAAAATTCAACGATTTTACCTTCACCTGAATGAGTTATCTGATATACAGATAGAAGGTTGCAGGATAAGGTTGGAACACATAATACATCGTTAAACTGACCATTGTCTAGATGAACAGTTCCAGTCCCTACAACACTAAGAGATCTATCATCACCAACATATATATTTTTGGTGTTACAATCATTTAAAGAAGAAAACATGGCTTTGTTTTTGGCCATGTGATAAGAAGCTCCAAAATCAATAAGCCACTCATGAGAATGAGAAGAAGAAGATACATTTAGTGCATAGCTAGACCGAGATGCTTGACAACCACATGCAGAAAGTGCCATTCCTGAAGATGAAGTTGAAGTTGAAGAGTGCTCCAAATGGATGTTATGCTTCTTCATTGCTGCTTCCAAGGCTTCCATCTTCTTAAAGCATTTGGATTCTAAGTGGGCATCTCGATTGCAAAAGTTGCAATGTCTATCAGTCTTCTTCCCTTTGTTTTTATTTGTCTTATCATTTTGTTGAAATGATTTTCATTTTGAGGCTGAAATTGCTTAGGACCCTTGTTTGGTTTAGGACCATTCTTTTTAGGATACAACTTCTTAGGATTCTTTGGATTTGGTTGCTGTTGGGCGGCTAACGCTTTCTTAGAAGAGTTTCCAAGATGAAGAAGACCAAGGTGTAAGAGTTTTTCTTGTTCTCTTATTAAAGAATCACAAAAGGAATCAAAGGAAGGGGACTTGTAGGTTTGTCCTTGAGAAATGAAGGCTTCTCTTGTACAATGGAAGGTGGAAACAAACACAGAATAGGCTGGTCCCAACTTAGTAAGAATGGAGTAGATAAGGCTACTATCTTCTTTCTTAACCTTAACACCTTCCAAGAGAAGTCTAAGGGTCTTGAATTTGGACAAAAAATCTTCAATGCAAGAAAAATTATTGGGATCCAATGTAAGCAATTCATTTTCAAGTTGATGGGCTTTAAGTTCATTTTTAATTCCAAAGACTTTAGTAATTTGTTGCAGTGCTTCATCAAGAGCATCAAGTTCTGCAATATGGAATCTAAGATCTGGAGAAATAGACATCCCTATCAACCCATGTGCTTGGTCTTGCCTATTTTCCCATTTAGCTGCCTTATCTTCATCTTTCGGTTTGGTCTCTTGGCCTGTGGCTATTCTGTAAAGACCTTTACTTCTAAGTAAATCCACAATGTAGGAACACCATTGGAAGTAGTTAGTGCTATCAAGAATGACTTGGCATGGAATTTCCATTTTTAACAGAAACTGAAGCTGTAGATGCTGAAACTAAGTGTAACAATGGAAAGATCTTGAAAAATTAGGCCGTTTCAAAAAAAATGGTTCTGAAAACGGCTTCTGGATGAAGAAGTTATGGCTTTTTGAAAAAAAATTGATGAAGTCGCCGACGAAGTACGGGAATGTGCGGAAATGAAAAATCCGCCCCAAAAAAATGGAGACTTGAACCCAAGACCTCTACTCTCATAAATTAGCTTTGCACCAAGTGAGCTATACAAAAAGTTTAGAGAGAGAGAGAGAGGGGGGGGTTGATGCTTTGGGTTGCGTGCTTGGTTTCAGAAAGCTCTTTTTCCCTACAAAACAAAAAACAAAAAACCCAACACGGACATACAAAAAAAACGAACCTTGCGGCTCGAAGTTAGCTTTAGCCGGAAACTAGATATTTTCAAAAATGAACCTTGTGGCTCAAAGTTAGCTTTAGCTAGAAACTAAATATTTTCCTCAATGTTTCTGATTTTCCGAGATCACACTAAGGCGCAGCGGAAAAGAGCATACGCATGAGAAAAATCCTTCCTTTCTGTTTCTGATTTGCCCAGATCGCACAGAGTCGCAGGGTAAAGAGCATACGTAGAAATGAAAGGTATAGATCCGGTAATAAAAAAAGCTAAATAAACCGAAACCGAAATAAACAGAGAGAAAATAACTGTAAACTGCAAATAAACACTGTATACCTCCAGATCTTAAAAATGACGCAGCTAGGGCTACCGGAAACCTTTTCGCGTGAAACGAAAGGGGTTCCTCACTGGAACAGATGCTCCCAACACAACAGAGCAGTCCTCTCGGCCTGAAAGCAGTCAGAAACAATAGATCTAGGAAACGACAGTCGGATGCAGTTCTACCGGCTTCAGATTTGGATCACCAACGGACACGGCACTCAAATAGCTCTGATACCATGTAGGAATTTACAGGGTAAGTTCCTCAGACAGAACACCAAATGACACCGCTCACAAACATATCACAGATCAATACACCAGTATTTTGACGTGGTTAAAACCCTCAAAGAGGGAAACAGTCCACGGCCTGAGCCAACGCGGCCACTTCAGGCAATTTATTAATAAAAGAATGAAAATTTACATATGCTTCTCTCATAGATGGATTACTCTACAAATGACCCTCCATGCACTTTAAATAGAAATCATGGACCAATCGGGTGCTAAGCCATGGATCAACTGTCGGTAATACCGAGGAGAGAATGAACCGTCGGATCACTACATATCGTGACCATCAGATTGTAAGTTACAAAATGTACAAGGTAAAGAAACACACTTTACCTAACTCTATACTAGACCAAGTTGTACTTAACTATTTCCTATGTGTCGGAATATCCTAACAATGACCCTGAAAAAGATTAAAATTTCAAACAAATAATGAAGACATAAAATAAAATAAAAAATAAAAAAATTAAAACAATGAAAAAACACAAAACAAAAAAAGTTTAAAAATTAACAAAACCTAAATTAAAGCATATACTAAAAAAAGAACATTAAAAAAAAAAATCATAAAAATGTAAAAAAAAACTAAATTAATAAACTAAAAAACACTTTAAAATTATAAACAAATAAATAGTAAAAACACATATTTAAAAAATAAAAATAAAAATAAAAAATAAAAAATCTTGTAAACAATAAAAAAAATTGTCAAAAGAAAAGAAAAGAATATATACATATATATATATATATATATATATGGAAAAGAAAAGAAAATTTAAACAAACTATAAAATTTAGGTAAAAATAGAAAAATTAAAAAAACATTATCAAAAAACTAAAAAAAAAATGAAAATTAAAAACAACCTAAATTTAATAAAAACATAGAAAATTAACCAATTTTTTTTTAAAAACTACTAAAATTAAGATTAAAATGTTAATTACTTAAAAATATATATATTAAAAAGACAAAAAAAGGTTAAAAAAAATTATCTCATAAACCATAAAAGAATTAGAAAAAAAAAAACAAAATTATATATATATATATATATATATATATATATATAAAACTAAGTAAATAAAAATAGAAATAAAAAAAAAAAAAAAAAAAAAAAAAAAAAAAAAAAAAACTAGATTTTATATAAAAAAAAACAGAAAATCCTAAAAATAAAAATAAAAAACTAGTAAAATTAACATCAAAAACATTTAAAAACAAACTAAAAAAAAAAAATACACTAAAAAAAAAAAAAAAAAAAAATAAAAATATGTCTTTTCACATTAAAAAAAAAAGCCAAAACATTTAAAAAAATTTAAAATTTCTAAAGAAACATTTATTTATCTATTTAAAAAAAAATAAAAAGAAATTAATTTTTTTTAATACATATTGTTTTTTTATTTAGAAAAGTATATATTAAAATTTTTTAAATTAATTGATAAACAATTTTTTTTTTTTTTTAAACAATTATTTTTTTTTTTTTTTTAAACAACGTTGTTTGTTTTTTTTATTATTTAAAAAAAACAATTATTCGGATTTTTTTTTTTTTTTTTAAACAACGTCGTCGTTTTTTGTTGTTTTTTTGTTGTTTTTTTTTGTTTTTTTTTTTTTTTTTTTTTTTTTTTTTTTAAATCAAAATTTTTAAATATTTTTTATTTAAAAAAAAAAATTATAAATTTTTTTTTTGGGCCCTCCGGGCGACCCGCGACGACGCAGCACCAGGCGGAGGGCCTGCACGCAGGCCTCCGCCCAGTGCCGCGCCACCGCCGGCCGGAATCGCCCCTCCGCCCTCCGGGTGGCCGCGGTGGCGCGGTCCCAAGCGGAGGTCCTGCACGCAGGCCTCCGCCTGGTGTCGCGCCACCGGGGGCCCCCTGGAGGGTGGAGAGTCGATTCCCGGAATCGCCCCTTCGCGCTCCGGGCCAAAAAAAAAAAAAAAAAAAAAAAAAACAAACAAACAATTAAAAAATTTTAAAAAAAAAAAAAAAAAAAAAAAAAAACACTACGTTGTTTAAAATAAAAATAAATTTTTTAATAATTGTTTTTTTTTTTTTTTTTTTTTTTTTTAATAATAAAATAAAAAACAAAAAACTTTGTTTAAAAAAAAATAAAAAATTAATAATTGTTGTTGTTTTTTTTTTTTTATTTTTTTAAATAATAAAAAAAAACGAATTTGTTTATCAATATCAAATTTGTATAAATTTTTTTTGGTATTTTAAATGAAAAAGGTTAGTTTAAAAAATTTTAAATTTATTTATTTATTTACTTATTATTGTTATTTTTTTTTGTGTTTAATCAATTTTTGTTTTTTTATTTTTTAAATAGAAAATGCATGATTCTTGAAAAATTTAATTTTTAATTTTAAATACATGTTTTTTAATTTTTATTTTTTTAAACATATATTTCTAAAATTTCTATATTTTTATGGTTTTTTTTTTTGTAAATTTCAGTGTATTTTTGTTTTTTTTTTTTAATGTTAATTTTACTAGTTTTTTATTTTTTTTCTGTTAATTTTTTTTTTTTATTATTATTATTATTATTATTTTTTTTTTTTTTTAAATCTAGTTTGTTTTCATTTTTTTTTTGTTCTTCTTGTTTTTGTTAATGTTTTCTTAATTTTTCTATTTTTACTTACTTAGTTTTATATATATATATATATATATTTTAAATTATGTTTTTGTTTTTTTTTTCCAAATTCTTTTATAGTTTATGAGATAATTTTTTTTATTAACATTTTTTTTTGTCTTATTTTATATATATTTTTGGAGTTGTCTATAATGCGACTTTTTGGAGATTCCGGTGCCGGAATCCGGTGAAAATTTTGATGTGAAATCTTGATTTGTGTTATTTAAACTAGTTTTTTAACTGTATATATGGATTCAGCACCATGAAAAACCCCTAGGGCACTTCTATTGTGCAGTGTTTACCCATCAATCTTATGATTTCAATGAAATCCTGCCGGATTTTAGAGAAATTAGACCGGAAAAATCCACCAGAAAAGCTTCCAAAAAGTCGCGTTAAAGACAACTCCTATATTTTTATATGACTTTCTTGAAGTAATCAACATTTAAAAAAATAAAAATAAAACAACTTAAAAATTCTTTAAGTAATCATAATTTAAAAAAATGGACATACTAAATTTTAAAGTGTGAAAAATAAGTCCTCTAAAAAAAAAGGTATGATGTATAATGCGTTGCATCAACACGTTTCAAAATCAGCATAAAAATCACTAACATTTAAAAACGAATATTTATATTTGATACATAAGAATATTTAAATTGTCAAAAATATGCTCCAAAAAATAATTATTGTATTCTGCATCACCACTTTTCAAAATCGGGTCATGTTTTTACTACCTCTATGAAACGGGTAATCGTATCGGTTATTTAAAGTGCCAAAAACTATGTTCTAAAAAAAATATGTGTATTCTGCATCGCCCTTTTTCAAAATCGGGTCAATTTTTTGCTATCTCTACGAAATGGGTAACAGTATCAGTTCCCGTTTCAAAGTTTACATTGTTTTATATATATATATATATATCATTTATTAAATGATATATTTAATTGATATTTTAAATTGGGGATATTAAAATATAGGAATTGCTAAATTGTGAAAGATAGTAATTGAAAAATTGAAACGTGCACACATATTTTTATGTTAAAGCATACCGAATTATTGAAAAATCATGTTTTCGGTAAAACACACAAAATTATTGAAAAATCATGCTATCGGTAAAACATACCAAATTATCCCACGATCGGGGTGAGAGGTGGCTGATAGACCCATTAAGAGGGTCATTATGATAAGGACGTCTGAAGGCAGTGCCACTACCACCCACACGCTCGAAGCGTAGGGCACGGTGGTTGTCCGCATGATTACGATAAGATGGAGGAAGGAAGGTGGCATTGACATGCACCAGATTTGGTTGACAATAAATAGGGTTAATAGAGAGGAGGGAGATCACGAAGAGGAGACAACAACGAAGGTGGCGCAACATTTTCGGTAAGGCGAAGAGTTCTAACGATCCCAAACGCTAGTTAATAGGTATGTTCTCTGCTCGCACTTCATTATGCCCCCCTACATCTGGTTTGTTGAATTGGGATTACATGGGGACAAGGCGCTGGGGAGAGAGAGCAATTGGAATGGTGGGAATAACTAGGAGGTGAAGGGTGGCGAGCTTCATTACCACTACAAAAGCTATGGAAGGATACTACTTTGCTTAGGCATTACATTTTCGTGCATGGGGATCATAGGGATGGGGAGGGAAGGTTGCTGGCTGAGTGAACCTTGTTTGCTCATCTGATTGGAAAACCTAAGGGGAAAGGTAAGGTAGCGACAATTGTTCTAGAGTTAATTCCAGTCTGGGTCCTAGAAGTCGCAAAGGCTAGGGATCTAAGGAGGTCCGGGGCCACGAGGGTGGACACCAAGGCCTTGAGGGGAGTCAATAGGGTGGAGGATGTCTAGGGCAAGAGTCCTCCGGAACTGGGGAATTGGCATGTTGGGAAAGCCGACTAGGCCAGCTTCGGCTGATGGAGGGAGTGGGGGATGGTTCATAAAGTAGGGGAGGGATACCTGGTAGAGGAAGGGGCTCAGAAGATGGGAGATCGAGATGAGCAATGACAAGAATTGCAAGGATGAAGTCAGGGGGACAGGTGATGAGGCCAACCAACAAGGGTCACTAGGGAGAACGAGCAGGGCTCCTTTAGATTGGGCTTCTAGGCCTCTTGGTGGCCATGCAATCCGTGACCGAAATCGTGGCCATTATTGGTGTAGGGAAAGGGGCATGCCGGGGTGTTTAGGGTGTTTTGGGTGGGGGTCTCTCATGCTTGGGGGCTTTGAACAGGCTGCATGGGGGGGTGGGGGGAAATGTTGGATGAACATAATCATTGGCTATTGAAGACTAGGAAAATAATGGCTTGGAATTCTTGGTTGCTTATTCCCGAAGCAGGTAACTCCCCTTGGGGGAAGAGAGCACTGAAGCTAGTTTCAGGCCATTGTCAGCAATAGGCTAGAAGGCCTCGGGATAGTACAAGAATGGCTCGTGTAGTGAAAGGCAAGGGTAGAGGCAAGCGACCACGGGCGAGCGAGGCATAGGCTAAGTCGAGTAATGCTGGAAAACGCCATGGGAGGAAACCAGTGGCCAGACTGATCCAAGAAGAGTTGGTTGCATATGTGGGTGGCACTAGAGAGGAGATTCAACGACTAATTGCCGAGTGGGAGGAGGACATCAACAGACATGCGAACGCGGGGATAGTGGATGTGGAAGAGTAGAAGGTCCTGGTTCTTGATCCGGGACACACTCACGGCAAAGAAATGTAATATAAACATACTCTACACCTGTATTGGCTGCTGAAATGCTTCCTAGGTAAGGCGATGGAACAAATCTGGATGATCTCCAGAAATGACTTTCCAGACTATAAGAAGGAATTTCAAAATATACAATTCCGACTGTAGAAACAGGATGGCCACCTGGGCTGAATCGAGAAAAAATTCTCATGCATGTTTTTGCAAATGAGCTGCCGGGATACAGTGTGAAAGATCTGGTCCTGATTAGCTTGGCCTTGACCAATAAGGAGAACTAGAAGGATGAAGTCATAGTTTTTTTTGTTTAAGTTTATATGGGGATAGCATTTACTTTCTACTTTACAATAGTTTATATATATATAAAGATAGCTTATGGTTGTGGACATGATAATCAAGTTTATATAGCTTGGATAAATAGACAAACTATTTTTTGCTACTCGATGACGTATAATGCGGTTAAGTGGTCAACAGACCTGGTTTCCCACTGGGTAGGTTCAAACCACCTAACCAGGCTAAGTGGTTGTAACCTGCTTGCATATATTATAATGAAAAAGAAGGATCTACCAACCTTAACAAAAAAAACAAAATAGATAAATAAATATCAAATTATTGAAAAATCATGCTATGGGAAATAGGGGAAATCAATTTTCTTACATGAGAGGGGTTTAAGCTTCCAATTTCTTTCCCTAGGATTAAAATAAATATTTGAATTTTTTGAATGTTTGAATTCTATAAATGTTATTTATACAATACAAAATATTTAATAGATTAGTTAATTAAAAAAATTAAATTAAAATAAACAATTTTTACCATTTTAGGTAGTCCATATTAAGCTTATCATAACATGCATTTGCAAAATCAACATAGATATTAATTTTCAAACATAAAAGGTAGATATGAATTGGATTTCAATTAAATCTTTTTGTAAAATTTGTAATAAACATTTAATTATTCCATTAAAGTTGATTGAATAACCATTTTTTTTGCCTTGGAAGATGAAATGAACCATATGTGAAGGTTGACCTTACAAGGTGTTGGGATAGGGTCCCCAGGGTCAATTTTGGGTTAGTTTAACCAATTTTTGTAATAGATTTTGTAAAGAATGTAAAGTCTCCATGAAATGTGGAAGCAGAGCGCGTAGTTAAGTAGAGTCAAAGGGGCTTTAGCCCCTTGTTTGGGTAACTAACAGGTCAGTTTTGAGACTCATCCATAGGTCGCGGGCCATGGTATTGTATTGGAAAAGCCATATATATTTGAGTCATAGCGAGTCTAGAGGGATAACTAAGTCAAGATAGAAATTGTTTATCCAAGTGCTAAGGCATGAAAGCTCTATTTCCTGTACTTAGGTGAAAGGGGAAGGCTCCTGCAGCTGAGTGCGCATGAGACCTTGGTAAGTTCGCAACTGAGTGTGTGGACCTCTACAGCTGAGTGCGTAGGGTGGAAGAAGTCTGTAAAATGAACGCTGAACTTAATAAAGACTGATTTTGGGACAATTATCTTGCTTTTGAGTATTATTCCTATTTATATTCATGTTATGCTTTATCACTCAATGATATGTTTTCTATGGAATAATGTGTAAATACTACGCTAACTTATTGAATCTTTGATATTTATGCAAGAACTAAGTAATCATGTGCTTTCACAAAGATAAGGGTTAATTTTATTATGATTTCTAATGAATTGGATAGTTCTGCGCAAAGGCAGATATAGGATTATTAATTAGTGCACGAAAGTGGATAATCTTCTTCTTTAGGGTCTATAAACCCTGGTCGCAGACCTTTGTGAAGGTCTAGAAGCTGTTTTTTTAGAGTTATAGTAGCGGACCATTGAAAGATACTGATTTGCGCGAAGGAAAATCTAAGCTACAAAGGCTTAAGATCACTTATCACACAGTCTCTCGATGTAGAAACCTAGTTCTAGCATCCCCTAATACTGCTTCGGGTGAGACTGCAGCCTGCGCTATGCAGATTGTTACCGAAAGGGCCAGTAGTTAGGGTTTTATTGGTTGGTGCGAACAACTCTGAACCTAGGTCAGGCCCCCTTAAGCCAACAAATGGTTCCGTTGCTAGGACCGGGATCTAGCTAAAAGATGTGATAAATGGTTTCCCACGAAGAAAGAGATTGACAAGTGGATTGATCGAAACGTGCACGCGTTCGCGGCTCAAGAGAACACAAGCCCCAAATTATCCAATGAACAATGGTTGCAGATATTTTTGTACATCGACGAGACCGATGTGTTCTTTTTTTTCTTCCCCGACAAACTACATGATTGGTTGTCTAAATTGGCCGATAGTCAAGGGACGTGGAGGCTTGACGGTCCTACAGTGTGGACTTTTTAACTGGTGCAACATCTGGGGGCATCAGAAATAAATTTCATGTAGGCTATGGATCATTGGATTGATCGCACACTAGGAAGTTTTCGTGACTTATTTCGCGATCAACAAAAATATTAGCTATAGCGAAGCGGAATGAAGGCTCTTTAAAGGACCACGCTGTAAGTATTTGAAATCATTAAACACTGGGATTAAAATGTTGTTATGTGAAAAGAGGGTTATGTAGTTACCTTGATGTTTGGGGCTATGCGAAGCAAGAGATTCTTTAGAAGAAACGAAGGATCAAGCCCAGAATATAGTCCACTCATTGAACCCCCTTCAAGTGACGACGAAGGGATGATGCTGACTACGCCACAAAGTGTAGTTCAGTTAATTACGCAGGGTATCCCGAGGATACCTCATCCATCCATCCACTCCACCTTCACCTTCGCCTCATACACCTACACCTTCACCCCGTCCACCTCCACTTCCACCATTCAACATGGCGAACGCAATTAAGATGCAGATTTTTAAAAGAGTTGGGAACGAAGATCTCGAACAATTTTGGTTTGTCACAGGAGCTGTATGGACAACATAGCAGATTACGAATGATAACATCAAGAAAAAGTAGTCGGTTATAGCCTTACAAGATCTCACACTAACATGGTACATCAAGTCTTTCATTGATTACCCCAACGCGATGTTGGCAGAGACCCAACAAGCTTTGAATAAGGAGTTCAATAAGCCTAAGTCAGAGGTGCAGTTAGTAATTGAGTTTAAGGAAATCTGAAAAAATGTAGATGAGACACCTTGGGATTTTGATCAAAAGTTGAAATGCCTGATTAGGCAGGCCAATATGATAATAACGAATTCCCAACGTCGCAACTAGTATATAACGTCGCTCTTGCTGCACCTAAGAGTGCCTCTGTCACAACAAAAGATAGCAACACAAGCAGAATCTTTGGAAAGAGAGATGAGATTAGATGCTTCGCCCAAAAAGGATAGGAACCTAGGCATGCAACAAATTCACTCACAGCTGGAAAGCCTGTACTTGGAATTGCAGAGTCTGAAGAAAGGAAAGGAAGCCCAACCAGAGGTGCACGTTGAGGTCTGGTGTTTGAAGTGTAAGAGCCATGGACATGATAATGACCGTTTCCTGGTCTATAAGAAATATATTATTAGGGGAGGGCCTGCTCCCCTGAAACTAGAGAATAATATTGGGACGACCACGGGAGTTACACTATCTATCAGGTTATAGCACAACACACCATTGATAATAACAATTTACTGCAGAAGTTTGTACAGACCCCTCAGCAGTTGTTTTGCAATTTCTATAAATCTGTGGGACACAATGAACGCCATTGTAGAAGCTATGAGTTGATGATGGATAAAACCCCTACCTATCGAATGTAGGTAGAAAACCAACCTCAGGATCAGGGCGCAGGAGCAGTGCGCGGAGGATTCCAAGGACGAGGAAGGGGCAGTTGACTGGGTCGAGGGCGTGGGAAGGTAATCTGTTATAACTGTGGCGAAGCATGGGACTTTGCGCGCGATTGTACAAACCCCATGCATCTTTCGTGTCAGTATTGTCGACATTTTGACCATGTGATAGAGGAATGTTTGGTCCTTATGGAAAAGAAGAAAGAAAAGAAGGCGCAGCCCCAACAACCTACACATAATATCCAAATGATGAGGACGGAGCCCCGCGAAGAAGAACAAAGCATAAATATAGTGACAAGAAGTGGTATGACGACTGGCATAGATAAAGGTAAGCAGCCTGAGGATGATGGATGGGTGCACAAGGCTACTAAGAAATAAGTAGACTTTGATCTTGAACATGCTAAAGAGACCTTCATGGAAACAAAGAAGAACTTCGCTGAGGCCTCGACCTGCGAAACTCAGGATAATATGCTAGAAACTAGTGCGACACAAGAAGTAGATCCTTCGGTACTAGCTACTTTTCTGAAGACCTGTATGAAGTTACTGCATGATCAGAAAGTGGTAGAAGGGTTGCAAGAGTTAATAAAAAAGTGCGCTAATAAAGGAAAGACTCCTGCTGAGCAATGCACTGTGAGAAAAATTGATAAGCATAAGAAGCGCATGGGGCGTGAGATGAGGCTGAATGAATAGATAGGTGAATATGAAATGGACCAGGTAATCTTGGATCTGGGGTCTGATGCGAACGTACTACAAAAGCAAACATGGGAGAGGATGGGGAGACCTGCACTGCAGTGGTCTCCTATTTAGCTGTGCATGACAAATTAACAGAAGATTATTATAGTGGGGCGCTTATATGGTGTAACGGTGGCCATTGAGGCGCAAGCGCGCTAGATGACTGATGAGCCTAGGTATTTCAACAATAATGCTGCAACTCCTAGGGCTACCAGCTTTACTTATCAACCCGGGGTTTGTACAAACTTGGAGGTGACAATGCTATATGCACAAGTAGAAGTGAAGGTCCTGCCTATTGTCACTGTTTGTCTGACAAGAGACCCCAAAGGTTCCAAGCCAAACTTTTATAGGGTCAGAAGAAGATTAATTCTTTGATGGAAGGAGAGAAAACCTATTTTAAGAGAGAGCTACTCTACTGTAGTAATGAAGAAAACAACATGAAATGCTAAAGGTACACCATAACCTAACTAACCAATCAAACAACTATGCTAAACAGAATTGCTAAATTAACACTAACCTAATGCTAATTAGCTAAGTTGCAGAAATAAATAGCATCAAAACTAGACTAAGATGTAACAAAGAAACTTAGGCTAAATCGGGTTTCAAGTAGAAAAAGCAATCAGAGGTCGAAATTAGTGAAAGGAGGATGTGAGGGAGCAACAATGCATAAGAATCATTGGATCAATCGGGTGAAAGGCAAATGAAAAACGGAGATTGGACCGCAGTAGGTTACGTAGATAGATGGGCGAACATGGTTAATGAACATGATGAACAGCTGAGGTCTTATCCTGAAATCTTAAGCAACTAGATGGATGAACAGGATGAGTGCACACGATGAACAGTGGAGATCATATCGCACGGGTTAAGTCAAGGGATGAATGGACAAGGCTAACAAAGGAGATGAATGGCCAAGATCTAATCACGGGGGTGAAGTCAAGAGATAGACGGAGTGATGGACGACTAAGATCTTATCATGTGGGTGAAGTCAAGAGATGGACAACGGAGATCATATTGCGGGGAAAAGAAATGTGCGGAAATGAGGGAGCGGGTTTCGAAGGCGGTAAGTAGTTTCTCACGCGCCCTTCAGGCTGTAAGTAGTTTTTGGAAATTTCACGCGATTAGCCTTATTGCGCGACATGTAGCATGAGAAAACCAATTTTATCGCGTACTCTGGGGCAGATAACGTTCATGCACTAATCTGCGTGAGATTGCACGATAGCCATTGGATTAGGCGGGGCTGATCAACGGTGGAGATCAGCTAAGCTAGTTGGCGTTCGGGTGAAGTGACAGCCGTTGGATCAGGCAAGGCAGATCGATGGTGGGGACTTAAAGTTCATAAAGTGAGTGGTGGACTCCATGCAAGGTAGCAGTTGGAGAAAATAGTGAATCAGACGGTGATTGTGAAGGTTTGTTGGTGATCAGACGACGATGAAGCGATGCATGAGGAACGTGTTGGAGGTGGTTTCAAATGAAAATGATAGAGAGAACCAGTGTGGGTGAACAAACAACTACTTTAAACAATGAACTCCATAGCCCATGCGAGAACCAAAGACCTGTGTTTTTGGGGCTGCTGAAGGGTCTCTACCTCAAGTCATGGTCCCAGAGGGAGGAGATGAGGCTGAGACACCTGCGCACAACCTGATAGTAATCTTTTCCTCTAACTAACCTGTGAATTAAAAAAACACAAATGGAAGTAAACTTAAAGCCAATGCAGCTACTGAAGCAAATGAGCAGAAACAGGAAGCTATTCAAACAAATGAATAGAACTAGAAAGCTACTTAAACAAATGAATCAGAACCAGAAAACTACTTGAGCAAATGAATCAGCAAACCATGAAACTACTTAAGCAAATAAATAAAACAGAACTCTTATGCTAGCAGATATGTACAATGAAGAGGAGCTTTGGCTGCTTGGGTCGGGCCCTAACCCAAGAGCTTCAGCCCTCGGAGTTAACTCAGAGTTGGCTTAAACAAAACTCATTCTTATTAGAAAAACCATGGATTAAAGAGAAATTATCACAAGTCTTTGTAGCTCAGAAATAAAACAGAGTTTTACAATAGAAGTCTGAATCCTACTGAGGTCCTAAGCCTCTCTATTTATACATTTGAAGTCTCTAATGACTTCCTTCCCATTAGGGAGGCTTGGCTCCCAACTTAAGATAAATTGTTTTTTGTCCCTTTCCCTTGCTTGGTTGTCTTTTAGTCTTCAAAGTGATGGCTATGTGCATTCCGAGCTGATGGTGGAATATTCAAATGGAGGGGTAGTAAATGAGGAGGATTTACCTCCTATAGTTACTTTCCCTTGTCCCATTCGAGTCTTTACCAAGGTCTTTGCCATAGTTCTTTGCTTTTATCCTTTATACCTGCATTTTTCCTTGCTTTTATCCTTTATTCCTGTATTACATGCACATTAGACCACAAAGCCAAATATCCAACTCTAACTCATTTCATAAACAAAATATAATCAAAAGTATGCAATAAGTTGTGAGAATAGTTGGTTTGACTAAGCTAGGAGGTGAATTAAGGCCAATTAAGGCCCATATAATTACTCAATAATGAGGCTCATCATCACCCCCCTACTGAAAGTGTTGCTCATCCTCTAAGAAACTTAGTCAATGTCCATGTCCTTCATGGCTCTGGTAGCCTCTCTGACATCCCATTCTTCTGCTGTGGTCTCTTCTTCTTGTTTATAGAAGCCTGCTTTCCTTTCTACTTCTTCCCACTGCCTCTGTTCCTCTTCTTCTTTTCTCCCTTCTAGCATCCCTAGGAGTAGTGGTGGACTGAGTTTTAGGCCTATCCAATTGACCTTCAACCTTTGCATTGATTGCTTATACATAGGTGTCCTGTTGAGTGCCTCTCAACCTTTGAGGGAAGTGATATTCTTTGATCTTCAAGTTGTGTTGCAGTGTTTCATCTCCTTTAGCAGGCATGTATATTATCATCTCTTAGCAGCCTAAACATATCCTCAAAATGTGAAATTGCTTTCTCTTGGGCAACAAGCTATCTAAGTGCTAGCTAGGGACTATTTGCAATTAGATTATGGGTGCTGATTAGGGCCATGGGATTTGATTGTTTAGCTCTGATGAAAAGAGGTTCATTTTGCTCTCAAGCCAATATTCTTTTCATCTTCACAACCCTTGACTCCTCATGGTTCCTCCATGATGCCAAAGCTATTAATTGTAGATCTCCTAGCTCTGCATTAGGATCCCAAATATTCATGTTTGTGAGGGCCATGTTGTGCAAGTAAAACTCAGCCGTTTTGGCCCTATCTTCTAGTGCACTTTGATCACAAAGATCAATAAACTGCCTGCACTCTTGAAATGGCATGGTGCTCCTTTGTGTTAGTGTTTTAATCTGAAATTGTAGTCATTATTCTATGAGGTAAGGAGTATAGGATTTAGCTGGCATCCTACACTGGATGGCCTCCAATGAGAGGCTGGCCACACACGCTAGATGGTTTTCCTTTTCCTGTAGCTGTCCTTTCTGTTTTTCTTATCTTCTTCCTTTTGCTATTCTTTCTCATCTCCATCAATTTATTCTTCTGTTTCAACATCATCCTCCTTGTGTTTCACCATGTTCCTCTATATTAGTTTCTTCTTTATTCATCTCATCCCATCTAGCTCCGTATCTTCTTCTTGTTTTGCCTCCTCCTCACTGACAAAAGGACTAACATCATAGATGAGGGTTTTGATGTCATCCTCTGCTAGTAAGTATCTGAAGATTGACCATTTTATAGGGATCTTGAGGTTTTGGAGGGCATCCTCAATGAGGATCCTGATCAACCCATGGTGAACTAACTGCTGGGAATTTCCTTCCTTTACTTTGCTGCTGGAGTCTATGAGTGATTGCATCAAGAAATAAGGTATGTTGAGTCTTTGGTGCACTGGTGTTTCTACCCCAAATCTTAGTTCTTCAAGAATTCTCAAATGGTTGCCATAACAATACTATATCTATGGACTCTTGCATTCTCTTTTGCCTTATTGAATAATTTCCTTTTTGCCACCTTTTCGCTTATAAACCAACTACCTCTTAGCCTTTACAAATTTTGATCAAACAATGCATATGAGTGAGTGAGTGGGATACTTACCTGTGGTCTTGATGCCATGCTGCAGTTGTCAAAGATCAGAGGTGCTGCTGATGGTTATTCTTCTTCCTCCTCTGTTGCCTGTTGATGGTTTATTAGCTTTTGCAGGTGTCTGTGACTGAAGATTTGATGTTGTTGCTGTTGTTGTGGAGCTCTTGGATCTGATGCTGCTACTGCTGTGGATCTCTTGGATTTGATGTTGCTGTTGTGTGGAGCTCTTGGATTTGATGTTGTTGCTGCTATGGAGCTCCTGGATTACCACTTGGAAATGTTTGGTGTCTCCCTTAGAATTTCTTGATCATGTTGCTGGCTGGTGCTGTGAGGATGCTGTAATGAATGGACATAGGGAGTAGGAGTGTATGTGGATGCATGGATGATGGTAATGGTTGAGGTGATTATGTTAGAAAACACAATCTTCACCTGAATTGAAGCAATGAAGTGAAAAACAATAGAATTGATGGAGGGATGCATGGTAAGGAGTGGAGGAGATGAATATATGTGAGGCAGGGTTCCCTCTGGATCTTCTCTTTGCTCCTTGCTTGTCTTTTTCACCCACCTGCAAATAAAAATTATGTTTTTTTCCTTTATTATTATATATTTTTAAAAAGAAACACCTAGGCTGCCTCAGAGAGGTTTTCACCCTAGATATCTGCCCTGGGCACCTCAAGGAAGGTTTTCACCCAGGGATCTTCTTACTCTTTTTCATTTTTCTCATCCTTGGGCCACCTTATGAGGTTTTCAACCCAAAGGTGGGATTCAAGCCTCTAATGGAGGTTTTCACCTGAATCCTTATTCTTTTGTTTTTTCCTTTTTCAGTGACCTAATGAGGGAGGAGCTGGAACTTTCTCTACCATCATCACTGTCTTATTGATACTGTCAATGAACTCTTGTTTTGATAAAGGCCTCTTGTACATTTTCAATCTGTGTCCATTAACTAGCAATGGAACGGCTTCTTCATCAATAGTTTTGATTTGCATTAAACCATTGTCATGGCATCTTTCCACCACATAAGGTGCGATCCATCTTGTCCTTAGCTTGCCCTTGAAGTCTTTAAACCTAGAATCATATAACAATGCCCAGTCTCCTTCTTGAAATTGCTTCTCCTTGATGTGCTTGTCATTCCAGATCTTCCTCTGAAGTTGAACTATCTCTCTATGTAGGAGGGCCTGCATTTTGAATTCATCCAAGCCATTCAAATGTAACAACCTTTCTTTTTGTGCATGACTAAGATCTAAATCTAGTTGGGATGCCATCCTCAATATGTTATACTCAAATTCAATGGACAACACAATTTTTTTACCATAGACCAGCTCATAGGATGTAAATCCAGTGGTGGTCTTCCATGTTGTATTATAGGCCCAGGTGGCCTCAACTAGTCTCTCTGCCCAATCCTTCCTGCTTCTTCTCACTACCTTGGTTAATATGTTCTCCAGTGCTCTATTGGTCACCTCCACTTTCCCATTAGCTTGTGGATGATAAAGAGTGGAGGTCCTATGCTTGATTTTGTGATGGCTGAGCAGTTCTTCAATCATGCTGAAGGGAAACTGGCTGCCTTGTTCTATGACTAGCTCTCTAGGGTACCCAAATTTGTAGAATATATTCTCCCTTAGGAACTAAACCACCTTCTCTTCTATTGTTGCCTTAATTTCCTTTGTTTCTGCCCACTTAGTCAAATAATCAGTGCACACAATGATGTGTTGTTTTTGCTTTGAAGGAGGGTTGTTAGGCCCAATGAAGTCCATGCCCCACTTGTCAAATGGCTCGAAAGTCACTTGAGGTTGTAGGGGAATTTCATCTCTTGGAGTAGACTTTCCCATCATCTGGCACCGATCACACTGACTAATATACTTTTTCACATCCTAATGAAGAGTAGGCCAATAATAGCTTGCTTGCAACACTTTGAATGCCGTCCTTTTTGTTGCAAAGTGACCTCCACAAGGCCCATCATGACAGGTCAGAAGGATGTCAAAGACTTCCTCTTCCCTTACGCACCTTCTTAAGATTTGGTCTGGGCCAAGTTTGAACAGATTGCCGCCAATCCAGGTGAAAGGGGCACTCTTTCTGACTATCTTGCTCTTTTCTTTGGAGGGCAAGTTTGGTGGGAACTGTGCTGATACTAGATAGTTTGTTATATCAGCAAACCATGGGGAGAGAACTAAAATAGCAAACAAATGCTCGTCTGGTAACTGGTCATCCACCATTCCTTCTTCACATGCAGGCAAATTCATTCTAGATAAAAAGTCAGCAACAACATTTTCCTTGCCAGGCTTATCAACAATAGTTAGATCAAACTGTTGTAATAGAAGCAACCATCTTATGATTCTAGCATTCACATTTGGTTTGCTCATTAAATATTTTATTGTAGCATGATCAGTATGCACAAATGTTAGATAGCCTGTAATGTAATGCCTATATTTGTTCAATGAGTGCACAACAACTAGGAGTTACTTTTTGGTCACAATATAGTTTAGCTTAGCCTTTGATAGGTTCTTATTGATAAAATAGATGGCATAGGGAAATTTCGACCTAAGGCTACTCCTATGGCTTTGTGTGAGGCATCAACATGAATATGAAAAGGGAGGCCCAATTTGGGCCTCTAAAGATTGGTGCAGTGGTTAAATTACCCTTTAGAATGTCTAAGGCCTCTTGACAACTCTTTGACCATATAAACTCAGAATCTTTGGCCAAAAATCCAAACAAAGGGGAGGCCAACTTGCTGAAGTCCTTTATGAATCTTCAGTAGTATCCAACCAATCCTAAGAAACTTCTGACATCTCTCTGCTTTTGTGGAGGTGGGACCCTTTGGATGATTGCTATTTTTTTTGGGTCTGCCTGCTATCCTTGCTGAGATATTGAATGACCTAGCACAGTCCCTTCAGTCATTAAGAATTCACACTTTTCTGGACTGAGAGACAGATTCATTTCAATGCATTTGTGTAATACTTTGCCTAGGTTAGTCAGGGCTTCTTGGAAATCATAGCCATAAGGTGTAAAATCATCCATATAGATTTCCACAACATCATGTACTAATTCAACAAAAATACTTAAGACTGCTCTTTGGAAAGTGGCAGGAGCATTGCATAGGCCAAAAGGGAGGACCCTATAGGCAAAAGTACCCCAAGGACAGGTGAAGGTGGTCTTATCTTGGTCTTTTGGGCAGATTTGGATTTGGTTGTACCCACTGAATCCATCTAGGAAAGAAAATAACTTCTTCCTTGCCAGGCCATCTAGAACTTGGTCAATGAAGGGTAGGGGAAAATGATCTTTCTTTGTGGCTTTGTTCAACTCCCTGTAATCAACACAAATCCTTCACTTTCCATTTTTCTTGGGAACTAACACTAAAGGAGAGACCCACTCACTGTCTGAGATAGGGTAAATGAATCCTACATCTAGCAGTTTTCGCAGTTCTTCTTTGACTATGTCTTTAAGGGCTAGATTCATCCTCCTTTGTGGTTTCCTGGTTGGCCTACAACCTTCTTTGATGTATATGTGGTGAGTAAACAGTGAGGGGTGTTCTCCCTTCATTTCTTTATAACTCCAAGCGAAGGCTTCTAGGTTCTCTCTCAAGATGTGGCATAGCTTTTCCTCTTCTAAAGCAAAAAGAGATGGGTTAATGTTCAAAGTCTTCTCTGGGCCAAATTCTATGGTTTTGACATGGAGTGGGTTGGAATTTGCAAGCATAAATCAATTGGATGATTATTCTGGGTTTCCCTTACTTCTTCTTCTAATGGCAATGAACTAGGAGTTGGACTTTGGAGCAGGTGTTCAATTAAATCATCCTCATCTTGCTCTCATTCTCCTATGATTACTTCCAACGTATAAAGTTGGGCAGAATAAACCTCATTCTCTTCTTCCTCCTCAAACCATAAAGGTAAATCATGCTCTAGGGTAGGTTGAGCAAGAGGGTATAGGACTAATTGTTTGGACATATGCCCATTCTTGATGGTCATATTACTAGTCTGCAACTAATGTAAGCATCAGCGGTGGCCAACCATCACCTCCCAAGGATGAGAGGGTAACCAGTAAGCTTAGCCTTACGCTGTAGTACTAGGAAATCTGCAGGGTACTCAATGGAGACCATCACATCCTCCACAATTCCTTCAGGGGTGACTATGGAACGGTTTGCAAGTTGTAGAACTATTGTGGTCTTCCTTAATGACCCTTGGAGGTTGAGCTTGAGCATGGTGTCCTTGGTCATCACAATAATGGCAGCCCCGAGATCAATCAGAGTGTGTGGGACAATGGTGCCATTGATGTGCACATCTACCACAGGGCTTCCAAGGTCTAAATATGTTGGACATATTACCTGCCCCAACGTTAAGTTAGACAATTACCCAATGACATTGATGGTAGGGGCATCCCTTTTTCTTCTTCCTGGATGCTTGAAGCACTTCTCCTTTATCAACTTATTATAAATGGGAACATCTTTGATTGCTTGGAGAAGGGGGATATTTACACATAGATTCTTCAATTCTCCCAGAAGTTCAGTTTCTTTTGGGGTAGGCTGGAGTGGTTGGGTTAATCTCTTAGGAAAGGGTGGATTTACTTTAAGGTTGCTTTCCTCTTTTTCTTCCTCAACCTCCCTATGTGGAGAGGGAGGTTGGTTATCAGGGAGAATTCTCCCTGATCTTAGGTTGATCTCCTGGATTTCTACAACATAAGCTGGGTATGATGTCTCTCCACTGTATGCTTGTTGAGCCTGCCTATTGTTTGGGTTCAGATTTGGCTGGGCAGGCATCTGGGGTTACTTAGGTGGAGCAGTGTGCAGGAATTGTGGTTGGGTAGGTGGTGGAGGAAATATGGCTGGAACATTGTTTAATTGGGGTCTCCACCCCTGAGGTGGGGTATTCCACTAATGTTGTGGCTGAACATAAGGTTGAAATGATTGGCTAGCTGGCTGGGATTGATATTGAGATGCATAGGACCAAGGAGGGGGTGTAGACAAGGAAGGACGAGCAGGGTGTCCCCAAGAAGGTATAGCTGTGGTTTGGTTGGGGTTGTAATATGCATGGGATGGCCCTTGCATACCCCAATGGTATGGTCTAGGCCTAGGAGGTCTCCTTTGGTTGATGTAGCAAAGCTGCTCAGTGACCCCTTCAGCTCCTTGATATACAACTTTGAGTCCAGGTAAAGAAGGGCACTTGTCTGTGGAGTGGTTTTCTTCACAGACTGAGCAAATCTTAATACAATTCAATGGACATTCGTCCCTAGGATGCCTCCTGGTGCATCTAGGACAAAATATGGCCAAGGTTCTCTTTGCTTCCTCTTGCTTCCTTTTGATGTTCATGGTGTCCAATTGCAAGGCAAGGGTTTGCATCATGTCACTTTTGAAATCTTCCAGCATATTTCCAATTTCACCCTTGATGGATAAGTTAGAGGATGATGTACTGGCCATAGGTTGACTACCCCTACCCTTTTTCCTGGCTGCCCTAGAATGGTTTCTAAAGACAGTCTTAATATCCTCATAGGGTAATTGGTAGACATCTCCTCCTGCTATCATATTTAAGGTATCCAAAAGATCTTCCCTTACTCCTCTAAGCAAGACCAACTTTAGTGACTCAGGGTCAAGTGTGCACCTGACCCTTTTGTAACTAAGCTAGAATCTTTCTTCATAGTCTTCTAGGGATTCATCTTGGCCTATGGTCATCCTAAAAATCTCTTCTTTAGTGTCCTTTGACCTACAGTAGTCCCTATATTTGTTGTTAAAAGTCTGCTGCATCTGAGCCCAAGTTGTGATGTTATCTCTAGGTAAACCCATGAACCAGCGCAATGCTACATCCTTGAGGGTAGATGGGAATAGTTTTAACTTTTTCTCATCATTTGTATAGTCATAGGTTTGACATATAACAACAAACTCAAATAGGAAAGTGTCAGGGTCCTCTGTGGTCAGGCCATGGAAATGAGGTAGAGTAGAGGGGCTTATATTCTTCATCTTAGTGTCCCCATTGGTTTCCCTGATGGGGAAGGCACTCTCAATTCTCTCTCTATCTTTCTGTCATTTTGGTTTCCAACCATTGGTTTAGTAGGAATGGGTTCTTCCTCTTCTTCTTCTTCTCTAGGTTTCTCAAATAAGGTTGCTCACCTAAAGGGTCTTCCAATTCACCGTCACTGAAGAAGAGAGAAGGTTTCCTGTTGGATGTAGTGGGGGTATTTGACAAGAATTTCCCTGAAGTGTCCCTAATCCTATGAGGCATGAAAGGAAATGTTTTTGGGTTGGTTTTTGTAATATTTTGTTAAAGCTAGAAAGTACTTGCAGAATGGAAAGGAAAGCAGATAATGACAACTGAAAGAAAGAAAGAAACTAGACTACTTTTGCAGAAATAAACTAATGGAAGAAAGTTGAAGACTAGAAGTAGAAGAAAAGAAAGTTTGGAGACTAGAAATAGAAGAAAGCAGTAATTACTTCTACTTAGACACCTCCCAAAAACAGTGCCAAAAAGTGATGAGCCTAGGTATTGCAACAATAATGCTGCAACTGCCACGACTACCAGCTTTACTTATCAACCCGGGGTTCGTACAAACTTGGAGGTGACAGTGCTATATGCACAAGTAGAAGTGAAGGTCATGCATGTTGTCACTGTTGTCTAGAAAGAGACCCCAGGGGTTCCAAGCAAAACTTCTATAGGGTGAGAAGAAGCTTAATTCTTTGATGGAAGGAGAGCAAACCTATTCTAAGAGAGAGCTACTCTACTACAGTAATGAAGAAAACATCATGAAATGCTAAACTTACACCATAACCTAACTAACCAATTAAACAACTATGCTAAGCAGAATTGCTAAATTAACACTAACCTAATGCTAATTATCTAAGTTGCAGAAGTAAAGAGCATCAAAACTAGACTAAGGTGTAACAAAGAAACTTAGGCTAAATTGGGTTTCAAGCAGAAAAAGCAATCGAAGGTCGAAATTAGTGAAAGGAGGATGTGAGGGAGCAACAGTGCATAAGAACCATTGGATCAGTCGGGTGAAAGGCAAATGAACGACGGAGATTGGATTGCAAGAGGTTACATAGATAGATGGGCGAACAGGGTTAATGAACAGGATGAACGACTGAGGTCTTATCGCGAAGGCTTAAGCAACTAGATGGATGAACAGGATGAACGCACACGATGAACGGTGGAGATCATATCGCATGGGTTAAGTCAAGGGATGGACGGACAAGGCTAACAAAGGAGATGAATGGCCGAGATCTAATCGCGGGGGTGAAGTCAAGAGATAGATGGATGAGGCTAACAAGAGCGATGGACGGCTGAGATCTTATTGCGTGGGTGAAGTTAAGAAATGGACGGCGGAGATCATATCGCGAGGAAAAGAAATGTGCAGAAATGAGGGAGCAGGTTTCTAAGGCGGTAAGTAGTTTCTCACACGCCCTTCAGGCTGTAAGCAGTTTTTGGAAATTTCACGCGATTAGCCTTACTGCGCGACACGTAGCACAAGAAAACCACTTTTCTTGTGTGCTCTCGGGCGGATAACGTTCGTGCACTAATCCGCGCGAGATTGCGTGATAGTCGTTGGATCAGGCGGGGCTGATCAACGGTGGAGATCAACCAAGCTAGTTGGCGATCGGGTGAAGCGACAACCGTTGGATCAGGCAAGGCAGATCGACAGTGGGGGTTTAAAGCGCCTAAAGGTGTGGAGGTGACGTGATGGCCGTTGGATCAGGCGAGGCAGATCGATGATGGGGACTTAAAGTTTATAAAGTGAGTGGTGGACTCCACACGAGGCAATAGTCAGAGAAAATAGTGAATCAGACGGTGATTGTGAAGGTTTGTTGGTGATCGGATGGCGATGAAGCGATGCATGAGGAACGTGCTGAAGGCAGTTTCAAATGAAAATGACAGAGTGAACCAATGCGGGTGAACAAACAACTGCTTTAAACAACGAACTCCATATGCCATGCGAGAACTAGAGACCTGTGTTTTTGGGGCTACTGAAGGGTCTCTGCCTCAAGTAATAGTCCCAAAGGGAGGAGATGAGGCCGAGACACTTGTGCACAACTTGATAGTAATCTTTTCCTCTAACTAACCTGTGAATTAAAAAACACAAATGGAAGTAAACTTAAAGCCAATGCAACTACTAAAGCAAATGAGCAGAAACAGGAAGCTATTCAAACAAATGAACAGAACCAGAAAGCTACTTAAACAAATGAATCAAAACCAGAAAACTACTTGAGCAAATGAATCAGCAAACCATGAAACTACTTAAGAAAATAAACAGAACATAACTCTTATGCTAGCAGATATGTATAATGAAGAGGAGCTTTGGCTACTTGGGTTGAGCCCTAACCCAAGAGCTTCAGCCCTCGGAGTTAACTCAGAGCTGGCTTAAATAGAACTCATTCTTATTAGAAAAACCATGGATTACAAAGCAAACTGTCACAAGTCTTTGTAGCTCAGAAATAAAACAATGTTTTAGAATAGAATTTTGAATCCTACTGAGGTTCTAAGCCTCTCTATTTATACATTTGAAGTCTAACAACTTCCTTCCCATTAGGGAGGTTTGGCTCCCAACTTAAGATAAATTGTTTTATGTCCCTTTCCCTTGCTAGGTTGTCTTTTATTCTTCACAGTGATGGTTGTGTGCATTCCGAGCTAATGGTGGAATATTCCAATGGAGGGGTAGTAAATGAGGAGGATTTACCTCCTATAGTTACTTTCCCTTGTCCCATTCGAGTCTTTACCAAGGTATTTGCCATAGTTCTTTGCTTTTATCCTTTATACCTACATTTTCCTTGCTTTTATCCTTTATTCCTGTATTACATGCACATTAGACCACAAAGCCAAATATCCAACTCTAACTCATTTCATAAACAAAATATAATCAAAAGTATGCAATAAGTTGTGAGAATAGTTGGTTTGACTAAGCTAGGAGGTGAATTAAGGCAAATTAAGGCCCATATAATTACTCAATAATGAGGCTCATCAATGAATTTGAGGTTATTGAAATAGTGGATGATAGTAACCCGTACGCCACGCTACTAGGAATTGATTGGGATTTTGATATGGACACGGTAATCAACTTGAAGAAGCGGAAGAAGACATTTCAAAGGAAATCGCTCAGGGTTGTAGTGCCACTAGACCTTGCAGAAGGAGTGCATTATACTGAACCTGTTTGCGACTTTGTAGAGAGTGATGATGATCTGGTTCATATATACAATATAACAACGCGATATGAAGATTGGATCAATCTTACAACTGATGGAGAATTGCATGGGATAGGGATAACTCCTGCACCTTAGATTCAGATGAAGAGCTTGAACATTGGCATAATCGGTTGCATGAAGTATCTACGGTCCGTTGCAATATGATGACCAAATCACTACGGTGTGTCTCGATTGAGGTAAGGAACCTTCCGAATTATGGTGGTTTGACTGATGTGGATATGTTTCTAGATGAATTTTAAAGGGAAGTACCTAAAGAACATCGATTCCAGGCACTAGAATTGGTGCTGTGAGCTATGACTTCCTGCTGGTAGGGTACGCACAAGGAGAACTTTGCAGGATGGAAGGAATACAAAAGGAGGATGAAATTATAGTTGGGTATGTTAATTCTTGGATGATAGAAAAATACAGTGGGAAGGATTATCCGCGTGATCATTTAGCATGATGACTAAGGCCCGGGGAACAGTTTCACAATTAGAATGGGTGCACATTTTCTGTCATACCTTAGGCACAATTCCAACAAATTGGTATATGGAGATGGAGCTTCACCATGGGACAGCTGAATGGGACATATTAAAGGAGAGTTTTCTATTAACTTTCATTTTTGAGGACGAGTTTGAGAGAATTGATGAAGCGCTCCAAGATATAAATGCAACTATATTCAAAACACCAATGGAGCTGATAGAATGGGCTTAGTCGGATTGGAGTACACAGCTGCGCCACACGCTAGAGTGTTACAATGTGACTGTGGATGAAGAAGAAGAAGATCCATGAAATATTACCATCCCAGAGACAAAAGGACAGCATGAAGCCAAAGGACCAAAGGTGGTGAACCCGGATATATCAGAACCTTTGAAAACTCGACAAGTAAAAATTGGATCTGAAGCAGAGCCTAAGTTCATGAAGATAGGTGACTATTGGGACGAAGATACAATTGATAAGGTAGTTGAGCTGCTGCACGAGTACCAAGATTTATTCCCAACGAAATTTTCAGATTTGAAAGGGATCATTGGAGATTTAGGTATTATGAAGATTACATTGAAGTCGGATGCAAAGCCTGTTAAGCAGAGGCCTTATCGGCTAAATCCAAAGTATAAAGAGAAGGTGCGCCAAGAACTGGATAAGATGCTGGATGCCGGTATTATTGAACTAGTAGAAGAATCTGATTGGGTAAGCCCAATGGTGGTCCAAGAGAAGAAATAGAAAGGCGAGATCTAAATATGCGTAGATCTGAGAAAGCTAAATGATGCATGTGTGCATGATTCGTTCCCAACACCATTTACTGATGAAGTATTAGAGAACGTAGGCAAACATGAGGCTTATTCATTCACTGATGGATTTTCAGGATATCATCAAATAAAGATCGTGCCAGAAGATTGAAGCAAGACAACCTTTGTGATAGAGTGGGGTTGCTTTCAATATATAGTAATGCCATTCGGATTGAAGAATGCGCCTGCAATCTTTTCCCGGGTTGTGATCGTGGCGTTCAAAGAGTTTATTCATAAATTCTTGGAGGTGTATTTTGATGATTGGACTGTGTTTGTCTTGGTGAAGCGCCATGTTGCGAGTCTGCACCTTATGCTGGATACATGTCGAAAGTATCAGATCATGCTCAAATTGAAGAAGTGCATATTTTGTGTACCCTTTGGGATTTTGCTCGACCATGTTGTATGTAAGCAAGGATTTATGGTGGACCCTGTGAAGATCGCTGTGATTGTGAATTTGGAAGTTCCTAGGAATGTAAAACAGTCGCGCGCGACCTTGGGGCACACTGGATATTATAGAAAGTTTATCAAGGCATATGCTCAGATAACCACGTCGATGGAGAAATTATTGAAGAAAGATGCAATGTTTTGCTAGGATGAATACTGTCAGCGTAGTCTGGATGTCTTGAAGGAAAAGATGGTAACTGCACATATTTTGGTATTTCCATACTAGAAGAAGGAATTCCATGTGCATGTATATGCCTCTTTCATTGCGTTGGGTGTAGTATTAACACATGCATGAGAAGGAAATATTGATCATTTGATAGCCTTCGCGAGCAGAAATTTAGCCAAAGCTGAGAAGAATTACCCCACTACTGAGCACGAAGGGTTGGTGATGGTCTTCACACTGCAAAAGTTTAGGCATTGTTTGTTGGGTGGACAATTTAAAATGTATACAGATCACTCTGTGCTGAAGTACCTGGTCAATAAGCCTGTGTTGGGGGGGAAGATCTGACGATGGTTACTGTTGTTTTAGGAATATGACTTTGAAGTGATTGTGAAGCATGGAACGTTGAATGCAGGACCATACCATTTGTCAAGAATTGAAAGGGGTGAAGAACCAAATAGTTTGGAGGAAGGAGTGTAGGATGTGCAACTCTTTGCAGTATGTGTAGCGGATGACCATTTTGCGGATATCATTTAGTTTTTAACCATGGGAACACATCTAGAAGGATATTCCACTCAGCAAAATAAGGAATTAGTAGTCCGCGATGCGAATTTTTCAGTGATTGCGGGTCACTTGTATAAGATGGGAAATGATGAAATATTGCGAAGGTATGTTCCAGATTTTGAACGCGCTAGTATCCTCATTGAAGCACATGGAGGAGTGGCAGGAGGTCACTACACAGGAAAAGTGACGTGCAGAAGATTTTATGCACTGGGTTATGGTGGCCGACATTACACAAGGATTCTAAGGCATACTGCAAGGCATGCGATGCTTGCCAAAGGACGGGGAAGCCTTCGCGAGGGGATGAGTTACCTTTAAATCCTCAGGTTTCATTGTAGATATTTGATAAATGGTCCATTGACTTCATAGGCCCAATACAACCACCAGGTAAGAAGCCGAACATGCAGTATATCATTACAGAAACAAAGTATTTAACAAGATGGGCAGAAGCACAACTAGTGAAGGATTGTACAGTTTCCACCACTGGGAAGTTTTTGTTTGAATATGTCTTAATGCGGTTTGGATGCCCTAATATATTGATGAGTGATAGGGGTACACACTTCTTGAATGAAACGAACAGCGCGATGGTTAAAGAATCCCATGTGTATCATCAAAAGAGCACTCCCTATCACCCATAGGCGAATGGAATAGTTGAAGCATTTAACAAAATTTTGGAGAGTGCATTGATGAAGATCTGCAATGCGCAAAGTAATGACTCAGATATGCGCATGCCAGCAGTGCTATGGGCATATAGGATGACTTGCAAGAAGTTGACAGGTCAAATGCAGTTTAGGTTGGTCTATGGAATTGAAGCAGTGATGCCCATGGAGTATATTGTGCCAAGCTTACCTATTGCAGCTTTGACAGAGATGGCGGATCGTGAGACCATGGAGGAACGACTGACGCAGATGATGGAGTTAGAATAAGACCGCTTTCTTGTAGCATTTCACCAGCAAGTACAAAGGGAAAATGAGAAAGCATGGAATGATAGGCATATTAAGTTGCGCAATTTCAAGAGAGATGATTTAGTGCTGCTATATGACAGTAAGTTCACCAAATTTCCATGGAAATTTCAAATGCACTAGTTAGGGCCATATGTTGTTAAGGAGATCATGGATGGTGGCGCAGTTCAACTCGTGAAGCTGAACGGGGAACCATTCCCTGGGAAAGTGAACATAAATAGGCTGAAATTGTACATAATGGCTCCTCCCCTGCGCTATGACTATATGGTAGCAGGACAGTGTTAGTAATCTAGGCAGCTGTAAAGGATTATGGGACTATAAACTACGCTGCCTGACGAGGAGATAAACATAATAGGGAGGCTGCGCGATGGAAGAAAAGAGTGCGAAAGGCGAAGCTGCATTGGATGGGCTTCGCCATGGAGGATGGTATCGCGTAGATGGGTCCAAAAGTAGCCATTGGAGTCACTATTCATGATTTGGTGGCAAAAATTCCATTAAGAGGAGTGGGTGGGCACCATTTATGGTGAAAAGATTTGAAGATCTACTGCCAAATAAGCAATTATGATAAAAAATTGGAGGGAATAGTTGGATTCAAATTCAAACCCTCCTATAAATTGGGCATGTTGGTCCGCCAAAGAACACTTTGCATCCTGAGAAATTTTTCTAAGCCCTCTTGTTGTCGCTGTATGAATCGTAAGGTTTGGGAGGACTTAATTTCTAGTTTGATATTTGCAACGTTGCCTGAAATTAACCAGAGGACTATTCTCGCGCAAATGACTGCCACAAATCCTGTAGAAGTTGTTAGTTTTGAAGCTACTGTCTCCAACGCAGCGGCACCTAAAAGAGCATGTTGAGGTAGAGTGCACTGGCACAAAGGAAGTCGAAGAATCGGCTTCCCAACATATAGATAAGCATGAACACTCAGAGCAGGAAGGAGGTGGTGGAGAGGAGCAGAGCACTCCCTTCACATTGACGAAGCGCGGTAAGGAAACAAATGTTGGAGCCAGAAAGAAGCATAAGTCAGATAAACAGGTGCGCATTGACCTGATGGTCCTCACAGAAGGGGATATCGATGAGATCGACGACAAGGTTAGAGACACCACAACAGAGTTGTGGTAACAATTTGAAAAACAATACATGCAGACGCTGGGGAGCGTGAAGAAGGATCTGTGCGAGTTACAGATCCAAACCGATAGGATTCAAGTGAGCATGGGGCAAGTGAGTAGGGTGAAAGCAAGCCTGGCGCAAGGGAGTTAGAAAGTCACAGAGCTGGAATGGACTCTGGACCTTAGAGTCATTCCCTACCAAAAGGATCGATCTGCGCGAAGTTAGAGGAAGACTGCGTTGTGTTAAGTACAGTTAAGGACACGGGGGTAAATTTGGCTACACTGCCACTTCAGACCCTCCATGCACTTCTTTAGGGGGTTTCAGACGAGCTACAGACTAGAGAGAAGCATGCCCTTACAATCATTAGTGAGTTCAAGGTAAATAATGAGAAAATGTTTGCGAAGAAATCTCAGGCTTTGAAAGAAAATGAGGAGCTACAAGCACGCAGTCAGAGCCCGGAGACAACAATAACGCAGGCATGCAAGACATTTCCAGAATTGAACATTCAGGAGGATGCTGCAGCGACAACAAAAATAAGAAACTTGGTTGCTGCGGTTCGCGCATTGAAGGATGAGATAGGTAAAGTTACATTTGATTTTCAGATGAAGATTTTAGAGCTGCAGCTGAAGTTGTAGCCAACCACTCCACCAGAGGTCTGAGAGCAAAGCGGAGCAACGATAAGGGAAAACATGGGCACATTGGATACCACAATCACAGACTGCGCGATGATGTTTGATCAGGCCATGGAGTTATGGACGAACTTGCAGGAGGACCCAAACTTGCAGAGGCTTAACACAGATATCCAGGAGACACAATGCAAGTATGACGAAGTCTGAGCGACTGCGCACACCTTGGTGCTAGCCCAATGCCTCGTGCAATTGCAGGAAGGCAAACAACTACAATCACAGATGGAAGAGCTCCAGCTGAATGAGGCCCTTCTCAAGGCTAGACTACAACCATGGATAGAGGTAGCATGTTAGCTTATTCTATCGCTTCAGGAAAAGTTAAGAACATTGTAGCAGAAATAAAGAACGATGCGCCTCACGGTAGAAGGCCCGATGACAGAAAAATTGGTAGAGGAAGTGCAACAGGCCATGGTACAAAGCTCTGCTGATATCGCAACGTTGTAGGTTGAGCTAGGTGGCCTCCGCAACAAGATCGAGGTGCCAGCCGTGTGACTTGAGGGCAAGTCACCATAAATGTGTTGGGGGCCTATTAGGATAGGGTCCCCAGGGTCAATTTTGGGTTAGTTTAACCAATTTTTGTAATAGATTTTGTAAAGAATGTAAAGTCTCCGCGAAATGTGGAAGCGGAGCCTGCAGTGAAGTAGGAGTCAAAGAGGCTTTAGCCCCTTGTTTGGGTAAGTAACATGTCGATTTTGAGACTCACCCATAGGGCACGAGACATGGTATTGTATTGGAAAATCTATATATATTTGAATCATAGCGAGTCTGGAGGGGCAACTAAGTCAAGATAGAAATTGTTTGGGCAAGTGCTAAGGCAGGAAAGCTCTATTTCCTGTACTTGGGTGAAAGGGGAAGGCTCCTATAGCTGAGTGCGCAAAGACCTCGGTAAGTCCGCAACTAAGTGCGCACACCCCTACACTTGAGTGTGCAGGGTGGAAGATGTCTATAAACTGAACGCTAAACTTCATAAAGACTGATTTTGGGACAATTATCTTGCTTTTGAGTATTATTCTTATTTCTGTTCATGTTATGCTTTATCACTCAATGATATGTTTTCTATGTAATAATGTGTAAATACTGCGCGAACTTATTGAATCTTTGATATTTATGCAAGAAATAAGTAATCATCTGTTTTCGCGAAGATAAGGGTTAATTCTATTTTGATTTTTGATGAATTGGATAGATTTGCACGAAGGAAGATCTACGATTATTAATTAGTGCGCGAAAGTGGATAGTCTTCTTCTTTAGGGTCTATAAATCCTGATCGCAGACCTTCACGAAGGTCTAGAAGCTGTTTTCTTAGAGTTATAATAGCGGAACATAGAAAGATACCGATCTGCGCGAAGGAAGATCTGAGCTACAAAGGCTTAAGATCACTTATTACACAGTCTCTAGGTGCAGAAACCTGGTTCTAGCATCTCCCAATACTGCTTTAGGTGAGACTGCAGCCTACATTATGTAGGTTGTTGCCGAAAGGGCCAACATTTAGGGTTTTGTCGGTTGGCACGAACAACTCTGAACCTGGGTCAGCCCCCCTTAAGCCAACACAAGGCAACCCATTAAATATGAAATCTATAAAGGAAAGGGTCATTGAAAGAACATGAGAGCAAGAGGATTAAGAGTAAATGAGGAATAACGGCAATAACATAATATGAAGGACTCAAAAGAAGAAGCATATTTAGAGATAAAAAGTTGCCTCTAAACCAAAGTCGTCTTAATGTTTCCTATTAGTAAGAATTCTTTTAAATTCTAACTGAGAATGCAACTCACCCTCCGTAAAAAAAATTCTTACCCAAATAAAACCCTCACTGGAGATTGGTTTTTTTATTTGAATTTTCGAGGTAAAAACTTTGTGTGTAGTGCATTTAGTTTCTCTATAATTAATTAACTACTATGTGATTAACTATTCATTATGCCAATGCTTCAATTTAATGTGATTTCTTATTTTTCAAAGTTACATCCTATAGCATTTTTTGCATCATGATAATGAATCACCATTAATTAGACCATTGGCCATTGTTTGTAGTTTAAGTTTTTACTTTAATAGATTCATGTTGGCATCCATAGCCTCATCTCTTGATTCTTTAATCACTAATCTAATTAGTTATAGAGCTAATTTTCATTGATTATTTGACGATATAGCAAATGTCCGTTGACCTCAACTAATCATGTGAATGATATATTCCTTGCATATTTCTTGCCATGTAAATCCTATTCAATTGAAATTTCCTTTAAGAGTGGCCTCGATTACTCCAATGAACTATATTTTTAGGAGTTGTTTATCTAGGTGACAATTTCTTCTGAAAAATATTTTTTAACCAAAATCTGATTGTTTTGGTGATGCAAAATCTAAAATTTATTGCATCGAGAGATGCTCTCCAACCAAAATGTAAGAGATGTTGGAATGACATGCCGTATAAACATTTTGACTAGGTCAAAATAAAATAAAAATAAAAATATCTCTATGTTAAAATAAAAAGAGCTTCAAATTAATGTAATAAAACTAAAAATTATAGGTTATTAATATTATTATTTTTACTAATTTTTGTTGGGTAGTTAAGGTAAATTTGACTTGGTGAAGTTACCCGTGGTTTTTGAGCTCCAGGTTTATGAGAAACCATGGTATCGACCCATGGTATTCAAGTGGAATATAACCTATTTAAAGGGGGAAATTAAACCAGCTTATATCCATCTTATCTTCGAATCTACCAAGGGCCGAGAGGGATCAAATCGCCTTTCACTCTAAAAGGGGTTTGCATACAAGGTTAGAGGGTAGATGTTCCCTTAGGTAAAGTTCCACTACGGTGTGCCTCAAGATACCTCAACCCATGCTAAATCACAATCTATTGGTATATCCAACTTGTAGGATACTCGATACATTCTTGGGTTATAATGGCAACCCATAAGTTTGATTCCAACATAATCTAAATTACTCTAATGAATTATTCATTACCATGGTTATATACATAAATTGATTTAAACTATGTTTTGAATAATATTTTTAGGAATCGTTGAGGTGACAATTTTTTGGGCTGTAAAATTTGAATTTTATAGTGCTTCAATCATGATTTTAAAGATATAATAGGATTTACCATCATCAAAAACCCTAGGAGACCCCAAATTCCATAGTTTAACAGCTGTAAAGATTTCCCAAAATTTATTCAAAATTGTGCTAGAAAACCCGATGTTTTCTAGACAAAATTGTTGACTAATTAAACTATATAATATTTTTATATTATATCTCAAATTATAAATATAAAAAATATAAATAATTCGAAATGATTCTTCCAAAGTTTCAATTAAAAAAAACTAAATAACTTAGGTCAAATATAATAATATAACCATGATTCTCGAAATACTTTTATGTTTATTCTCATGATGCTCTGTAGAATTTTTTTATAAAAAGTTACGAATCAATTTCTCTATATTAGCAAAGGGCCCAATTCATGTGACTTTATTGAAAAGGGGAAAATAAACATCTAGCACCAATGATTATAAAGTGTTGAATGAAGTATTTGGTTTGACTAAAATTAAAATAGGAGTAAGAAAAAGAAACAAATAATCGAACCAAAATAAAAATGGTCGATCATGGTTTGATAAGTCTTTATTAAATTAAAATGTACGAACAGTAAATATTAAAAAAATTAAAATGCAGGTAGAGTAAATATTAATGAATAAATAAATTTAATTTAATTAATAAATTGATTATATATTAAAATGCGGCAAAAGTAAATATTAATAAATAAATAAATAAAATTAAATTAACAAATTGATTATATATTAGTAGTTTTTAAGTGTGATTTTTTGAAAAGTTTTTTGGTTTATTTTTATATTTAATTTGTCTAGAATCCATTAGGGATTCATCGAAATCACAAGTTTGACGAGTGAAATTTTCACAATCGAAGTGCCTCAGGAGTTTTAGAGGGTGTTGAATCCATATATGTAGTCAAAAAACCAATTTAAACAACACAAATCAAGATTTGACCACAACGTTTTTTGCTGGATTCTAGCTAAAATTTCGCCGAAAACTTTAAAAAGTCGTAATTAAAGACAAACATTTTCTTATATTCATACATTGTATTTACTACAACCTAGCTACACATATTCAGATGGGAAGAGGGTATTTTTAAATATTTTTAATTTTCTTTTAACCAGAAATAGTGTTTATATTATATAAATCTGCATCTGGCTCGCAACAAATACGCCAAGAAGTATATAGCAACTTCTTCAAATTTTCATCATTTTTCTCTTATCAAGAGATATGCAAAATTTTCTTGTGGGGCATACGGTTGAGCGAAAAAATGGGGTTTATGTAGGTGTATATCTTACATAATTTCCCCGATAGAACACAACAATTATAAAACATAAAATTATCTATTGATAATAAAGTCCTTTATGACTATGAACCTGTTGCAGTCCTCGTTGATGACTATGAACAATTACCCTGAGGGGTTAATTTGGAAGCTCTTGACCTCCCTGCATAACATAGATCTCTTCTTTTTGCCACGAGACCTCTAAGGTCCCCCATATTTCATTAAGCATATTTACATTGGGTTAAATTAATTTTGAGTTACTAAATTATATATATATTTTTAACAAAGTCGGTTACTGGATTTCTATTCCAAAAAGAAAAGGACATGCTCCCATTATATCAAACCAAAATGGGAGAAGGATTCCTTGAAGAGAAACAGAGGGCAAACAATCCCTGTCTTCCAAGCTCTTCCCCTTTTTTTTATGAGGTTACTAATTGCACTATCCTTATAAATACTTACATACTGATTCAACAACAATTTACACCTACATAACATAAAAAAACTAGTACACGAAAGACTTTGTAGAAAAGAGAAGAATGAGGCAATTAATTTTTATTCACTGAGGGTTCCTCATGGGACTGAGGCCAGTTCTTGTTGCTTTGAGCGTTGGAGTTTTCTCCTGTCTGATTAATAAGTAAGCTCTTCAGATAATTGATTGTATCCTCCAAATGCCTACACTTTTGTTTTAGTGCATACATTTCTTTCCTCTGCTCTTCCATTTGTCTCTTTAGGAAGGAATTCTCAGATTTTGCTTCAAATTTGTAGTCTTTGACCGTTTCTCTGATCTGTTCAATCATGAATTTTTTAGCTCGACAGATTGCGTAATTTTCACACTTTGGAACATCTGCAAGCGAGTTCCATTCCATTTTTCTTGAAGGAAGAAGGTGACCGATCCAGCTGAGAGTAGAAGGGGAAATAAGAAACAGAGAGAAGAAACAAAAACAACCTCTAGACAGTCCCACAAAGACCCACAACTGCCAGAGAGAGGGAAATCGGACTCCGAAAGCAAAAGCCACAAGAGTTGCACAAAAGCTAAAGAATCTGGGAGGCAAGGGCCACTAGAGTTGCGTGGTGGCGAGGGTGACAGGAGCTACGTGGTGGCGAGGGTGACAGGAGGTGCGCGAAGGCAATAGGATCTGGAAAACACCCACCAGAGTTGCGCGAAGGAGAGAGGCGAGGCTAAATAGAGAAGATAAGCTCAATCCCCAAAGGGGCACAATGACATAGGCAGGAAAAAATATTACAACTTCTGAGACAGAGGGGAAAGAAAGGGAGGGCGAAGATGGCAGAAATAAAATAAGATGAGCGGAGGGGGAGAATATATTGCTGCGCAACTTGCCACATCAGGGAAGAGAACTTTAGCATTTCATGGGAATCTTGAGTAGCTGCAGTTCCCTTGATAGTCATAGATTGACTATCCTGTCTGTTCTTGGGGATATCCTTGGATTTCTTGATCTTATGAGATCTAACCATTCAAGATGAAGTCACTGTTTCCAACCTTGATGCTCTTTCTTTGATTGATATTCTTTGCACATTGAGGCGAGAGATCCTATGGAATTAGTTTCTGAGCAATGGAATTATCAGTTCTAGGTTCTCCCATAGGACGGTTGACAACCAGCTTCACCTGCCTTTCGGTGGTATGGTTATTTTCTCTAAGGATATGCTTGAAGGTGACTTCACCTATAAATTGCAAATTTTTCCCCACCCTTTATGTTATTTGTCTCAGGGCCTTGTTCTTGGGGGTTTTGCCTTCCACCATCAATTGGATTATTATTGAAGAGTCCCCCATTATGACTGGATTCTTCATACTTCGCTGCCTTAAGATTTCCTTTCCCAAGAGGAGGTCATATGCTTCTGCCCTGTTGTTGGATAGTTCTCCTAATCCCTATTCTTAAGTAATAGGATATTTCCCTCCTAGGTAAAAAAAGTATACCTCCCACTCCAGCCTTGCCTAGGTTGGACTTAGAAGCACCATCAAACAGTAAGTAGGGCCTATTTAAATTTTCTATCCATGTTTTGAAATCCTATTTTTTAATTCTGATTTTCCAATTCTGCATGTTATTAGGAGATTTGCTAATGTGTATTTTTTGTTGCTTGCTCATCGCACAATCAACCGGGACTCTTTCATCGTGCTGCATGTGTTTGACATCTATTGCTTTAACTCCTTTAGAGTTGATGAATTCAGCTGACATGCTCCAAGTTTTAGCGAGGACTGTTATGATATTTGTGGTGTGGTCTTTAAAGATCCTATGGTTTCTTGCTAACCAAATTTGCTAGCACATAAATGAGGGAAAACTCAACCAATATCTTTTTACTGTTTCTTTATTTTTAAAGGAATATGGATATTCTTTTCCCCAGGTTGATAAAAGTTCATGTAAACACAACGATTGTAGAATACTAACCTCTAAGGCACTAACTAGCCCTTTCCAGCAGGCCCTAGTAAAGGGGCATCCTGTAAAGAGATGCTGAATATTTTCTTCACTTCCTTGACACATAGCACAGTGTGATGGGCTTTCATATCCTTTCTTTTTAAGATTATCAGTGGTCAGTATTTTTCCTTTGAGCAACGTCCACATGAAAACTCTGATTTTTGGTAGTGTTTCAATTTTCCATGCCTCCCTCCAGTACTCCCAGCCTCAATTTCCATGCATATGTAAGGTAGCATATCCAGATTTGAATGAGAAATCCCCTCCATCAGGATCCCATCGAAGGGAATCTTTTGAGTCTAGACTTAGTGGAGTATCCCCCTTAAGATGTGAGATTAGGGACTTCCACTAAGGGACAAGGCCATGAGGGAGGTTGAGAATCCTCCAATCTCCCCATTCTCCATCTCTCCAAAGATATATGTCATCCAGAGTAATGATTCCTTTTGTTTTCATCCATCTTCTTAGGTCCTGAAGATTTTCTTGGCAGGCTATAGGCTGATTTCCCATTATTCTATCCTTCCATATTTTGATGAGTTTACCATTACCAAGGATATTAGAAGAGTTTTATTAAATGAGGGAAATACTTTTTTAATCAGATTCCAGACCTGGGAGCAGGACCTGATTGGATAACCTTTTATCAATAAGATAGTTCTATAGTGGTTCATGTATTTTTCTTCCAATATTTACTTCCACCAACTGTTCTCCCTTGTTATAAATCTCCATGTTATTTTTTCTCCTAAAGCCAAGTTCATTATCCTTGGGAGTCTTATTTTCAACCCACCTTTCTCATATGGCAGAGTTACTTCATCCCATTTCACAAGGTTGTGCTTCTTTGTGTCCACTTTACCTCCTTTCCATAGGAACCCCCTGATTACTAGCTCAATTTGTTTGTGTATACTTACTGGGGATAGTAATGTTGCGTACTATTAAATTGGGAGAGCTGGGAGTAGGGCCTTAATTAGTACCACCCTTCCTACAATATTGAGCCAGATCATTCCCCAATTCTGCACTTTTTTTTTTCATTTTCTCAATGTACTTATTCCATATTTCGGTCTTCAAATTTTCTTTTGAGATCGGGAGTCCAAGATATTGGAAATGGCTCCATTTTTCTTGAAATGGGATTTCCAGAATTTCTGAGATTTTTTGGAGAGTGCGAGAGGGTGTGTTCCATCCAAAGATTCTGCATTTATGATTATTTAGTAGTCCTCCAAAGGCTTCCAAAAAACTATTTAGAACCTTTTTTATTCTTCTTGCCATTATGCAGGAGGCCCCTCCCATGACCAAGGTGTCATATGCAAATAGGGAGTGGTTTATGCTTTTAACTTCAGGAGAGATTGAGAATCTTGTGATAGTCCTATCTTGTCTACATTTCTCAAGACTTCTACTCAGTGAGTCCACCATTATGATATATAAAAAAGGAGAGAGAGGACAGCCTTGGCGAAGCCCCCTTGAGCTCTGAAAATATTCACTTGGTCTTCCATTGACCAATGGTGCAATCCAAGGACCCACAATACAGGCTTTTATTATATCTATTGCCTTTTTTGAGAAACCAAATCTCTGTAGGACAGTAGCAAGAAAACCCAGGTTGACCCTATCGAATGCATTAGCCATGTCGAGCTTGACAATCATTTCTTTTTCTTTTTTCATTAGGCTAGAGTGCAAATCTTCCCGCACTATTAGAATGTTGTCGAGGATTTGTCTTTTTGGGACGAATCCTCCTTGATTTTATGATATTATTTCTGGAAGCAATACTTTTATTCTATTTTCCAGAATTTTTGTTATGATTTTGTAGGAGGAGTTACACAGAGAAATGGGCTTGAATCTACTAAATGAGTTAGCATTTGACTCTTTTGGAACAAGGGCAAGGAAGGAAGAGTTTGTGAATCCTCCAACCTTGAATTTCCCAAAAACATTTCTAATCATTCTTATCAAATATTTTTTAATAATGATCCAATGTTTTTATAGAAGGAAATAGGGAACCCATTCGGGCCTGGGGCCTTATCCGGATGAAAATCCCAAACAACAACTGCAACTTCCTTTTCTTCAACTGCTCTTGTGAGTTCATTGTTTTCTGCTTCACTGATTTTCTTGGGAATATGCTGAAGATAATCTTCATGCTCGTTATTTGATGCTGGGGATGATAATAGATTTTTATAGTATCTGTAAGCCTCCTTCTTTATTTCCTCTTGACCTCTGACTTCTTTGCCTTCGTTATCTTTTATGTTGTCTATTTGGTTTTGATTTCTTCTTATCCTGACCGCATTATGGAAGAATGTTCTTGTCTCTTGCTTTGAGCCATAGACTTCACGATTTTAGCCGCCACTCTTCTTCTTCCTTTCTGTTTTGTCTATACATCTCCCAATATGCCTATTTTTCTTGCCATGTAATCTCCCACATTTCCTCTTGTTGGTCTTTTTCCACTTGGATTCTATCAATTTTTTCTGTTATTTCTAGCTTTCTTTTTTGTGTTTCTATTTGGTTAAACCTTGCACACTGTTTTAGTTCTCTCCTTGAGGATTTTAATTTAGTTTCCCAAACATAGATAGGAGAGCTAGTAATTGATTTTGTCCATTCTTCAACAATGATTTTTTAAACTTCTTCACTGTCATTCCAAGTGGAGTTGAATCTGGAAGGGACTGGGCCAAGATTTTCTAACTTCCCTAGGGTGAGAGCCACCGATTTATGATCTGATGCTATATTTTGGATGATTTTGGATTTAATCTCACTAAAGGCATTGGCAACTTTGTCTTGTATTAGAAATCTATCCAACCTTTCATTTATGTTATTTTTCCCAATTCTTTTGTTGCTCCATGTATACTTTCCATTTCTAGGAGGCATGTCCATTAATTTGCATGCTTCCATAATAGATTCTAACATTTCCCTATATGGATTAGCATTGTATATTCCCCCGAATTTCTCCTCTGCGCTCAATACCAGATTGAGATCTCCTCCTACTATTATGCCTCTGATTTGGTCCTGCATAAGATAATTTTTTAAGGTGGACCAACAAACTTCCTTATCCCTGTAATGGTTTGGGGCATAAATATTTATAATACAATATTTCTCTTTTGTTTCTTCGGTTTTCAAGTCTGTTTTTATCCATTGCAACTCTTTTTTTTGCTGAATGAGCTCCCAATTTTCGGTTTTCCATAGTGTGCATATTCCTCCCGAGGCTCCGGTCACTAGAATTGAGGTTCCTTGATAATTTTTTGTTTTTTGTATCATTGTTTCCATTTCCTTTTCATTTGTCTTTGTCTCCTAAATCATAAAGATATCTGGTTTCTCTAAAGTTATTAAATATTTCATTGCCTTAATTTTTGGCATACTTCCCATTCCTCTGCAATTCTAGGAGACTATATTCATTATCACTTGATGTTATGGGTAGAGGGACCTTTCCCTCTGATAGGGTGGGCGATTTTATCCTTATTTTTTTCCAAGAAAGTATCTAGAGGTTGTTGGGTGCCCAAAGCCATTTCCTTTGCTGCAACTTCATCTCTAATTTCTCTATTGGTTTTTTTGCTTGCCCTTTTAGGGTGGTCGAGAGAGGAGCTCTTTGGAGAGGGTACGAGTGATTATTCGGTCGAAGGAGGAGGGGAGAGGGCCTTGGGAGGGGATATGCGAGGAAGGGGAGGGGATGGGTAGAAGAGGGGGGAGGAAGGGGGAGGGGATGGGAGATTAGGGTTTGCAAGGGAGCCAAAGGGATTAGAGACCAAAAGATCCAATAAGGGGGGAGGGATTGAAGACAGAGGGAGCGAGGCTGAGGGAGAGGGGGGGGGAGGGGAGGGTCGAGGGAGGGAGAATGGAAACTGAAGAGGGTTTGGGTTTGGTTGTTGTCTTTTTCTTCTTGACATGCTCCCATTTTGGTTCTTGGTTTTCTATTTCTTCTATTTCTTGATTTTTAGTACATCTATTTTCAAAATGACCATATTCATGACATACCTTTCATTTGAACAGAATTCGTTCGTAGTCTAGCTGTTGAAAGTGAACCCAACTATCCACTTTGATCTTGACTGCTTTTGGAAGTGCTTTCCCTAGATCTACTTCTACACATATTCTCACACAGGCATGCATGTTTTCCTTTGGCTCACTTCTGTCGATATGTTTCCCCACTGCATTTCCTATTGCTTTAACAGATTCATCTCCCTAGCAACGTAGAGGAAGATGGGGAAGCCTCACACATACTGGCACTGAATTTTGCACGTCCAACTCTGGATCAAAGTCCGCAGTCCATCTGTTGAGATAAGGCCCTCTTGAATCCATGAAATATGGCCCATTTCCGAAGATTAAATCTCTGTCCTCTTTCGTTTCAAAGTGGAAGGTAAAATATCCTCTTCTACAAAATCTGATGGAGATTTTCCCCATGATAGATGGGGCCTAGTTTCTTTCTACCCATTGGAGGATCGAACGGGGAGAGGGCTAGAGACCAGTAAACTAACCTACCAAACCTCATTCAGAGAGGGATAGAGCTGCGCGGCGAGGAAGGGAGGGAGGAAGAATTATTTCAGGTATTTCATCAATTTTCTTAACAAACTTTGATATGGATGGTCTGGGACGAGATGGTTCCAAGGAGGAGAGAACAGAGGCAAAGGCTTCCACATTTTTTTCCATCTGAGCAGATGAGACAAGAATTGATGCACCCTCAAGAGGAGTCTCCGCATGTTCCATCGCGTACTAGTCGAGGGTAGCAAGCCTTGGGAGTAAGGGGCCTCGGGAGCCGAAGGAAGAGGTTGCGCTCAGAGATTGAATTCGTTAAGGTGGGAGCAAAGCGCGCGCACAATTTTTAAATCATTTCCCTTATATTATGATGTTGAGTTACTAAATTATATTAAGGGATAATTGATGGCCTAATTTGGCCATTGATGCACAATTATCTTAGTATAAATTTGCATCCATCAATATCGAACTTGTCTGCTTAATTCTTATGGTCCCATAATACATGAAAGTATGAAATTGATGGAATATCTTTTGTCATTTTTGTGCTCTTTTCATGATATTTTCCAAATATTTTTCATTGGTCATTGAGTCTTTAACCAAATGCTGCAAACTAAGGAGAGTGTCTCATGCGATTATGAGCTATTTTACCCACTTTTTTTTTTTTTTTTTAACGATAGAGACCTTGGTAAATATCATGAATCATTGCTTGATTATTTTTCATATGACCAAGTCCCCATGAGTACCTGATTTTTTTCATTCTCGGGGCCATAAAGAAACATTCCCCCTCTTGCCACCCCTAATTAATCTTAAAATTCATTGCATTGAGAGGCGCTCTACAACCCAATATAGGGGAGATGTGTAGGCATAGTGTAATGTAAGTATGCGAACATTTGTTAAATGTCCGAAAATTTTATATATATAATTTTGGCTACAAATATTATAGTTAATATTCAAAATAAAACATATATAAATGTAAAATGCAAAACGTAGCGTAAAATGTGAAATGTAAGGTACATAACTAACATTTTGATTAGAAGAAATTGGTTTGTCTATAATATAAAGTTAACATATTATTTTTACCTTAACAAGTTATTTCTTTATATATTATTATTGGTATAATGAAAAATATTGATTATTATTATTCTAATATATTTTTTTCCCTAAAAAACCTATATTTTCACTCAAAATTGAAAGAGAAATACATTTTGTATATGCACATGGAGAGTGCATTCTAGGAACTACCCAGATCCTATAATGGCGAGAAAAAATAGGCACGCAAGCCCGCCACAAAAAAACCCAACGAGTGTAGTATAAAAAAGCCAAAAAACCTAGCAAATGGGATATTGGCAAAAAAAAACTAAGTAAAATTTGGGCACAAGATGCCCAGATGGGCCCAAAAAATATGCCTAGGGTATGCCTTTATTAAAAAAATAGGCAGAGGCTCCAGAAAAATCATGACAAACCCTAGACGGAACGACACTGGAGGAATTAAGGACAAAGACAGACTAGGTACAAAATGACCAAGCCCACCACCAGAAGAGCAACAACCAATTACATCTGCAATCCTCAACATGGAGGAGGCATGATCTAGGGTTCATATAGACAAGGAATCCACCAACAAACCCACTCCCCCAACTCCCCACACACAGCCATAAGAGAAAACACACACTATCACCAGGTTGATGAAGCCACGAAACCTCGAAAAATAGACCACGAGCACCACTTCACGAGGAAACAAAAAGAAAATCAAAGCATCTCGACTCCGAAGGTAGCATTAGGCAATAGGAAACACCTGTAGCAAGAGAGGCACAAACGAAGCAGAGTGATGAGAGGTAGAAAGGAAGAGAGGGCTACAACGACTAGGGTTCCAACCACCGAGCCATTATTGTTCCAATATATTATAACAATGATCATTTCCATTATAAGTATTATTATATTAGACCTTACATATATTATTGATTACATAGAGTGACAATTCTTGATCATATGGAGAGAGAGAGAGAGAGAGGTGGGAAAGAGATATGGAGTTGGAGGGGAAGAGAGAGGGAGATAAGAACAAAGACATAGTGAGATAGAGGTGGAGAGAGAGACGGAGTGACAAGGGAGAGATGGAGAGAGGAGAGAAGGGAAGAGAGTGAGGGAGGAGAGCAAAGAGAGAGGGAGAGAAGAGGAAGATAGAGAGAGTGAGACACAGAGATGGAGGGGAGAGAGAAGAAGAGAGTGAGGGAGATAGTGACAAAGCTAGAGGGAAGAGAAAGAGAGAGAGAGAGAGATGAGGGGTAGAGAGAGGGAGGTGGGAGAGAGAGGGAGAGAGAGGAAGGAAGAGAGAGAGGAGGGGAGAGAGAGAAGGAGAGAGGGAGGGAGAGAGAGATAGAGATGGAGTTGGATGGGGAAAGAGAGGGAGGGAAGAACAAAAACATATAGAGATAGAGGTGGATAGAGAAAGGGAGTGATAAGGGAGAGATGGAGAGAGAGAGTGAGGGAGAGAGGAGAGAAGGAGGGGACAAAGAGAAAGAGAGGAGAGGGAGAGAAGGGGAATAGAGAGAGAGGGATACACACAGGTGGAAGGGGCAAAGAGGGGGAGAGAGAGGGAGAGATAAAATGAGAGATGGAGGGAGATAGTGATGGAGTTGGAGAGAGAGAGAGAGAGAGAGAGAGAGAGAGAGAGAGAGAGAATGATGGGGAGGGAGGCATAGGGAGGTGGGAGAGAAAGGAAGATATAAAGGACTTGAGAGAGAGAGGAGAGAGGGAGTGAGAGAGAGAGATGGAGTTGGAGAGGGAGAGAGAGGGAGGGAAGAAGAAAGACATAGAGAGAGGGAGGTGACAAGGGAGATATGGAGAGAGAGTGAGGGAGGGATGAAGAAAGACATAGAGAGAGGGAGGTGACAAGGGAGATATGGAGAGAGAGTGAGGGAGAGAGGATATCAAGAAGGAGGAGAGAGAGAGATGGAGAGGAAGAGGGAGGAAGAGAGAGATATATACATATGGAGAGAGATTGTGCATGTTTGGGGGGTGATATATAGAGACAAAAAAGGAGAGGAGAAGGGAGATAGAAATATAGATAGATGGGGGGGGAGAGGGAAGAAGAGAGAGACATAATGAGGGAGGGAGGGAGAGAGAGAGCTTGGGGGGTGAGATAGAGAGACAAATAAGGAGTTATGGAGGGAGATATATGTATAGATGGCGGGGGGAAGAGAGAGAGAGAGAGAGAGAGAGAGAGAGAGAGAGATGTAGAAATTTGGTGATAGAATTGCAATGACTCAAGAAATTTTAATCTACGCAACTGACCTTCCACTAGTTCCTCCAACTATTAGAACTAGTTTAACTGAACTCAACTGGGTATAACTGAACTAGATTAGTAAAATTTAGCACATGCTTAACTAAAATCCAAGCCCTCTAACTCGAATTTACTGAGATAACTGAGTGACAAGAGCCATGTCACACAAGTTAACTGAATCCAAGTTGTTCGTTGATGTGGAAATTTGAATTTTCTCAATTTGGCCAAGGCAAAGTCTAATTGAGACTTTCTTGCTGCACTTCTCAACACTCCCTCTCAACAGGAAAGGGATTATCAATCACCCATATCCTGCACATGTGGAACTCGAACTTCCCTCTTGACAAAGCCTTTTTCAACATGTCATCATCTTGTTCCTATGTTAGAATGTATTGTAACAACATTATTCGCCTCTACACACAGTCCCGTAAATGGTGATATTAGATATCTATATGCTTGGATCGATCGTGAAATATTGGATTCTTAGAGAGCTTAATGCAACTCTAATTATTACAATAGATCACAAATGGATCCATCATCTGACCAAACAATCCTACAAGTATCTTTCTCATCCAGATCCCCCAACATGTTGCTTGACTTGCAACCAGGTATTCTACTTCTTCCAAGTTGAGCGCCACAAATCTATGCTTCTACTATACTAGGAAATTGCTACAAACGCAACACTAAAAATTCCACATGATGTACTCTTTCGGTTAGATGGACACCCTTCCCAATCTACATTTGTGAAGCCACACAACTTCACTCCCTCTGTCCGTCTGTACCAAAATCCATACTGGGTAGTGCCTCTGGGGTACCGTAAAACATGCTTCATTGCCTTTGAGTACAATTTGGTTGGCCTAAACATAGCTTGGATTAGTTGGTTGACTGCATAACACATACCTAGTCATGTGTTCGCAAGATACATTGGTGAACCCACTAATGACCAATAGATGGTGGCATCCACCTCTTCACTTGAATTGGTAGTCTCCTTCCTGCAGTTGGTTGCTAGAGGTGTCTCCATGAGTTTACAACTCTCTATGAAAAATATTTGTAGTATCTCATTGGCATACTTTCCTTGAGACACAAACAATTCCCCATCACCTTGCCATAATTCCAACCTGAGGAATTAGTGCATGGGATCCATGTCCTTCATTTAAAATTCCCTTGAAAGGTCCTCCTTGCAAGAGCTGATCAACTTCTCATCACCTATTAATATTAAATCATCAACATATAAAAAAATGATAAGCAATTTACCTTCTACCAAATTATGATAGAGCTTCGCATCTACTTCACTTTTAGTGAAGCCTAAACCAATGAGATAACTGTTGATCTTGGTGTACCAAGCATGGTGTGCTTGTTTGAGACCATACAATGCTCGCTTGAGTGTGCACATATGAGACTCCTAATCAAATGTCTCAAAACATTTTGGTTTCTCGATGTACACCTCCTCCTCAATAACACCATTGAGAAATGTTGTTTTTACATCCATATGGTGGATCTTCCACCCCATCAGCGCAACTAGTGCAAACATTGATCTAATGGATGGATACCTTGCTACAGGAGCAAAGGTTTCCTCATGGTCAATTCCCTCAACCTGAGAGAATCCTCTGTCCACAAATATAGCCTTATGATTCTATATGCTTCCATCTACTGCATGGTTAACTTTGAAGATCCATCTCAAACCCACAACTGATTTATTTTCCGGTCTTGGGACCACTTCCCAAACACTGTTCTTCATGATGGATTCATATTATTCCACCATTGCATCAACTCAAACTGATTTCTCAAATTCTTCCTCAAAATAGGATGGCTTAGTCTCTACAAGCTCAATCATTAGAGCCATGTATCCAATGTACCTCTTAGGTGTCCTCTTTTTCCTGCTAAATTTGAGGGAGCTCCCACATTCTTCCTTGCATCCTACACAAGTATATTAGCTTCTGCTATGAAACCAGCTCAAGAAAAAGATAGAAAAGATAGATCAACGCCTTAAAATTCAGCCTCTTCGAGGGGACAACCTCCTTTACATTACATAAATGAACAATTCTTGGATGATTCAAATGACAAAACCTCCTTTCTATATATAGGAGTCTAAGGAGTCACAATATAACCCATTTGACCTAACAATAATAATATAAAGCCACAAAAATAACAATAGAGGGATTCTATGGGGCACAGTAATAACAATATGGGGACAATAGGGGCACAACAATATTAATAAGGGGTACAACTACAATAGTAATGGGGTAATCACTAGTATTATAGGGACCCAACATGCCCCTATCCTTCAAAAAAGTGTTGTCCTCAATGCTTGAGTAGTTCTGGATGCTTCTGTATAAAATTCTCATCCTCCCATGTGGAATCTTCAGCGGATAAGTTCTTCCACTTGATAAGATACTCCGAAATTGATCGATTTCATAGCTATCGAGTTCTTGTTTCTGTGATTGCTTCCGGTTCCAATATAATTTTTCCTTCCTTGTCAAGTTCTGGCAATATTGTTTGAACTAGGAGCTTGTCACCTATAACCTTTTTTAAACATGAAACATGGAAAACTGGGTGCAATCGAGAAGCTGCAGGAAGCTCCAATTTGTATGCCATAGTACCAATCTTTTGCAACACCTTGTACGGACCATAATACTTTGGTGATAATTTATTATCCTTCTTAGCTTGCTTGAGGGACATTTGCTTATATGGTTGTAGCCGTAGGAATACCCAATCACCTACATCAAAACTTCTTTCGCTGCGATGTTGATCTGCCTGTTGTTTCATTCTATTCTGTGCCAACATAAGGTTATCCTTTAAGAGTTGGAGGACTTGTTGTTGATGTTCGATGTGATGTTCCACTGCTTGAACCTTAGAATTTTCTCTTAAATATGATGTGATGGATGGTGGCTGATACCCATAAAGTGCCATAAATGGGGTCATTTTTGTTGCTGTATGGAAGGAAGTGTTATACCACCATTCAGCCAGAGGCAACCATTTGACCCATTGTGTTTGTTTATCAGATACAAAGCAATGAAGATATCCTTCCAAACATTTGTTTACTATCTCAGTTTGCCCATCAGATTGAGGATGATAAGATGAGCTATGAGCTAACTGAGTACCAAGACAAGAAAATAATTCTGTCCAAAAATTTCCAGTGAAAATGGGATCTCTGTCACTTACAATAATCTTTGGGTTTCCATGTAGCTTTTGAATTGTTTCCATAAATGCAGTAGAAACTGTACTGGCTTTAAATGGATGTGATAATGCACAAAAGTGTGCATACTTGGTAAGTCTGTCAACTACCACCATGATGACACTCTTTCCCTCAGACTTGGGTAAACCTGTGATAAAATCCATTGAAACCTCCTCCCAACGTTGGCTTGGAATGGATAAAGGTTGTAATAGACCTGGTGTCTTAATTGTTTCAACTTTATTTTGTTGGCAAACCAAACATTCCGCCACAAACTTTTGAATATTTGATTTAAGGCCATCCCAAAAAAATTCCTTCTTAACCTTGTGGTAAGTTTTTAAAAATCCTGAGTGCCCTCCTAAGGGAGAAGTGTGCAATTCCATAAGAATCTTTTGTTTTAGCTGGGAATTCTTACAGAGGTATAAGCGATCTTTGTACCATAACGAATCATTTTGCCAGCTAAATGTATCAGACGTACTGGAATCTTGTTGTAATTTTCGAATAAGTGCCCACACTTCTTTGTCATTCTTCCATTCCTCCCTTGCTTCATTTATCCAATCTGGTTGGATAATAGAAATGGCGCACAACAATGCTTCCACATCCTCATCCTTTCTTGAGAGTGCATCTGCCACCACATTTTGCTTCCCTTTTTTGTAGATGATTTCAAAGTCATAACCCAACATCTTTGTGACCCACTTTTGTTGCTCTTCAGAGGATAATCTTTGTTCTAAAAAGTATTTAAGGCTATCATGATCCGTTTTTACCTTGAAGTGTCTTCCCATTAGGTAGGGTCGCCATTTCTTAAGTGCATGGAGTATTGCCAACATTTCCTTCTCATAAATAGCTTTGTGTAAAAACTTTCCCTTGATTGGATGACTTTCAAAAGCAATGGGTCTTTCATCTTGCATTAAAACAACACCAATTCCATTTCCTGAAGCATCACATTCCACAATAAAGGTTTTTGTGAAGTCTGGTGTAGCTAAGACCGGTGCTTGGCACATTGCCTCTTTAAGATGTTCGAAGGCCTTTGTTGCTTTTGGAGTCCATGAAAATGCATCTTTCTTCAATAATGTTGTTAGAGGTGCTGCTATTCTCCCATAATTCTTAACAAACTTGCGATAATACCCTGTCAACCCAAGAAATCCTCGCAGATGCTTTATGGATGTGGGGATTTTCCATTCCTTAATGGCTTTAATTTTGCTAGGGTCTACCTTAACTCCTTCATGAGATACAATATGACCCAGATATTCCACCTCTTGTACTCCAAAGAAACATTTGGATCTTTTTGCATATAATTGTTTCTCCTCCAATATTTGTAGCACCCTGTCAACATGTTCAACATGATCCTTCCAAGACTTGCTGTAGATTAGTATATCATCAAAAAATACTAACACAAATTTTCTAAGGAATGGTTTGAAAATTGAATTCATCAAACCTTGAAATGTTGAAGGTGCATTGGTAAGGCCAAAAGGCATGACCAAAAATTCATAATGACCCTCATGAGTTCTAAATGTTGTTTTCAGAATGTCTTCAATCTTCATTTTGATTTGATGATATCCTGAATGAAGATCCAACTTGGTGAAGTAAATTGATCCATGCAATTCATCCAGTAATTCATCAATGACAGGAATGGGAAACTTATCTTTAATAGTGAGCTTGTTGAGCTCCCTATAATCCAGACACATGCACCATGATCCATCCTTCTTGTGCACCAATACTACTGGAGCAGAGAAAGAACTTTGACTTGGTTGAATTATACCAGCCTCTAGCATTTCTGCAACCATACGTTCAATTTCACTCTTTTGGGCATAGCGATATCTGTATGGCTTGATGTTTGGAGGAACACTTCCTGGAATCAGATGAATAGCATGATCATGATCATGAATAGGTGGGAGACCTTTGGGAGTCTCAAATACCTTGGAATGATTGTCCAAGACTTTTTGGAGATCTGGAGAAATAGATGATTCCAATTTGGAAACATCTAGCAAACATAATTGTGCAATTACACCTCTTTGTTCCATTTTAGAAGCTTTGTCATACCGTTAAAGCTGATTATCTTTCCCGGTTTCCCTGCAATACCCCTTAATTCAACTTCCTTTCCTTCCACAGAAAATTTCATGAAAAGTTCTTGAAAATTAAAAGCTATTGTACCCAAGGATTGTAGCCATTGGACTCCTAGTACAACATCAACACCTCCCATTGGAATGGAAAGCATTGGGCTAGTCAATACATATTCTCCCATGGATAGCTTGATATTATGGCACTTTCCAAAGCAATTTATTGTTCCTCCATTTGCAAACATCACTTGACACTCTAGTGCTGGATATAAGAAGCAATTCAATTCTTTTGCTACCTTACAATGAATAAAATTGTGGGTACTTCCTGAATCAATCAACACTATTACCTTTTTCTTCTTGATTTGTCCTTCTATCTTGATGGTTTGAGGAGTGGTAATTCCCGCCAATGCATTACAAGATATGGTAGGATTCATTTCTTCTTTATCTAGGCTTTGTTCCTGGAGTATATCCTCTTCTTTTGACCTTTCTTGCTCCTTTTCTTCTTCCTCTTCACAATCTATGTAGAATAATTTCTTCTCAGCACACTTATGACCTTTAGTGTATTTGCTATCACAACTGTAACAAAGCCCTTTTGCTCTTTTTTCTTCCAATTGTTGTGGTTTCAACCTTATAGGTTGTGGAAGACTAGGGGCAACAACACTTCCATCTTTATAGTTGTGAGTGGTATGCTTCCTGGTTGCCATAATTTTGCTTTCCATTTTTCTTGCTAACCTGAATGCCTTCTCTAATGAATCAAGTTCCAAAAGGCGAACATCATGTTGGATATTATCCTTTAAAGTCCCTATGAACACATCAATCCTATGCTCCTCTGGAATATATTTTACTCTTATGTTCAATTTTTGGAACTCCTCAATGTGCTCCATTATTGAACCCTTTTGTTTGAGACTTATCAATTGGCTAAAAAAAGTGTTGCTTTTTGTATCCTCATAATGTGCTGTCAATTGTTCCGTAAAAATTGCCCAAGTGATAATTTGTTTACGAGAGCAAAGCCATTGATACCATACAAACTGATTTGGTTCCAAATATAAAGTTGCAATACGTACCTTTTGTGTGTTTTGCACATTATTGAGATCGAAAACTTGCTCCATCTGTAATATCCATGTTGCGGGATCCTTGCCATCAAACTTCCTCATATTGATTTTTGGAATATGGTGGGTCTTCGATCCCACATTAGAGTCTATGAAATCATGATTAACATTTCTTTTGTTCGCATCATGAGTTTCCTTTACTACCTTTTCACCATTAGTAAGTATTTCTTGTAGAAAATTTGTCAAATCTGTCTTCAAATCTATCTTCAAATCGTCCATCTTAGATTCCATGCCCTTTATCTTAGCTTCTATTAACTTTTGTGAGAGTGACATTTGTTGCACCTGGTCTTGTAATTTTGATATATCATGTAGCATTTCTTCCTCTTATTCATGAGTCATGCTGGAGCTTTCAGGTTTCTTACTAGGTGTTTGCATTTTCTTTCCTCAGGGCATCAGTTACCAATAATAATGCTCTACTATGCCCTTTGAATTCCTTCAAATTAAATTTTCAAACCAGGCTTAAGCAAAAATTTAAAAAAATCTACACACCTTTTTTCACTTCATAGGAGCTCGATATTGCCTTTGATGTACCTCTGTACTTTCGAATCATCCAGTTTTGAAATTGCGACCTGCAGTAGTCCTCTGTGTCCTCTTTTAGTACCTTCTTACGAAATTTCAATCCAATGCTCAGAGAGAAAGTTATGACGATTTTCCCCAGGTCACCTGTTTGGAATGTAATTCAGGAGTCTGTAAAAAGACCAACTTCCTCAGATCATATCTCCACAAATATAGCACAAAAATCTCTAAAATTCATACCTGAGATTTAGCGCGATGTCTTCTCAAATGGGTTTTTTTTTTTAGCTTCTGAAACATCACAGCAAAAAAATTATAGCAAAAATGCCATGATGACCTGTTTGGAGTAGCGAAACCCTAGAATCCAAAGCTCTGATACCAAATGTTATGAAACCAGCTCAAGAAAAAGATAGAAAAGATAGATCAACGCCTTAAAATTCAGCCTCTTCGAGGGAGAAACCTCCTTTACATTACATAAATGAACAATTTTGGATGATTCAAATGACAAAACCTCCTTTCTATATATAGGAGTCTAAGGAGTCACAATATAACCCAACCAACCTAACAATAATAATATAAAGCCACAAAAATAAAAAATAGAGGGATTCTATGGGGCACAATACTAACAATATGGGGATAATAGGGGCACAACAATATTAATAAGGGGTACAACTATAATAGTAATGGGGTAATCACTAGTATTATAGGGACCCAACAGCTTCCCTAGTTCTTTTTCTGCCTTCTTTGGATGGTTATGCTAGAGTGGATGTCTCCACTCTTTGCTCCTCTATTTTTTGCTACTACACAACTTCTCGAGGCTCCTCCTTTGGAGCTAAAATCTCCTCTTCTACTGGGATATGAAGCTCCCTCTCAAGAGACCACCGCATCGCTTTCTCCTCATCAAAATTTACATCCCTTCACACAATTTTCATTTTGAGGGAAGGTAAGTACACATGATAATTATGTGGAGTTTTGGTGTAACCACAAAACTCCCAACTCTACTATCGGCTCAAGCTTCTTCCTCGAATCTTTGGAAACATAACAGTAAACAAATGCTCCTGAAGAGAGACACATACAACTTTCTCCCCGACAAATCCTCCTCCGATGTAATCATACCAAGAATATGATGAGAACTCTCTGGTAGACTACTATGTTTCATGCCTCTACTCATAAGTGTAGTGGTATGCCTTGGTCATGTATCATATATCTTGCAACTCCAATAGTTCTTTGAATCTTTCTCTCAACAACCCCATCCTACTATGGGTTGTGGGTTGTGGGGTGCTGTCTGTTCTCTTCAAATGCTTTCTTTCGAACATAACTCCTTAAAGTCATTCGAAACATACTTACCTACATTCTTGCTCCTGAGAGCCTTCACCTTCTTGCCAGCCTCTTTCTTAATTAATGCCTTGAATTCTACAAACTTTGAGAATGTATCATCCTTCTTATGCATGAAGAAGATCCAACACTTGAGAAATCATCAATAAAAATAACAAAAAAATTGTGTTTGGTAGTGGAGGCCATTGATAAAGGTCCACAAACATCAGAGTGGACTCTTTCCAACATTGCATGTGCTTTGCTGTCTCGCTAATGGAATGTGGATTTCACATACTTCCCTAAGGTACAATCTTTGCAAACACCTTGCTTCTCAAGTGCTCCTTTAGGAAGGCCATTAGTTTTTGCTACATAATTTTCAGGGTGCCATGATGCAAATGGCCCAATATCCTATGCTAAAGTGCACCGACATAACGATTGTGTACTTTCTCTACCTTACTTCTTAATGTAACACAATCTTCTACATCCAACTTGTACAGGTTCTTCACCCAAACCCTAATCTGCTTCACCTGTCCAGTGGTTATGTGTCTCAGGAATGATTTCCCTTTGCTGAAGATCACATCATAACCACGATCTTCCAAAATTTTGACAGAGATGAGATTATTCTTTAGGCCTGGAACAAACATGACATCTTTGAGGTGAAGAGGAGATCCCAACTCCCTCTTAAAGTCTACTCTACCAATCCTTGTATCACTGCACCTTCCATCACCCCCAAGCTCAATATTCATATGGTGATCTTTCTCCTTCATGTCACTGAAAAAATATCTACACCTTGTCATGTGGAACGAGACACCTGAGTCCAAGTACCACACACTTCCCATCATAGTGTTATCCATGTATGCAATAAGGGTGCAGTATAGCTCAATCTGTGAAGCCAATGCCTCACTTGCTGCTCCTCTTGAGTTCTTCTTGACATACCTTTTGTGTGGACACTTTGTAGCACAATGCCTGACTTCATGACAATTGAAGAATTTTATTTTGGACAAGTCTTTCTTCTTCCCCCCTTAGCTGGATTTTGGTTTGGTTTGAGATTTCTTCCCTTTTCCCTTCTTTCCCTTTCCAAGGAATGAATTTTTTTATTTATCCTTGCCCTTGGATGAGGTTCCATCTCTGGTATTCTTTCCGATATCTTCTTTTACCAAATTAGACCACAAGCATTCCCAATTCGGTAATTTCTCCCTTCTATTCGTCAAGTCCTGGTAGCTATGACAACTTTTGGGAAGGCATAGAAGAGCTAGGCTCACCAGGTCATCTTGTGCAACATTCACACCAACCCCTCCAAGCTCATCACGAACTTGTGTAAATCTGATGAGATAGTGCAGAATAGTATCAATCTTTTGCATCTTGATGTTTCGAAGTTTGTCTTTGAGGGCCATTTTTCTATGATCACTGTTATTCTCGAATAACTTTGTTAGTGCCTTCCACATTGCAAAAGGATTTTTATTTTTTATTTATTTATTTATATTTATATTTATTTTATTTTAATTATTTTATTTTTATTTTTATTTTATTTATTTATTTTTATTTTTATTTATTTATTTATATTTATATTTTTTTTCCTTGAATATTTGAGACAATGTGGTCTTGCACTCCCTCCAAGATTATTCTCCTCGCCCTGGCTACATATTTCTTCGATTGGGCTAGGTTCTGGGTATTAGATTCTGTTGGTTTTGCAACATCTCTCTTGATGTATTCTAGCAAGCCATTGTCATTAAGCACTGCCTCCATACGATCCTTCCATGGAATGAAATTCAAGCTACCTTCCAAGTCATACTCTAATCTCAGTCCATTGAATGCCATTTTCCCAACTCCAAAGATATCCTACTACACTGAAGTTGCAAATTCGAACCTCCTGAGAAACAACTTCGAAATTCCCGATCTAATGTGAATCCTGCTCCGAAACCATGTAGAAATTTGGTGATAGAATTGCAACTACTAAAGAAATTTTAATCTAAATCAAGGGACACAATTCTACTCTGCTAATATGTGGAATTGAATTCAGAATTTAGAACAACAATCTCACACATGTAATAAGAAACAAAACACATGCACAATATTTTTTCTAGGGTAACCCAACTGGGAAAAAACCTTCAAGCCTCTTTGCATTAATCAGATGAATATATATGTATTACATTTGCTAGCTCTATCTGAGCTCAACCTGTAAGTGAATAAGCTATCTCTTTGCTCAATCAGAAGCTCTCACCTAGACTTAGTTAATTTATGCCTCTTCTTGAGCCCATATTTCCTTTCTCAAGTCCTAGAGAATTAGCCCCTATCTTTTAGGAATTTTCCTCCAATTGATTGCGAAAGTCCCAAGGTTTGGTCATCTAATTGCATGCAACATCTATATACTCAAACTAGTTTAAAACTTCTTGTTACACTGCCTTGGAATCACCACCACAGCTGGGAACTAGAATTCTCTGCATGCACTAGTTATTTTAGGCCGATTGATCAGTTTACTAGATGATCATTGAGTTAGATTGTTGTCCCACTACACAACTGGCCTTCCACTAGTTCTTCCAACTGTTAGAACTAGTTTAAATGAACTCAACTGGATATAACTGAACTAGATTACTAAAATTTAGCAAGCACACATGCTTAACTGAACTCCAAGCCCTCTAACTCAAATTTACTGAGCTAACTGAGTGACAAGATCCATGACACACAAGTTAAGTGCTTCCAAGTTTTCTTTTGATGTGGAAATTCGATTTTTCTCAATTTGACTAAGGCAAAGTCAAATTGAGACTTTCTTGTTGCACTTCTCAACAAGAGAGATGGAGAGGGAGAGATATGGGGGATAGAAGGAGGGGAAGAGGGAGCGGAGGACAGAGGGAGGGAGGGAGAGATGGAGGGGGAGAGGGAGGGTGAGAGAGAGAAGGAGTGAGGGAGGGAGATATACATAAAAACGGATGAGGGAGAGAGATGGAAGAAAAGAGAGATACACAAAGACAAATAAAAATATTATATAGTATTATATAATACTGAACATTATTAACCATATAGGAAGAGCCTATAGGAAGTAAGACTTTTATAAAAGGTAAAAAAGGTTGGATTTAGAAAGCCATGAATATTTTGGTTTTCGCTAAAATAGATGCATTGATTTTAGAGTAGATATTGATCCCTAATCCTATTTGATTGCTTGCACTAGATGCATTGGTTTCAGTGTAGATGCTGATTTTTTATTTGATGTAACTAGGTGTATGATGTACATTTATTTCAAAGTAACTAAATTAATAGTTTGCATTGATTTTAGTGTAAGCACACAAAAATTATTGATGATGTGCATTGATATCTGTGTTACAATGATTGAACCATAAATTAAATACTTGAATTTTCGTCTTAAGTAAAATGTTCACTTACCTAAAATGTTTGCTTCTTGAAAATGTAAACTATTTGTAATTGAATGCATTCATATTTTCCCCTTTTCCATCATTTAACATTGTTAGCCACTTTGCATTCATACTAGGTAATAGAAAACAACTACCATTGAAACTTATTTGGGGCTTAACACTCTATAAGCCACAATGATTGAATTTGGAAAAATCTACTATTAATATTCGAGAGCAAGAGATATAAGGTATGGTGTTTACTACAATAGCTCGAGTTAAATATTTGAATGGTCTACGATTTAAACCACTCTTTTCATATGATTGATATGAAAATATGGAAAAACTAATAGGTGTGACAATAAGAACAATAGAAGAAAATAATTTGAGATTGATCACAATGAAGACTATTTGCAATTGACTACATTCTTATTATTCACATTTTCTATCATTCAACATTGTTACATTGTCACTTTGCATTCAAAAAATTTATTTCACCATTCAAGTTATTAACAATCTTTATCATCTCAACAAACTGAGGTAACTGAGAAAATTTAAAATTAAAATGACCAGATTAATCTTAGACATATTTGAAATTAGAATAATAATTAGATGTTAAACAAATTTTGTGTGAACACACATGATGAAACCAACCTATATCCATCAAGCGTCAAAAGGGATCAAATCTATCAAGTGTTGAAAGGGATCAAATCTCCCGAGGTGAAAACCTTTCCTCAATTTTTTTCACTCAAAAAAGAGGTTTTCACTTGATCCCTCTTGATGCTTGATAGATCCGAGGTTAAGATGGATCTAGGCTGGTCAAAAAAAGAAAAAAAAAAGTGGGAATTTTTATAATAAAATTTGCGCTAGGGATGCAACTGAATTACCAAGGGATACAATGCTTATGCTTTCATCTTTGCCCAATTTTCATTCTAGATTGTTCTTACAACTTGTATTTCTACCACAGCTTTTTATACTATTAAAAAAAAGGGTGGTTTGTAGGTAAAAACCTTACAAAACCAACCTCCCAACATACAAAATTTACATACCATATATCCTTTACTCTATGTTGATAATAAGGCTACCCATGCATTGGGTAGGCTCATTTAAGTAAAAGGAGCTTTGGAGCTTGTTAAGGCTAACTAGTAGTTTTCCATATTCCTCAATTGGGTCTTTAAATCCTCAATGTGATTCTTCAAGTCCTCCTCTTGATGTTACAAAGCATCCAATTCATCCTCCTATAAATACTTTGGATTTAGAGATATAGATATAGATAGAGGGGGGTGAGAGGGAAGAAGAGAGAGACATAGAGAGGGAGGGATGGAGATATAGTTAGATATGGAGAGAGAGAGAGAGAGAGAGAGAGAGAGAGAGAGAGAGAGATGGGGGGATCTCTCTCTCTCTCTCTCTCTCTCTTATATATATATATATATATATATATAAAGAGAGAGAGAGAGAGAGCTGGGGGATATAATTAGGGGAAGAGGGAGGGGAGGAGAGAGGGAGGGGGGCAGAGAGGGAGGGTGAGAGAGAGAAGGAGTGAGGGAGGGAGATAGACACAAAGATGGATGTGGGAGAGAGATGGAAGAAAAAATAGATACACAAAGACAAGTACAAATATTATACAATATTATATAATACTGAAAATGATTAATTATAGAGGAAGAGGAAGTAAGACTTTTAGAAAAGGTAAAATAATTTGGATTTAGAAAGCCATGAATATTTTGGTTTTCACTAAAATAGCTACATTGATTTCAGTGCAGATATTGATCCCTAATCCTATTTGATTACTTGCACTAGATGCATTGATTTCAATGTAGATGTTGCTTTTTTATTTGATGTAACTAGATGCATGATGTAAATTAATTTCAACGTAATTAGATTAATAGTTTACATTGATTTTAGTGTAAGCACAAAAAAAATATTTGATGACATGCATTTGATATCCGTGTTACAATAATTCAACCGTAAATTAAATACTTGCATTTTCATCTTAAGTAAAATGTTCACTTACCTAAAATGTTTGCTTCTTGAAACTGTAAACTATTTGTAATTGAATGCATTCTTATTATTTCCATTTTCCATCATTTAACGTTGTTAGTCACTTTGCATTCAAACGAGGTAATGTAAAACAACTACCATTGAAAATTACTTGGGGTTTAACACTCTATAAGTCACAATGATTGACTTTGGAGAAAGTTACTATTAATATTTGAGAGAAAGAGAGATAAGGTATGATGTTTACTACAATAGCTCGAGTCAAATATTTGAATGGTATACGATTTTAACCACCCTTTTCATATAATTGATATGAAAATATGTCAAAACTAATAGGTGTGACAATAAGAACAATAGAAGAAAATAATTTGAGATTGATCACAATGAAGACTATTTGTAATTGACTACATTCTTATTATTCTCATTTTCTATCATTCAACATTGCTACATTGTCACTTTGCATTCAAAAAATTTATTTCATCATTGAAGTTATTAACAATCTTTATCATCTCAACAAATTGAGGTAACTGAGCAAATTTTAAAATTAAAATGACCAGATTAATCTTAGACATATTTAAATTATAAGAATAATTAGATTTTATTTTTTTATTTTTTTTTGGTGATCACACATGAATGAAACCAACCCAGATCCATCAAGCGTAGAAAGGGATCAAATTTATCAAGCATTGAAAGAGATCAAATCTCTCGAGGTGAAAACCTTTCCTCAAGTTTTTTCACTCAACAAAGAGGTTTGCACTTGATCCCTCTCGATGCTTGATAGATCTGAGGTTAAGATGGATCTAGGCTGGTTAATATCAAAAAAAAAAACCGAAGTGGGAATTTTTGTATTAAAATATGTGCTAGGGATGTAGCAGAATTACCAAGAGATACAATGCTTACACTTTCAACTTTTCCCAATTTTCATTCTAGATTGTTCCTACTATTTGTATTTCTACCATAGCTTTATATGCTATTAAAAAAAGTTTGTAGGTAAAAACATTACAAAACTAACCTCCCAACATACAAAATTTACATACCATATATCCTGTAATTTGTGTTGATAATAAGGCTACCCATGCATTGGGCAGAGTTGTTTAAGTAAAAGGAGATTTAAAGCTTGTTAAGGCTAACTAGTAGTCTTCCATATTCCTCAGTTGGTATTTAAATCCTCAATTTGATTCTCCAAGTCCTCCTCTTGTTGTTACAAAGCATCCAATTTATCCTCCCACAAATACTTTGGATTTATTTTGGCTTATGTTAGATGCATTCATTTTCAAGGGATTTGTGCATACCTGGATTGTTCATTTACCACTACAGTTCCCATATCTATTTGGAAACCTACATTGGCACATCTGTTTACCATTTTATTGAGTTATAAGAGCACATGAAAAAAGGAGACATCATCCAGTCCTTTAAGTGCTTCCTTGATTCTTTTCACAAGGTGACCCAGTGCTTTGTATCTTGGATCAATGTTCTTCACCAAATGTCGTATCAAGAGGACAGAGTCTCCTATCAGAATGAGTGTTGAGATCTGGGTCGCTTTGGCTAATTATATTCCTTGAAGGAAAGCATGAGCTTTAGTGAGGTTATTGGTCATTTTTCCAAGTCCCCATGAGTATTATATTTCCTTTTGTCCACTAGGGCCATAAAGGACCCCTCCCCCTCTTGCCGTTCCTGGATTTCCTTTGGAGGATCCACCTTGTTTTATGATTCTTCCAACTTTTGAATTCTTTTTTAGTCATTTTTAGCATCCAATCTACTTGTGAAGGTTGTTGAATTCATGTTACAAGTGGGGAGGGACTACTCACCATTTTTATTTTAAGGTACCTGTGCTGTTCTTGATCATGTAATCCTTAGAGGGAGGAGACTTGGAGAAATTTTGAAGCCCCATATTTTGAGCGGAGAGTTGAAGCTTTCATTGCGATTATTTGTGGGTACAATTCAATATTATAAAAAATAATATTATTACGGGCAATACACACCTCCAAACATTTTTTTTTGAAGTGCTTCCCATAAATATTTAAACGTAGAATGCCTTGGAAACTACCGCATGTACTTCCTCCTCTAAGTGGAAAAATATTCAGTGAAATTTTTAATTTAGATCAACTTCCTTGAGAGTGGCTTTGCGGCTTCTAACTAGACTGCATGAATTTATGGGAAGTCTAGGAAGAGGTGTTGTATGGACTCCTCATTTTAATTACATAAAAAGCATATAGATGGACCCTGAAGGCCCCTCTTACGCAAGATTTCAGTAGTTCAAATTTTCCTATGTGTTACTAGCTAACAAAAAGAATTTACTTTTGGATTAACATTGGATTTCCAAAATTTTGCCCAAATCCTAGATTTGGGAGGAGGCAGTGCAAAGAGGAGGGAGGCATACCTGTATTTGACTAAATACTGGGAGTCCCTTTAACCCAACATGTCATACTTATCTAACCTCCATGGCACACATCTAACCAAACTATATCAGAGTTTTGCCACCAAATGCTAGAGTGTGTTTGGTATTCGTCGATGGTTCCATCCCTTCAGAAGACGTTTTTCTATCTAGTCAGAAATAAATATTAAAGAGTTCTTCCCTTGAAAACTTAATATTTCTCTAAGAAGTTGTAATTAACGATTATCTTCCAAGGTTTGCTTAGACATTAGTTTATCTTTCCACAATTTAATGGATTTCTGATTGCCAGGTACCCAAAAGACATTTGAGCTGATTAAAGGGGTTGTCACTGTAAGGAGTTTCCAAATCTTCGAGCCACCTTTAGAAGCTTAGGTTAAATTGAGACTATGAGCTCTGTCCATTCTTATATTTTTTCCTTTTAGCATGAATTTCTAACAATCTTCCTTTTCATTGATTAGCCTCCAAACAATCTTGGCCCCGATTGCCTTATTCATCAAGGTGGGATCACAAATTGCCAACCCACCATGGCATTCCTGATTGTTGCCCATTTCAATAACTGGTACTTCTTTGTATCAAAGTGGTCTCCCTTCCAAAGGAACTTCTACACCTCCTTTTCCAACAAGAGGAGGACACCCTGGGGAGATAGTAGTGCAAAGAATTGATACAAAGGGAGAGATGCTAAAATGACCTTAAGTAGGACCACACAACCATCCAAATTCAGCCGTTGCACTCCCCAAGCCTCCATATTTATTTTCGATTTGGATATAAATCTATCCCACACCTATCAAGAGTGACTCCTCATACATATGGGGATCCTAAAATACTTGAAATATGTCAAGGTTTCCATAGAGGGGAACCCCAATATCAAGCTGATTTGTCTTTTTCTTTTGTTGGGAACATTCTAGAAGAATATTTGCAATTTCCCTGAATTTGTTAGTCCCCGTGAAGCCTCCAAAGAATAATCCAAAATTTTCTTAAATATATGTGCTATGATTTTTAATTCCCCTCCTAATATGAGAGTTTCGTCAACAAACTAAGAGTGGTTAATACTCTTGACCCCCTCTCAAATTTGATTCCAGGGAGATTATAAGCATATCTCTCATATTCCAACCTTCTACTGAGTGAATTCGCCATCAAAATGTAAAAAAATGGAGAAAATAGGCACACTTGGCGCAGGCCATGAGATGACCAAAAGAACCCATCCAGTATCCCATTTATAAGATAAGAGATCCAAGTGGATTGGATGCATAAAGAGACCCAACAAATAATTCTTCTATAAAATCCAATTTTTTCCATTACTCTGTATAAGGAATATGTTGTATCTTATCAAAGGCATTGATCATATCAAGCTTGATGACCATGCCTTGATCTTGCCTGCCTTGGATTGAATGAATGGCAGGCTCTTGAAAAAGGATGATATTGTCAAAAATTTGCCTATTGGGCACAAATCCTCCTTGATTTTCTGTGATTAATTTGGGTAGAAATTTTTTCAATCTCAAGAGTAGAATTCTAGAGATCAATTTATAAGAGACATTACACAGAGAGATAGGCCTAAACCTTACAAATGAGGAGGCATTTTCATCTTTTGGGAACAAGGCTAGGAAGGAAGAATTTATTCCCCCCCTCCTCCCCCCTCATACATAAATTTTTGAAAAAATAGTTAATCATTCCATACAAACCATATTTAATTACCTCCCAGAACTGCTAACAAAAATGTGTTGAGAATACAATTGGGCCTAGGGCTGGGTCAGATGAGAAAACCACTTTATGAACTTCTTCCATGGTGACCTTATTTAAGATATGCAAATTATCTTCCTGGGTGATTACTTCTGGTACTCGTTCCAACATGAATTGTTCCAATTCTGAGCTTTCTAGGGATGTAGCATTGTAAAGTTCAATAAAATAGTGGGTTTCCTCCTCTTTAATCAAATTTACATCCTTGATTATATTTCCATCAATGATTAGTTCCTTGATGTTATTTTCCCAAGTCCTGTTTCGAGCTTTCTTGTGAAAAAACTTGGTGTTCATCTCATCTTCCTTTAGCCATATGCTTTTTGATTTAAGTATGCAATCCTCTTCTTTGTCTTGAAGAGACTTATGCATAGTTGTAAAAGTTTCCTTTTCTTCTGCATCATTTCCTTGGAAGTAGGACTATCCTTTATTTTGGACTAAAGGGACTCCATTTTCTATTGCAATGCTTGAATATTTGCTTGCTGAATTCCACCTTGAGCTCTAAGCCAACACTTCAAGGCATCTTTGAGGCACTTAATTTTCTTTTCCTAGTTCACGACAGGGCTTCCCTAGATCCAAGAGCTCCAAACCAAAGTAAACAACTCACGTAATCCATCTTTATGAGCCCATAATGGATTGTAATGAAATGGAAGGGCTTCGTAGTCTAGAACTGTTGAGAACTCCAACACTATTGGGCGATTGTGAAAACCATTCCACAAGAGGATACTTGAAGAGACTATAAAGTTTTTGGAGAGAAAGGGATACGCAGTAAAAAAAGAGACCCAATCTTGCCGCTATGTGACTAGGGCCAGGACTTTTTCATTCCACATATATATATATATATATATATATATATATTTGCATGGAGGATTTCACATGCATCATATCTAAATTCCTTATGAGATCCTCCATGGATTCATGCAACTAGTCTCTTACTATGGTGTTGCCTTTACTTTCCCACTGGTGCGGGGTCGTATTAAAATATCCTCCAATTATGCAGTATTCTCCATATGAGGAGTTTCATGGATTTGATAATGAAGCCCAAAATTATAATATTTCACGATAATGTGTTGGCATGTCCAAATTAATTATGAACATACATGTTTTGTAGAGAGATGGAGGTTTTTTTTTGATAATGAGTACAAGCTATGGCTTTGGGTCAAAAATTTGATATCATCTTGATTCCAAAGCATGTAGGCTCTTCTTGAAGCTCCATGCAAACTCACTACTGCTATTCCTCTGTCATGCTAGATTTTGTGCTGAAGCTGGAGGATTTCTTGATCCCCCATTTTAGTCTCCTAAAGTAGGAGAACTAGGGGTATTTATTTTTTACTAATGATTTTACTTCTAATAACCTATTTTTAGATCCAAGCACCTTTCAGTTCCAGGAGAGAATTTTGATTACTTACTACTTGTGTCGATATCCCCCTGTGTAGGGGATGAATTACCTCCTTTCCTTGTGTTACAGATCCCTTTCAATCTAGGGTCTAGGGTTGATTGAGTCCCCATTTCCTTATGTTTTTCTATGTTTGTAGTCCATATCTTCCTGTTTGATTTATTATATGCATTTATGTGAGATGTTTCCTACTTATTCTCTCTTTCTATATTGGATTTCTCATTAACAGAGTTGACTGGGGAAGATCTGATTCGCCGAATATTAGGTGAGGGGAATTACTCTTCTTAAGAGGAGGACCCATTCTCTTACTCCTCCAGGATTAGGGCCTCTTCTAATGGGGGCATACTCTCATCTGATTTCTCTACTAGAGCATCCACAACTATGGGAGGAATTGGGTATTTTGGTGAGGGTGGATCTCTCCTTCTTCATTCACCAAAATTAGTGCTTTGTAGGAATTTATCTACTGGTTTGAATTGCTCGTACCTTCTCCCTTAGATTGGAATCATTTTTTGGGAGAGATTTCCCTTTGCCTTTATCCATATTTCCTTTCTGTTGGTTATTTGTTTGTCTTATTGAGGCTCTCCTCCTCGTTTATTGTTGCCATTGTTCCCTATCATCCACTGATTTTGTTGCTTCCTCCTGCTGTTTTTTGGGAAATTTCTAATAAAATGGCCATGTTCATGGCAGATCTTGCAGTTGAATGGAAGTTGGTCATTGCACATGTAGTGGTTCTAGCTAGGGTACTAGACTAGACTCTATATTTAATATCGACCGAGGTGCGTAAGCTTAGAGGCGTGGTCTAAAATATATATACATAAAGAATCTCTGGCCAAGTGATTAGGATGTAGGATACAAGGCTTCTTTACGGAAGACCGGAATATGTAGCCTATCATTCACACACCTAGATTACCCTACTGATATGCTTGATTACAGTGCTTGTTATGAGATGCATCTATCAAATCAAACCATGAACCTAAGTACTGTGTATGACTGTAACAATGATTTTAACCTCCTTACAGAGATATCACTCAGAAAACCCTTGTTTGGTAAACACACACAGCATGCAAAGATATTTACACTATCAAACTATATAAAGAGAGCATAAATGAACTGTGAAACAAAACAGAGTTTATGATAATGTCTCTATGAGTCACACAGGGATCGAATCCCTTACAAGACTCCCTTCCAGATCCTAGTGCTGACCATTCAACATAACCATAAACCATTCATAAGCGTGCACAATATACATGCAATGAAAATCGAAGGCTGTGTAAATCGAAAGCTATGTAACTGCGATGCAAACCAGATGCTGTATAAATCGAAAGCTATATAATCATAACTGTGATGCCAACCATATGATATATAAATCAAATCCAATATAAATGCTGTGTGAACATGTGATAACCGAAATGTAACAAAACAGATGAACAGTATACCAATCGAAGAACGCAGGGCCCGTCCGCGCCTAAGGGTATACTGGCTATAACTGATCAGCTATCAAATCAACGCAAGAAGTATACACACGTCGTGACTGTGAATAGGTCTGTGTATTAACTTAAAACTCTGTTATGAGAAAAACGATTCAACAATTCAACAACTAAACTCTAAACATAACCCTGACTGTATTTACATATGCGTACGCACAGCCATGTCATCGATACAATGAATGTACATTCAGCTGTTGCCGCTTTTATCACATAAGCCTTTTCAAAATGTTTCCATGCCAAGTGTTTCAAAAAGAACAAAAAAACTAAAATGAAAATGGAACGATGCTGTTGCTGCTTTTGTCTGTCAGAGTGCCCTGCTTTGACTTGAGTTGACCGCATACATAGGAGGTTCGATTTGGCTGGGAGATAGGTGTTTGTCCATGCTTGGACATTCTGCTTTTCTCCCATGCCTTTCGTTCTAGCTCATCTGCTGCGCCACATGTCAAACGATAAGCTCATTACAGGATGTGGGTACTTCCTGTAACCATGTCATCAAAAACTTCCAATTCTTGAACATAAAACCCCTAAATTAATTTCTATGCAATTTAATAACTATAAAACGATTAATAATCAATATTCAAGGATTTTGAGGGATATATGATGAAAATGTATGGATAAATGATATGTTTTTGGGAAGGAAAAAGGGTCTTAGGATGATACCAACATCTCTCCCCGACTTAAGGACTTAGCATGTCCTCATGCTACCCCAGAAGTACTCCCCTTGAATTCTGTCCCTGCATGGATCTCTGCTGCCTTGAGCAAGGTATCTACATTCTTCTTTACCTGGTGATCTTTCTGTCCCTTGAGCTCCTGCTTTAACTTTTTATATTTTTCTTTAAGAGCCTTCTTCTGATTATACCACTTAGTGGCCCAGTTGGAAATCTCAGTTTGCTCAGTCTCCAACTCACTGATTCTTTCCTTTAGCTTTTCATTTGTTTTCTGTGTTTCTTTGCTTTGCGCCCTGAGCATTTCATTTTCCCTTTTAATAACTTTTTCCAACATGTTAGCTTCCATGAGCTCTTCCTTCAATTCTTCAATTTGTTTTTCTAATTTCTTCTGTCTTTTGGTGGGAGGTGGTGAACATTTTTCCTGTTTGTTATGGCTCTCTACCTCCATGTCAACTTCTGGTGCTGGTAGTGAATGGTCACCACTCCCAACATCCATTTGTGCAGGTGCATGAGATTCAAACTGGTCTTCTTGCAGCTGAGTTTTTGGTGTCCTCCTTGTTCTTCGTGAGTAGGTGGTAAAAATTTTGTCTTTCTCAGCCCTCTTGGCATCCTCTTTTTGCATGTTCCTGGTCCTTATGCTGCCCACAGGTAGAGGTGCTCTGCTGGCTTTGGACACTGGAATTTCCTCATCAATGTCCTTCATAAACCCTGAATCTTCTTGCACTTCCTCTTTTTCCTCCTCATCTCTGATTTGATTGACAGCTAAGAATTCTTTCCATGGCTTCCCTCGCTTCTGCAACTCATGTTCAATGAGGATTTTAATTAGGCCAAAATGGTACAGGCTTTTGTCTTCATTCCCTTTTTGCTTCTGGATAGTTTTGGCCATCTTTTTAAACTTTGCAGCAGAAAATATGGCACATTGATTACACATTGTTTCTTTAAATGGAGGAGTAGCTTGATGTGGTATAGATAAACAATACTATACCTACCTTCACAGGTTATGAACTTTTGAAGAATGTAAACCATTTCATCCCAAGGATGAACTAACCAGCTTCTTGGAACACCCTTCTTCCAGTTTACTGAGGAAACTCTAGATCTGGACATGAACTGTGTCCATGATTTCTCCTTGAATTGTTTGGTTTTAAAGTACTTTTCTCCTTCAGGACTAATTCCAATTGCCTGAGCTATAGTATCCTCTGAGATTCTGAAGGAGAAGGTGCCTATTAGGGCCTTTTCTCCATTAAAGGTGAAGGCAAATTGCTTGGTGATTTCCTCATTACTCCCATGGAATTTTTCCAGAAAAGGTAACCACTGTGTTTCTCTAAGAATCTCAATGCAATCCTTATGGTATTGTGAGCTGTCGAATGTACTGGGTTCGACCCTATTAGTCATGGTGATGGCAGAGGGTTGTGCCTCTAACCCTTCTCTGTCTACACTCTTTAAAATTTAAGCACAAAAATGTCGAGTTGGTTACCTGGTATATATCGCTTCCTTCAGTCTTCAATATGGTGCTTGGCCGGTCGATATGACTGTGATGGGAGTTAGAAATAGAATGGTGATGCTGTCCCTTTTCGGCGCTCACTGGTTTCACTGTGTAAACCGACCCCAAACGGTGATACTCTCCTCGGCGCTCCTTGCTTCAGATTTTCACTTTGTAACTCCACCCAATTGATAATAATCTCCTCGCGCTCCTTGCTTTTGATTCTCACCTTGGAAGTTATGGGAATCGAGGGTGGAAAGGATGGTGAAGTAACCCTGTACTCACCTCACAATGTAATCATTCATTTAAAAACAGAGTGCTGTACGCTTGCATGCATGTTATCACAAGAACGCTGAGAGCGTACCCATAGTGCTGGGCTATAATGCTGGGTGGCGAAGTTATGATTCGGCTGTGTGTGGAGTAAAATATATATAGGCCGCTTATTATGATTTGACTGTATGGAGTGAAATATATATATATATATATATATATATAGGCCGCTTCCACATCTATCTCATCATTTGTATTTAAAAATACACAGCTCACCACGTGTCCTTTTCAATGAGTATTCGGTCATATAGAGAATGTTGGTATGCCTGTAGGGTATATGACAAGGTGGATGTGTTGGTAATGGGTTTTTGGGATATGGATAGGTTAATGTAGGGGAATGATGAGAATTGGTGGGATAAGGGTGATAGATTGATGCATATAGGTATCCTTGAAATCAATTACAACAGCTTATAGTCACCAAAGTTACATTAAAAACCAATCTAGGAAATTAAATGTTTAAGAACAGAAATACATTACTCCTTTGTTGATCATTTGACATGCTGAGTTGCTAATTCTTTTTGACTGTTCTTTTTGACAGGTCCTCTGAGGGAGGTTGAATGCACAGGTCACAGGTCTTTTGAGAAATTTTTTTGAAGATATAACAGGTCCCTTTGAAAGATTTGAATGTACAGGTCCCTTAGAGAACTGAAGATGTAACAAGTCCTTTGAGAAAACTGAAGGTGTTCATGCAGCTCTTTGTATTGTTACAGGTTCACTGAGCTTGCCATTTGCTGAAGTGTTGGTGCCCAAATCCTTGTAAAAGCTTGGTGGAAGTCTGTTGAAGTAGCCTTTGGTGTCAAAAATTTGTTTTAACAGGTCCCAACTGAATGTTTTAAACAGGTCCCATTACTGCTGGTTGGAATGTCTTAACAGGTGTCAATTGCTTTAACAGGTCCCTTCTGAAAATCTTAAACAGGTCCCATGACTGCTGGTGTTGGTAGCATAGATGTCTGAACAGAACAGGTCCCCCTGCAAAATATTTATAACCAGGTCCCTCTGAAATAAAATCATGACAGAACAACTTATTTGTTAAAGTCTGGAATTACTGCTGGTAACAAGCTGCTGTTGGAAATTTACAGTGAAATATAGAATAAGAAATCTGAAGTATTTACAAGGGAGAGATAAAAGTAACAGAACAGATGCCTCTCTCCCCGACTGAAAGGTTGACTTGTCCTCAAGTCATGATTCAACTGAGAAATGAAACAATGAACAAAAGAAAGAGAATTCATACCCGCCAATAAATTGGTTTTCAGGTAGGAATTCGGGGTTAGATTGTGCCAGATACTGGTTTTCACATCTAACCCATTATTATTATTTTTTTTTTTAGTTTTTGTTTTATTTATTTATTTTTTTTAGTTTTTATTTTTATTATTTTTTCTTTTTTCTTTTTGATTTTGAAATTGAAAGGAAATGAAATTAAGGCAGTGATACTGCAGCTGAGGGCTGCAGTATCTCAACCTCTTCTTGCTGAGATAGTGTATGGAGAAAATCTTGCTTGCTGATGGGCTTGTTGTACAGCTTCAGGCGATGACCGTTGACTGTGAAGGAATGACCTTCGCCATCAATAGTTTGGAGCTTTACTGAACCATTGTCATAAGCCTGAACAATTTCATAGGGGCCCATCCAATGGGTGGTGAACTTAGCTTTATGATCCTTGAATTTTGAATCAAAAAGCAGAGCCCAGTCACCTTCCTTGAAGTGCTTCTTCTTAATGTGTGAATCATGCCATTGCTTCCTGTGCTGTTGCATGAGGATGGTGGTTTGTTCTGCTTGCTGCCTCATCTCATCCAGCTGGTTCAACTGCTGGATTCTCTCTTTTTGTGCTTGATCCAAATCAATTAGTAAATCTGCAGCTAATTTAAAAGTGTGAATTTGGAATTCAATAGGAAGCATGACATCCTTACCGTACACCAATTGGTATGGTGTAAATCCGGTGGTATCTTTCCAAGTAATCCGGTAAGCCCAGAGTGCCTCTTTGAGCTTTTCTTCCCAGTTTTTCCGGTTCATTGCAACAGTTTTGGTAATGATCCCCTCCAAGGTCTTGTTGGTTGATTCCACCTGCCCATTGGCCTGTGGATGGTAGGGGGTACTTTTCCTATGCTTTATTTGGTACTTGTCTGTGATGTCCTTCATGAGCTTTGAGGTGAATTGAGTACCTTGATCAGTGACAATTTCTCTTGGCACTCCATACCTCACATAGATCTCCTCAAAAAGGAAATTGACTACTGTGTGTTCGGTTGCTCTTACCAGTGCTTTTGCTTCTGCCCACTTTGTGACGTAATCAGTACATACTAGGATGTACTTCTTACCATTAGAGGCTGGGTTGATAGGTCCTATGAAGTCCAGAGCCCACTTATCAAATGGTTCCAAGTGAACTTGGGGCTGAAGGGGCATCTGATCGGTAGCTGTTGGTCTGCCCATTCTTTGGCAGCTGTCACAACTCTTTACATACTTCTTGGCATCCTTGAAAATGGATGGCCAATAGTATCCAAGAGTAAGAACTTTGAAGGCTGTCCGCTTCGCTGCAAAATTCCCACCACATGGTTCATCATGGCAAGATTTTAAAATGTCAATTACCTCATCATTTCGTACACATCTCCTAATGATCATATCAAAACCAGTGTAAAAGAGATCGCCATTAAGCCATGAATATCTAGCACTTTGTTTTATCAGTCTTTTCCTTTCCTTTGCAGTGAAATGTGGAGGTGTTCTACCTGTAGACAAGTAATTAGCTAAATCAGCAAACCAAGGAGTTACTATGGAAATTGCAAATAAATGCTCATCCGGAAAAGAATCCTCAACAGGAACAATCTCACCTGGATTTTGCAATCTAGACAGAAAATCTGCCACCTGGTTTTCTTTGCCTGGTCTATCTAACACTGTGATGTTAAATTCCTGTAACAATAGTAACCATCTGGTAACTCTGCCACTAGTTATTGGTTTATTCATGAGATGTCGAATGGCAGAATGATCAGTATGTACAAAGACTTCATAACCAGTTATGTAATGGCGGAATTTATTCACAGCATAAATGATGGCAAGTGTTTCCTTTTCTGTAACTGTATAGTTTAGCTCGGCAGGGGTGAGATTTTTACTAATGAAATAAATTGCATATGTACAAGATTCTTCTTTTTGGCCTAAGGATGCACCTATTGCAGTGTCAGATGCATCGGTAAAAATATGAAATAGTAAACTCCAATTAGGCCCTCTCAGGACTGGTGCGGTAGATAGTTTCTTTTTGAGTTGTTCAAATGCATGTTGGCAGTTCTCAGTCCAATTGAAAAGTACATCTTTGGCTAAAAGTTTAAACAAAGGTAAGGCTATCTTGCTAAAATGTTCAATGAATCTGCCGTAATAACTAGCATAGCCAAGAAAACTTCTTACCTCTCTCTGATTCTGTGGAATAGGCAAATCGGCAATAATCTGGATCTTGGCTGGGTCAACCTGGATGCCTTGAAAAGAGATATAATGGCCCAACACTATCCCTTCATTTAACATCATGAAGCACTTTTCATTGCTGAGGGACAGGTTAGCTTCAATACACCTTTTCAAAACTCTCTCTAGATTTTCTAATGCATGTTCAAAAGAATTGCCATATACTGAAAAATCATCCATATACACTTCAACACAATCATGAATCAAATCAGCAAAAATAGCTAACACAGCTCGCTGAAATGTAGCTGGAGCATTACAAAGTCCAAATGGCAAAACATTGTAGGCATAGGTGCCCCAAGGACAGGTGAAGGTGGTTTTGTCCTGGTCTTCAGAGGCAATCCGGATCTGGTTGTAGCCACTGAAACCGTCAAGAAAGGAAAATGATGATTTGCCGGCTAGGGTGTCTAACACTTGATCAATGAATGGCAGTGGGAAGTAGTCTTTGAGCGTTGCTTTGTTCAGCTGTCTGTAATCAACACAGATACGCCACTTGCCATTTTTCTTGGGCACCATAACCAATGGGGATACCCACTGACTGTCAGAAATAGGATATATAAAGTTGACTCTCAAAAGTTTTTGCAACTCCTCTCTGACAATGTCTTGGAGCATGGGGTTCATTCTTCTTTGCGGTTGCCTCACCGGTTTAATGGTGCTATCTGTGTAGATGTGGTGAGTGCATGTGTCGGGGTGAATCCCATGCATGTCAGTGTAATCCCAAGCGAAGGCTTTTTGGTACTTCGTCAAGAGTCTAATCAATTTCTCTTGTTGAGATGAGTCTAGGTGGTTGCCTATGTTCAAAGTTTTCCCTGGACCGATCTCTATGACTTGACTCTGTGTATTGGTGATGGATTGAACTGGAAAGATGTCATGAAATGTAGATTGCAAGGAGTGGATAGTGCATGTTTCTTGAAAGTTTTGAGCCAGAAGTACATCTGCAGCATTATATTGTTCATTTCTCAAATTTTCAGATACATCAGGTTGAGAAAGAAATAGTTCTACCAAATCATTATTGTCTTCATGGAAATCATAGATCTGGTCAATGCTAAAAACAGATTGTACTTCCTCTTTGTCATTAAATTTATCATCAAGCCACAAGTTATGTGTTACTGCAGGTGATTGTGCCGATGGATAGAGGGTGAGTTGTTTCCTTTCGGTCCCTCTAGAGATAATCATGTTACATGATCGACATCCAATAAATGCATCAGCAGTCGCTAACCATGGTCTACCTAGAATGATAGGATGTCCTCCTAGATTGGATTTGGGTTGAAGGACTAGGAAATCCACTGGATACTCCCAAGAGTCCAGTGAGACAATGATATCTTCCAAAATCCCCTCAGGAATGACTTTGGACCTATCAGCTAGTTCAAGAACAATCGTGGTATGTTGCAAATTCATAAGCTGGAGTGTTCTCATGGTTTCAAGGGTCATGACATTGATTGCGGCTCCTAGATTTATCAAAGTGTTTGGAATCCGTATGTTGTTAATGATGGTGGTCACTTTTGGAATGCCCGGATCAACATACTTCTCCATGGAGATGGTATTGGTCATAAGGCCTGCTAAATTTCCTAAAACATGAATGGTCTGAGGATCAATCCTCTTTCTAGCATGTTTCTTGAGACACATGTCTTTGATGGCTTTGGTGTAGATAGGAATGTCTTTTATAGCTTGCAGCAAAGGGATTTTTATGTAGACATTTTTAAGTTCATCCAAGACATCAAATTGTGGTGGAGGCAGTGGTGGTTTTACTTGAACCAAACGGTCTGGAAAAGGTGGTTGCAGTGATTGCATCTGTTTGTCCTTGGTTTCACTGCTTGGTTTTGTTTGAGTTGTCATTTCATTATCTTTTTCTAAGTTTTCTTCTTGCTGATCTGTTATTGGAGAATCCTTCTGAAGCACCCTACCAGACCTCAGATTAATGTTTTGCAAAGGCAGTGTGGAGTAGGAGGTTCCTTCCTCTACATTATAAGCTGGCCTCTCTGCTCTATTGTTTGGATTTGGGACAGTTTGAGCAGGTATTTGTGTGGGTCTAGGAGGTTGTGGGTTAGTTGGAAACTGAAGTTGTGGTACATTTATTTGTGGAGGAGCAGGCAAGGTCTGTTGAGAGGGTTGGGGCTGATAAACAACTTGCTGAGGGTGCTGCTGATATGTTGGAGACTGTGATGGATATGGCTGTTGGTACTGCTGATATGGCTGTGAATAAGGTGGGTATGATTGCGGATATGGATGGTAGGATTGGGAATACTGTTGAGACGATCTCCATTGATTTTGTTGTTGGTTTCCATGCTGCCATGGCATAGGTATATTCCATGAGTTTTGTGCATACATCTGATCATTCATAGGAAACTGCATATTTTGATTAGGAAACATACCTTGGGGTGCTTGCCTTGGCTGCCATGGTCGCTTTGCGCCCATGTAGTACAAGTTCTCCATCTCTGTGCTGGCTGCCATGTTACAGTTCTGCAAAATTTTAACTTTAGGACAGTTAAACATATCATGATGCTCAGTACAGAAAGCACATACTTGGATATTCTCTAGAGGGCGGTCTTTTAATGCATGTTTCTTGTGACACTTGGGGCAGAAAATAGCCATGATATTGTCTTCTTCCTCCCGTTTCTTTTTGGCTTTTAAGGTATCAATTTGGTTTCCTAGAGTGCTCAATAAATCTGTTTTGAACTCTTCTAAAAGATTACCAATTTCAGCCGGGTGACACTAGCAGAGGCAGTTTTTGTGACCCTAGATGACAAGGTTCTCTTTCCCATTTTGGCTTTACTTCTTGAATATTTTTCACACAGTTCAGCTATTTCTTCAAAGGGTAAGGCAGAGATGTCACCTTTGCCCATTAAGTTGAGATCATCCATGTATTCTTCCCGGATACCTTTCAAGAATATTGTGCGGACTAGATCAGGATGCATTGTTCGGTGTTTAGATTTTTGCAAGTTATAGACAAACCGTTCTAAATATTCTTCTAAGGTTTCATCCTCCTGCTGACTCATTCTAAAGATGTCATCTTTAGAGTCTTTGGATCTGCAATAAGGCTGATATTTCCTCAGAAATATTCTCCTCATGCCATCCCAATCTACTATGGCATGCTCACCTAGCCCCATAAACCATTTCAAGGCTGCTGCCTTTAATGTGGCTGGAAACAATCTGAGTCTATGAGCATCATCCGTATAGCCGTAAGTTCGACATACAATGTCAAACTCGAATAAGAACGAGTCCGGATCCTCTGAAGCCATACCATAGAAATTGGGTAGCACGGATGGGGGTATATTTTTTATTTTAATCTCCTCATCCTCCTGTGGTTCTTGTATAGGGAATTTAAAAGTTCATTCCTCCTCCTCTTGATGGGGAACTGATCCAGATCCCTCCTCAGCCATTCTAATTGGTCTCTTGGTGTCTCTTGGTGGAAAAGAGAGAAAGGAAGATTGCTTGGTAATGGTACTACTTTTCCCTTGTGTAGAAGATTTAGGAAAGTGTTGCTGCTGTGATTTATATGCAAATAGAGTTTCCCTCTCAGCAAGAGTAATGTGCTGTCCTGAATAAAATCTTTCTGCCAATGTTTGAATATCCTCCTCAGATGGTGTTGTATTCCCTGGAGAGTCTGCTCCTGATGATGATGGGTTAGTTTTGAGATGGTGGGGGGTTCTTAAAAATCTCCCTTGATTGTCCCTAAGTCTAGGCATAAATGAACATGATTTCTAACTGTATTTTTGTTTGTTTTTGTGTATTGAAATTTTTTTCTTTTTGTTTGAATTCTTTACGTACGCCTCCCCGGCAACGACGCCAAAATGTAGTGGTTCTAGCTAGGGTACTAGACTAGACTCTATATTTAATATCGACCGAGGTGCGTAAGCTTAGAGGCGTGGTCTAAAATATATAGACATAAAGAATCTCTGGCCAAGTGATTAGGATGTAGGATACAAGGCTTCTTTACGGAAGACCGGAATATGTAGCCTATCATTCACACACCTAGATTACCCTACTGATATGCTTGATTACAGTGCTTGTTATGAGATGCATCTATCAAATCAAACCATGAACCTAAGTACTGTGTATGACTGTAACAATGATTTTAACCTCCTTACAGAGATATCACTCAGAAAACCCTTGTTTGGTAAACACACACAGCATGCAAAGATATTTACACTATCAAACTATATAAAGAGAGCATAAATGAACTGTGAAACAAAACAGAGTTTATGATAATGTCTCTATGAGTCACACAGGGATCGAATCCCTTACAAGACTCCCTTCCAGATCCTAGTGCTGACCATTCAACATAATCATAAACCATTCATAAGCGTGCACAATATACATGCAATGAAAATCGAAGGCTGTGTAAATCGAAAGCTATGTAACTGCGATGCAAACCAGATGCTGTATAAATCGAAAGCTATATAATCATAACTGTGATGCCAACCATATGCTATATAAATCAAATCCAATATAAATGCTGTGTGAACATGTGATAACCGAAATGTAACAAAACAGATGAACAGTATACCAATCGAAGAACGCAGGGCCCGTCCGCGCCTAATGGTATACTGGCTATAACTGATCAGCTATCAAATCAACGCAAGAAGTATACACACGTCGTGACTGTGAATAGGTCTGTGTATTAACTTAAAACTCTGTTCTGAGAAAAACGATTCAACAATTCAACAACTAAACTCTAAACATAACCCTGACTGTATTTACATATGCGTACGCACAGCCATGTCATCGATACAATGAATGTACATTCGGCTGTTGCCGCTTTTATCACATAAGCCTTTTCAAAATGTTTCCATGCCAAGTGTTTCAAAAAGAACAAAAAAACTAAAATGAAAATGGAACGATGCTGTTGCTGCTTTTGTCTGTCAGAGTGCCCTGCTTTGACTTGAGTTGACCGCATACATAGGAGGTTCGATTTGGCTGGGAGATAGGTGTTTGTCCATGCTTGGACATTCTGCTTTTCGCCCATGCCTTTCGTTCTAGCTCATCTGCTGCGCCACATGTCAAACGATAAGCTCATTACAGGATGTGGGTACTTCCTGTAACCATGTCATCAAAAACTTCCAATTCTTGAACATAAAACCCCTAAATTAATTTCTATGCAATTTAATAACTATAAAACGATTAATAATCAATATTCAAGGATTTTGAGGGATATATGATGAAAATGTATGGATAAATGATATGTTTTTGGGAAGGAAAAAGGGTCTTAGGATGATACCAACAGCACACCTCCTAGAGATGAGACTAGTTGTCGAGATTTAGATTTATTGTTGTGGGTAATCCTTTATCCAGATTCACTTCTACGCAAATACAAGCACATGCACAAATCCCATATTGAGGCACACCTCATCTATGTATTTCCCAAAGGCATTACTAACACTTTGTATTCTCATTCCAACAATGTAATGGGAGAAATGGGAGCTTCACCCAAACTGGAATTGCCGTTGGGACATCACTCTTAGGGTTAAAATCTAGGCTCCAGTGATCCATATATAACCCTTGTGCGCCCATAAACTATGGGCCACTATGGAATATTGAATCTCGATCTCCCTTGCTTCCAAAGAAAAAGGTGTAAAAGTATTTTCAAATAATGATGCCATGATCGAGGGGAGGGCTAGAGCCCAATGATAATGGCCTTTGTTTTAACTTTGTTGATAATGTGATGTGGATGTTGGTATATTGAGAATTTTAGAATTAACTATGTAATTTTACAATTTACATTTTATTATTATTTTGTTTAATTTAATAATCAAAATAAATAAATAAATTAAAATATTTCTTTATTATATTAAAAAAAATTAATTTATAATTTGATATAAATATGATATATCACAAAATTGATATTACTTAAAAAAATAGAATTAAATATTAATTTTATAAATTTATTTTAATTTTAAATATTAAGAAATATATGTACATATAAAAATAGAAAAATATACTATAATATTAAAGTTGTGATCAAAATGTTATAGGGGTAGCTTAATTGGTAATCCGAGATATGTGAAATTTTGTGTGGTGATATCTTCCGGAGTCATCGCATTCATGTTTTTTGTAATTGACATTTCAAACCAACCTCTGTGGTTCATCATCAGGATTAGATGAGAGAATAAGTAAGAGATTAATGGGGTAATAAATTGAGGAGAGGGTTGGGATGGGAATGCATGGATCCAATAGGTTTGATAATGCTATGAAACAAATTTAATTTAATTAATTGATTTAATTATTAAATTTTTATTTTTATTAATGATTATTACACTTTTTGATACTTGTATTTTTAGTTGTTGATTAAATGATTAAAATCAAATGTTATGACCTAATGTTATTAATGATTATCAACTAACTAATTGTTATCTGCATAACTAATTAGTTTTTGTTGATTACAAGATTATTAATGCTTATTTTTTAGTATTAACATTAATGTTAAACGATGCAAGTTTTTTTTTTTTTTTTTCTTATAGATATAAAATTAAAACATGATATTTAATAATGATCATGAACTAACTTAATCTTATATGTATTAGTAATTGAATTTTTATTATTTTTCAAATCATAATTCAATAATAATTAGAACTTAATTTTAAAATGATAATAACCTTATCTTAATCTAATATTCTCCAATTTATGGAAATATATAATTTTCCTAATTGATAATTATTAAATTATTTTGTTAGTGATGTTGCTAAGTCTTGATGCTTATAGACTATTATTATATCTTTATTAATTAATAATTATTAAGATATTTTGTTAATGATGTTCCTAAGTCTTGATGTTTGTAGACTATTATTATATATTGATTTATAAAGTTTTCTAGTTTTTAAATTATACTTGATTGGGATTGAGTTAACTAAGGTTTAATTAAAAATTTAATTTTAATATAAATTATTTAAAGATTGAAAGAGTAAAATTGATGCATTTTTTATTATTGTTATTTATTCAAATATTATTTTAATAAATTTTAGGGATTGGTATACCATAAGGAGGACCAAGAGATAATGGGGCAGGGAGCATCTAGGAGAAGGTAGAATCCCCAGTTAGCGTGGGAATCCAATTATCACTTATTTTCCAACCATCATCACGGTTGAGGTTGTTAGGGTGTTTTCCTATTTCGATAGCTTCTCTAAATTTTCTATGGTGATAATGATCAATTTTGGCCACAACACAAGAGTTTTCGATACAAATGTGATGATTGGTTTTACTAGAGTGCTCGGCCAAAGCTGAGGTTTTGGAATGGTTATGCTTGATGTCAGCGGCATGCTCTTGAATCCTAGTTAATATAGATTGACCGATCTCACCAATGTAGGCTTTGCCACACGAACAGGGAACCAAATAAACCCCTTTGTGGTGTTTAGGATCAATAGGATCTTTTACCGATTTCAGACATCTGCTGATGGTATTCATGGGTTTGAAGGTGGTTTTTATATTATTCTTTTTTAAAATGTAAGAAATCTTATCAGTGGTGCCTAGAATGTAGGGAAGGTGAACCTTACTAGCACAATCATCCATAGGTTGTTTGTTTTTAGGATTCTCCACTTTCTTGAAAGATTTGATTCCTTGGTGTCTTCGATACCCATTCTTTTCAAAAATATCCAAGAGGTGGTTCTTCTCTTGATCAAAATGATCATGATCTGAAATGTTGAGTAGCCTGAGTTTCTGAGCAGGATGATGGTGAGAGTTGGCATGAAGGTAATGTTCTGTGTGGGTTTTCTTACGATAGACCTGGTGAGAAAACCCACATAGAACATTACGCACACAGAAGAAAACCCACACAGAACATTACCTTCATGCCAACTCTCACCATCATCCTACTCAGAAAATCGGGGTGCTCAACACTCTAGCAACTAGGGCTGTGCGTATTTCAGATCATGATCATTTTGATCAAGAGAAGAACCACCTCTTGGATGTTTTTGAAAAGAATGGGTATAGAAGACACCAAGGAATCAAAGCTTTCAAGAAAGTGGAGAATCCTAAAAACAAACAACCTATGGATGATTGTGCTCGTAAGGTTCACCTTCCTTACATTTTAGGCATGACTGATAAGATTTCTTACATTTAAAAAAAGAATAATATAAAAACCACCTTCAAACCCATGAATACCATCAACAAATGTCTGAAATTAGTAAAATATCCTATTGATCCTAAACACCACAAGTAGATTTATTTGGTTCCTTGTTCGTGTGGCAAAGCCTACATTGGTGAGACCAGTCGAACTATATTAACTAGGATTCAAGAGCATGCCGCTTACATCAAGCATAACCGTTCCAAAACCTCAGCTTTGGCTGAGAACTCTAGTAAAACCAATCATCACATTTGTATCGAAAACTCTTGTGTTGTGGCCAAAATTGATCATTATCACCATAGAAAATTTAGAGAAGCTATCGAAATAGGAAAACACCCTAACAACGTCAATCATGATGATGGTTGGAAAATAAGTGATAATTGGATTCCCACGCTAACTGGGGATTCTACCTTCTCCTAGATGCTCCCTGCCCTATTATCTCTTGGTCCTCCTTATGGTATACCAATCCCTAAAAATTATTAAAATAATATTTGAATAAATAACAATAATCAAGAATGCATCAATTTTACTCTTTCAATCTTTAAATAATTTATATTAAAATTAAATTCTTTTAATTTTAATTAAACCTTAGTTAACTCAATCCCAATCAAGTATAATTTAAAAACCAGAAAACTTTATAAATCAATATATAATAATAGTCTAAAAACATCAAGACTTAGGAACATCATTAACAAAATATCTTAATAATTAATAATTAATAAAGATATAATAATAGTCTATAAGCATCAAGACTTAGCAACATCACTAACAAAATAATTTAATAATTATCAATTAAGAAAATTATATATTTCCATAAATTGGAGAACATTAGATTAAGATAAGTTAATTATCATTATAACATTAAGTTCTAATTATTATTGAATCATGGTTTGAAAAATAATAAAAATTCAGTTAGTTCATGATCATTATTAAATATCATGTTTTAATTATAATTTTTTTATTTTATTTTAAGCTTGCAACATTTAACATTAATGTCAATACTAAAAATTAAGCATTAATAATCTTGTAATCAACAAAAACTAATTAGTTATGCAGGTAACAATTAGTTAGTTGATAATCATTAATAACATTAGGTCATAACATTTAATTTTAATCATTTAATCAACAACTAAAAATACAATTATAAAAAGTCTAATAATCATTAATAAAAATAAAAATTTAATAATAAAATCAATTAATTAAACTAAATCTGTTTCATAGCATTATCAAACCTGTCGGCTCCATGCATTCCCATCCCAACCCTCTCCTCTATTTATTACCCTATTAATCTCTGACTTATTCACTCATCTAATCCTGATGATGAACCACAAAGGTTGGTTTGAAACGTCGATTACGAAAAACATGAATGCGACGACTCCGGAAGATATCACAACACAAAATGTAGATCACAGAAGCCTCAAATCTATAATATGTAAAATCATTGAGACTTAAGAGAACCATGTTCAAGTCCCCCTATTTGCGACCCAATTAACAGAGAAGAGGACGAGGTTTACTAGTAGTTATGTGTTTGTTAGACTGCTCGGTTCGATCATAAAAAATAAATAAAGTTGTGATCAAAATCAATATGGAAAAGAACAATTAAAGAAACAACTTTTGAGGAGAAGTTAAACAAAATATTCTTCTTTTTACTAAACAAGTGGTTATGAGTATCTTTAAAAACTATCGCAACAACACGAAGAATGCCCTCCTAATGCACACATTTACTTGATTAACCATGTATAAAAAGTTATGGGTCAACTTTACTTTTAAGAAAAAAAAGAATTATAAATGAATGTTATAAATAATAATGAGGAGCTTATTGGAATTGAAATAATCTCAAATCCCAAGGAAATTAGTGAGTGGGGAGCCACGTGGCACAAATATAATTTTATAATTTTATTAAAAGTAATGGACCATTTTGCTAAATAAAATTTGCTTATGTATTGGCTTTTCTAAAATGATGTAGACACTCTTCCCGTGTTCCTCTGTTCGCTCAGATTAAGCACCCTCTTAATAATTCTAGTTACCTTTGTATTTTCCTTAATGCTAGCATGGCGTTGGTTCGTTTGGAGATTGGCAGGGTGAGAAAGTTTTTGGATTTTATTTCTTGTGATTTGTTGTCTCTGCATTTAGAACTTTCAAATGAGATCTCTGCTCCCCTTTGGTCAAGGATCAAGGCATGCTCAACACTGAAATCTATGCGTCTAGAAGAAATATGGAAATTAAAGTAGTCCAGGAAGTTCAGTAAGCTCTCAAAGAAATAGATCTCGCAGCATAATGAGTCTAGTTTCTTTCGTGGTCATTCCAGGAGCATAATTAATTCTAATCAAATATCCACTCTCCGATATTGGGTTGATGGTGTTTCTCACCCTTCTGCCGTCAAGGGTGAAGCTAGAACGTTCTCGTGTTTCAGTTGTAATAATTCTGGAAATTCACCAGGTTAGATTCCCTCAGGTTCATTGTCTGTTAATTCTTCTTTGGTTTCTGTTGGTTTCGAAAATAGTGGAAGTGGTTCTATTAATAATAATTTTTATAATATTCAATTGAATAATAATAATAATAATAATAATATTAATTGGTTTAATAATAATAATAATAATAATAATAATAATAATAATAGTGATTGATTTTTCAATTAGGATAGGAATAATAATATTAGGAATAACAATAATACTTTATGTTTGGATAATAATAATAATAATTTGTATAGTAATAATATCACTGGGCTTAATAATAATAATAAGATTAATAATATCCTAATCGGGGTGCGATGTGACGCGAGACCCCCACGTGGATCGTTGCCATGCGTAAAGGGATGGGGAGCAGGGCAGGTGGGAAACCTACCCAACATCCCCACATGTGTAAGGTAATAAAGACCTGGAGAGACTGGAAACAAGTGGCATTCACATTGGGAAGACAAATGAAAAAGGAGGGAATACAAGCAGGAAAGGTGGCGAGGGTCGTCATTGTATGCATGCATGGTCTGTGGTGGATCTCACCTGTAGGAGTAGAGATCGGTAGCAGAGTGGTGGAATTCACCTACTAGAGTAGAGATTGACGCCATCAACAGGACGACCCCAGCAGAGCATCGGCCAGACAGGGTCACTGGTCTGTCTAAATTACTTCTCCCTCCGACTCCGACACTTCTGCTCCATGCCAAGGCAAGAGATTGGGAGGTTCCACGGTCGAAGGAAATTTTGGTTGAAGGCAACATGGTGAAGGCAGAGGTGGGGCCGGGGAAAATAGGGCGTCGCCGTAACTGTAAACAGAACAACAACAAAGGAAAATGCTGTTGGTCTCGACTAGCAAGACCCAACGGAAGAGAGGCAAGAAAACTGGGGAGGAGAAAATGCAAAACCTCATGCATGCTTACAGTGGGGGAACCCCAACACAGGTGAAGTCCCTAATTTCGTCATGGGAGGTGGAATTGAACGCCAAGGACATGACAAAGTCCCCTCCAACAGAGGATTGGGAACCCGTGCTTCTGGACCCTCGATACACCCGAGGTAGGCAGACTCTCTTCAAACTGTCAGTCCAACTCTACTAGGTCATGAAGAAATTATTAGCAAAAACTTTGCCAACTACCAAGAATTTGGAGGAGCCTCCACAAGCCCAGTGAGAGGGGCCTAGCCTAAAATATATTCAACGGGAGATCCAGGAAGTATAGGTGTAGTAGTACCACCAGAATGTCTACCTTGGCCACATGGAAAAACAACTACAAAGCCTGCAGCAGAACAAAATGCTAAGGTTGAGTGCAAAGGACCTGACTCCCATAGAATTGTTAGATGATTGAATGTCAAGAAGTTAGAACCTCTTGATTTTTTTTTGATGTTTTTGTTACAATGATTTGGTCGGATAACATTTACATTGTCAGTAGTAAGTTTAAACATATAGTAGACATAGTAGCTTATATAGCCTGGATGGACATGCTTAAACTGTTTATGTTTTGGATGGTATATGATGCTGATCAGTGGCCAACATCCTTGGTTTGCTTCGGGCAGGTTAAGGCCACTGGACATATATTTTGTAACCTACCTTACATATGATTAATAAAAAAGAAAGGTACTGCCAAGCTTACACAAAAAAATAAATATTAATGAGGTTAGTGACTTTGTTTTCAATTATGATAGTTGTAATAATATTATGATTGGTAATAAGGGTCTAGGTTTGGATAATAATGTTTGTTCCAATTTTATTTCCTTTTCTAGTAATAGGGTTTTCAATCTCTCTAGCTTTTCTTTTGATCCCCCTATTTTTAGTCTTTTGAAGAAAGGTTTAATTTTTTTCTCTTGCTCCTAGAAAGATCCCGGTCGATGATATCATTTGTGACATTGAATATGGTATTAGAGACTTACCGGGCGTCGCTAAAGATATCACTCGTCAAGATAATGTGGTTTTCCTTTGAAAGGCAAAGCCCCTCAAGAACAACATAAACAAACCTGAGTTTGATGCTCTCAAATCATTAAACAATAATAAGAATATTGTTGTTCCCAAAGATGTCAAAGGTGGTGCTATGGTTATTCTTGATAAAGATGATTACCATCGGAAGATGTTGAACCACCTCCATAATAGCGGGAGCAACAAGAAACTCAACAAGGATCCCCTCAAGAAGATTTCCAAAAGTGTGGCTCTTGCTATAAAGGCTAGTAGCTCGGTCAGCTCGTTCAGTCATAAGCTTATAGAAAGTTTCCCTCTTACCCCCAGAATCTATGGCCTGCCAAAGATTCATAAGGAAGGGGCTCCTTTGAGACACATTGCCAACACGATTGGAGGGCCAACTTATCTTATTGCTAAATATTTAGCCCAAAAGTTTAAGTCCATTGTTGGCCATACAAAATCCTTCGTCAAGGACTCGACATCGTTTGTCAATGATTTAATGAGTTTCAATCTTTATCGGGATGAAAAACTTGTGAGATTCGATGTGGTCTCCCTCTATAATAATATCCCTACCAATGAGGCCATCGAAGTCACCAAGCACATTACGGATCCTGATACGGCTAATTTAGTTGGTATTTGTATTACTTCCACTTTATTTTCATTCGATGGGGAATTCTATGAGAAAACTTGCGGTGTCGCCATGGGTTCCCCCCTCTCCCCTGTGGTAGCTAATCTATTCATGGAGGATTTTGAATCAAAGGCCTTAACTTCTTCTCGTATTCTACCTAAGATGTGGAAGAGGTTTGTGGATGACACTTGTGTCATCTGGTCCCATGGTAAGGAAGAGTTGGAACTGTTTTTCCTCCATGTTAACAATCAATCTAGTTCCATAAAGTTCACCATGTAATTTGAAAGTAATGGCATTCTGCCCTTCCTTGACTTCCTCCTCTCATGGAATGATGATGGCTCTATTTCGTAAGAAAACTCATACGGAAGAATATCTTCATGCTAATTTTCATCATTTCCCAGCTCAAACGCTCGGTGTTCTCAACACCTTAGCGACTAGAGCTTTAGGAGTTTTTGATGACAACAATTTCAATGCGGAGAAAGCACATCTCCCAAGTGTTTTCTTTAATAATGGGTATAGTATACACCAATGTACTAAGGCTTTCCTTAGAGCTGAAAAAGGTCCTAGAGCTAAGAAAGATACCAAGGATCAATTTTCTGGTGTTCATCTTCCTTTTATCCATGGGACCACTGACAAGATTGCGAGGATCCTAAGGAAGCATAAGGTGGCTTCAACCTTTAGGCCTTTAAACACCATCCAGAGCTCCCTTAGATCTGTAAAATACCTAGTGGACCCTAAGAATATGAAGGGTGTTTACGTTATCCCATGCTCTTGTGGGACTCCCTACATTGGTGAGACTAGTTGCTCGATTAATCAAAGGATTCGTGAACATGTCGTTGACATCAAGCATGGCAGGACCCGCTCCTCTACTTTGGCAGAGCATGCAAATAAATCTAAGCATCACATCTGCGTTGAGGAGGCCCAAGTCATTGCTAGGGTTAGTCACTTCCATCATCGTAAAGTGAGGGAGGCCCTAGAAATCGAAAAGAGACCCAATAATTTGAATAGAGATGATGGTTGGATTATTAGTAGAAGTTGGGTCTATGTCATGCTCTCCTAGGTTTTTAGGTTTCTTTTTGGGATTTATTTTGTTTGTTTATTTATCTATGTAGGTATTGGTGTCCTTTTTATAATATTTGTTGTTGATTTATTCTACATTAGATTCTTCATATTTTCTTAAGTATTTTATCATCCTATTCGTTCTTAACTCCTTTTAGTATTTTTGTTATTTGTTTAATGGGCCTCAACCCTGTATTTTATTGTTGACCCTGTTTTGTTTTTTTATTACTTTTCTTGGAATATATATATATATATATATATATATATATATATATATTTCTTTTGACCGGTGTATATTTTTGTTTTATTTTATTTATTTCCATGAATTATTTTTACTTATTAAATGATCTTGTATCTCGATTAGGGTCTTGACTCCTTTTTATAATTCTTGACTTCCCTCCTTGTTTGGAGTTTGACTCTTTCCTTTTTTAATAGATTTTTTTTTAATGATATTTGATTTTAATAAATTAATTTAAATATTATTTTTCAAAAGCTACCATTTAATATAGCCGTTACTTGAAATTATGGTCTCTACATTAATATTTGTTTTTTAATAAATTAATATCATAATTTAAATATTATTTTTAAAAAACTAATCGTTAAATATTATTGTTCAAATATAGCCATTACTTGAAATTATGGTCTCTACATTGCTCTCTATTTAAGCCTTTGCTATGGTTTGCCTCTTCATCTGGTCCTGATGATGAACCACACTTGTTGGTTCGAAACTCGCCAGCCAAAAATTTCTCTTATGTGATTCCTACCGAAAGACTTTTCTTAATTCAGTATGGATCACAGAAACCTGAATTCAGAAATGAGGCACTGATTAAAATTGAAAAAATCTCAAATCCCTAGAAAATTGGTGGACTGGGAGCCACGTGGCACGAATATAATTTTTTAACGAGTTGTCCTCAGTGAGACTTTTTGGAAGCTTTTCCGGTCTAATTTCTCTAAAATCCAACATGAATTTATTGAAATCACAAGCTTGATGAATAACCCTTGCATAATCAAAGTGTCTTAGGGGTTTTTCAAGGTGCTGAATCCATATATATAGTAAAAAAAATTGGTTTAAATAATACAAATCAAGATTTCACCTCAAAAGTTTTCGTCGGATTCCAGCACCGGAATGTCCAAAAAGTCGCACTAAAGACAATTCCATTTTTTAAATCTTTTAAAAGTCAAAGCAATCTAACACTCTTTAATACACTATAGTCGTTAATAAATATTAAGACTAAGCATATGCTGACCATATTCCCTTGAAAATCAATCTAAACCCTTAAGTAAAATAATAATAAAATAATCAATAAATGCTCATGCACTTTAAGTTGAAATAAAAAACCATTAACAATTAATAAGTTATATAAATACATTATTATATGGATTATAAAAATAATTTTAAAAATATATTTATATCGGACTCTAATAAAACTAAAAGCTGAAAAATATAAATATAAATTTAAAATGTTCTAGAATATTTATAGATTAATAAGTTATTTAAATACATAATTATTATATATTAATAAATTATTTAAATACATAATTATTATATAGATTATCTAAAATAATCATATTTTTATTGCAGTCTAACAAAACGAAAAACTGAAAAATATAAATATAATTTTAATGCATTTTAGACTTTAGTGTACTTTAGAGTATAAAATAATTCTGCTTTTAAATTTTGATTTTGTAGAAATAGGTACTAAATTCTTATTTTATTTTTGTTGTTAAATTTGATGTTCTGTTTTAACTATTTATTTAAATTTACGTTTACATATATTTATGAATAAAAAGTGTTATTAAATTGGAAGAGTTTGTGATTCCAATATATAAGCAAAATTTAATTCAATGAAAAAACATAAAGTAATTTTTTTTGGTTTAGCCAAATATATTTGAAGGCATATTACATTAGTTAAGCCATATAGTTATGAAAGTGTATACATCTTAGGTACTATCAATATTTGAACTTCACACATTGAAATTTTTCTTCACACATTTTGTTCCATATATTTTTTGGCATATGACATTCTTCACATTTCAATATGGCAATACAAATATATCCTTAAAATTTAAACAATTATTTTTACACTCAATACTTCAACCCTAATGTAAATGTTTAAAGTTCCAAATTAAACCACCACAATATTTAAAGTTTCACATTCTAATTTTTCTTGACCACAAAATGTTTTGCCAAGGGATAGAGGTGGCACGTGTGAGGGTTATTCTTTTCCTTGAAGGAAAAATTGAAATATCCTTAACATGGGAAGTGGTATGAATTGTGGCACCCTTTTCATTACCGCAAATTTGTAATGTAATTGAGAACATATAATGCTTGGGTGCTAACATTGATGCTATGAAGCCAAACTCTATTATATGACGTATTATTTATTTTTATTAATAAAAATGCTACAGCTAAAGAAAGGGGACAACCAACAAATTATGATGCCTTGGGGAGGGGGGGAACTTGACTTAAGAGGACAATATACCTTGGGTGAATATTCCCTTTTGATGTAATTGTTAGTCTTCCCAAGAAGAAAAAAGGATGGGAAGATGAAGGGTCAAGGTGTGACTATAAAAGTAAGGAGGAGCAATCAATGGGTTTTTTTCTTGGTTCTTAAGCTTATATTTTCTCTCTTATATTACTCTTTCATACATCTCTCTCTCTCTTGCTTAGAAATTTTGAATTGGAAAAATGGTTGGCGAATGAACCAAAGAGGTTCAGACCTTATGATTGGTTAAGAGCTATGAGTGAAAGCTTATGTGACAGAAAATAATGTGTGGCAACTCTTTTTCTTTGGACTAGATGGCTTTGAGGACTGGGAATGGTCTTGGTTGTGTGTGGCACATAGAGTACTGAAGAGGGGAGGATTGAGTGACTGTAAAGATCAGAAAAGGACTCCCTTGTGATGTGCATATCTACATGGTATTTTAGTGAATGTGGGCCTAGTCAAAGATGAAAAGGCTGATCACTAAGTTTTCCTCTTTGTGTGTGAAGGAGAATGACCTTCATTTTTGGTTTTAAAAATCTGGTCTGAATCTAAGTATGTGAAATATCCCTAGATTAAGTTATCCTCAAGGCATCAACATATGGAATGGGGGTGGCTATCTTTGAGAAAAACTACAACACAACTAAGTCTATGGTGGGATGGGATGCAACTCACCCTACTTCAGTTTCCAGTATATTACTGGATACAATAGATAAATATTTATTTATGTGATATTTATGGCATAGATGGTTTTGTTTGTTTGTTTTTTCACAGAAAAATCGAAACCTTTTGTTAAGATATAATTTTTTTACATAAGTACATGTATGAATCATTCTTCCATCCATCCATCATGAGCAAAACACAAAAATCGGGCTCATAAAACAAAACAACCAGCCCATAGATCAGTGTAGTTCAGTTAAGATCAAAAAATCCGTCTAAGATCATCTAGGAACCGAGAGTATTTTATACACACTACTTAATATAAAACAAAAATACATATAGCATAGAAAATATTAGACCACTGTCCAGGTATTTAAAAATAAAAAACTATTGCATCAATTTATATTTTAATGAAAGATGATGCTAATATGATTGCACCGCCCCATCTATGTGTTCATTGATCTCCCATATGCCCAAATCCTATCGTGCACCCTCCTTAGTGTTGAAAAATGTGTAACTAGGTTTGGTCTTCATAAATAAGAAATATACTTTTTTATTCCTCTAAATTGTAAAATGAAAGAAAATTATTATTGTTATTTTTAGAGCATGGGTTTCATGCTCAAGGTATTTTATTCTATAGGTCAAGCACCCATTGAGTGCTTCTAGGGTTTGTCCTAGGTTAAGAAGTCAAAAGAGTCATTGTCATAATTTGAAGACCCCTTCGGGTACACTGTAACTTGTAAATAAAACTATTTTTGTCTTTAAAAGTGTCAAAATACCCTTCAAGACCAAGTCAGCTTAAAATGAGGAGCCACATCCACATTGAAGAGCCTATATAAAGGAGGAAACTCAACCTCCTTGAAGCACATTCACTGTATCACTGATTCAAGCGAAGGAAGAGGAAGAAGGAAGAAGAAGGAAATGAAGAAGGAAGAGGAAAAATAAGACTTGGTTTTGGGATATTTCTGTCTCACATGTGTGAAGGAAGGCTAGGGCGTGGTTAGGGTTTTTGCCGCAGATCTAGGTTTTCCTCTACAAGTTCAATCTTGAAGAAGGGAAGGCAAGAATGTCAAGCGAAGGTCACAAAAAGCCATCCTCAAGCTCCAGAAATCAGAGAAAGCCAAGTGAAGGTATAAGGAATCCTTGGAAGGCTAAAATGAAGCTAACACGTGTGGCAAAAACAACTACAAGAGGGCCAAAAATTTTAGGTTTGCAGTGGGGGCTGAAATTCTTTAGCTAGGGGTCGAAATTGTGTTACTAGAAGATATTTTCCTGGGTTTGACTTGTTCAAGGAAAGCACACCATCTAGAAAGGTTGGACTTGGTCTTGGAGGGTATTGGTCTTGGTCTAGAGGTCTTGGAATTCATCAATTTAAGAATCTATAAGGAAGAGAAGAGATTGTCGGTTTTCCTCTCAATTGGAGAGGTTTTGGCCTTGGCTTGCAACCTATATTCGGTTTTCTTGTTCTTCTTGTTTGGTACTTGTTTAATGATATACAAACATAATAATAAGTAAGAAAAAGTTAAAAATACGTCACAAGAAGCTAGCAAGGAAATATAAATCACTCTAATCATTTCCATATAGATTTCTCAACATGGTATCAAAGCTTTGGTTGACTAAGGGCATTATGAATATCTCTATTACATTAAAGAAGTTCTTCAAGAAGTGTTCAAAGGTCGCAAGCCATCTCAATAAGGGTATCAAGGAAGCATGGAATCTTCTATTTACTCCAAATAATGAAGTGACCAATAGAAAGGGTGAAGGACTCTTCTCGGCACTCATTGGTACATTTCAAGATGAGAACATTTGGGTGATCAATAATGGTGCATCAAGACACATGACTGGTCATCAAAAGCAAATAAATACATTATCAAAAGGAAAATCTTCTTACTCCGTAGAACCTTGAAATAATAAGAGATATCCTGTAAGAGGAATTGGATCAACCTCAATAGAGCTGGAGAATAGAGGCAATATTCATCCCAACAACATCCTATTTGTTCTAGGTTTGCATAAGAACTTACTCTCCATTTCAAGTCTAGAATATAAATGTGATAGAGTGGCTTTCATTGATGGAAAAGTTGTAGTATGGAGTAAGAACTCAAGCATAGAAAATGCTAGATTAATTGGCATAAGTGAAGGAAGACTTTATAGGTTGATATCTCCTCTTGCTTAAGCTTTGGTTCACATTGAAATCAACCCATGTGAACTTTGGCATAGAAGATTTGGACATCTCCATTTCAAAATCCTTCCTACTCTAATTTCAATAGTAGATAGAATCCCCGAACTAAAAGAAGATCACGAAGGAGTATGCAAAGGATGTGCATTGGGTAAGAACACCAAGAGACCATTTGGAAGCAATGCTTCACAGTAAAAAGAAATATTGGATCTTATTCATTCTGATGTCTGTGGTCCTATGACTCCTAAATCACTTGGAGGTCATCTATATTATGTCACGTTTATAGATGACCATTCAAGGAAGACTTGGGTTTACTTAATGAATCTAATGATGAAGTAGTTACAAAATTTCAAGAATTCAAAGCTGAAGTGGAGAACCCTACAGAAAGAAGAATCAAGATATTAAGATTCAATAATGGAGGACAAAATACATCCAAGGAATCATAACTTTATGTAAGGAGTCTCAGATTAAGAGGGAGCTGATAGTCCCGTATAATCCCGAACAAAATGGAGTTGCGGAACGAAAGAATCGATCCATTAAAGAAAGTGAAAAACAATGTTACATGATCAATACTTACGAAAATTTTTGTGGGGTGAAGCTACAATGACAGCTGTATACATACAAAATCTAAGTCCCCACAGGTCTCTGGATAACAAGATTCCTAAAGAGTTGTTCACTGCAGAAAAACAAACTGTAGATGATCTCCTAATTTTTGGTTGTCCTGTATATATACATATACCTAAGGAAAAAATAAATAAGTTGGATCCACCTAGCATGAAGGGAAACTTTTTGGGCTATAGTAACTCTTCTAAGGCCTATAGGATATACACAAAGGAAGGAAACTTAACAGAAGTCAGTTGAGATGTGATATTTGATGAAAGTATTGCATTCAAGAAATCAAAGGATATCCCTATGGAATCTGATGATGAAGAACTTCCGGTATTCGAAGAAGAAGTTACTAGGGAAGAAGAACAATTGAACCATGAAGATGAAGTTCCGTGTGAACCAATTATTACACATCATTTTGTTGCATTAGGAAAACGACCATCAGTTTGGATCTTTCACTATCCATACATTTGTTTCAAAGCATCACCTTGCAAGGCTAGAACCCAAACTATCCCAAAGAGAATGAAAGTCTTGGATCCCATGGCTCAAAATCCTATTTTTGGATTCCTGCATAGTTCCCTAGTAAATTTCCTCTCATACGCAAAAGGGTCCATTAGAAATTGCACATAAATTTTCTCTGTCTCACATGGTGGCCTACGCACATGACTAAACACATGTAAAAATAAAAATTAAAGTCTAAAAGCATTATTAGTCATATCTTTCCCAACTAGCAAGCTTCGAATGGATGCCTATTCAACCTTGATCCCTCTCATCATGGAGCTACCTCCCTCTCTTTGTGGAACCCCTATCCCACTATTAGTGGATCTCAACCCTTGGGAAATGGATCCCAAACTTTCCACTCTTGGCCTATAAAGCTAACATATGCCTGAGGATTGAGGAGGACTGTTGGAGGTAGGCTTATGCTGCAGAAATAAGGCTAGGAGGCTATTCATTCAAGGAGAGGGTTGGAGGTGGTGAGAAGAAACCTGTAACATCAAGGTTTTGAGGTTGTAAGTTTATTCCCCATTTTATTAATATTAAAGCAACTGTTCTTTCCCAATTATGTCTTCTTTGATATCATTTATGGGATTCCTTGATCACCCATATACGTTATGATTGCATATTGATCAATTTCTGCTATATGATCGAGTTAATTAGTTCATTTATCTCTTATGCTATATAATGGATGCTTTGATCTTGTGTATGTTTCTATCTATGTAGATCTCCTTCAGGACATCATGGAGAAGTTGTGGGAAGCAATGGAATGATCTCTAAAGCATCGAGGAGAAGCGAATGGTCGAAAGCTCTGAAAGGGACTTCATCAGACATTTCGATTAAATGGTAAGTGACCTCTATCATATTGTTTGTTTCAGTCAATCGTAAGCTAGGGAAAGGTAGCAGTTCTTTGTTTTTTGTTACTAGATTTCTCTGAGGTTTAGGGAGATCACTCTTGTCTACAAGAGGGATTTGTCTGCCTAACAAATTGGCAACTCCACTCGAGATGCCTCTCACTCTCCATTATTCTCTATATTTGACCTTTTGATCCTTTTGTTGAAGCCATCTCTGAGTGTTTGTAAATCTTAAAAATTTGGATTTTGTGATTTATTTGACTTGTTTTTTTTTTTTCCAAAATTTCGTTGTGCGCACTTTAGCTTTAGGCATAGAGTGCACTTCTGCGTAGTTTCCTTTCTATAATAGTGCGTATGCATATTGGTTTTCTCTAGGACCTGCGCACATACCTAGAATTTTTTAAAATTCCAGATATATTCTCATCAAGTCTAGAGTTTTTGGTTTTTCCTATTTAGGTACACTTGTCTGTACCTTCTTTGAGTCTCTGACAATCTGGCTAGTGTTGTGAAAGGGTTTACTTATGATTTTCTTATTTTCACAAATTAGGGTAAAGTTTCATCTAGTGAATGGTTGATCTATCAAAAGAGAGGTTAGTTGGTATTGCTTTGCTGTCTGTCTGTCTTTCTTCTTTTGATCATATTAGTTTGTGAGTTTATTTTTATCTTTTGTGAAAGACTGTTTTGTGAGTGAAAATCAATGATTTACAAGGATGAGTATTGTTTGTAAAAAGTACTTCTTTTGCTAAATGTGAAACGAAAAGTCATTTTTCTTCCATTGTTGAAGTGTTTATGAACTATACCCTTGAGTGCAAGTGAATTCATAGCATTCAATTAAGAAAAAAACATTTTCATGTTCATTGGTTTCTTTTTCATTATGGAAATATTCAAGTGATTATATATCAAAGAGAAGTTTCTTGATTTTTGTGTTATTGGGTAAAATTAAATTTTGAAGTTAATTTCAGTATTTGGGTAATTCGAAATTGGAAATCTTCATTTAGGAAAAGGGATATAGTGGAATTTAAAAGTTTTTTACATTTCTGTTGAAAAATTGAAAGACTCTTTCCTTACTTCAGATAGAAATTCATTGAAATGAAAATATTACAATTTCATTTTCGATTGCATTAGGATTTGCGTCAAGTCATAATTCCATCAGTTTCACGTCCATTACCTTTGAATAAATAACAACTCTTAAAATCAATGCTAATAAAATAAATCTAGATTTTTTTTTTAGGGCTCTTTTCCACCTACATTAAATCATGTTGTAGGGCTTTGGAATAGAGAAGCGAGTTAACTTTCCAAAGCTGCAAACAAACATTAGAATATTGTGATAGGGAGAAGAATCCATTTACTACAATTTTTCTTTGGGAATCCCCCCTTACAAAGGAGTCAAGCATGAGATCATATCAGACCCAGTGGAGTGATTGACCCCACTTCATTGGTTACAATAGAGCAATTTAAAAGTATTAAAAACGTCGCTGAAAGGTACTTGGGAGTCACTTGGAAGTAATTCTCAAATTAACCATGTTGAGGAACTTTCAAGGGGATTGAGCTTTGTTACTCTTCCCTTGCGTGTATGTCCGATCTATGATTGTCCCCCTAAGTTAAATTGTTTTTTACGTGGTAACCTTAGAGACCATAATCATAGGGATTTTACTCGAGGTGACGACGGAGGGGAAGTCTCTCCTATACCTGGAACAGACGTTGGCTAGACTCACTTGGACCTTTCTGGAGGGTATCCTTCATTCGAGATGGTATAAATGAAGTTTAATTGCACTAGATCATTTACATTAAGCAGGTTGTCAGTGTAACTAGTTCCACCTGCTCTATCTATAACCACTTTTCACTTTGATCTCTGTGACGTTGGGTTTCATCACCAACCAGTGATTTCACTGTGAAAAGTTTGTTTGCATGGTTTGAATCCTTATATTTTTTAGCGCGCGTTAATTGTTTGTTCCTACTTTTTAGAGACCTTAGGATTGGATTGTGAATATTGTTTGATTTTGTGATAAAATGTCATCCTGGTTGATTCACCAAGGCAGTCGCATAGAATGCAAGGTAAACCCCTTGAATATACACCTAGTCAATTGAAAAAGATAAAAATTGAAAGGTCAAAATCAACAGTATCTAGAACCCCAGAACGACCCAAAACATCTACAGTTGTACAATTTGAGACAGTAGAAACCAAAGTGTATCCAATGCAAGAAGTAGAATCAGGCTTAGTTCATTCTAGCCCAGAAATTACCGAAGTAGTTCAAACTGAATCTGATACTAGTGAAGTTTCAGACATTAAACTAACCGAACCATAAGTAGAAGAACCTGAGTATGATATTTCTCAACCTAAATCACCTTCGGCTGTTATAGTTCCTACTCCTGCTCCACCTTCACCTCGAAGGAAGCTGATAATTATGACTGGATTACCTCCTGGTTTAATTAGCATTGAAGGTATTACTGGGAACAAGGAGGAATAATCACCTCATACTCCAGTTACCACTGGTGAACCTTTTGATCCAAGAGTTTTTCCAAGAGTTCCTTTCAATCCTTTCTAACCTGATCCTTGGTATTCTACCCCTTTGAACTTTTTAGGTCTTAGTTTTCCACCTCAACGCATTCCTTTTTATTCACCGAGAAGAACCATGTCAGAAATTCCTATTGGGAGCCAACCTACTGATTCATCTATGTTTACCAGCTCCCCGAAATCATTATTGTATGGTGGTCCGTCAGTTCCTCCTGGATACCAGTCACTTACTGATAATTTTTCAGGAGCTTCTTCTTCTCCTCAACCTTCTACTTGGTCATCTAGTTTATCTACATCTACTATTCAGAGCATGAAATCCATTCCTGAAGTGCCTATGACATCATACCAATATATTCACATGGTATCCAGTAACTTAGGTAACCCTCAAGTAACCCCAACTGGTGTTTATTACCCACCTGGGGGGCAACCACCTTATCCTCCACCTGGAGGACAACCTGTTGTCGGATCTTATCCTACAGTTGGAGGTCAACCTTTTACTAGAACTTATGGTCAGATACCTCAGCCCAGTCCGGGTCAACCTATCATAGCTCAACCTTTGATTGGTACTCCTTACCCTGGGATGAACACTATTTGGAACCTTGATTTTGCTCAATAGTTTGCTCCAGTTGCTCCACAAGTGCTAGTTTATCAACCTATTCAGCCTACTGGACAATCTATTCCTCAAATACCTATTCCAAGTATTGTTTTACCTACCCAGCAACTTGTTCAAGGAACAGGGAAAACAATTGTCCAACAACTTGTCTAAGGAATTTCTCAAACACCTATTCAACTACCAATTCAACAACCTGTTCAACAACCAATTCAACAACCTGTTCAACAACCAATTCAACAACCTGTTCAAAGTTCACCTCAAACACCTATTTAGACACCTGTTTCACAGCCAGTTCCAAGTGCACCTTAGACACCTATCCCAAGAGTATCACAAATGACCATTCAAGTTATTCCTCAAAAACCTATTCCTAAAACTAAATAGGCAATCCCTCAAGCTTCAACTTATCAAATTGGTCCTACCATCCAGTTTACACCACAAATTCCTATTAGAAAACGTGGTATAGGAACCATGCAAGCACCTTTTCAAGAACAAGATTTCCAAAGTCCATCTTTTCAAGGACATGCTTATTAGGTTCGACCTTTTCAAGGACAAGTTTTTCAAAGTCCACCTTTCCAAGGTCAAGCTTTCCAAAACCAACCTTTTCAAGGTCAATTTATCCAAAGTCAACCTGTTTAAAGTCAATTTGTTCAAGGTCAACCTTAATAAGCTCAGTGTGTATAGGGGTGATATTACTTAGGTCAAATGGGTCAAAGTAAACATTTCCAGAGTCAACCATACCCTGGTCATACTTATCAAGTCCCTCTTCAACCCCAACCTAGTATGGTTCACCATGGTTACCCTGGTGGAATCCCAATTCCAACTGCAGAGGCTATTCTAGGATATCCGAGATATCCTCCTCTAGGGCTTGGACTTAACCCACAAGGTTATCAAACTTTACATCAAGATCCTAACCGGTAGTTACCGTTCATTGCAACCCTATATTTACTAGATTTGTCCTGGCTAATGAACGGTTCTATTTATTATTATCCTTTTTGGCCGACGATTCTCACCAAGTTACCGAGTGACACCCAATTTTAAAGGCAAATCAGGAGAGGATCCATCCAATCATGTAATGACATATTATCTTTGGTGTGAATCGAACTCCTTAATCAATGATTCTATCTGACTTTGACCTTTCCAACGAACTTTAACTGGTCTGGAAGCCAAATGGTACATTGAGCTACCTTGTGCTTCTTTCCATAACTTTAACTCCCTAGCATCAACATTTTTAACCCATTTCCAGCTACCAGTTCAATACGATACTGGTACTGAACTATTGACTTCCTTAAAACAATTAAAATCAACTTACATTTCCGATCATATACATGAATAGAGACGTAAATGTCAGTTAGTCAAAGTTTTTATTCCAGATCAGATTTTAGCTAAATGGTTTACGAAATCATTACTTCCCGTTATTACCAAGGATGTTGCTAAGGGAGGTGTCGTGATGGAAGATCAGGTAATTTCTCATGCCCAATATTTAGACTTAGTCTATACTCAATCTGGCACCTTGTATGAGAAAATCCTGAATTTACCGTGCCCAACAATTTCGAATGATCAAATAGTTTCAACTCCTACATGATCTAATGCCACTGATGGTATAATAGGTTATGTTAGCCAACACTCTAAGAGGAAAAAAAAAATTCTAAAAGTACTTAGACTTTTCCCATACAATATTCACCCACTGAAAACCTTTCTCCAGAAGTTATTTCCGAGATTAATGCCGTAGAATTATCTACTGGCAAGGTTCAATCACCCAGAGTTAAAAATAAGGGAAAGGTAAATCAAAACAAAAGGCTTCTATGAAAGAGAAACCCACTAAAACTGAACCTACTAACAAGAAACATAAACCTATCTATCCTTTCCTTATTTGCAATGAGGATCATTATACGAAGGTATGCCCACATCGGCAAAGTTTTCCAAATCCATTAAAGGTTCTCCAACTCCCATTGTTTTGAAGGATCCATTTCCTTCTCAAGACAAAAAAAATGGTTTCTCATAAGACATCTTCCTATTCCACATCGCAAGATATCATGATGATGTCTTCGCAGCAAGTTATGGTAGCTACGAGATCAAAACATTATGGATCTAAGGGTCATGTAGCCAATGGGAACGAGACAATTTCATCTAGTCAACCTTCCAGTTTAATTCCTCTTCCTCCTTCTGAACCATTACAGATCGAGAAACCAAATCCTGACATGATGATTTGACCACCTCCCAAAGGTGTTCTTTGAAAACCAACTTTCAACCCACATGCTAGAGCAACACAGAATTACAACATTGTTGAAGACCTGTCTATTTCTCCTTCAACAATGTTAGCTCTTGAGGTGCTGCAAACATGCCCAACACAACAAAATTTATTATTTTTAACCATTGGATCTATTGATATGCAAGATTCTAATTTAATTATCTTTGATCTTGAGAGTCATATACCTAAACTATCACATCAACAGGCGTTCCAGATTCCAAATTTTGTCAAAACCAGACGAGTGTTTCGCACAGTTCTTGATGAAGGAGATTCTACGTGTATCATGTTGATTGCTTGTTGGAAAGATTTAGGTTCTCCAACTATCAATCAATCACCTACCACTCTGAAAGCCTTTGATGGAAGAGGTTTTCACCCTTATGGAATCCTAAATGATATGCCCATAGAGTTAGAGGGTAAGACGGTCACGATCGAAGTTGAAGTTGTTGATGCTCAACTTGATTACAAAATTTTTCTTGGTCGAAGTTGGACCTACGCTATGTCAGTAGTGGTCTCATCGCTTTTTTGTATGATATAATTTCCTCACAAAAGGAAAATTGTCAAAGTAGACCGGTTGTCTTGCTACACTTTTGACCCTAACTCTACGGGTAGCATACCTTTTGTCGGAAAAATGAATTCGCCTTATGAGGATATTGGTGTTGGTTTACTCAAAGACTCATCACTGATGGGGACCTTTGCACTCCCTCCACCGAAATTTCCTTCTAATTTTCCCAAGGTTAACATGCTTACATAAAGCACTATGGAATCTTATGATCTGTGGATAGTGCCTTTACAGTATGAATTGACCTCCTATGGCAACGAGATGCATTTGAACCCATTTGAATTGGATTACCAAGCAGTTCAATCATTTTCATACCTGCCATCTTTTAAGATTGATCAAGTGAATGCGATCAATGATGATTATTATCCTATACCTTGGTTAGAACAAATTTCACTTCCCGATCCTTTCGACAGTACATTTTATACTGATAAAAGTATTATAGAGGTCTTGACTTTGGATGAAATGTCATGGGAAAATTATCATCATTGTTCATATTTACTCCCTAACCTTGATAAAAGCAAGAATGATTTTTCAACTATGTTTTCGCTTGAGATTGTAGATAGTCCAGAATGGCCCATGTCAGGTTTTCAAGCTGAATCTGAAAGGAATTTGGGAAACATATCTACAACGATTTCCATTGACATCTTAGTCAAAAAAAGAATTATTGAAAATATTAACATAGGTCCTTCATGCTCACTTGAAGAGATTTGAATGTACAAATCCCTATTTCAAGAATTTCGCACATTTTTTCCTGGTCCTATGAGGAAATGATAGGAATTGACCCAAGCATTGTTGTACATGAGATTAAGACTTACCCAGATGCAAAACCTATCAGGCAATGATTACGTCCAGTGTATCCACAAAAAGTGGTTTTGATTAAAGCTGACATTGAGAAACTACCCAAATTAGGTTTCATCTACCTAGTTTGCATGACTGATTGGGTGTTCAATATTGTACCTGTTAACAAGAAGCAGGGAACGATTTAAGTGTGTTGATTATAGTGATATCAACAAGGCTTGTCCGAAGGACAACTATCCTACGCCTTATATCGATCAAATCATTGACAATTGCATCGGAAATGACATGTTTTCATTTATGGACAATTTTTTTTAGCTACAACCAAATCAACATACTCCCAGCTGATCAAAATAAAACCACATTCATCTGTCCATGGGGGAATTTTGCATATCAAAAACTCTCATTTGGTTTGAAGAATGCCCATGCAACTTTCCAACGGGCTATGTCTTACACATTTCACGATATAAAGCATATTTTGCAACCTTATTTGGATGACTTTCTAGCTCATTTGCTGAGACGGGAAGACCATCCAACACATTTTAGAGCTATCTTTATCAGATGTTGTCACTACAATATATGCTTGAATCCCCACAAGTGTATTTTTTGTGTGCAATCTAGTTGATTTCTAGGATTTGTCATTTCAAAGGAAGATATTCGTGTTGATCGGCTCAAGGTTGAGGCTATTCTGAATTTTCCTCCTCCTTCCAATCTCCAGCTCCAAATTTTGCAAGGGAAAGCAAACTTTCTACATCAATTCATCCAGAAATACATCGAGTTAACTAAAGGTTTTAATTTACTGTTGAAAAAGGGCATCTCATTTACATGGGATGAAGTGGCTCAAAATACCTTTGAAGCACTTAAACATGCGTTGACCCATACACCGTTGTTGCATCCACTCGATTATCATCGAGACTATTTTTTATAATTAGATACATTTGATTTCACTATTGGCATGGTTTTAGTTCAGGAAGACAAATTGAACGAAGAGCATGTGATATATTAATTAAGCATAAGTATGACCAAAACTGAAGCAAAATATACAGATATGGAGAAATTGGCCTTGGCAGCCGTTCAAGTTGTGCAACGATTTCATCACTACATTCTATTGCAAAGCAATACTGTGATTTTCGATTGCAACCCCGTGGTTTACATTCTTATGCGGCATTTTCTAGGGGTAAAGTATTCCAAATGTATAGTTATCTTGCAGGAATTCAATTTGGAATTCATAAAATATAAATTTAAGAAATCGCTAGTGTTTGCTGAATTATTATGTGACCTTCCCCATACTGAGACATAAACCGTGGTAGAGGATTATCTTCTAGACGATTCTCTCTTTCTTATCAGTACTCTATACCCCTAGTATGAAGATATCATCATTTATCTTCAGACCCATACATTTCGGCCATAATTGAATCGAACGGATCGTCGTCGTATCCACTACCAATCCTAACAATACAATATTGTTGGCGATACAATTTATCGTCATGGTGCCGATTCCATATTCAGACGATGTTTAAATCACAAGGCATCCGAAAAGGTATTGAATGACTGCCATTCTGGAGCTTGTGGCAATCATATGTCAAGGTTTTTCACTTTTCAAAAGATCCTGCGCGGGGTATTTATGGCCTTCTATGTTCAAAGACTGTATAAATGCAATCCGAAAATACCACAATTGTCATATCTACGGTCGAAAAATGCGTGCACACCCAACTCATCTTTACCCAATCATTGTTGTTGGTCCTTTCGCTAAATGGGGCATCGATTTATTTACATGTAACCCTGACTCGACCGAGGAGCATGGGTACATTATCCTTGTAGTATATTATTTTATGAAATGGGCCGAGGTGATTCCTGCATATAAGGATGATGGTGAAACAACATCCATTTTCATATTCAATCATGTGATTACTATGTTCAAAGTTCCACAAGCCATCATCGCAGACCATGGTAGCCATTTTCGAAAATTTATGATGATTGATCTTACTACGAAGCTAGGCCTGCATCATGATAGTTCTACTCCTTATTACTCGTAAGAAAAAGGCCAAGTAGAATCCATTAACAAGGTTTTAACCACCATGATTAAATGAATGATAGTGATTCATAAACTAGATTGGCATCTAATGATTTTTCTAGCCTTGTGGGCATTTCGTACCACAACAAAAACTTCGACTGGTTTTACTCCCTTCTAGTTTGTTTAAGGTGTGGAAGCAGTTTTACCTATTGAATGTGAAATACCGTCTTTGAAACTGACAATTGAATTATTGCCAGCCACTTTTGTTGAGGAAGAACGTTTCCTGTACTTAGCACAACTCGATGAGACTTTCTGTGATGTTGCATTAGTTAGCGAGGCCCAAAAGAAACGAGTTAAGGCACAATATGATCAAAATGTAAAACCTCGTTCATATTCAAAAGGGGATTTAGTCTTGGTCTATGATCAAGAGCACGATAAGTTAGGCATTGGTAAATTCGAGCCCATGTGGCATGGCCCTTATGTTGTAAAACATGCATTGGAAAAAGGGGCCTATGAACTAGGTTATTATGACATAATTCCTTTGGAAAGGCCCATAAATAATATTTACCTAAATACATATTATGCTTAGATTGCTCAGTGAAGAACTTGTATATTGTTGTACCATATTTTATGTGTGGCAATTTTTAGCAGCTTTTTATGATTTTTTTTCTACTTCTCCTACTTATCTTGTGTTACACTTTATTTACAGATGTCAATGCTCCCTCATACTTACATTGGATTTACTGATGGTGCTAGTCATAGTACCTAGAAATTATCTTCTGTAGGCTGGGTCATTTATTCGCCCACATATGAGTTAGTTTCTATTCATGGGATATGCCTTGGTCAAACAACGAATAACATTACAGAGTATAATGTAGTGATTGAGTTATTATCTGACACCATTTCATTTGGAATTTGTCGATTGATTGTTAGGTTAGATTTGTAACTCATAGTATTACATTTAAACGATGTCTGTTCAGTTAGAAGTGTTTCAACGATAAAAATGTTTTTGCGAGTTCGTCTCTTGGAAAGAGAGTTTGATTATATCGAGTATGAACACATTTCGAGAAGTTTACATGCATTAACTGCTGCATTAGCTAATTATGTGTTAAATTGGAATTTGTAAAACATCTGTAAAAAATCAAAAGCAATATTCATCCATATATTGTACAAGATGGACTGAAATAGAAGTAGTAACTTTCATTAGTTAAATGTTTGTAAAAAGTGTGGATTTTACAAAAATGTTAGGCCCTGTTGCCTTTATTTTCCAAACATGCCAGTACATCATCAAAAAGAAAAAAAATAGCCCTCAGACTAGGAGCTACGCATGATGATCATGGTAGCAGATAATAGCACGTGCTACTCATCGTATCAAGCGACTAATAGGTCCGGGAAACCCCATAGTGTGCCTCTGATAAAGGAGAGGCAAGTCATTTATCATGACATCCGGGATGTCTAGGGTCAACCTCTCAAGGTTGTGCTCCAAATCAGTCAATGCCTCTGCTGTGTCTGGGTTCTGCACTGCGGGAGCTACTGGATACTCACTGCGTCTGTCATATCTGCGTAACCCTGTTGGTCTCACTAGGCCCACATTTGCATGATCATTTCAGATAATTAGTTTTGGATGCCAAAAAACAACAAAAAAAAAAAAATTCAAAAACAACCAAAGTGTGAAGTTTTTACCTAGATCACCCCACTGCATCCCAACTGGCAGTGGCATATCTAGATCACCTGTGTAATCCATGCTTGCATATGGAAAATCTTCAATCATGATGATTTTATTTTCCAGCCACCCAAATAAATCAGGAGTATACTAGATCGTTGGTCCTTCACCACCTCCGTGGCATGCCATTAGTGTGACCCATTTCAGCATGTGAGGGTCCCGAGGTCCTCCTCTCTCTATAGCTACCTGTGGAGCAAGAAGAGGGATCCGTTCTAGAGCAAATGAGATAGAAAAGGAACCATACCCAAAATTCTTGAGTTTGCCAATTTTGACTCTAACTAGTTCCCCTTTAGATTGGCAACTACTACCTCGCACCAGTTGAATATTGTGGGTTGCAAACACTATATGGTGGTTTTCATCTGAGCCTTTGTAAGCAAGTGAATAGCTGCACTTCTGCATAGTCATGTAACAAACAATGTAAACTTTGAAACGGGAAATATAAAATCAAAACGGGAAATCTGGCAAAAAAACAGCGAAGAAACATAAAAAATAGTGCTAAAAACTAAAAGTGTGCATACTGGAACGATGATTTTATTTTTTAGGGGTCAATTTTGAACATGTTTTAAAAATGGCAGTGACTACAAAATTTACTACGAAATTTTCGTGCAAAATATAGCTTCAAAATGAAAGTGATGATACTGGAACAATGATTTTTTTTTAGGGTCAATTTTCAAACTTTTTAAAAAATGCTAGTAAAACCAAATTTTTATGTGCCAAACAAAGTTGTTTATGAGGAAAAAAACACATTAATGTTTTTGGTAGAATATCATTTTTCTTTCCTAAGTATAAATTCAACATGTTTTCAACCATAACATGCTAGATACAAAAGAAATTGAAATTTTTTCAACTATAAAATTAAAAAACCATGACATTATGAACAAATTACATCACTAAATGAATTCAAAAGTCATTATTTGTATATTGAATAAAACATACATTATATCTCTAATTTAATATTGCATTGTAGATATTTTAAACAATAAAAATTATCATAATCAAGACATATAATCCAACAACATAAAAATGCCTCATAAATTCTCATTTAACACCATATGGAAATCATTAATTTTATTCCAAGATACGATGCATACATCAGTTATATAAACTGTCTTAAACAATTATTCAAAATCACTCATATTTTCTTGCACACCATCAGAATTCACATCTTCAGATGAGTGACTGTATGCTGACGAAGATGTTCCATATTCTTCTCTTTCATCAACTAGTGCCCCATTTGAGTCCACATGCATGCCCAACATTTCAGGTTTCAAAATTCTTCTAGATCTACGACTGGTTTCAACAGACTCCCATCTCAACAGTGTTCCTTCTGGTAACAACCTTTTTAGAATCTCTATTGTCTTGAAGCGAAGAGTTCCTCTCTTTGTTAAATTGAAGTCATAAACAAGCATGTCAACATCCTCCAATTTTAATATGTCTGTGCAGCGACAATTTATATTTGTACCCTTTCTTTTTCTCTTTCCGCCATTTTTTTGTCAACTACCATCTCTGGCTTATACACACCATTGAATGGGTGTGTATTTGTGGCATAAAAATGTACTTCAACACTTGTAACATCCTCATTTTCTGTAAATACCTTTATAACTTTAGCAACCTAGAGTGGATAGCCATTGGGATCTCCATCTGCTAGCACTGCAATCATGCAACCCTCCTTAATATCCTGTACTGAACCCCTGTAAAGGTCTTCCATGGCTTCACGTTGTACATGAGATCTTCTGGAACCAATATACATCTCTCTTTCCTTTGTCTGTGAAGAATTAATAATACCTTTAGATTGTTTCTGTTCAACAATGTTTATTTCCTCATGTTCATTCGACACATTTTGTGGCCAAATAAATGGATTTTTCAAAGGTATATCTTCATTTGTTGTTGTTGAAATGATATCACTTTGATTACTGAAAAATGACTCCCAACAAACTGAATCAGCGATGTCAAAGTACTCATATGTATATCTAATACATTTTTTAATTTCTTCCAGGCAATCAGAATAATTTATATCTCTATTTGGTCTGCGTGCATTCTGAACTTCACCAACTGATTGTAATAACAATATTTTTGATGCAAATATTGTATGATCTGGAATGAACCTCAAAAAATTGCAAACCCGATGATGGTGCCCATTCTGCAGTAGTTGAATACTTCTTGCCCCATATTAGTGTTTTCCCATCAATTTTTTTGATACGAAACTGATGTTGGAAGCTAATGTCATTAAGTTGTTCAATGCATTTCCCCTCACCATATGATCCCAGAATAAACCTTCGCATGTGAACAGTTTCTTCCAACACATCAAAAGTAGGCTCTGGCATGTATGATTTCTTAATACATTCAATTAGTGATGGCAAGCTCCCAACTTCCTTCCTCCTCAATGTGACTGAAAAATGACTGAACCTCTGATCAATATGGTCATGAGTGTGCCCAACAAGAAGGAAAACAACCTTTACCTTTTGAAAAATTCTCAATTCAACAAGCATGTTTAGATATCCAAAAACAATCTGATTTTTGTTTTCACGGCAAGTGTTGTCCAATTGTAAATACAAAACTTCAGGAAGATTACCAGACTAATGAGAAATCACATAATGAATTATGGTTATGGTCAGATTTGCATCATTATGAATATTTGGAGCTGTGAGTACACCCTTGGCAACATTTTCCCATTGAAGACCATACAACCGACCAAGTGAAACTGAATAAAATTTTCCTCTTGTAAATTTTTGGGTGTGCGAACAAAATGTGGTAAAAGTGTTTTCTTCTGGTCCATACCATCAGTTATCAAACCCAAATATTTATTCGGATTATCTTAACACTTCTTTTGATGCTTGTACAACTTCTTCCTTTCGTTTGTTTGTTGTTCGCGATGCTCCTGAAGTTCTTTGACAATTAAATCTACACAACATAAAAGAAATTCATTAAGAAATATGTTTTCATAGTTGATGACTATACAATTTTAAAAGTTAAAGTTATGAATGCTTACCTCTTTCTGACTCTTCACATTTGTCCCTTTTTTATTTAAGAGAAGTACATGTACTGCAAATCCCCATCCTTGTCTTCTTAGGAATACAGACATTGTTGAATTCTTTCTTCCATACCTTCACAAAATATTGATATGTAATAAACCGGCCATGTCCCTTAGCATCTTCTGCATATTCTTTGTATAAGTTGTAGATTTATCGTCTTGAAAAATTATCTGGAATATGTATTGTCTCTCTATTTGGCATACACTCTTCATGCTTTGAAAAGAAATATTTCATCCATGACATTGCAGTATTTGATAATGGCCCAAACTGCCTTTTATGACGTACTTCTGAATAAAATGTGGGATCCTTTTCCAAATTTTCTTGAATTCTCGAGAGACGAAAATTCCCAACCGAATGAAACATTTTGAAAGATTTTCTACAGATAAATAAAGTCCTAATATGATAATCATAACCTGACAATGTAGATTGCATGCACCCAACTAAATATAAATTTTGCATGCTTTTATTCATTGACAAATATCTCTTCTTGCTTTCTAATGCAAATTTGAAATCCATATGTTTCAAGCAATCTTTTTGGCAACATTCAATTGAAATGAGAGCGCTGATAGAACTTCTTCTCGTCAGATATTTTGCTATACCCCTTGTATAACTAGAACAACTTGCATTGATATGAAAAGGTCTGCTCCTACTCCTCGATACAATATTTCTTGGCAACATCTCCATCATTGGATCATCATTTGTATAAGGATTTTCATCATCATTAAGAGGAATTTTATCCACACTATGATCAGCTCTGATTTTCAAATATTGACTTGGAGGATATTCTTCATCTTCCCCTTCTTCAGTGCTACTGTCATAGTCCTTAGAATTCGGACTGAATGGAAAATTTGACTCGATGTTTAATGGATATTCTTCCTCATGTGCATTGTCAGTGCTACTCTCATAGTCCATAGAATTAGGACTACGTCGAAAATGTGACTGTTTACTTATTGAAGATGCTACATCCTGTCCTTTGTCACTGCTACCTTTATACTCATTAGAATTAGGACTAAGTGCATCATCCTGTCCTTCATCACTGCTGCTCTCATAGTCCTTAGAATTAGGACTAAGAGGACACTGTGACACTCCATTCTTTTGAAATTCATCATCACACTCTTCATAACTATTGCTCTCATAGTCCTTAGAATTAGGACTAAGTGGACACCGTGACACTCCAATATTTTGAAATTCATCATCCCGCTCTTCATCACTGCTGCTCTCATAGTCCTTATAATTAGGACTAACTGGACACCATGACACTCCATACTTTTGAAATTCATCATCATGCTCTTCATCACTACTGCTCTCATAGTCCTTAGAATTAGGACTAAGTGGACACTTTGACACTCCATTCTTTTGAAATTCGTTATCACGCTCTTCATCATTGCTGCTCTCATAGTCCTTAGAATTAGGACTAAGTGGACACCGTGACACTCCATTCTTTTGAAATTCACCATCATGCTCTTCAAAACTGCTGCTCTCATAGTCCTCAGAATTAGGACTAAGTGGACACCGTGACACTCCATTCTTTTGAACTTCACCATCATGCTCTTCAAAACTGCTGCTCTCATAGTCCTCAGAATTAGGACTAAGTGGACACTGTGACACTCCATTCTTTTGAACTTCACCATCATGCTTTTCATCACTGTTGCTCTCATAGTCCTTAGAATTAGGACTAAGTGGACACCGTGACAATCCATTCTTTTGAAATTTGTCATCAAGCTCATCATCACTGCTGCTTTTATAGTCCTTAGAATTAGGACTAAGTGGAATATGTGACTCTTTATTATTTGAAATTATCCATCCCCTCTTTCATCAGTGCTGCTCTCATAGTCCTTAGAATCAGGACTAAGTGGAAGAATTGACTTTCTATTCATAGTGGAAGAATTCCCGCTATATTTATCAATATGAATAGAGTTGTTACGCGATGAAGATGTTGATGGTGTATAGATCGAAACTTCACTATCAGAACAATCCATCCCTTTCAAATAGAGATGTTGAATGATATATATGGAGAGTCTCCTAAAGATATTATATAGCTTAGAGAATGAAATTTTCCCTCCAAAAAGTTTCGCGAAAATACCTCCCTCCAAAAATTTTCGCGAAAATATTCCCTCCAAAAGTTTGTTAGATTTATTTACCTTCATTATTTTATTTTACAATTTATTGAAAAATGTAAACTAATTTTTTTATGAAATAAATCATTAAAATTAAAATTGTAAACTACAACTTCTACATTAATTATTTTAATAGTTAAAGTATATAATATTTACTAAACAATTGAATATGTATTTTTCAATTTTTATAATATATTCTAAAATGAATTAATCCCACATTCAACTCGTTGTAAAACAATTCTACAATATTCGCTTTATAATATTTAAAACAAATTATCCCACATTAACCGTATGGTAAAACGTCTCCGTAATTTCACTTATACACTAAATTTCATTATCACTATTACTCACATCACATCCAGGTTTTCTGAAGTTCATTGAAAGACTTGTGAATTTGTGAAGTAGCCACTTTGCTATCAACAACATATTCAACGAAGAATTCTCGCAATTGAAAGGTAAAAATTTTTTTCTTGAAAATTTTAATATTAAATTAGTTTAATGAAGAAGATTTTTTTTTTTTTAAATTAATATTTTTTCTGAGCCAAAATAACAATTACTTTCATTGCGAGCATGGTGGGCCCGACCAAACTCAATTGCCCAACAACCATGGGCGGGCCACTGTGGTGTTGCGGGGTGAGCGGGGATGGCAGGCGAGGTGTGAGTGGGGCGGTAGGGGTCGTGGGGGCGGATCAAAATCGCCCAACCCCCATGACAGGTAGGCGAGCCGCCGGGGTGGGCGCCGCAGCCCCAACCGAGAATCGCCCAACCCCCGCGACGGGTGGGCGAGTAGCCGAGGAGGGCGCCGCAGCCCCACTCGGCCCGACACCCGACACACCCTCACCCCCTCCGCCCACAAGGCCCCCGACGCCGCCCCCCCCCCCCCGCCTCTCCCCACACACACCCACCTCCCCCGCCCCACACACCCACCCACCCACCCAACCTCCCCCCCACCTAACACCCACCCGACCCATCACCCCTCCCGCCCCCTCACACACCCACTCGACCCCCGATCCATCCCTCCCCCTCACACACCGCCCACCCTTCCACCCTTCCACCCACACCCTACCCCCACCCACCCTTCCACCCGACCCCCCACCTCTCCTGCCCCCTCACACACCCCCCACCCTTCCACCCCCACCCTACCCTCGCCCACCCTTCCACTCGCCATCCCCACACCCGCCACCCATGCCCGCCCCCTCACCCGCCCTACCTGCCCATGGCCTTCCCCTCACTCACCCTCCCTGGCCACCCTTGCACCCGCCCTCCCCCGCCCCCTCACACGCCCTCCGCGCCCACGCTCGCCTCCTCACCCGCATGCCCTCCCCCCCACTCATCCACCCTCCCCACCCCCGCCCGCCCCCTCACCCGTCCTCACTCGCCCACCTGCTCCACGCCCGCTCCACCCACCCCACCCGCTCCACACCCAACCCTCCCCACCCGCCCTCGCCCACGCCCACGCCAGCCCCACCCCCTCACTTGCCCCCTCACCCACCCTCCTCGCCCATGCCCACGCCTGGGCCACGCCACCCCGGCGGCCCACCCGCCCACCCACCCGACTGGTGGCTGCGTGATTCCGGGAATTACCCAGCCACTAGCCAGGCGGGTGGGCGGGCCGTCGGGGTGGCCCCAGCCCTAGCTGCGCCACCTCGACGACCCTCCCCCTCGCCTGGGGTTGCGCGGCCAGGGCTGGCACCACCCTGGCACCACCCTGGCATCCCGCCTACCCGCCCGGCTGGTGCCTGGGCGATTCCGGGAATCACCCAGCCACCAGCCGGGCGGGCGAGCCGGCCGCCGGAGTGGCGCAGCCAGGGCTGGCACCACCCTGGCGGCCCACCTGCCCACCAGGCTGGTGGCTGGGCGATTCTCGGCGTCCCGCTCACCTGCCTGACTGGTGGCTAGGCGATTCCGGCCACTAGTCGGGCGGGCGAGCCGACTTCTGGAGTGGCGCGGCCAGGGCTGGTGCCACCTCGGCAGCCCACTTGCCTGTCCGGCTGGTGGTTGGGCGATTCCGGCTGAGCAATTCCTAGAATTGCCTAGCCACCAGCCGGGCGAGCGGGCGGGCCGCCGGGGTGGCGCGACCAGGGTCGGCACCACCCCGGCGGCCCGCTCGCTTGCCCGACCGCTCGACTGGTGGCTGGGCGATTCCTGGAATCACCCAGCAGGAATCGCCCAGCCACTAGCCGAGTGGGCTAGCGGGCTGCCGGGGTGGCGTCGGCCTGGGCCGCGCCACCCCAGCAGCCAGCCCGCCCTCGAGGGTTGGCGATTCCCACCCGCCCGCCCAGCCTCCCTGTCCCTACTCGCCCATCCACTCCGCCCGACCTCCCCCTTCCCGCCCGCCCACCCACTCCGCCCTCGCTCCCCCTCCCCACTCGGCCCCCCCTCCCCGCCCGCCCACCCACCACCCCAGCAGCCAGCCCGCCCTCGGGGGTTGGGCGATTCCCACCCGCCCGCCCAGCCTCCCTGTCCCTACCCGCCCATCCACTCCGCCCGACCTCCCCCTTCCCGCCCGCCCACCCACTCCACCCTCGCTCCCCCTCCCCACTCGGCCTCCCCCTCCCCGCCCGCCCACCCACTCCACCCTCCTGTCTAGTCAATTTAATGTCTTAAATTGCTCTACATAAATTATCAATCCGGGTATCGTAAACTGATGAAGTGTGGTGCACTATATGTGCTTAGTTAACCTTTCTCTTACTTCGTTGTTTTATAGTTTATGTTGTTTTTGGGGTTTTGTTCTTACATGCAATAATCAAATAATGAAAGAACGACTATGAGACCCAGTATCCTTGTTGCTGCAACAAAAGGACAAGATGATTCTATCACGTTATTAGTTCATTAGAAGGCTATGTGCATCATTAATCTACAATCAACTTGAAGGCATGCAGTAATTCAAACTGTACATTAAACTTGCAAAGAAAGAGCTTGAAAGAAATAACTTGAAATGAAACTGAAAGCAAAGCATAAAAACCACTTTCTAATGGCACTAGTCACTACTCATGCTGCTGCAAAAAAATAAGAAAAACTACTTTAAAGACCAGTTATAATGTTCAACTCTTCTTAACTCTCTGCTTCCAACATATGGGATTATGTGAAACACGATTAAGAAGTAGTTAGAAATAAGTCCAAAAAGTAATCAAAATAAGAAAAATCCACTTTAAAGACCAGTTATAATGTTCAACTCTTCCTAACTCTCTGCTTCCAACATATGGGATTATGTGAAACACGATTAAGAAGTAGTTAGAGATTAGTCTAAAAAGTACTCAAAGCAAGCTGTAATTTATTAATATTCTGATCTCTTAAAGATGAACAACTTATGATAAAGAGACCATCAATATGTTAGCATACAACTTGAGAAACTAAACTAGAAATCAAGCTAGAAAAATAAAATAAAGGCAGCAACTTATGAATATGACAACTGAAAATACCATTAGAGATAAAGCAAATACAACAAAGACACACAATCGCGGGAGAAAATAACTTGCATAAATTAAAATTGCATGAATGAAAATCTAATCTACCTTACATTCTACAAAGCAATATTTACAAAATGAAATCTAATCTACTTACATCCTAATATGCTCCACGACATCTACTTCACATCTCCTTCCATGTTGAGAACATCAAAGCTTTATTCAATTTCTTCAAAAGTGCAAAGTACAACAAAGCTCTCCAAAGCTTTCAAAAGCCATGGGACTAACAAACTAAAAGGACTAAGAAAAGACTAAAGGAAAGACTAGCAAATGAAGGAGAGAGATCTCCTATTTATACAAAAAGATGAGAGCCATCTCATTAATGATAGTCCATGAATCTCTCCCTCTACCTCTAGAGTCCTAATCAAAATAGGAACTGATAAGACACATGTCTTTTTTAGAGTTACAATACAATTAGGAGATGTGACACATATCCTCATGATCCCATGATTCTTTCCAACCAAATTCGAATTTGGCCTTAGAGTGCCACATAAGGGTCTTCTAGAAGCCTCCTTTCAACCTACATATGTCAACAATCTCAACCCATTTGTTAGGTATAAGCATATGCACATTATTTTCTAATGTTTAACCACAAATTCACTTAAAAGGCTTAGAAATAATAAATATTGGAAAAACATAAAGGTAGCCCAATGATAATGAAAGTGGGATGAATGTGGTGACATAGTAGTGAAATGGAGGTGAAATGGAGGTGATATAATAGACATAATAGTGAAAGTATAATGCAAATGAATGACATTTTCAAGACTCAACACCTCCCACCCCCTCCTTGCCCGCCTCCCCACTCTGCCCTCTCTCCCCCTCCCTGCCCGCCTCCCCACTCGGCCTGCCCCCCCCTCCCCACTCGGCCTCCCCTCCCCACCCTCCCTACCCGCCTACCCACCCTGCCTGCCCGACCTCCCCACCATGCCCGCCCATGCTCGCCCGCCCACCCACCCACGCCCGCCCCGCCCACCCTCCTCACCCGTCTGCCCACCCTCACTCGACCCGACCCGCCTCGCCTGCCCCGCCGGCTTGCCCGCCCTCACCCGCTCGCCCGCCACACCCGCCCGCCCACCTTCCCTCGCCTGCCCGCTAGCACACCCGCCCCGCACCTGCCTGCCTTCACCCGGCCCACTCACCCACCCTCGATCGCCCGACCCGCCTCTCCCTCGGCCTCCCGCCCGCTCGCCCATCCTCACCCGACCCGCCCCGCCCTCGCCCTCCCGCCCCGCCCTGCCCCGCCCCGCCCTCGCTAACTCGCCCATGCCTGCCCGCCCTAACCCGACCTGCCCCGCCCGCCCACCCATCCACCTGCCCGACCCGCCCCGCCCTCGCCCTCCCGACCCGCCTCGCCCTTGTTAACTCCCCCATACCCACCCGCCCTCACCCGACCCACCTCGCCCACCCACCCGCCCTCGCCTGCTTGCCCTCACCCAACCCGCCCCCCCCACCCAGCTGCCCTCGCCCGCCTGCGCTCACCTGACCCTTCTCGCCCACCCACCCATCGTTGCCCGCCCCGCCCCGCCCACCTACCCACCCACCGTCGCCTGCCCACCCTCACCCCCGCCCTTACCCGACCCACCCTGCCCACCCACTCGCCCTCGTCCACCCACCCTCGCCCGCTCGATGCGCCCTGCCCGCGCTCGCCCGCCCACCCGCGCCCGCCTGCCTGGCCCACCCCACCCGCTAATCCTCACCCAGTCCGCCCGCCCCACCCTCACCCACCCTCACCTGGCCCTCCCTGCTCGCCTCACCTTCGCCACGCCTGCCCTCGCCCGCCCGCCCACGCCTGTCCTCACCTGCCCGTCCATGCCCACCCTCGCCTGCCCGCCCACCCACGCCCACCATGCCCACCAATGCTCGCCCTCCCACGCCCCGACCCGACCCGCCCTCGCCCACCCGACCCGATCTGCCCTCGCCCACCTGCCCTCACCCCGCCCGCCTCGCCCACCCACCCACCCACCCTCGCCTGCCCGACCCACCCACGCCTGCCCGTCCACCCGTGCTCGCCCTCGCCCGCCCGTCCACAAATAAAAAAATTATGATATATTTTCGTTGTTAATTTAAGTTAATATGTTTTTGTTATTTACTGATTTATGTGTTTCTATTTTTTAGGAAATGGCATCAAAGAAGATTTCTGTGAATCTTTCTGGACCAAAGACTCTTAAAGGTGCATCTTCAAGAAACATTGGTGAATGAACTCCGCATGAGCTCATGGCTACAAATCTTTCAAGTGCCTCAAGTGATAAGAAGATGATTTCAGACTGGAAGAATTCAAAAGAGGTGAAATTTCCATCAAGAATCTTGTATGTGAAAGAAAGAGAAAGCAAAATGTTACTAGCATTTGCACCAGATGTTGCAAAGAAAACGCCGTAAGGCATAAAGTGCGGAAATCCATTATCCATGTAGTGTGTGCATTATTCAATAAGGTGGATCTCTCTAAATTTGTTGTGAACATTTATGTTGTTGCATTTCTAATATTAAATTTCTTATCACCCCATGATGACAATCCCTATAATTATTAGCATCTCAATTTTTTCCACTTTAGTGGGTTTACCTTCAACCTAAAGAAACATGAATTTGAATTTGAGTCACTCAATTAAAAATAAATTGCTATTTATCAGGTTTTGAGTAAAAACAATTAATAACTCATATTTACAACCCTTTAAATATTTACAACCTTCTTATATTTATAACTCATATTTATAACCCTTTAAAATGAAACTAACTATCTATATTTTTATTAATAATAAAAAGAATATTTTTAATAAAACTAACACTCACATGCTACTCCTATATATTTATGTTATATTTAATATTCAGTGTCCATCAATTGAATGACAAGATGAAAGCTCAACTTAATTGCACCTTTAAAACGTGACTTAAAAGTTTAATTGGTAATTATTTATTCAGTAATTTGTACATTGCTAATTGCAATTTCTCTTGAAAACCAATGTTTATATCAAAATTTTAAAAATTAACAGTCACTTCTCCCGTAGTCTGGTGTTTCTTTATTTGATCGTGGTATCCAATGCGAAGATGATATCTTATGTGTTTTCGTGTTTCTTTATTTGATCGTGGTACTCAAGATTGCCTTTCTCCAAAGTATCCAATGTGAAGATGATATCTTATGTGTTTCCGCTTTCTCAGTAGGTTCATGTGATTATTATTATTTTTGGTGTTAATGTTTATATTTTTTTTATGGCCATCCATTATTTATTATCTAAACATTGATGTTTGAAAATCCGTAAGTGGCTAGTGTGGAAATTGCAAGGTATGTTGAGAATTTGGTTATCTAGTAAGCTTAGAGTCATTCTTGAGTCATTATCTTTACCATCTCAGGAAGAAGAAGAAGAAGAAAAGCCTATTGAATTGAAAAAGAACCCTAAAAAGTATTAGGATCCATGGGTCATTTTTTTTGCATCATGTAGCAAGATCACATGGTTAATTGATTATGCCACATGAAGAATTAGCCTTTGCCAATATTTAGGCTTATAACTAGGTGATTTTTTCTACTAATATTCTTATACCAATTTACCATGATAATTCTCTTTTAAATTAAAAGACAAGCATCGTTTTTTAGTGTTTCAACTTCATTTATAAAGAGTTTAGTGCTGATAATTAGTAGATTATATGAAATTTTGAAAATTGCACTAATATATTATTGTTGTAAGGCTCTACACTCCCAATGGAACTCATATAGTGAGTGGATAAAGAAATGATAAGTTTTTCAAATGGTGAAATAATTTTCATATGTGTGATATTGTGATCTAGATAAATAAAACCAAACTCTTCATTTATCATGTGTCTTAACTCTTTTATATCTCCAGTGTATTTTTTGTACAAATAAGAAGCATTTGTTAATCATGCATCATGTAATATGATCTCCAATCAGTAGAAAAAACTTAATATCAAAGAAAGAAAGTCAGAGGAAAATGCTTTTAATGTCCACAAATGACTCAATATTACAAAAGAGATGCTTGCTAATGAACAGGATAAGGTAGCTTGGGAAAAGTGTAGTAACAACTTTTATAAAGAATCCTATATAGATTTCCTGTTAACAACATATTAAGATATTTTAGAGAGTAGTTAAATATGTTTAGAGATGTGCTAAAGAAGATAAGGACACTGAATAAAAAAGGAAGATAAACATCAATTCTTATTCGATAATAATACAAAATAGAATTTGTGAGAACTTACTACTCTTGAGAGAAGCTTCCTAAAATTTCCTAATGGTGCTTCTCCTTAAAGAAATAGGTTTAAGGCTACATCTAATTACATCAACATGGATAACACAAGCTCTCAAGGATATGGATGTAATTTAATTACTAGAGTTGATATTCATGAAGTGAGAGTGCACACATTAATATCTCCCAAGATTGAGGGAAGTGGAGGTTAGATTAACACATACATGACCTTTGTTGTAAAAGGGATCAAAACAAACAAATAGATTTGCAGGAGTGCATCATAAAAACCTATTAGATGATGAAAAGTAGGCATGTAGGCATATTTTCCCTAGTGTGGAAAATGAGTAAATTATATTTTAGTAGAAAATATTTTCCTATTATTTATAAGGTCTAATATTTTAACAAAAGATTCGCCAATATTTCACAATTTTTTATAATTTAAAGCAAGATTGGCCGAAAATCTAAGAGATTTTATAATTGAGAGAAAGATACGTCTAAATAATATATACATATTTGGTTATCAATAAGACATACATATATATATATATATATATATAGAGAGAGAGAGAGAGAGAGAAATTTTGTAACTTAAGGTTTTATATTAATCAAAGACCATATTTACATGGGTTTATAAGGATTTCTAGAGTGACCATGGAGGATACAACCTCTCATCGTTTGCTCCCTGAAAATATACCTTCAAGGTTCCTTAGGTGGATAGTAGAGCTACTATACTTGACATTGACAGTGTCCAGTAGCTTTTCTAGCCCAAAATCTGCTATGCATGGCTCCATGTCAAAGCCCAGAAGGATGTTGCTTGGCTTAATATTTCCATGAACAAACTTCCTTTCATGTAAGTAAGCCAGGCCTCTGGCTACTCCCTTTGCAATTTTAAATGATAAGTTTGTGTTTACAAAACATAATCTACTGCAAGGATGCTAAGCTGGAAATGGCTATCTACCTTTCAGCGAGCATTGCTGACCCCTCCTCAAAGATTTCCTGGACAATGTCTATATTTTGCTACTTTTCAACTAACTTAGACGATGAATCAGTGGATTTCCTTCTGAAACAATTCTTAAATTTGCCTTCCTTCTTAACTGGAGCTCATGGTGCGGATTTCTCAGGTGGGATCAAATCCACTACAATGCATGTAGTGTCGTCCCTAAGTCCTCTTATCCTCAAAGCCTCCTACAGCTAAACCGGCTAGGCTATGATAGAAAATAAACTTAAAGATGGTGACATCGATCACTTATCCTTTTCAACAATATTTCTACCTTAACAATTTGTTTTGCAGCAAGTTCTGCTGGCAAGCCTCGGCAGCAATTTGCAGCCTTCTCAGAGCTCAATGCATCCCAAACACCATCAGTTGCAATGATAAGCCTTCCTCCAACATTCGATAGCCATTGAAACAAAAAATTACCAGTCTAAATCAAACAGACACATTGTGACCAGGGATGTTTTTCCTCCAGTAAATGGATAAAATCCATTCCCTGCCACTACAACAATAATACACCATATATCACCTTCCCATTAAAATTGAGAATGAGCTGCAAGTAAACTGTGAGAACGCGGATGCCTCATAAGCATGGAGTTAAGTTTGATCCCTGAGCTTTGCTACAATCCTCAATTGTAGAAATATTGAAATTTTTAAGAAGACTCTGGCCATTTCATAAGCCGCTGAGTTGACAGCAGAGTTTGTCTGTTGCTGAGTCCCAATCATAGAGATGTCTATATGAGTTATGTCAATGTCTAAGTAGAGCTGTTGAATATGGAATGTGGGTGTTAGTCCTCATCTCTGTTCGACTTATGTCAAAGCAAGGATGCTACATAGGAAGAAAGAATTGGTTAATCGGTTGTGGATGATGGCATTTTTTCTAGAAAATGCAATACCTCCATCATGGATGGTCTCTTTTGAGAGGAAGCAGAATCACAATTCAATGCAATCCCCACAGACACTGAGATTTCATCCCTTCCTTCAACCTCTGGTCGAAGAGTAGGATCTATGATGCGCAAAAGGCGATGCTTATCATCAACAAAGTTTTGACCCCATGCTGCAAAATCCTGATCTGAAGGCCAGCATGCACAGAAATGCCCTCACTAGGTGTGATGTCAGTTTGACAGACAGCACAAGCGAACAATCTTGATACTGTCTGCACCGTATATTCCGAGTCCAGCGTGCAATGTCAAATACTCAATTATTAGCATGACAGACTTGCAACAAGATGCATTCTACAATATTCTCTACAGCTAGTTTTTATTTCAGTACATCACATGGAAAAGCAAGGATTTAATCCTTCGTAGCTGAGACAAATATATACAAGGCCATAACAGAAAAAGGCCTCCTTTGGACTTCTCTTACCTTAGTATAAATAACAAACCAAATCCTAAAAGGAAGGAAACACCATTCTATATTAAATGCCTAGAACCCAAAAAACACATAAAAAATAGATTAATGCTTTTACTAAGGCTGAACCGAGTATAAACTAAATCTGTTAACAGGAAAAAGATTATTTTAAAAAAAACTAGATTGAAAAATTGAAAATTCAAAAGTGCCAAAATATAAGCAGGGATTACCCATGCATAGCCACAATTCAAATTTGCAACACAATTATCCAATTTTAATAAAAATTTGTAAACATAGATTGTCCACATTCAAGGAGCAGCAACTCAGATACAATTTATCATGCTTTGTTCTGAATCCAATGATAAGTCTAAGTTTACAAAACATAATCTACTGCAAGGATGCTAAGCTGGAAATGGCTATCTACCTTTCAGCGAGCATTGCTGACCCCTCCTCAAAGATTTCCTGGACAATGTCTATATTTCGCTGCTTTTCAACTGACTTAGACGATGAATCAGTGGATTTCCTTCTGAAAAAATTCTTAAATTTGCCTTCCTTCTTAACTGGAGCCGGTGGTGTGGATTTCTCAGGTGGGATCAAATCCACTACAATGCATGTAGTGTCGTCCCTAAGTCCTCTTATCCTCAAAGCCTCCTACAGCTAAATCGGTCAGCCTATGATAGAAAATAAACTTAAAGATGGTGACATTGATCGCTTATCCTTGTCAACAGTATTTGTACCTTAACAATTTGTTTTGCAGCAAGTTCTGCTGGCAAGCCTCGACAGCAATTTGCAGCCTTCTCAGAGCTCAATGCATTCCAAACACCATCAGTTGCAATGATAAGCCTTCCTCCAGCATTCGATAGCTATTGAAACAAAAAATTACGAGTCTAAATCAAATAGACACATTGTGACCAGGTATTTTTTTTACTCCAGTAAATGGATAAAATCCATCCCCTGCCACTGCAACAATAATACACCATATATCACTTTCCCATTAAAACTGAGAATGAGCTGCAAGTAAACTGCGAGAACACGGATGCCTCATAAGCATGGAGTTAAGTTTGATCCCCGAGGTTTGCTACAATCCTCAACTGTAGAAATATTGAAATTTTTAAGAAGACTCTAGCCATTTCATAAGCAGCTGAGTTGACAGCAGAGTTTGTCTGTTGCTGAGTCGCAATCATAGAGATGTCTATATGAGTTATGTCAATGTCTAAGTAGAGCGGTTGAATATGGAATGTGGGTGTAAGTCCTCATCTCTGTCCAACTTATGTCAAAGCAAGGATGCTACATAGGAAGAAAGAATTGGTTAATCGGTTGTGGATGATGGCATTTTTTCTAGAAAATGCAATACCTCCTTCATTGATGGTCCCTTTTGAGGGGAAGCAGAAGCACAATTCAATGCAATCCCCACAAACACTGAGATTTCTTCCCTTCCTTCAACCTCTAGTCGAAGAGTAGGATATATGATGCGCAAAGGGCGATGCTTGTCATCAACAAAGTTTTGACCCCATGCTGCAAAATCCTTATCTGAAGGCCAGCATGCACAGAAATTCCCTCACTAGGTGTGATGTCAGTTTGACAGACAGCACAAGCAAAAATCCTGATACTGTCTGCACCGTATATTCCGAGCCCAGCCTGCAATGTCAAATACACAATTATTAGCATGATGGACTTGCAACAAGATGCATTCTACAATATTCTCTACAGCTAGTTTTTATTTCAGTACATCACATGGAAAAGCAAGGATTTAATTCTTCGTAGCTGAGACAAAGATATACAAGGCCATAACAGAAAAAGGCCTCCTTTGGACTTCTCTTACCTCAGTATAAATAACATACCAAATCCTAAAAGGAAGGAAACACCATTCTATATTAAATGCCTAGAACCCAAAAAACACATAAAAAATAGATTAATGCTTTTACTAAGGCTGAACCGAGTATAAACTAAATCTGTTAACAGGAAAAACATTATTTAAAAAAAAAACAGATTGAAAAATTGAAAATTCAAAAATGCCAAAATATAAGCAGGCATTACCCATGCATAGCCACAATTCAAATTTGCAACACAATTATCCAATTTTAATAAAAATTTGTAAACAAAGATTGTCCACATTCAAGGAGCAACAACTCAGATACAATTTATCATGTTTTGTTTTGAATCCAATGATAAGTCTGTGTTTACAAAACATAATCTACTGCAAGGATGCTAAGCTGGAAATGGCTATCTACCTTTCAGCGAGCACTGCTGACCCCTCCTCAAAGATTTCCTGGAAAATGTCTATATTTTGCTGCTTTTCAACTGAATTAGACGATGAATCAGTGAATTTCCTTCTGAAACAATTCTTAAATTTGCCTTCCTTCTTAACTGGAGCTGGTGGTGCGGATTTCTCAGGTGGCATCAAATCCACTACAATGCATGTAGTGTCGTCACTAAGTCCTCTTATCCTCAAAGCCTCCTACAGCTAAATCGGTTAGCCTATGATAGAAAATAAACTTAAAGATGGTGACATTGATCGCTTATCCTTGTCAAAAGTATTTGTACCTTAACAATTTGTTTTTCAGCAAGTTCTGCTAGCAAGCCTCGACAACAATTTGCAGCCTTCTCAGAGCTCAATGCATCCCAAACACCATCAGTTGCAATGATAAGCCTTCCTCCAGCATTCGATAGCTATTGAAACAAAAAATTACCAGTCTAAATCAAACAAACACATTGTGACCAGGTATTTTTTTCCTCCAGTGAATGGATAAAATCCATTCCCTGCCACTACAACAATAATACACCATATATCACCTTCCCGTTAAAACTGAGAATGAGCTGCAAGTAGACTGTGAGAATGCGGATGCCTCATAAGCATGGAGTTAAGTTTGATCCCTGAGCTTTGCTACCATCCTCAACTGTAGAAATATTGAAATTTTTAAGAAGACTCTGGCCATTTCATAAGCAGCTGAGTTAACAACAAAGTTTTTCTGTTGCTGAGTCCCAATCAGAGAGATGTCTATATGATTTATGTCAATGTCTATGTAGAGCTGTTGAATATGGAATGTGGGTGTAAGTCCTCATCTCTGTCCAACTTATGTCAAAGCAAGGATGCTACATAGGAAGAAAGAATTGGTTAATCGGTTGTGGATGATGGCATTTTTTCTAGAAAATGCAATACCTCCTTCATTGATGGTCTCTTTTGAGGGGAAGCAGAAGCACAATTCAATGCAATCCCCACAGACACTAAGATTTCTTCCCTTCCTTCAACCTCTGGTCGAAGAGTAGGATCTATGATGCGCAAAAGGTGATGCTTGTCATCAACAAAGTTTTGACCCCATGCTGCAAAATTCTTATCTGAAGGCCAGCATGCATAAAAATGCCCTCACTAGGTGTGATGTCAGTTTGACAAACAGCACAAGAGAACAATCTTGATACTGTCTGCACCGTATATTCTGAGCCCAGCCTGCAATGTCAAATAGTCAATTATTAGCATGACAAACTTCCAACAAGATGAATTCTACAATATTCTCTACAGCTAGTTTTTATTTCAGTACATCACATGGAAAAGCAAGGATTTAATCCTTCGTAGCTAAGACAAAGATATACAAGGCCATAACATAAAAAGGCCTCCTTTGGACTTCTCTTACCTCAGTATAAATAACATACCAAATCCTAAAAGGAAGGAAACATCATTCTATATTAAATGCCTAGAACCCAAAAAACACATAAAAAATAGATTAATGCCTTTACTAAGGCCGAACCGAGTATAAACTAAATCTGTTAACAGGAAAAAGATTATTTAAAAAAAACCAGATTGAAAATTAAAAAATGCCAAAATATAAGCAGGCATTACCTATGCATAGCCACAATTCAAATTTGCAACACAATTATCCAATTTCAATAAAAATTTGTAAACATAGATTGTCCACATTCAAGGAGCAGCAACTCAGATACAGTTTATCATGCTTTGTTCTGAATCCAATGATAAGTCTGTGTTTACAAAACATAATCTACTACAAGGATGCTAAATTAGAGTTGTTGAATTTCTCTAAAAGAGATATTGGTTCAAGCCTACAAGGAGCAAAGAGATTTGATGTTTGGAGTTCTACGCTATCTGGACACCATATTTCTTTAAATACAATGTAATTTTTTAGAAAAGTTCAAGCCCAATGCAGTTCTGCCCTGCAAACAGTTCTGCCGTGCAGACATACACTTAAATTGCCACTGGACTTATGATATTGACAAAGTCAAAGTAAAGTGGTATACAAGAGAATGTACCAAGCTAAACCACAAGTTACACATCTTCAGACCTGAAAAAGTACATAACATTGGTCTGGAAAATCAATAGCGATATCATACTTGCTTTTCCTTCCACATACATACAATTGCTCCAAAGGCAAGGACAAGAAAATTTTCAGCTCTAGTGAGCACCAGTGGGTCACTAAAACAAGTGACCACAAGAAGAGACACAATTGTATTAATCCAAAGAAAAGAAAAAGTTGCTAATTAGAAATCTATTGTCAAACACTATTGTTCTCATAAGTAATGTTTGTTATCACAAGCGTTTACAGTGGCTATTCAACTTTCAATTTTATTAGATCAGTTAGAACTTGTTTTGGTTCACTATGAATAATCACTATTAAGTTGTTTACATATTCTACTCTTCAGTGAGCCAATGAAGTGTAAATAAGATGGCCATCATTCCAATGTCAGCCAATGGAGTGTAATCATAAACTCATCTGATAGAGATCAACCACAAGAATAATGTCAAGCTCTATCATCCAACATTAAGTTTTTCTTTTCAATTAACAAGCTACAAGTTCTTTGGCTGTCGCATAAAATATAAATTCAGGAGTTAAAAGACACTAGGGCCATTATTGCTAAATATGCACCAAGGTTTACTGCCTCACCTGACCAGAATGCAAAAAGAAATGCTACAACGCAGTAGCAATGGATTCTTCAGCTAAAATTGGCCAGACTTTAATTAATTCACAAAAACGTTGAATGATATTAATTGTTCAAAAGTTTTAAACAAGCAAAGAAACACAAGACAAAAGACAAGAAATGCTCACCAAAAGACATGAAATGTGCAAATGATTAAATTAGTTACCGAGGTGTGCTGAAATGCCTTAAAAAGTGCTTATAGACTTTCTTCCATCGTTATTTCCTGTCCATTCCTTTATTATATTCTAATATATAGACTCCAGCATCCACAAAGATGAGGGGTCTGCCAACAACATGAATAATACTGCAATCGTTCAGTTTAGTATAACAAGATTGTGATGGAAGAATGAGGGCTCCATCCTTGTATCAAAAACTAATTTTTTCCTCCAAATCACCTCTAATGTAATTTCCAGCGACACTAATCGCAAAAGGATACAGAGAGGATAAGATTCTGATATTGCTGATCTTGAAACATTGATATGAATGAAGACAAAAAGAAGGTGGTGTGGCTGTTCAATTGTCTGATTACTTGATGTGAAGAAGACAAGAGAAGGTGGTGTGACTGTTCAATTGTCTGGTCTGAATGGGGTAGATTCTGGGAATATCCTAAAATCCCCATTTTAGGAATCTCTGCATGCATAAAGGATAATGGATAAGCTCGGTCATAGGGATCCCCAACTGTGCCACCTTTAAATTCAAAACCATGGGCCTATGCTGGATCGAGTATTTTGAAGATTGAGCCTGGTTTTGGGTCCTCTGACACAACTTTTATGCACAATTATAACCTATAACGATGATTGGAGTCTGCTTTATAAGCCACTGAAGGTAGTGGGTGGGTGCGTTATATAGATTGCCAAGGAATCCCTTCCTGTGTAGTTACAATGGCCTTTGACCTAGTTGTTGTGGATTGTGGGTCTTTAGGAACAAGTGGAAATCAAAAAGTTTGGCATGCATGTGGTTCACCACCCATCTCTTCTCAAGTCTCTCTTGTGGAAGATGATTATTCTGATATTGAAGATCTTCAGGTATTGAAGGTGGAGGGGACAGACAAAGCTGGTCGTAGTATTTTGAGAATAGTTGGCAAGCATTTCCCTGGTAAGAACACCAGTCTTTTGCTTTGGGAAACTGTTTTCCTTTTCAGGCTTTCTCAATATAGCTTATTTGTCTTTTCTTGTGTTATGGCATATAGTTTGTAAGCAATACATAAGTTTGGTACGATCTGCTCTTTTGCTCGCTTCCTAAAAAACATAACTTTGTTTTTTCTTTACCATTCTGGTCTGTTTCTCAATTTTTCCAAATAAATAATTAAGTTTTAAAAAGATGTGCTAATCCCAATGCTGGTCTTGCTGTGCAAATCGTCGAGTCAATGTGATGCACTTATTAGGGTAAGCAGTTTTGGTGTCCCGTAGGTCATCTTTTACTTGTAGGTCTTCTTTTCTATGTTAATATGATTGATAGGTGCCTGGTGTGAATAATGACATGCATAACAATTTACAATTGAGAGATGGAGTTGATTTACCGAGTTCAGGGGCGAAGTTTTCAGGTTGATGTGAGTATATCTATAACAATGATGTGATGAGGATGTTTTTGCGCGAGGGTTAAGTCGTTGGTATTATGGGATGTTATTTCTTCAATCTGGTTTCAAATCCAATGGGTATTTTTGGTCCATTGTGATAAGGTTTAAGGAGTAGGTAGCTACTAGATTTAATCTTCAGCGGTCTAGCCCAAATTACTCCAACAAATTACCTATTCACCATAATAAAGAAGAAAAAAAACAATTGTGATCGAGATGATTTACTTACTGACTTTTGAAGGCCAAAACTCCTCAGGTATAATAGCATTTTCATTTGCAGGTAAAGTCCTCAGGTATAATAGCATTTTCATTTGCAGGTATAATAGCATTCTCATTTGCTCTGGTACTAACATGTCTGCTGGTCTAAATCTGAATTCTAGTATTTATTTCTTGTTCCGGAGGGTGGATGCTATGATTTCCTATGCTGCCGATGAGCCAACACCAATTTTAAATCATATACTGTAGACTGACTGACACTGCTATTGATGCTCAGATTGGATGATACTGGCAGGCAGCTTAGCTCATATTTTTGACCCTTGGAATGCAATCTGAGACCTACGGCTAGTATCTATTTAGTCACAAGCCCATACCCAAGGATTTGCTATGTTTATTAATTTTCTCTCATGTTTCTCGTAGGACATGCATATATATTTTCATCAATTCTATCTTGCAGACACAGCTTCAGCCAATATGCAGAGTGATTGAAATTGAACACGGCTAAGTAGTGACATTGGCTCACAGTAATACACCAAATATAAAATATTGAAGCTTTTACAGAAGCAAGGAGTAAGAAAAATTATGAAGCTTAGAGAAGTAGATTTAAATCAATCAAAGCTTGTTGAACGGCTATAACGTCCATAAAAATAATCTTCCAAGGTTTTTCTCTCATCTACAAGATCTACACTTTGATCTGGACTACTGTTTGATACCAAATCATCATCAACTCCAAGCATTGCAAGTAATAGATGAGTTTGGTTGATAGTATGACTATTGGGGAAATGAAAAATTATGAAGCTTAGAGAAGTAGATTTAAATCAATCAAAGCTTGTTGAACGGCTATAACGTCCATAGAAATAATCTTCCAAGGTTTTTCTCTCATCTACAAGATCTACACTTTGATCTGGACTACTGTTTGATACCAAATCATCATCAACTCCAAGCATTGCAAGTAATAGATGAGTTTGGTTGATGGTATGACTATTGGGGAAATGATTGTCAACGAATCGATTGACATTAAAACTCGACTGCACATTCTCCCTAAATTGTTTTTGCAGAGCTACTCCAGCAAATATGCCCATGCAGAGTGCTATGCACGCACAGGACCTGCCTTGAACTATTGATTCCTGCAGTTACCAATGTCAGTTTGTAATGATCGGGTAACTAAGGTTCAACAGTATAAAGATCGACAACATTACAAATATGTGTATAGCTGCAAGAGCCAGAAACATAATACCCAAGTCCAAATGGCCTTTCTTTCTCTTGAATCTCAGTTGAATGACTCTTAATATCGAATGGAATTAGTGTCTCTTGACCTCTATCTGGCAGCTTTTCAATGTCCAGATTTTCTGATTCAGAGTCAGCTCTGTCTCGAAAATCAACATCTAACTGTTGTTCTGCATTACAATCAATCACATCAATGTATATGTCGGGGTCAGGAGGAGGAGAGTGACAGGAATGCCCACTATACTTGGCCCAATATCTTTCCTTGGCAAGGTGAAAAGCCTCTTCGCCTGCCGAATCATTCCAATTAAGTATAGAATCGTAACAACTTACGTACTTTTTTGCCTTGCAAAGTTCTTTCCATGGTAGACCAACAGATTCGCAATACTCCTTCTCCGAGGAGGGTACAGCTGGTTTCCAGAATTCTGATAACATGACTAATCAGAGTTAGACTGAGATAAGATATCATACACATAATCATCACTACCCTGTCCACCAATAAAGGACCCACAAAGGAATTGCATAATTTAAAAAATAGTAGTTTTAATCATACCAGAAACAAATAACACAAAACTATTCTTTTTAACCTGATAACCAATAGCAGAAACCTAAAAGAAAACTTCCTAATTTCCAACAAAGTTCACTCATGGGTGATGCATACAAAACTATTCTTTTTAACCTGATAACCAATAGTAGAAACCTAAAAGAAAACTTCATAATTTCCAACAAATTTCACTCATGGGTGATGTATACACTAATAGCAGATACACTACAAGAATGATAGAATCTGATACAAACTCCAACACAACCAACATAGTTTTCACTTCACACCACCAATAATTGTGACAAATACCAATCCACCAATAAAGGACCTACAAAGGAATTGTATAATTTTTTAAATAGTAGTTTTAATCATACCAGAAACAAATAACACAAAAACTATTCTTTTTAACCTGATAACCAATAGCAGAAACGTAAAACAGAACTTCGTAATTTCCAACAAAGTTCACTCATAGGTGATGCATACACTAATAGCAGATACACTACAAGAATGATAGAATCTGATATAAACTCCAACACAATCAACATAGTTTTCACTTCACACCACCCAATAATTGTGACAAATACCAAAAATATGAAGAGATTTTGGCCCACATTTTCAACCCTATTCACCAATAGCACATATATGTCAAAGGTTGCAATCAACACCTTTAGATCAAACTGCTAATGGTACCTATCACAAAGCACCACACAGGTTAGTGGTAGAGCAAACACTTGTTTAAAGGGCAAGTTTTCAATTCAATTCCTAGCCTGTCAATTTTTTACCAAAGTGTGTTAAAGGGGATAACAGGTACCTTAACAATTTGTTTTGCAGCAAGTTCTGCTGGCAAGCCTCGGCAATAAGAGGTGAGGTGCAAAATTTCATACACATATTTTTCATCTATAGGTACTTCATCATGACTTGTTGCCTTTACAATGGCAACATCCAGATCCGGCGCATTGTTGCTTGCAACCTTTGCTATACTAATACTCGTCTGGTCCTTCACAGCACCGAGAGCTTTCCTTAGCTTACTTGGAGCCATTCGCAAATCTCAAAAAGCACAATTAACCTTAACAAAGGTTTGATCTCAAAAAAGGCAATTCAAGCTCTGAAAAAACCAAATTTCTACCAACGGGACCTAATCTCCCTACTGCACTTTTCACGGTCTAAATTCCCCAAATAATGACAAAATGTATGGCTAACGGCAAACTTGCCGATTTCACCGCCCTGGAACACCACCAGCCAAATCTCTCCACGAGAAGCGATGCCGGGGACCTCAAAGACACGGATTAAACCCTGTTATAAAAGCAGCCGACGTCAAAGGCCACAAATTACCGGCGAATATCCTCCACAGCTGGGGTTTCAGCTCAATTAGGTATATCAATTGCAAAATTTCAAAAAAAATCCAAACCTACGTAACCCAAATAACAGCGAAATCAGAGAAGATATCCAAAACATATGAGAAAGATGACAATATCCTCGCTTGAAATTAAAGCAAACAAAATCTCTGCAAGATTTTAAAAATGCAACAAAATCCATTATCAAAAAGCAGAACACGGATCTCCAATATAAATGGATCCTTTGACGCCGGTTTGAATCCTCCTCTCGCCAATCTCCAGCAAAGCTATAAACCATTGAGAAAATCCTCTTCTTCAAATATGAATCCACATTATATTGTCGTAGAGGAAGAACTTTGATTGAACATTTTAAAAGCCATGGACGGAGACGGCCGACCTACAGAGCACAAAATCCATCCATCTTACCAATGAAAAATGCTTGGATCCACTACCGCGACAAATTTGCTGGAATTTGATGGATTTTGGAATGCAAAATAAAATTTGATGATTTTTGGAATCCTCTTCTGCATTATTTCATAGTCTGAGATTGACGGTGAGCTCCTACTTGAAGATGCCCCTGAAGCATGGGCAGATTGCATAGGCCCTGTCATCGGCAGGGCTTGTGAGTTTGCAACCCAACTCGGCGGTGTTCCAGAGACAGGTATTTGAAAAAGAAGAAATGGGAAGTGCTCTCCTCGGTGCTGGAAGTCCTTGAATTGCAGAACAACCCCAGGACCTGCAACCAGGCAAAGAAACAGAGAATTACCAGATTAAAGAAAACAAGAAAACAAAAGAACCGAGTTGTTACAGGTAATGAATAGTCTTAGGGTTAGATGCACCCAGTGGAGCCACTGAACCGATTTAATTGCCTTGATAGCATCCAACGGTGGAAAAACATTTAATCGTCTAACAACACATCTAATGGTCAAGATTATGACAGAAAGGCAATTGGGGAGGTTGATTTCAGAGGGGAACGCCTTACGGCGTAAATATATATCTATATATTGATATACCGAATGATAATGGAATTTTTGAGGTGATGGGAAGAGTCATAGATATGTGTTCTGTACTGGACACTGAAGTTGTTTACATACTTACAAAATCTTCCAAGTCACATGAAAGGATTAAATACCGACTATCATATTCATTGTATGACACGAGAGAGGTATTTACAAAGTTGTGTAAACAAATAGTAAATGAGATGACACAAAACATCGTAAGTATTGTTATTTATATTTGTATTTTGCGTTCTTGAAAGTGTCTCGCTATATTTTTTTAACTTTGTTTTTATTGACATATGATATTTTGTTTGGCAGAATTTTGTTGAAAGTTGTTCAATTAGGTTGGGAGGCATTCATTTCATAGAGCATGATGTCATGAAAGTTGTCAGCAGTTTTTACTTAGTGTCAAAAGAAGATATGGAAAACAAGCAAAATGTAGTAATTTATGATGCTACAAAATTACATCCAAAGAATCAGAAAAAAAGGCCTCTAGTGGATAAATCTAGCAAGGGTAAACAAGTTACTTTTGAGGACGATGAAGTTGAAACTGACAGTGAAGCATATGTTGCCATTACTAAGGATGACATTGGAACTAAGAAGAGCCATAAAAAACCAAAAGTAACAATGCCCAAGAATAAATATGTTGGGAATGTTATGACGAAGAAAAGTAAAATTGAAGATTTTGAAGTAGTCATTACCAGTAGTCAAGAACTTAGTGAAACTTCAAAAGAAAGTAGAGAAATCATTACACCGGGAGCTGATTTAGAGGAGGGCATTATCAAAACAAAACAAAATTCCATTCGATAGAATTTGACAAAGAGAAACTTAATTGATGGTGGTCGTACATTTCAGTGTAATGTCAGACAAACCTATAAGGCAAGTGAAGGACAATGTCAATATCAAGTCAGAAAGCCACATTATCTGCATTTTCACAAATTGAAGACATTGATGAGGTACAATCCATATGCTCATGTGGTTAGTTATATGCTTCTTGTTGATCCACTTCAAGTTCCCAACAAAGAAACATTTCATAAGTCAAAATGTTTTGAATACAATTATTATGTGCTTGGGGGGAACCATTCTATAGAAGCTCAATGACAATTGATGGAGGAATATCTTAATAACCCACGTTTTGAAACAATGAAATGTATCATTTATGCTGGTTTATCAGATACATAAGCAAATTTAGTGGCATGGGATCATAATTCAAATAATGAATATAAGATGTCTATGACTTTCATCCAAAGGGTTAAATTTATTCATAGTGAATTTCAAGAAAAATGTGGTGGGGATAGGATAAATGTTACTGCAGATTTCCGAAAGGAATGTTGTATGGAAATTATGGAAATAGGCTATCAAATTGAAGAGAAAACCAATTCAAAAGGTGGAAAAGGCAATAAAAATAGTGATTTATTCAGAGGTGTTGATAACATTTTCCAATTGGCATTTACAACTGGAGATGTTTGGAAGTTGATTGATGAGATTTTTAACATGTGGGAATACATTGGCATTAAAAACCAGAGGGTCAAAAAGTCTAAGCCATTGATATGTAGCAACGGTAAATCAGTGCCTGAAATGAAGCCGCTTCTAGACGATATGACTATCACACCTTGGAGGGCGATGCAAGGAGTGAAAAATGAAAAAATTGTCAAAACAATATTATCTCGTGTGAGGTCAGGGGAATTATCATTGGAGGAAATGTATGAAGAATTTCAAAAATAAGTTTGTTGAATTATTTTTATTTATTTCTAGATTATAATTATCTTTTAAATAAAACATGTTGTTCTTGGTAGTATTTGTTATACATATCATTATATTAACTTTTTGTTACTTTATCTATGCAGTCACAAAGTTTACATGAAAATTCAAGAACAAATGGTTAGATTGTTGAATGAAGATAGTTGGGATGATGTTGTACGCAACTATCCAGATTCAAGTTCTACATCAACATTAAAAGCTTTTTATCTTGCATTTAAAAAGGTATCTTGATTTATACATTCATTTTTGTTCATCTGTGTACTATTTTTAATTTATAACTTACACATATATTTGTTTATTTTATAAAAGATGAGGAAGGACGATAATGGAGCGCCAGATAGTTTCAAAACCTTCATTGAAAAAATAAAGATCAAAAGACTGAGGAAGCAACGTATTAAGAATTTTGAACTTGATCCAACTCTTAATCATTTCATTTGGAATGGGCTAGACACTATTCAATATCAAGTAATATAAGGCGACTGTGAAGACATTGCTAAACTCATACCTAAAAGGGATTATGCCCTAGTCATTGCAGATATTCCCCATGGTTTGAATATTCCAAACATTGACTATGATAGTGACCCTTATACTTATCAAGCTCTTAGTAAAGTGGTTGCGGGATTTGTAGACATCACGTCATCACCATTATGGAGATTTGTGACATTTCATTCAGACACACAATTGGTAATGATATTGTCAAGCTTCAAGGGGAAAACAAATTCAAAGATGCAGCTTACATGGTAAGAGGTTTAAAATGTATATTTGATTAATGTTGAAAATTTCATTTATGTACAAGTTAATTGAACTTTTTCTATTTCATGTTACAGGGAAAAGTCAAATCTTCTTAACAATGAAGATCAACAATTTATAAATTATTGTGAGTTCATTCATATTGATAGTTGGGCAAAAGATGATAGCCATATGTCTATGATTTTTAATCGGGTAGACGGAAAGAGTTATAGCCAAATACTGACTTATGATGCTATTGTGAGAAAATTAACATATGAAGACAAAGAAGCAAAAGGAGAGATAGTTAACATTTATCAAAAACCACAATTATTGATTAACTATCTTATAGACATATGTTCAAATGAAGGAGATTGGGTTCTGAATTTATTTTCTGGCTCGAGTAAGTTTTATTATATGGAATTGAATTTCAATATGTTATTTTTTAATTAATATGTCATTGTACTAATTTAGTTCATTATTTCTTTTGTGCTTGATAATTAGGTACAACACTAGCATGTTGCCTTCAAAAATGAAGAAATTGCATTGCAATTGAAAAAGATCCAGTACAGTGCAATTTCATTCAGAAAAGAATTAATGCTCTTCAATTTCTTCCAGATGCAATGCAAGAAATTGGGTTGAAGAAAGGGGACTTTAGTGAATCACGTGTGGCAAAAAAGGCAAAGGAACCCCAACCACCATTACATGGAATGTTTGGAAAGACATACATTGGGAGATTCACAGACATCAAAGATCCATTAAAAGAGGAAAATGAGCAAAAGGAAGCAGAAAATATTCTCGAAGAAGACAATGATGAAACTCTAGAGGACGAAGAGTTTGGATTATGTGACATTGTTGATTAAATTTAAGTTATGCTTGGAAATCAAGCTTTCCAATGTTTTGACTTTGACATTTTATGAGAAAAATAAACACTCAATTAAGGTTGTTATGCGTTCAATATTTGTAATATGTGATTTTCGCATTGATTTTTAAGTTGATCATTATTTTTTGAAAAAAAAGTGATTATTATTATTTTTGACATGAAATCCATAAAAAAAAAACTATTATTTAACCATTTTTAGTTAAAATTTTGGTATGAAAATTGTGATTTTGACATGTCAATTCTAGTAAAAAATTATCAAAAGTGCAGTTTTTTAGTTAAATTTATGTTAAAAATGGTTATTTTTATGTCCATTGTTAAAAAATATTGTTTTTTAGAAACAATTATTTCATGTGGATTGAAAAATTAATTAAGGATGTATAAATATGTAGGATATCGAAAATTCAAAATATCGACCTTCTAATTTAAAAATGCAAAAAAATAAAAACTTCACTACAAAAAAATTAAAATTAAAATAAAAAACAAGAAAATATGAAGAAAACGACCACTTCAAAAATTATCAAATTTACAAAATAATTATTTACATTTCATACATTAGAAAATTTAAAGGCAAAAAATAGGTCTTTTAAAAAAAGAGTCTGATGCAGAATACCCACTTTTTAAAATCAGTATGAAAATCACTACCATTCTAAAATGTAATGTACATAAAAAAAAATTAAAGTGCCAAAAACTATGCTCTAAAAAAAACATGTGTTCTGCATCACCCCTTTTCAAAATCAGGTCACTTTTTTGCTATCTCTACGAAACGGGTAACAATATCAGTTCCCGTTTCAAAGTTTACATTGTTAACAGTGAACCCAATAACTCTCAAAGGAAGCCCGGCTATGGTTTTGATGTTAATTCTTCTATCTTTGAGAGCATATTTTGGAGTGCAATGTTGTATAAGATAGGTGGCATTTGTTTCACCACCTCGCTTATGTCGATACAAAGAAATTTCCACCTTGTGACGTGGGAGCCCAGATAATAAGTAATGTCATCAACATCAATAATGAGTATGAGGCATTCTTCTTGTACATTCCACTTGCTCACCATCCACTCTATCAAGTCTAGTTGGGCCTTCATGTCTGGAATAGTGAAAAACTTGTACAGGCCATAGTTTATCAATGCCTGTATGGTCTCTAGATGGTTCAGAGTAGCTATGCATTTTTCTTTATATTCATGCTCTCTCCACTCCGTTTTTGCGGCTCAAAACCCTGAAAACAAATATGGAGAATCATTAGAAATGATTATGGAAAAATTTTGCAAGAAATTTGGGCATTTTCTATTAATTTTTTTATGCCCTCGACGTTGTGCGCAGCCGCTTGAGAAAAAAAGTGTGGATATGCATAGTTCTAGCCCTAGAAACTGCGCACATCCTGATTTTTAATGTAAAAACTCAATCGACGTGCGCATGCCCGATAAGGGTGAACTGTAGACATCGAGGGTGATTTTATATTTTAAAACTCTCCCCAAAAAACCTAAATACACAGTGAAATGTGAAATAAAAACCATGAAAACAAATATTTCAGAGAGACGATTTACCTGGAGAAGACGACTCACGATTTTGTCCAACGGTTTGTCCAGAATCTCCCTCTGAATTTCTTGGTGAAAATGAGCTCTATCACTCTCAAAGTGTAAAAAACAGAAATGGTAATTTTTTTTTTTGGTGACTTTTTTGGGTTTTAATAAGTTTTTAGGCCTATTAAAATATTATTTTTACCTATTAGCCTTTAAAACCCAAATTTTTAATGTTTTTGAATATATTTTTGAGGAGTGATGATGATTCTTGAGTTTAAGTGTGCAAATCACAAGTTATTTACGAAAACAAATCATTTTTGAGTTGAGTATATTTTTATCACTTTTTCGAACTCGTTAAAACTTATGTAAAAAGAAAAACAAGGAGTTCTCTTTACGCCCTTTTCAGAATCCATAAACATGAAATGATTGTCGAGTACTTGACTGCTCGAACTCGTAAAAGTAAATGAACAATCGTCTATTCAGTATAAGTTTACCCCTTTTACAGAGTGAAATAGTTTATTTACGAGAAATATATACGTTGACTAATCATGGTTAGTAGAGTTCTCTCCCACATTATTTTACCCTTTTCAGGCTTGAGGGACTCAATTTACGAAAACAGACAATGTGGAGTTTACTTAGGTGTTTATCCTGACTCCCTAAAAACGAAAAACATCAAGCTTTACTTTCTCCGGGCTCGTTAAAATTTTACATTAAAGAACTGAACGAGTTTTCTTTTTGTGTCTTTTCAAAGTATTTAAACATGAAAATGACATCGAGTTACCCTTTCACTAGAATCGTAAAACTTAAATATTCCAATGTGATTTCTTCCGAAGATGTTTCAAATATTTAGTGCAGGACTCGTTAAGCATGATGGGACAGAACCACTCCTTCCAAGGGTTCGTTAAAAATACTTCGAAGGACTCATCTAAGGGATGAGCTTACAGGACAAGCATATTTTATCCTCCTCAAACTTGTAAAAAATAAAGAGGTACTTTCGAGTAATGGTGGTGGAAAAGTGGGAAAGAAACTTTGTTTTTTTATTGTAAAAGGAAGTATGTCACTCTTGAACATGACACTCTGTCACTTTTTGTGTCCAGGTTTCGAAATCCATTTGCCTCTAAGTTGAACAGACCTCATTGAAAGTCTTCAGTTGGTTTGGGTATTATTTTTGAGACAAATGCTGCCAATTCATCATGTCGTGTCGCAAATATGTTCAAGGGAAGGCCAACCTCAGTCAAATTACCTTGCAATTCATAGCCTTCACTTGCGTTAACCATCCCTGAGTTAGTCCTGGATTACTCCAAACTGTTGTTCTTCAAAACTTGACACGAGTTTCATGTCGTAAGCCATCCTTCGACGGGTCGCTTCCTATCGACTTCAGCTCATTATCTAAGAAGTTGAGCTAGAAACCTTCAGTACCTTGGAGCCTACATGCCTTAATGGCAGGTTTCTCACCTTCGATGACAGGTTCTCGTCATTGACCTTCGATCAAATGATTCTATGAGTATTCAACATCAGCACATCTATTCACACATCATAGATTGTACTAGAAGTGCCTTGAGAGACTTTTTCATTATTGGTGGTTTCTCTTGCACTTCTTAATGATTCACATCATTGATCGATAATCAAGTGGTTTCAACCATGTTCAACTATAAGACATTCACTCACATGGCTAGCTTCGTACTATGGATCGAGAGATCGAGATCAAGATCCATAATCTAATTTCATCCATCCAGGGTACGTGGAGTTATTAAATATTAATTATTGTAAACATATATCCATTTATGGTTGCATCCATACTATGTATTCTATTGACATGGATCTTCATATGTATTTCCATACTGGTTCTTTGAGACATTTATACTCTGAGTATGGGTATGCCTACTTCAACAATGATTATATATTGCATTGTAACATTTGATTGATTGTTTTAGGTCTCTAATTGCAGTCTCTAACCCAAACCTTGGCATGATAAAATGCTTCAGTCATCAAAACATCTCTTCTAACTTTTCACATCAGGGGTAAATCTATTACATGTCATTTTGTCGCATTAGGAAAATGACCATTGGTTTGTATCTTTCACTATCCATAAATGTGTTCCAAAGCATCCCCTTACAAGGATAGAAGCAAACTATCCCAAAGAGAGTGAAATTCCTGGATTCGATGGCTCAAAATTCTATTCTGGCTTCCTGCGTAGTTCCCTAGTCAATTTTTGTGCATACACAGAAGGGTCCATTAGAAACTGCGCATAAATGCGCTTTGTCTTACACTGTGGCCTGCGCACATGACTTAACACATGTAAAAAAAAAAAGGTAAATTATAGAACCATTATTAGCCATATCTTTCCTAACTAACAAGTTTCGAATGGATGCCTATTCAACCTTGATCCCTCCCATCATGGAGCTACCTCCCTCTCTTTATGGAACTCCTATCCCACCATTAGTGGATCTCATCTCTTGGGAAATGGATCCCAAACTTCCCACTCTTAGCCTATAAAGTTAACACAGGCCCGAGGATTGAGGAGGACTGTGGGAAGTGGGCTTATGCTCTAGAAATAAGGTCGGGATTTGACATATACTGTCGAGCTAGAAACTCCTCCTCTTTTGGGATACTCGACTCTTTCTCTAGAGAGAATCTCATAGACTTATCCTCATCAAATTTGATATCTCTCCTTACCACTGTCATCCTGAGTGAGGGGAAATACACCTGGTAATTATGTAGTCTCTTTGTGTATCCTACAAAGACTCCCATCTCAGTTGTAGGCTCCAATTTCTTCTTGTTATTCTTGGAGACATAAAAATACACAGTAGCTCCAAAAATTCAAAAATGAGATACATCTGGATTTATTCCATAGAAAGCTTCTTCAGGTGTGATCATGCCAAGTATTTTGTGAGGGCTCATGTTCTACAAATAAACTGCGGTGTTGCATGCTTCTTCCCACAGATGTAAAGACAATCCTTGATCATGCAACATGGCTCTTGTTTCTCCCACTATGCTTCTATTTTCCTCTCAACCACCACATTTTTTTTGGGTTATGAGGTGTTATCAGTTCTCTTCTAATACCTTCTTTGGTACAACATTCCCTGAAGGCGTTAGATACAAATTCTCTTCCAATATCACTTCTCCGAGCTTTTAATTTATGACTAGTCTCCTTTTCAACCAATTCTTCGAATTCAACAAATTTGGAAAAATCTTCATCATTTTTCCTCATGAATAAAATCTAGCATTTTCAAGAAAAGTCATAAAAAAAAATCACATAATACCCATGTTTTGTTGTAGAGTCTATAGAAAATGGTCCACATACATCAGAGAATACTTGCTTCAATATTGCTCTGACTCTGTTATCTTGGCCCTAGAAGGCGGATTTGACATATCTTGGTCGGGATTTGACATATGCTATGCAGTTAATCAACTAGGTAAATTTATGGTGAAGCCTGCTGAAATTCACTAGAAGGAAAAAATTAATATGCTCAGATACCTTAGAGGCACTACAAATTATGGGTTATGGTACAAGAGGGCAGATGGTGTGGATCTCCAAGGCTTCATTGATGCAGATTGGGTAGGGAATCCATCAAACAGGAAGAGTACTTCATCAGCTATCTTCAGTGTCAGGTCTGCAACTATTTCCTGGTATAGCAGGAAACATAGATATATGACAATCAACTAACCAGAGGCCGAGTATATGGATGCAATTCAAGCAACATGAGAGCCATATAGATGAGGAAAATTCTTATGGGTTTTTTTCAGTTAGGAGAGGGATCCGACAATGGTTTATTGTGATAATCAGAGTTGTATCAAACTCTCTAAGAATCCAATATTACATGACAGGTCCAAGCACATTGATGTCAGGTATCATCACTTGAGATATTTTGTGCAGAGGAGAATCATAATGTTGCAGTACATTCCCATCGAGGAGCAAGATGCAGATATTTTGACAAAGGAATTGTCAAGAGGCACATTTGAGTTCCATAGGTGTAGGATAGGGGTGGTGCAAAATCCCTTTCTTGCTAAGAGGGAGTGTTAGAAATTGTAGCAAGAAAGGCTCAATTTGACTTGTGCCTTAGTCAAATTGAGTAATTCGATTTTCCACATTAGTAGGATGACTTGGATTGCGGTTAGCTTGAGTAACATGGCCTGTCACTTAGTTTGATCAACAAATTCGAGTTTGTAGGGTTGGAGTAGAGTTTTGCATGTAGTGATTGCTAAAATTTAGTAATCTACTTCAGTTATTTTCAATTGAACTCAGTTAACTTAGCTCTAGTCATTAATTGAGTTAGTTGAAGGTCAATTGAGTAGTAGAACTATTGTTAACTCATTGATCTCTCATTTAAACTAGTCAATCAATTAAAAATAGCCTAGACATGCATGGAATTTGAATTGCCTAGCTGGAGTGGAGGAAAAGGCACATTCTAATAATCAATTTTATACCAGTTAAGTGTACACGCTTGGAAGTTAAGAAGGTGATAAATTCTTGGGATTTGCGCAAGGAAATAGGGAATTCCCCTATTACTTAGGAGCTCAATTTCTCCTGAATTTCACAAGGAAATAGGAAGAATTTGTAGCCTTGAATTGGATGTGTGTTGGCCAGAGTAGGACAATAAGTAGGAGAACAAGTTTACAGTGCAGGATGTGATTTAGAGTTGAAGCATGGCATTATAATAGTTTCCCATTCTCATCTGATTAATGAAAAACAACGAAGTGGTTTTTTCCAGTTGGGTTCCCTTGTAAAATCAGTGTGTTCCTTGTGTTTTGATGGTTGCATGTGATTGCATGTGTTTCTATATTGTGATTTTCTATTTCACAGTTTGTAGAAGAAATTTGTATCTATTGATTTCAGTTCGAATTCATTAGTAGTGGCAAATTTCTTCCCATTTCTACTCACAATGATAAGACTATCATATAACTTCTTATGTGTTTTATGAGACTCCCTAACCTATATTATATATCAAGAGATATTGAGAAATTACATTCCCATAATATATGCAGGATAATGTAGTTTTATTTCTTTATATAATAAACTATTAAAGGATATTTTACAACATGATGAATGTGGAATACACCTCTTTTACATAAAATTGGAATTTCTTCCGAAATAACTTAGACATTGTTACCTTCCAAAGTGACATATTCCAACACGGCATTCACTCCCACACTCGGTCCTTTTTCAATTACCCCATATTAGTTATCAAAATGTGGAATGCTATATTTAATAATTATCATGTTCAATTCAATTTATGTTTAATTTATAAAATATGAGATAAAATATATCCTATTTAAAAACAAGTGTAATATGAAACATTGATGCTTATTACCTGCCTCTTATACAAAAAGTAATTGATAATTTTAAATTATATATATATATACTTTTAAATGAATAGTTGGATCAACAACTATTATCGCTGTCATATTTACACTTTATGTCCTATCCTGGAGGAGATTAGTTTGTTAAAGATATCTTTTGATCAGATTTTTGTTGCTCACATTTACAAGGAAAGGAATGGTGAGGACGATGTAAATGTGAGCAACAAAAATCTGATCAAAAGATATCTTTAACAAACTAATCTCCTCCAGGATAGGACATAAAGTGTAAATATGACAGCGAGAATAGTTGTTGAACCAACTATTGATTTAAAAGTGTATATATATATATATATATATATATATATATATATATATATATATATGAGCAACAAAAATCTGATCAAAAGATATCTTTAACAAACTAATCTCCTCCAGGATAGGACATAAAGTGTAAATATGACAGCGAGAATAGTTGTTGAACCAACTATTCATTTAAAAGTGTATATACACTTTTAAATGAATAGTTGGTTCAACAACTATTCTCGCTGTCATATTTACACTTTATGTCCTATCCTGGAGGAGATTAGTTTGTTAAAGATATCTTTTGATCAGATTTAACAAACTAATCTCCTCCAGGATAGGACATAAAGTGTAAATATGACAACGAGAATAGTTGTTGAACCAACTATTCATCTAAAAGTGTGTGTATATATATATATATATACACACACACACTTTTAGATGAATAGTTGGTTCAACAACTATTCTCGCTGTCATATTTACACTTTATGTCCTATCTTGGAGGAGATTAGTTTGTTAAAGATATCTTTTGATCAGATTTTTGTTGCTCATATATATATATATACACACTTTTAAATGAATAGTTGGTTCAACAACTATTCTCGCTGTCATATTTACACTTTATGTCCTATCCTGGAGGAGATTAGTTTGTTAAAGATATCTTTTGATCAGATTTTTGTTGCTCACATTTACAAGGAAAGGAATGGTGAGGACGATGCTCTTTCTAAAGCAAGTATATAAGAAGATTTGGGCTCGTTGCTCATAGTGGAAAATGTTAAGGATTAGGAGAATAGTTTTTACCATAAACCGTTCATTGAGGGGATACAAAATGTTTAACAAGCTCTTCCAATTCTCATTGATCAATTTTTGATGGGTCGACAGTATCACATATTTTTATATAGCTTTGTTTTTGACAGATGGGTCTACAAATGATTGAAGCTCCAAGCTCAAATACTAGTTGATTTTTTGTTTTTACTTGATGGACAATTTTTGGTCAATATTTTTGTTATGATAACAAATATGTTCATGGTTGTATTTGCTTATGTTTCTTGGATTATTTATCTACGGTAGTTAGTTCATAGATAGTCATATGTTTTTGGCACAAGCCTTCTGGATGACCTGTTTTGAGTGTTAACCTATGGCACTGACGAAATGCAATTTTCACAGTTAATGAAAGTTACGATTTTTCCTGGTGGGAAAAATATACTTTTAAATACATATAATATTACAAACTAATATAAAAATTTAACATAGTAAGAGATTCTTCATAATCTTTTGTCAGATCAGAATTTTTATGTACAACAGGTTATGAGTTTATATATATCAAACTTTATTTTGGATTTATGTTTATATCTCTCTCTCTCTCTCTCTCTCTCTCTCTCTATATATATATATATATATATATATATAAATTAAAAAAAAATTAATCACTCATATAATAGAATGGCAATAAACATAGGGATAGAGATTGCGTACCTACCGGGTATGGAACTTAATTAGTGGAAATAAAAAATGTTATAAAATAAAATATTTATAAAATATTTTCATTGTGAAAGGAGTTATGGTTTTTGTGAAAGTAGTATTCATAAGCCATGGTACTGACCCATGGTATTCTAGTAAAACCTATTTACAAGTTAATAATATCCATGGTAAAATGAGGGTGAATATCCATGGTTAAGAATATTGTTATATTGCAAGTATTAAGTCTTAATTTAAAAAAATGTTAAAAAATTAAATTAAAATAAAATGTTTATAAAATATTTTGATTTTGAAATGACTTATGATTTTTGGGCATGTAGTATTGATAAGCGATTGTATTGGCCCATGGTATTGTAACAACGCCTACATTATTATGACACTTAGCGAATATATTTTTTTGTAGATTTTTTTTTTTTAATATAATTTGTATATTTCACAATTCAATTTAAAACCACATAAAATTAGTCATCATCTATTACCATCCAAAGAATCCCACCAACACCAACAAAGCTACCAAAGGAGAATCCTCTCAACTTGACGTAAGCTCTTATGAATGTGTGATTGAATGAGAGCATCCTCCCTAGCTGCCAGAAGGCTACAATGATCCATTTTCCTATATGGACATGCCGGAATAGGAAAAAAAAACAAAGCAAAGTAATGCTTGCCTCAAGTAGTTCCACCACCAAACAACCAACATGACTAGGTCCCTTATTAGGCTATATATACTTAATTCTTTGAGTTTGCATAGTTATTTTAGTTTTTTCTAATCAAATTAAAAAACACCACTTATGTAATGCTTATGGTCCATATTGTCTTAAACTATCACATCTATTCTTTAAAAACTTATTTGGTTTCCTTCTATACACCAATAGTCCCTCACAAATTCATTTCAAACTAGAATAAACATTTTGCAAACCACTCTTCATTTAAAGACAAACTTATAAAACTCACCTCATACTCTATGTAAATGATTTTTTTTGGGGGGTAATATTAAGCTTTATGCTGGGTTAAAATAAATAAATAAAAGATATTAAAAACAACATAAACTCTCTTTTAATATATTAAAATTTTGAAAACTATACCTAATCTTACATAAAACTTTGAACTTGCATAAAATGTATATTTTCAACACTTTTTACTGAGAAGAATCAATTGAATAATCTTTGACATCACAATGATCACACAAATGTTAAAAAATAATTAAATTGTATTAAATAAATTAAAACAAAATAACATAGATTTAGTAAAAAACAAGAAGTATCGTTTAAAGGGTGAGATCAATGACTTATATTTAATATTATTAGGTATTAGGCAAGTTTCATACCAATAAGTTTTTAGTTTAAATACTTCAAGTTAAAACATTAATCTATATCAACAAATTTGTTGGAGATAACGTTCATCACTTAAATTTTTTAATAAAATTTAAGAAATAAAAAACGTCTTTTAAATATTTACGCTGTTTTATTAAAAATTTATAAATTTTTTCTTACAAATAGTAATTATTATTATTATTATTATTATTTTTTATTTTTTTTAACTCTATAAAGATATTTATATTTCGAAACCACTGATATTATATAGATAATTTTTGTTTTCCAAATCCTTTTTACCATATAAAAGTTATTATTATTTTTTTTAACAGAAACGGGTATGATCTTTCATTCATTGGGTGGCCTGAAGCCATGAAATCGGTTACAAAAGGCTGGTGTAATTTCTGTTTGGCTTTTCAGCCAACAGACCCTGCCCTCTACTCTAGTCAGCTTCTTCTTTTTGCACTTAGTAAAGTGTGCTTCTGCTGCTAATTTCCCCAGATGAAAGATACATACAAACTGGTGAAGAAGGAGACGGAAAAACATTTCACTTTAGGGTATTGGGTCCCAAAGGGCTGTATTATCTCTGAGGAGGGAGCCAATGTCCATCAGGGCTGCCTTATTTGCCTCGCTGTCTGCTTCACTGTTGTTTGATCTCAAGACATGGAAAATTTCAAATTCATAGTTTTTGTCAAGCCTTTGATCCTTGAGATTATTCTTGCAAGTTGTAGATCCGTTGGGATGGAATTGTTTGCCAGCGCTTGGATAATTACCTGGGAATCTCCAAATACATTTGCCTCCTTATAGCCCAGCTCTTTGAGGGATTTGGATCCTTGATAAAGTGCCATTGCTTCTGCTTGGATGCTTGTAGAGTGGCCTAATCCCCAGGCAAAGCGGTGGACAACAGCTCCTCCTGGATTTAAAATGATACCTCCGGCTCCCGCAATACCTGGGTTCCCTTTAGCAGCCCCGTCGAAGAAGAGCGATGGTAGTGTTTGGTTGGACAGCGAGGATTGGAATTCTTGTTCATTTTTCCTAATTTGCCAGTCTTTGGGGGGAGGGGGAGAGCTGGTTATTTTCCGGAATTTGAAGTTAAGAGCCAAACCAAGCTCTATGTCCTGTTGGCTTAAATTGGCATCATCCCCTTTGTCTTCCAGCCATTCTGCAAGCTGTCCTTTTACTGCATTGACCACCAACCTGTAATCCTGCTCTTTATTTCTAAAAATCCTGTGGTTCCTCTCCAGCCATACTTGCCAGCTGACAAATTTAGGCAATGCGCTCCATGCAAATCTGATTGTTTTATTTTTTGGAGGGTGACCAGGATAATTGTTCATCCAACTTGCAAATAGATCAGGGACTGATGAGGGGAAGTTGATCTTGTAATTCCACAGGGCTAGGAGCTCTTGCCAGACTGAGTTAACGAATCTGCAATTGATCGTGATATGGAGGGCAGTTTCAGAATTTTCCTTTCATAAGGAGCATCTAGACGGCCCATGAAATCCCCTTATCTGCAGCCTGTCTTCAGTCAATATTTTCTGGTGGCAAAGGAGCCAGCAGAAGTGGTCCACCTTTGGGATTGAAGGAGTTTTCCATATACCGTTCCAGGGAGCTGGATTGGGTGGCACATGAGGCTTCTCTAGGCATTTAACATAGCCCTGAGAGACAGAGTAGCCTGAACGCTTAACGCCCCAGCCTCTCACATCGTGACTGTTTTTTAATGTGGGAGCTAGCCCGTGCAGGTGCGTGTATAGCTCACTGAGGTCTGGGCGGAGGTGGATAGGAACCGCGGGAGTCTTCCAACCGGCCCACGCGTTCCCCTCCCAAGTCGACATATCCCACAGCGTTTTTAAATTCGAATCTGTCATCCAACGCTGTAGCTCAGGCTTGCGCAGGACTTCAGCCAGTGAAGGATTATTGAGGATGTTGTCGTTCCATATTTGAATGCATTTCCCATTGCCTGGAACCCAGAAGGCGTTGTCGCGGATCAGAGAGCTGGTTTTGAATAGAAATTTACTGAATGGAGTATTGAATTTATTCTTGGGCTGGTCTAAACACCGCTTTCTTGGTCCTCTGTAATATTTTCTCCATAATGCAATTTGGACCCAGCCAGGATTTGGAGCAATGATCCTCCAAATTACTTTGGCACCCATGGCAACATTCTGAGCTTTGAGGTCTTTTAATTTCAATCCTCCCTCCTGGAATGGTCTAGAGACAGTCTCCCAATTTATCAGTGAAAATCTTTTCTCATTTAGCTTCCCTCCCTTCCATAAGAATGTTTTGATTAACTCCTCCATCTTATTTATAATTCCTGCGGGTGTCAACAGGACTGAGAAAGTGAAAAGAGGTAAACTGTTGAGGATGGATTTTATGAGAATCGCCTTCCCTGCTAAGTTTAGCCAGGAGGACCCCCAAGCCTGAAGTTTTTGTTTAAATTTATCTAACAGAGGCAACTAGTCTTTGCCCAAAGCCCTTGAGTGAAATATGGGCAAGCCCAAGTACTTGAACGATGACCATGAAACCGAGATTGCAAATCCCATGCAGCGAGCAATATTTCTTGCAGTAGGGACGGGAATGTTCCAGCTGTATATGTGACATTTGGATTCATTTAGAGCGCTGCCTGAAATCTTACAGTATTCATCCAGAACTTCTTTGAACTTGGATGTTGAATGCATTGTTGCTGCCCCCAGTAAAATGGTGTCATCCGCAAAAAGCACATGATTGATGTTTTTGGCCCCTCTAGCTATGCATAGTCCGCCTAGCTCATGATCCTGTTGTTTGCGTTGAAGGTAGAAGCTGAACACAGAGCCTTGAAGCACAAAGAGAAGAGGGGACAGGGGGCACCGCTGTCTCAGTCCTCTAGAGGTTTTGAAAAAGTCGGCTGCCCTTCCATTTACCAGCGGGGCAATCCATGGCTCCGATATACAGGCTCTAACCCATTTGATAAAGCTTGGGCCAAACCCCATTTTTTGCATAACATCAAACAAAAAACTGTGCCTAACTCGGTCAAAAGCATTTGCAAGATCGAGTTTGATAACCATACCTTTCTCCTTGCGGTGTAGACTGGAGTGGATCGCCTCTTGGACTAGCACAAAGTTGTCCACCAATTGCCTGCCTTGAATAAAACCGCCTTGATTATCGGGGATGATTTTGGGGAGGATCCTTTTCAGCCTATTGTCTATCACTTTAGTTATGACTTTATATCCAATATTGCACAATGAAATGGGGCGAAATCTGCTGAATGTATTTGCTCCCTTCTCTTTGGGGATGAGAGCGAGAAAGGCTGAGTTTGTACTGCCACCTATCTTTTGGCAATCCTGAGATTTCTGTATCATTTTAATCAGGTCTTTTTCTACAATCTGCCAACAAACCTGGAGGAACCTGGGCGTGAAACCATCTGGGTCTGGAGCTTTGTCCAGGTCCATTGAGAACAGGGCTTCATTTACTTCCTTTATTGTGATTTTTTCTTCTAGAGACTTGTTCATTTTGGAGGAGATCATGGGAGGGACAGCATCTAACCAGGCTGCGTTGACATTGGTACCAGCATCTTCTTTGTACAGCTGCTCAAAGTGGGCTGTTGCTGCCTTTTTTATGCTGGTAAAGTCTTTCAGAACTTGATTGGCTTCCTTTATCTCGCTGATGGAGTTGCGACCTTTCCTGGCTTGGGCTTGCTTATGGAAGAATGAGGAATTTCTGTCTCCAGATTTGAGCCAGAGGCTCCTAGATTTGAGCCTCCAGAATTCTTCCTCTGCCAAACAGGCTTTATGGAGACTTTGCTGAAGCTTGGCCTCCTTTTCTAAATCAGCCTTAGTAATTTCTGCTGTTTCAAAGTGCTGATGCTGGATTTCTAGCTCATTTTGGATTTTTTTCCTTTCCTCTGCCGGATTTGGCAGGGTTTTGGCCCAAGCTTTTAGCATGATTTTGACTCTTCTGAGTTTTTCCTCCCATACAAAAAAAGGCGATCCATTGACTGGCTTCTTCCAGCATTCTCTGATTTTTTCCATGAAGTCTTTTTCTTTGATCCATAGGGGGCTGAATTTGAAGGGTATAGGTCCCAAATCCATAGTAGTCATTAGTTCAAGGCTGATGGGTTTATGGTCTGATATGCTGCTGTGGAGGATATGCGATCTGGCTTCTAGACCAAGGAGAAGAAAGGAGCTTTGCACTAGGAATCTGTCCAATCTAGCTGCTATATGCCCCGGTCCTACCCTCTTGTTTGTCCATGTGTATTTGCCGATGGTTGGTTTGATATCTATCAGGTCCCAATTTTGCATGAGATCTTCTACTGTTTCTCTGGTCGGATCTTTGACTATACTGCCTCCTCTTTTTTCCGACGAGAGGAGGGTAAGGTTGAGGTCCCCGGCTATGATGACGTTTTCCAGATTTTCCTACTCAGTTAGGCCTTTGATGGAGTCCCAACATGTTTTCTTTTCACCTGCATTGTTAGGGGCATATACATTGACCAGACTAATAATTTCCTTAGTTTCTAGATGTTGCAGCTTTAAAAGAATCCAGTGAGTATTCAGGGATTCAGAGATAAGGGAGAAATTATTTGAATTCCAGAGCGATCCAAGTCCTCCAGATGCTCCACGGGCGGAGGTTGCATGCGCTCCATCTTTTTTCCAAAACTTTCTGCTTGCTTGGAGGAAGGCTGTCTCCTCCAGTTTTGTCTCCTGGATGAGGAGAATGTCCGGGGCTTCCAGCCTTATTAGGCTATTCATTGCTTCTTCTTTAGCTTTGGAACCCATTCCCCTACAATTCCAGGAGACTATCTTCATCATTTACTTTTGCTGTGGTGAGCTCCTTTGGAGCTCAAAGTACGATTCTTCTTCATCTTCGGGGTTTTAGCTAGAAGTTTTTCTAGCGTTGGCTGGCTGCCCTGGAGCTTTTCCTTGTATGTTTCTTGCTCCCTTTTTTCTTTGGATGACATTCGACCTCTTGTAGACCTTCTGGGGGTGGACTGGGATTCTCCTATTTCCCCTTCTTCCTCTGAGCCCTCGGACTCTTGGGTTTCCTCCTCGTCTTCCGATGCCTTCCCTTTAGCTTTCTCTGGTTCGCTTTTAGATTTGGGCGGGGACACTCTTTCTCAACTTCGGTTTCCTGGGTGATCATGGTTTCAGATCCCAGGATTTCAAATTTATTTCCTTGGCTTTCTAAGGGTGTGTGTTGAGCAGGGCCCGGTTGGGTGGCTCTGGGATTAGTACTTGCAGTTTTCCTGTGCGCTGTTTTGGATCTTTTAGCCTGGTTCCATCCTTCTTCTTTCCCTTTTTCCTCTACCCCTTTGGACGGGCAATCTCTGGCGAAGTGTCCATATACTTGACACCTCCGACATTTGAACGGCAGTTGCTCGTAGTCTAATTTTTGTACATGCGTCCAGGGACCAACCCTTATTTTGATGGCTTCTGGTAGTCCGATCTCCAGATCAACCTCCACGCAGATTCTGGCGCAGTCGTACTGGTCCTTGCTGTTGGCCTTGTCTATGAATTTCCCAAGGGTGTTTCCGATGTGCTTCAGAGAATCCCAGTTCCAGCAATGGACCGGGAGGTTGGGGAGCCTTACCCAAACCGGGACTGCTGATGGCACGTCTACCGCCGGATCGAAATCCGGTGTCCATTTATTCAGATATAGCCCTTGAGGTCCCATGAAGTACGGGCCGTTTCTGAATATTAGATCCTTATCTTCTTTATCTGAGAACTCAAATAGGAAGTATCCTCGACTGAGGAAGTAAGACGTTACCTTATTCTGGATCAGGGGAGCCCAGTTTCTAGCTACCCAGCTCTCTGTTGTTTTTGGGGAGGGCCAGAGTCCTGTAAATTGCCCGACCAGTGCACGATCTGCTAGTGACAAAGCTACTTGAATCGGCCCTTCAGGAGGTAGAGCGATCTCGGGAATGTCCTCCAGTCTTTTCACGAATTTGGTGGCTTCCACGGCTTGCTTCTTGGGCAGAGAAGCCAGCAAAGCTTTGAAGGCTTCAGTGGCAGATGGAGGGGGGGGGAGGAAGTCCCAAGAGGGGGGTCCGGATCCTCCATGAGGAAGATCCAAACCTAGCCGGTTGCGGCCAGGAACCCGACGAATGACACAGAACTCGCAGCCTAAGGAAACACTTCGACCTAGCTCGCATGAGAGAAGGAACGGGGGGGTCTGCAAGAAGCCGAGGGGAGCCGAGGCGGGCACGGGCTCAGGGCCCAACACCTTGTAAAAATAAAAGCTAAATAGATAAAATTTGGAGGACTCTTTTTAAAAAATAAATAAAAGATCTATTCTTACTATTTTAATTTTAATTTCGATGAAATGTATTTCATATATTAAATATGATGATAATCACCATTTACCAAAAAAAAACCAACTTTGATTTATTAAACTTTGTGAAAATTAAAAAAAATTAATTAATTAACACTTTTACAATTTTTTTTTATTAAATCTTTTAAAATTAAAACATAAGTTATCATAAAGCTTTATAAAGTTTGTTATGAATTGATTATATGCATGCATATTTACAGATAGATAGATAAATAGTAAGAAGTTATGTTTTAAGGCATTTGCAATAATGATCGTGATGTTGGTGTTAATGTTAATGGTGATGGTAGATGTTGATTGAAAATGGTGATGTTGGTGTTGATGCTCATGGTGCTAATGGTGATGATGACTTAGATGTTAATGCTGAAGATGGTGACAATGATGCTGATGATGTTGATGTTGTACATATTAGCCCCCATCGCTCAAATGTGATGTGATAAACACATGTGATATTTCAAGAAGATTTGAAAGGTAAAAAACTACTATTAATTGAGGGTTGAGACATACAAAAACCTTAACCCTAAATGACTATTAGGCTATGTTAAATTTTGGGTTGCTCGAAAGAGATGTAGTTTCCATTCTCTTAGAATTGTACTTTCTCCATAGTTGGAAAGAGAATCCAAGAGTGGGGTTTGAGATTATAACAAAGGAGGAAGAAGATTTTATAATATCCATTCAGATTGTGGTGTCAAATTCAACTCCATAGTGAGTGCCCCTTAACTAATGAAAAAATAATAGATCATAGGCCTCAACTTGTAGTTGGGTTTTCTTCTTTATCAGGTTTCTTGTGATACATATTGTGTTCATTTGTGTAGATCATGTGTTCATTTTATTGTTTCTTTCACTTTCATATTTCAATTATTTTCATAAATTTGAGTATAAGTTAGTGATAATAAACTTGAGATCTAAGGAAATAAATGTGAATAATAAAATGATTCAATATAATGCTTGATATATTGTGATGAGCTATTCGAATGGAATATACACAATAGTTTATAAATCACTCACCCAAAAATTTCAAGATATATTTTTTCAAAATCAGTGAATCATGAATGAAATCCTTTTAATAAGATCAATTGCCTCACCTAATGGTGAGAAGAAAAATGGGACATCATGTCCCATACAACCATCTCTTATTTTCTTTCATTTCTCTTTAAGCTTTGATTATGTATATTAGGTGGAGAAGCGGTTGAAACAATAGAGTATCCAATACTAACTTTAAATATTTACCTTACATACCTTAGTCATTCGAGGCTGAAGAAATTGTATTTAGAAGATGGGATAAATCTGAAGATGAACTACACAATAAGACCCCAATTGATTCCCCTCTTCATCTATCCCTAGTTTTTGAAACATTACCTCAAAGTCATCAAGTTCAACGAGAAGGATTTCACATTCTTAATCATCTTAAAGAGATCCATAGTGATTGTGTACCACTGATTTCATTCTTAAATTCAAAATAACCACCTTTGAATATGAACCACTCCTTAATGGAAAAGTTAAGCTCTCATTAGATTAGGTATCACCAGAGACCCCTAAATTCTTAAGGTTCTTATCTATTTTACAACTAGACTCTTGGAAGGACATCCATCATACACATCACTACTTGCCATCCTTTCCTCCATCACTACCTTGAAAAGAAGAGAATAATCCATGTTATAGATCTGATACCACTTGTTATAGATCTGATCTGAAAATATATGAGAACGCAAATATACCCAGAAATAAGAAGATAGAAATGATTCTTTATTAATCAAACCCTTCAGATAGGGCAACACCATACATTCACTCCTTAAGGAAGGAGAACACTCCACAAGCCATATGCCTGTTCATACAATAATCCTTGACATCTCTCAATTGGGAGTATCTAGCCTCTATATAGGCCTCATACATACAATACCATGGGTCATTACCATGGTTCCCTCAATACCATCTATCTAATACCATGGGCTTATTACATTATTTCTAACTACTTGTGGTCCCTTACATGATACGGGTTAACCACCTTATTTATTACTATGGCCCATCCCATTATTACATTATTCCCTTGGGTACCTCCCTTTGTACCCCATATTATCCCCTCGAGGTATACTACATTCCACCCCCCTTAACATGTTTCGTCCCCAAAACATACGAAGAACACAAATAATAAGATCTACTTAAAAGAGTAGTCCACTGGTACCATGCACATGCATCTAACCATCTAAGAGAAAGGTGAACCCTTGATCTAGATGGTGCCTCGCTCGCTTGAGATGGAAGTTGACCTAGCGGCTCTTCTGTGTTGAGGTGTAGTAGCTGGATCATCGCCCCTCTCTATCTGTCATGCAGGGTTTGTTGTCCTTGTGGCTAATTCGTTGCCATCTTGTTGGTTGTTTTCTTGTGGGGTGATGTGGGTGGTGATATGCTGAAGTTTTAACCAACGATGTCTTTTTCTTTAATTCACCACCTAATGGAGCCTGATTGGTATCTGGTACATGTTGTGGTGCCTGTTGTTGTTTCTTATCTTCCAATATTACTTCAACCACTGAGTCCTCATCTGATGTATCAGTACCTGTAACATTTTCTGCTTCAGCCTCCTTGGATTCTCCCTGTTTTTCTGGTACCTGGTTTGATGTTTGTGTTTGGTTGTCAACCATTAAAGGCTCATCATCTGATGTTTCAGTGTCATTAGAGCTTTGTGCTTCTGCCTCCATAGTCTCTGCTTGGGTCTTAATATAAATATCCTGCAATGTTATTTTCTTCTTTTTATACCAGAGTTTCATGAATTTTTTCTGCACATTAATATTGATAGTACCCACAGATTCCATCCAAGGATATCCCAAAACAACATCCATGTTATCCATATCTGAAATATAAAAATCACAATGCAACACACACTTATCCATAGAAAGCTTCAAATCTTTATAAACTTGCACCTCCTCATTATTAACCTGTGTGTGCTCTATTTGTTTTCTGGAACTTGCAATTTTTTTGCCAAATTAACATTTATAAGATTTTGCTTGCAACTAGGATTTATAGACACAATGATCTTCTCCTTCTGAAAATATCCATGAACATGTAATAAACAGATACTAGTAGAACATAACCCCACATGTTTCTCATTATCGTGTTTTCTAGCATGAGACCATTTGTCTAAAAGGAAATTTTCAAATTCGTCATCTGATAGGTTGTAAAACTTCTTTTTGTTAAGTAATTCCCACCATGTGGCCGCCTTATCTCTAAATTGCTCCACAACCCAAAATTTCCAATTGTTTGCCCATAACCACTTTTTTCTTTTATGTATTCTTCAATAGTAGGACCATTATCTTTTCCTGTAAAATATAGAACTGCCATGAAGAGGGTTTTGAAAAAAAATTCACTTACTTGGCAAAAATTTGAAATGGCCACAATGTAGTCAATATTGCTCAAAATCCCCATTATGACCTGTTTTCGGAAATGGAACCACCATTTTGCATCTGCCCATATGAAAGAAATCCGATCTAGGCACTAGAAATACAAATTCGTGCTGCAACTGTCCCGCTGTCACAAAAAATTTCCAAAAAAAAGAGAGCTGATTTTACATCAACGATATCTCCCTCATCCAGACTCTGTCTCGAGCGATTTTTTTTTCAAAGTGGGTATTTTTTCACCAAAAACCCAAATCTGCAATTAGATTTTGCAGATTTTGCACCAAAACATATAGATCTGATTTGCAAACTCGCTGCCCCGGAAAATATTTGCAACACCACTGATTTTTAAATTAGCGATATCTCCTTCATTTAGACTTCGATTCGACTGTTTTTTTTTTTTTTCAAATTGAGTATTTTTTCGCCAACAACTCAGATCTGCAATTATGTTTTGTAGATTTTGCCTCAAATCATACAGATCTGATATGCAAAGTCGTCGCCCCAAAAAATGTTTGCAACACAGCTGATTTTTAAATAAGTTATATCTCCCTTATCCGAACTCCAATTCGGTTGATTTTTTTCTTCAAATTGGGTATTTTTCGCCAACAACTCAGATCTGCAATTAGATTCTGCAGATTTTGCCCCAAATCATACAGATATGATCTGCAAAGTCGCTACCCAGAATAAAAAAAAAATCTGTAAAAACAAATTAAAAAAAAAATTCTCCACTTTGCCCAAGAAAGTGCTTTGATACCACTTGTTATAGATCTGATCTGAAAATATATGAGAACACAAATATACCTAGAAATAAGAAGATAGATAGATAGAAATTCTTCTTTATTAATAAAACCCTTCAGGTAGGGCAACACCATACATTCACTCCTTAAGGAATGAGAACACTTCACAAGCCATATGCCTGTTCATACAATAATCCTTGACATCTCTCAATTGAGAGTCTCTAGCCTCTATATAGGCCTCATACATACAATACCATGGGTCATTACCATGGTTCCCTCAATACCATCTGTCTAATACCATGGGCTTATTACATTATTGCTAACTACTTGTGGTCCCTTACATGATACGGGTTAACCACCTTATTTATTACTATGGCCCATCCCATTATTACATTATTCCCTTGGGTACCTCCCTCTGTACCCCATATTATTCCCCCTAGGTATACTACATTGTACCTACCTCTGTACCCCATATTATCCCCCCTAGGTATACCGCAATCCATGGGACTACACACATATACTCCTAGTACATGCATTGACTACTCCTCTTCTAGATCATTAACCCATAAATCAAAACAACAACCTCCATTAACAAATTTATTAAGATGAGTAAGGTGACTCATAACCTTTAAACCTTCACTAGACATCCATAAACCAAAACTTAAGCTCACCAAAGAAACTAAATATCTAAGCTCTTGGTCGTTGATATCATAAGTCTCTACCTCCTTTCAAACCAAAAAATCTAAAACCTCTAAAAGCTATTATAGTCCTTCATCCTTAGGGAATTGAAATTTGGTCTTTAAAAACAAAACCACATGTGAAGTGATGCATTTGGAAGTTTCTTTCATAATAACCCTAACTCCAATATGACTATAAAATAAACACTTGCACCATTTAGTCTTATCATCTTCACACCAAGGAAACATCCATTGCATTACTTAAATTATCTTCTATACATCTAGACTCCGAGGATCTACTTGAATAAATATTGTGAGCTCCATAAGGTGATCAAAGAAAATTATCATCTATAGAAATGTGTGTATATGATTTTTAATCCAAATTCAGAAATTTCACCTCTTACTAAAGGTTTCTTAAATTAAATCTTGAGGAATTTTAGCCATAGAGTTAATTTAAAATATTTAATTACATAAACAAACATAATAAAATAATTCACTTCACTTAAGTCCAAATCATTAGGAAACTCAAGAGAAAGGATACAAAATAGTGTACTTCAATTGCAACAAGCTACAACCTTACCAACATGCTTTCCATGGATATAAGAAATTTGAAATAAATCTAATACAATAATAAATATTCCTCCTTTATATCCAAGATATATTTTAAATTAGTTAACAATTCCATCCCTATGTTATGTCAAATAAGAGTGATCAACAAATGTTAGGAGTTACCCAATAACGAATACACTACACATTGAAATTCAATTTATAAGTACACAATTATTAGATAAATGAAAACTTTCATTTATATATAAAAGATGAAGTACATGCACATGCTTACAACTTCTCATAAGTTGGTTCAATTTCAAGCTCTCTAAATCCTATCTAGGGAAACCTATAGGGGATTCAATTTGTTAATCAATATCTTATCATACTCATTCATAAAGAGGATTTCAAAATTGTGAAAAATAAAGTCAATATATTGTATGTATTGGGGATGGAGTGGGGGGATGTGAGATATGGGGGGATTTATAGCTATTGGATGGTATAAAATGGGGTATCTAGTAAAAATATGGTTTTTATTATAATTGGAAATACATATTGGAAGGGTGGGGGGAAGGGTCCAACAAAAGAATTTTGGGACATATTTATTAATATTTAGTGAAATTAGGGGTACTCATTAACATCCCATAGATGCAAATTATATGTCATGGGTGAAGAACCTACAGGGAACCTTGAAAACCTTGGCCACCAACTCTTCCTAGATAGGATTCATTCCTAACCAAAGTTGGTCACTCCACCAAGAATCCACAATATGCTAGCGTCGTCATCATCAAGTCCTCCTTCGTTGAGGAAAAATGCTTCCTTCTATTCTCCTCCTTAGCAAGCAATAGCTCTAAGGTTTTCGAAAACATGGTCTTCTTATCTGAAAAGAGATACAATTTACAATGCTATCTTTATTCCTCTAAGATTGATAACAAAATCTAGATACTTAGCATCCTCATGGTAAAATCCTTACCCTAGAATATTCATTGAACTTTTCAAAGAACTTTGGCACACTAAGATAAAGAGAGATAATATAAATATGAGTACACAAGAGAGAGGAACTAGAGCACTCAACTCCTCACATTTCTAGTACAAGTGTCTAATCAATTGAATGGAAGAATGAGCTCTCTCATTCCTCTATTTATATGAGAGGTTAGGGAGTACAACAATATGAAGTGGTTCAAATTCACTAAAAGCAACCTCTCCATAAGAATATATTCTCACATGTGAAGCACTACCTATACAAGTGACACATGTCAAGTTCCAAGGAGAAGAAGTCCAATAAGTAAGTCTCTAAGGCATGAATGGTCCTTAGGAATGTACAATGCTCCACCTCCATAAGCCTCCAAAGCTTTGACACTCCTTTTATGCCATGTACTCCTTTGGGTACACAACACCTACATGATCACAATCTCCCTCAACCCAAGTGTCCTTGACTCAATCACAACCTTCCATGCAAGAAATAGAGTATGCCCATGACATCTAGAGCTCAACGCCCTCCTCTGGGATGCCCATCAGTCCTACCCCATGGAAAGTCATCCTTTAAGAAAATCACCAACTCTCCATGTGTGCATCATGAAGAATATCACCTCGTTATCTAAACATTCAACAATCCAAAGAAAAATGGCACATCAAGATTTGCTCAAGGTCTAGAAATTAATGAGTAAGCCACCTTATACGTGTATATCCATCTTGAAACAACCAAGAGAAATCCAAATACCATGCACCTAATATCACTGAAGCACCCCTAAGCATGATGCAAACACTTTTATAGTAACCTTGAAAGCTAACACCTCTTCTCTTCCTTTACAACATTCCTTGCAAGCGACATTTTAACCCTCTGACTTGAAGCCATTGATTTCCTCAAGAAGTTACACAATAAGTGGCCATGAGCATTATAGAACCTACAATAAAAGGGAAGATACTCATAGTCTAGTATTTGAACCCAAACCTAATCATCCCATACAAAAAATATCTTTTCCAAAGGGTTGTATGAAAGAGTGGTCAAAACTAGAGAATTCATAGAATTCCCTTCCTATCTAGGGTTTCTTGAGCCACTTCATGGAAAATGGAAATTTTGTCTTCCATTAACCTTAGTATATTTTGGTCCCAACAATGAAGAGAAAACTATGAAAATGAACCCCAAAAAAATCTTCGCCTTCACATATTGATTTAAATAGAAAGAGTCAAACCAAGGCAGTGAAACCAAAATAAAAGATTTGTAACTCCATGGGCCCATAGAGAGAACTACCTCCTTATCCAATTCATTTAAAATAAATAAATGTGAAGAATCATATCTACAGAAAGGTAAGATTTATCTTACTTTTAGGTATCATTACCTATAAAGAATTTAACTATTTTAGTAACTTTGAAAGTTGTGATTAGCTACTTTATTAACTTTAAAAGATGTGATATTTTGGTAAAAAAATGAAGGGGAAATGACTATGAAAATGAACTCACTAATTCTTTTTTCCTTTACACAGGCATTAAAACCAAGTTAAAATAATTGTAATTCGCCCATAGATTGAACTTCCTCTTTATCCAACTCATACTAAAAAATATAAAAAATCGTTTCTCTAGAAAAGTAAACTTTATTTTATCTTTAGTTATCCTTACCTATAAGAGATTTAAACAGTAAAAAATATAATTTTAGATTAGAAAACCCTATCAATAATCTCTTTTCAAATCTTCAACACCCTTCACAACTTAATACTCTCTTCACCAAATCTTCAACACTCTTCATAACCTATTTTCTAAAAATAGTACTCTCTTCACTAAATCTTCAACACTCTTCATAACCTATTTTCTTAAAAAACAATATTTAACCCAACAAAATGTAAAAATACAGCTCTTTATTCCAAAAGAAACCCACACTTCTCTTCTCATCCCAATCCCATCATTCAACTATCTCCATCTCTTTCACCTAAATTCACACTTAATATATCCATTTAAACATTATAAACGTTACAAATTAAATGTACATTATCCATTAAATATTGCAAGTTTAAAAATAGTAAAAACTAAAAATTAAATTAAAATCAACTTTTGTTGAAATTTTCCTTTTAATCATTTAATAAAAATACTTTTCTTTAAAGATAAAAGTGCAGAGTTTAAAATACCCTTTCAAAAATTATCATATAAACATTTGGTAAAAATATTATGATATAAAGTTGAGTATTTGCCTTTAAGCATAAAAGTGTAACGTTTAAATATTATGGAATCTTCCTAAGGTCATTTGGTAAAAGTATTAATCTTTCAAAACATAGATACAAACTCTAAATTTTATAAAATCCTTTCGTATTATAGAGGTGATTTAGTATCTTGTATTAAAGCCTCCTAACCTTTATTTGAGAAGTTACAAGGAAATCGTGAGTTTGAGTATCTATATATAATTAAAAATATATTTTTAACCAATTTATTTATTTATAATAATCATAATAATCTAATATACTTTTTTATAAAAATTAAATTAAATTTAATATATATATATATTTTTATATTGTATAATTTTATATTATAAATACTTTTACTAAATCTAAATTATTATAAAATTAAATAACTTACTTAAAAATTAATATTTTCCTAGCTTCCATACATTTATTTATGAAGTAGAATTGACGACCAAAACTAATTATTAGAAAATTACATTAAAAAAATAAAATGAACACAAAGATTCATAAATAATAAAATCATAATAAAAACTACATAGCTAAGTATGATTACAATAATTATATTTAATAGTGCAACTAATTAGTGTATATAAAATCAATAAAAAAACATCTCTAGCATCACATTAAAGCATTTGATTGAAAAATCATAGCTAAGTATCATTAAAATAATTATATTTAAACAGTGCAACTAATTAGTGTATATAAAATCAATAAAAAAACATCTCTAGCATCACATTAAAGCATTTGATTGAAAAATCATTTTTTTACCTGCCGTCAAATTTTGGAAATAAAAAATCAACTCACTTTTTATATGGAGAAGGATTGGTGTGACATACTAGCTTATTCTTGCTGTTAAGTAAAAAATATAAAAAATTAGTTACTATGTTTTGTAAATGTAGTTGTCAAATGTATCTTTGAGGCTTTAGGTTTGATTGGTTGAAAACTGAACCATGGTACTCCAAATTACACAACAACTAAATTGTTTTGAAATGTGCTCCTGTAAGACAACTAACATCATTTGTTAATTTTCAAATTATGACATTTGTTATTTGATGATTATTTGATAACTTGTACAGTAATTTTATAATTATGTTATGTAAATGTGAAAAAATAAACATGAATTTAGAAATGTGAAATTATTAATGTTTGAAATTATACATCATGATTAGTAATTTCAATTGCTTGTAGAGTTTTTAAATATGGCTTCTGTTGAAACCGTTGGTAAAAAGACCAAAACATAGATTTAATACGAACTACATTCCACTAATTAAGTGTAAATTATAAACCTTGCATCAATACAATACCATGACTTGGTAAGCGGGGTTTTTATCAATTACTCGGAATTGTTAATTGAAGCTAAACTCTACTGGTTACTCGTAATGCCTCAATCGACTGGTTAATCTTGTACTTTTATATATATTGAAGTTAAAGTTAAAATAAGAGAGGATTGATATTAGTAAGGGTAATTATATTTTAAATAAAATTATGTGTACCCATGATATGTACCATATATAAAATTATCAAATTGATATATATTGTAGCGTAGAGGATCCTCGTCAAATTCAATTGCGTGCAAGAACGTTAAAGCCCACCTACCGTTGTACTTAAAACACTTTAATAATGGGATGATTTTGTTCGCAAAAAGAAGTATCTAAACAAGTTTAGGACGAGTGCCTATGTTACAAAGATATGAAATCTACAACTCGCAAGCCAAAGTGTTGTTGATCTCAACACTAAGTCATGATGGGACCTTTGTACTTTTGGCTCTTTAATCAATAAAATGAGCAATAGCATGTTCAATCTGATAGGCAATCAGAATGAACATAAATAAATAAAAATATTGTCAAAAAATACAAAATTTGAATGTGCAAAGTTAAATTATGGATTTTTTTTTTTTTTTTTTTCAAACCCAAACTAATATGGGTCTGACCAAAAACCGATGCTGCCTTGCATTAGGAATACTAATAATTATATCTAAACTTAATACTTTTCTCATATTTTAATTAGAGAGTATTCTATCTAATTTTAAATTTAAATACTATTATTTAAATATCTGATTTTTGAAAATAAAATATATACCATATATTCTTTATCTTCATTTTTATTTTGTTTTTCAATTAAAATTCATTATAACCAAATCAAAACATCAATTACATTAATTTTAAATTAAATATTTAATAATTTTATTTATCTATTAACTATAAGTATTATAATTTCAACTTAATTAACATAGACAAATAACATATTTTTATTAATAAGTGTTAAAGTTTATCTTGGTAATAAAATGAATTCTTTAAAATACGTGTTACCTATGCATTTAGTTATTTTAAATTAGTAAAAACTTACGCCACTCTTTTTTATATTTAGTTATGTTAAATTGGTAAAAATATCATCCATCAATCTTTTCAAATCTATCATATCCATTTTGTATATATTCCCTCAATATAATATAAAGCTTTTTCTTTCTGAAAAAAATTGGTAATTATATTTAGTTATGTTAAATTGGTAAAAATATATATACTTATTTATTAAATATTTTATAAATATTCTAGACATCTCAATATCTCAATTTGTGTTTCAATATTATATATCTAATCCAGTTAAGGGACAAAATTGCTCCAACATAAATGATACAAATTACATTGATTTCGGTCACAATTTCTAGATGTATTGGGAAATGCAATCCTGAAGAAACCATTAGTTAATTTAAAAGCAATATAAAATGAATTACTATAGAATAATTAATATGAAGCATTTTAAATATATAATTTAAAATAAACAAGTTATGATGAGACCTTTGTATTTTTGGCTCTTTAATCAATGAAATGAGCAATAACATGTTCAATCTGATAACCAATCATAATGAAGATAAATAAATAAAAAATATTGTCAAAAAGATACAAAATTTGAATCTGCAAAGTTAAACTATAGAAATTTTTATTTACCCAAACTAATATGGATTTGACCAAAAACCCAATACAAAGATAATAACAAGAAAAAATTAACAAGGGAACCAATTCTCTTTTAGCGGGACATTATTATTATTTGAGTTGTTTTATTTTAATCTATATCTAAAGTTTAGAGAACATGACTCTTTTTAAGTGCTCTTCCACATACGTTATGTATCTTTATGAACTAAAAAGTATGATATTTTCATGGAAAGAAAAATTTAGAAGAGGAAAGTGTTTTATCTATTTTAATAAATAGATATGTGGGTGTATGATATTTTCATTTAAAGGAAAATTAATAAGAGGGAGTTTTATTTATTAAATGATATAATAGTTAGTGAAGAATAGTTTAATCAGGTCATAATTTTGTTCGGAAAATATTGAAAATTCTGACAAGATTTTGATTAAAATTTGGAAAAATGGAATTTTGGAAAATCTCGGTTATAATTGTCAAGCTTAAGGATTTTGGATGTCTCATGAGTTTTTGATGGCGTTGAATCCATTTGCACTATAACAAACAATTTAAACACTCATATAATTAGATTTTTTACAAAAAAATTGACCAAATTCTAACGAAAAATGATTATCCAAACAAAATTATGACCTCGATAAACAACGTTGTTAGTTAAGATTAAAAATTGCAACTCTTACTCTTATGATGTTTTTTTAATATAAAACACCTTTATTTTTTCTAGTTACTTAATAATTTAATGAGCATATGCCTTTAAATATGGATGGGATTAGAGATGGATACATTGTAGAGTTTATGTTATTTTTATTTTGGGCATTTCGCATGGCAGTATGAAAATTGAATATATAAACTGAGTTGTATTTTAATTGTTCTGGTTAAGGTTTAGGTAGATAAAGTTCTTAAGAGATTTATTGGATTTGATTTTATTTGCATCATCATCACATAAGTGATTTTAGAAACTTTGGCAACATGAAAAGTTGGAATTTAAAAAATTTCTAATTTTATCAATTAACTAATTTAGGGTTTTTTATTTTCTTTAATTATAAACTTTCGCTTCTAGCTCAACACATTCTCTAATCTTATTTAACAAAATTTTCAGGTTGGGTTCTTTTAGTGAATTTATTTGTTTTATGTTTCTCATTTTATGTTTCTCATTACATATATTTATTTCAAAAGACCTCACAAATAATCAAAATTGGATCATATAAAACATTTTAGCTATGGGCTTTAAATAATTTATACAATCTTTATGGTGGGTTGCACTGCAATGTGGCATGACCTGATCTATCCTTATGATCTTCTCTCAAACCCTTGTTTTTCCTCTTATATTTTCTTCTTATAGGCTTTACCACGCATGCACAAATATTTTTATGGATACCAAACATAAGTATATAGAATTAGATAAGACTTTTAGGTCCAACGATTCATGCATATTAATAGCCCCTTCTACTCCAACTTGTATAACCTCTTCCTCAAACTTTGAAGTATTATTAAATCAAAATACATTATAGTTTTAGGTTCGTTTGTCTATGTCAATTAGGTGCTTTAAGTCTTATCACTCACATAAAATTTTCTACACATGTGACATCAATTTTATTCTACTTTATAACATGTTTGTATATAGAATCCAAAATGGGCTGGACTTTATGTTTTGTGAAATGAAAAGGTTTTCCCATGAACCAAACCTTAAATTAAGACGATCTTTATAGCACTTCATTTCTATAAAGAAGGATAAGGGTAATAAGAGATATTAATAAAGGGCGATATGGCAGGCTCAAATATTGCAATGTTGCCACGATGACCTTTACATTGCAAGTGTGGAAAACATGTGGACCAATCATACCTACCACATTGTGGTATTAAAATTACATAATTACTCATTGTAGGATAGGTGGCTATTCCAAGTTGTCACACGTGGCACCAACGTATGTCAAGACCTCCCTATTTATCAAAATTCTCTTAATTACTAGGCTCTAGATTCTAGTGGGTTTCTATAAAGCTAAATTATTATAGAAAGCACCTTCAAACCAATATTTTCTATGTATGCCATCTCTAAATTCATTCAATTATAACATGATCTTTGAATCTACATAATTTGGAGTTTGTGTTTTATAAAAGGAAAGGATCGTTTCCTCATAGCCTTGACCCTAAAATAAGAAAAAAATTACATCACTTTATGTTTGTGAGAAGGGAATGGTAATAAGGGGTATCAATAAAGGACTAAGCCATTTCACCAACATACATGGCTAACCATGTTATGTCCTCCTTATTTATCAAATTTTTCTTAATTACGATCTAATTTAAGTGGGTTTTTTAAAGCCATATTTATTACAAAAAGCATCGTTAAACCAAGTTTTTAAGGCACGTGACCTCCCAATTAATTTTACTTTAGAGTATAATTGGATATGTCATCTCAAGGTCTTGCAGTTTGTTCTTTATGAAAGCACACTACTCCCCATAAACATGGTAAAAAACCAATGTAAGCTTTATATTACTTCATTTTCATGAAGAAGGGTGATGGTAGTAGGGCTTATTGATAAAGGGACACGTGACATGGTTAAAAGAATTTTTTTCTCACATGTGGCACCAACATATGTGGCTAACCTATGCTTTTTTTGTGTGTGTGTCTAGAGGAATTGACAACTAGGCTGTGCCTGTAGTCATGTGACATAGGGTCAATTTCAATCACTACCACTATGACCTTTGGGCGACCAGCACATCCCCCAAGCACGGCACATGCACTAGGAAAGGTTTGAACCAACGATGTTGCAAGGAGTTCCTTAACCATACTCTCCATCACCAACTAATATACACACCTAGGGGCTAGTTAAACAAAGGACACAAATATGGTATTTGATCCACTTATGTGTGCGTGGGTCATGAGACTATTTTAATATAATCTCTTTGGGTGCAACCACACATTCAACCACTACCTCAACGCGCCCCCTTGGATTTAGTGCTAGGTCCTCATGAGAATTGAACATTATTGAATAATATTAAAAATCCTTACTTTCTACCATTGGATCCAACCCCTTTGGGTGAAAAAAAAGGAGGACATGGGGATGGGATTTGATCCACTAATTTGTGTGCAAGGCACAATACCAATTAATATAATCTCTTTAGGTTCTCCTTATTGACGAAAATTTTCTTAAGTATTGGGATATAGATTTAAGTGGGTTTCTATAAAGATAAATTTGTTATAGAAAGTACCCTTAATATTTTTTTTCCTACATATGTTATCTCCAAATTCACTCTACTTTAGAGCATGTTTGCAACTCAAAAGTTGAGAGGGTTAGAATTGTGTTTTATGAATGTAAATCTCCCCATGGAATTGAACCTAAGTCAAGACAAGATTTTATATAACTTGATGTCTATAAGGAGTGATGAGGATAATAAGGGGTATTGTAAAGGGTCATGTAGTAATTGGTTCCAAATTAATCTCAAAGTGAATCCTCTCAGCCATCATAAGATTACTAGCATGGATTATTCTCCACCTCTTCCATGTTTATCCATTTGAAACACGATATCTCTACTTTCCTTGGTTTTGACATGTTCTTGCCATTTTGATTATGTTGTATTGTTATTGTCTCCATTGAGCTCACACTTTATGACAATTATCATGCTTCTTGTTTAGTTTTCTCTTGTACCTCTATTGGAAAACTAAATTTCCTTTCATTGCTGTTATTTTTTCCTAGCGCTCTTCCAAATTGATTTGTGGTTTGAGTGTCCTTGGATAACTAGATTGAGAATGAGTACCACCTCTTTTATTGCTAAAGGGATTCCTATCTAGATTATTTCCACCAAAATTGCCTTGTGAAAATGGATTCCATTGCATGTTTCCATTCTATAGAAATTTTTGTACAAAGAATTGTCCCTTCCTAGTTTCCACCTCCCATACACCAATTCACTATCACTAGGGGAAGCATACTTGATTGCATTGGGGACTTGTTGTTTACCATGCAATGACTAATCATTCCCATGAGAAGAAAAGTGACTATAAATAGAGTTTTCATAATTCTCCATAGAATTCATATTGAAGGAGCAACTAGGATTGTGTACAAAAGTATGCGTCTCAGAAAATTCAAAAATATAATAAAGCCTTGTGAGCTTGGTCTTGCATGGTTTGTGTGACCCAATGATTGGACACTTCTTTCTCAGCTAGAAGAATCTGGACACATGTTTGGGTTCTATGATGTTAAGGTTAATGAAACATTTGGTAAACCTAGAGAAAGTTGAAGAGGCTAAATTTTAATCTTTTTTATGTCCCTATTTTCATCCAAAGAGATCCATCTCTTCTATTTTTATCTAGGGAGATATTTCTATTTGCACCCATTTCCATTTTAAAAGACCTTCCTTCTTCTCAATGATTTCCCTTAAACTATTAGAAATCTCTTTCGAGCAACCTTCCACTTTAGTATGTGGGCTCAATTTCATTAGATAGAGAAATATCCAATTACTTACGTTCACCTTTTGCATTCACCCTATGTTGGGAAGTGACTTCTCCCACAACATACTTCTTTTAGATCAAGCTTATGGTTTTGCCTTAGACATATCTATAACCAAGGGATTTTACTTGTAAGACATGTAATTCAATGTTAACCCTTGGAACCTATGACCCCCATCTCCTTGGGAGATGCTACATTGCATTATTCCTGCATATTCACAACGAATTAGATCTAGTTCTTTCTTCTCATTAATTCTAAATTATGAATTAGGCTGATTCCTCAAGCCCATGAGATTACCTTATGTGTCATTTTTTCCATTTTTTTTTCTCAAATTATATTTCCTCAATACCTTAGGATTCCCTTCAATATCATTTCTTTCATTACTCAATTGCATATCCTTCCCTTCAACCACACCATTATCAATCTACATTCTCTTCTCCTACAGATCATTTTGTTCCATTTCAACATTTCACTATAAATCACCATAACCTCATTCCATTTCCTTCATATTTTCAAAATCCTCATGAACTTATCCCATATTATCTTCAAAATTTATTTTCCTTTAGCAATCTAATTATGTACTCTTTGCATTAACAAAATCATCATAAACCCCAATTCTATTCTCACCATTTTGCTATGATGTAATATCATCCCCATCCTTCCTATCCACATTTTATTCACTCCCTCAATGATTCTCACAATGGCCAACATTTCCATTAGTTTTCCACTTCAAAGATATCCCATTGACTTCTTCCATTAGTTTAAGCTCTCCCTTTTCCTTCTCACTACACTTAGAATGACTGTATTCCTTTCCCCTTCCCTCCATGTCCTCTAATTCATGAACACCCCTAAATCTATTTCCAATATGATATTCTAAACCCTTTTTATACTTCAATCACCTAAATCCATCTCCAACTCTACTAATAAACCAAAATTTTGCACAAGGCTCACCTGAAACTTCGTCACTCTCTCTTACATGGGCGCCTCCAAATCCTTCTTGTCTATTGAATCTATCATATGGTCTTTTGACCAAAACTTTCCAACATTTGTTTAAATATCCTTTTGTACATATCTTTGGTCCCTAGTTCCTAATGTATCTTGAAAAAATAATTTATACTTAGTTGTTTTTATGAAAAATAGGATGGTAATATTACTTATCACTCAACCCATACATTGTGATCCAAATACCCTGCTTCTTATAGCCATTTTACAAAAGTTCAGATTTTAGGAGGACAACACTTTTTAAATATTTTTTACAAGTCCCAAGTTTCGACTATTCTAATTCACCATCTCTAATCCCAATCACCCTAATTGTGTGGAGTCCTGAATCCTCTATGCTCATCCATCTTGTTAGGGTCCTATGATTCATAGGATCAAATGATGATTGAATGTTTTCTTTCAGTATTTCAAATTCTAAATAATATTGCATATTGCAAATGATTTCCAATATATATATATATATATATATATATATATATATATATATATATATATATATATAAATGAAAAGAGAGTATATATATAAAAAATAGAAAAAGAAAAAGAAAAAAAGAAATGATAAAAGAACCCCACATAAAAGAAAAAATGTGAAAGTGATGCCAGTTGAAGTGCCACTAATAGTACAATAATTTTTGAAGAATAAATTCATGAAATTGTGTGCAGCTTGTTCAAAATGCCACAATACTTCTTTTTGTTTGAAACATACTACTTAATCATGTTCAAGCAAATTTCAATTTATGTCAATTAGATTAGAAGGAATAACTTAGCCAAATAGTGTAATCTTGGCTAAGATTAGGTTAGGTAGATTAGGTGAATAAATTAATCCAACTGTGTAATCTGGATTAATGTAATTGTTAGATTAGTTTTGAATAGGTGTTTAGTCCTTTAAAATGCAAAATAAATGAGGGTTTCTACTCCTAATTGCACCCTAGTTTCTTTCAATTATATTAGCTTAGGGGAAAGTTGAATTTATCTTAAAGAGGGCTATATGTAATATTATTATTTAGCCAAATGTTGGACCTTATTGTAAAAAATACATGCGCACGATGTGACATTCAGTTGTGGGCATTAAACCTCCCAAATTTTTCCCACTCCCGATCACGATCCCTTTTCATTCGATGGCTCCCAGGCCTCCCCCCCCCCTTGCCACGTTTTCCTTTATTGGTTGGGGGGGGGGGGGGTCCGAAAAGGCGGTTTCCCCGCTGGGCCCCACTGCTACGTGTCCTCCCCTCAAATTTTCACACCCTCCCCACTTACCACAAACCACTCACACCACCCTTCAAAAACCACTCAGCCCTCACTCTTTTCCTGCCAATGGTCCCATGCCTCCTCCTGCCTATCGCTTGGCGCAACATCAACCGACCGTTACGCCTTCTAGTTGCAATTTTTCCCGTTGCTGAGTAAATTCTCCTCCCAAATTAACTGTTTAAGTCAACGATCTTGCTCCTGTGCGAACCTATAAATCTTCGCTCTCTCCCTTAATCACGTTCTTTCCGCACTCTCATACTATCACAATGCTACTAATTCGATCCTTGTTTTTCCCCGTCAATCTTCCATTGTTGACAGAGGAATTGCCTCCAAGCTCTCTTCCCTCCACAATTCACTGTCATCCTTTGTAATTCTGCCATGATTATTACGATGGCCCCCAAAACCAAAATTGATGCCACTGAGATAAACCCCATGCTTTCTCCTTCGGTGGATTTAGACCGCATTCCCTTAGCCGATAGAGACTATAAAATCGCTGAAACACAGTGTGAATTCGACCTCTTTGAATCACACTACTGGTTTCGAGACACCCATTTATACAAATAAGATGAAATTGGGCTTTGGCAATCTAGACTACCCCTGTTTATCTTTCCTCAATCCTATCATTTCCTAGAGTTTTTCCTCAAATGCCATGCATCTTTTATCTCAAGTAAAAGAACCATTATTTACCCTAATGATGAAATCCTTTTCACCATTACCCCTAAGAATATAAACCATATGTTTCAGGTCCCACACAGTGAATCCCTGACTCCCTTTCCAATTGATGCTCTTAAAGAAATCTACGAAGAGCTCACTTTTCCCAAGAGAGCCAGGATTTTTGAAGTCTTCCTGCCAGAAGATTCTCAATTGCCCAAGAAAAAACCCCTTATCCCTCTTCTATTTTCCCCCAAAGAACCAGACAAATCATCTCTGTCTTGTCTTTCCTACTTGGGTACTTCTCAAATGAATGGGTAGATGAGCCTATTTTAGGCTTTCTATCCACCCTTTCCATAGAAGAAGGACTGTCAGTCATCTTTGACTATGGTCACTTTCTTGTAGATGTAATACATGAACAATTCCTTCAGTTTTTAACTAAAGGAATGTTCATATATTCTTCCATTCTTATGCATATGTTTATTTTCTTCCAGACATACATGTTTCCTTTTGCAGTCCAGAAACTCAATCAGCAAGGAGAGCCTCAATCCATAATCTTTTGGACTTCAATTATCAGAAAACAATCACAGGAGTACAGGTTCAAAGATTTTATAGATCAGTTTGTATATCCAACAACTTGTTTGCTGAGTGGCCAACAGATTCCCAGGATCAGTGAGGACATTCAAAAGGTGTTGCATCTTAGTGAGCAGGTGAAGACAAGAGATTGGTATTTGTACCAGTCATTTACAGAAATCAGGGTTTATGGCTCCGAGCTGCCACCCTATAAACTACCAAAGTACCTTCCTATGAGGATATTTTCCTTAGAGTACATCAGGAAAATAATCCAATCAGATAACATTCATTTTGTGGCAGCCAAGAAGAAGTCCCAGTTCAGAATCAAAACACAGATAGGGCCATTTATCTATAACAATAGAGCAACAGGAGAGGAAGCAGACCTCCTACTAAAACAAATGAATTTTCCCCTTAGCTTCACATGGTCTTATGACCCCTTTAGGGTAATTTCTAAGCTGAGGTTGGAATAAAAGAAAACCCCCTATGTACATACCCAGAGACCAGAGATTGAGAAATACATGAATCAACAGGATTGGGTAGAGAACACATTGCAGGAGGCCGAAGAGAAGGTGTTGTCCAGAACTGCCTCAGAGACTCCTACCCCTAGAGAGAAAACTGAGAAAAGGCCAAGAGAGGAGGACTCCCCTTTAGTCACGGAAGTCTCAGCCAAGGAATTCAAGATCTTTTCCAAGAAAACAAAGACAAGCTCCGAGGTAGATTTCCCACCATTGGAGGAAACACCGGGTACTATTATACTCTATGGCCTACATACTTTAAATTTTGGTAGCAACAAAACTGATTCTCCATCATCCTCAACCACCAAAGAGAATCCAGCTACAACACCTCATACACCAGAGTCATTTACAGAACAGAGGCAACTTGATATATTTTAGAGGTACAAAGAAATTAAATAGAGGAATGAATCCCTCCATAATAACATCTACGCTCAATTCAGGAAGCAATCTTCCTCAATTTAACAAAGGATCATTTCGACTTATGACACAGAGAAAGGGAGAATGCATATGGAATTCTTAAAGGCACAAGTACCTCAACCTAAATCAACAACTATTTTCAAGCATACTACATTTGATTTTGAGGCAAAGGATGTCCACCCTTTGGATCCGGTGGACATGCACAGGCAAACAAGAGAGATGGTTTATTCAACCTTTACACAGACTACCCTTACTGCTTCTAAGTTACAACTGTGTTTGAACAATGTTCAAACATAACTCAAACTGGAGAGAATTTCCTCTATGGCCAAAGAAAACAAAATTAAATACTTGGAGGAAATGGTGATCAAAGCAAGATTTGATCCAAGTGATTCAAAGTCCACGGAAGAGATTATTAAAAACAAGAATGTTGACAAAGCATCCCCGGGGAAGCAATTGAAGCTGCCCGCCACTAAAGATCCCCAGGAAAAGGAACTAGGAGAAACAAAGATATAAAACGAAGAAATAATGAAGCTACTAGTGGAACAAAGTGCACACATTAAGGAAATGGAGGCCTAGATGGATAAGCTGATCAAAGAGAAAGAACAAAGTTCTCAACTAGCTATGGTTCCTCTTGATGCAATGCCCATTGCATCACTACTTCAAACATGCATTCCTACAACAGCTATAACAGCAGGAACATCCTCCTCTACAACACCTCCCTCATCAATTGCTGATGATTCAATCAAGCTGGCCCAATCCATGGGAGACATGTCGATATAGGGAGAAGAAATAAAAAATTTACGAGAGGATGTAAAAGTCCTACATTTACAAAACACTAGATATGATAATTCTCTCCTGATAGAGATGCAGAAATCCTAGACGCTTTCCCAGATATTGCAGTACATGGGAAAAGAAACTACCATGGGTAATACCCTAGCACAAGTTAAAGAGAACATTTGGAAAAGGATAAATGAAGCCATGATAGAAATCTGGCCATCTATACAAATTATATTTGAGCAGAAGGAATTGATTGAGAGATCTAATGAAGCTATTGAAGAAATCAAAGTGCAGTTGGGTGATAAACCCAGTGAAGCTACAAAGCTCATCAAGTTCCTCAATTCCAAAAACAAGAAGGAACTAGAAGAACTGGAGATTGAGGACAGAACTAAAACCATACTAGAGGTAAAAAAGGTGCTGACCAAGAGAAATTTGATCAGGCAACTAGAAGAAAAGTGTCAATTTTTGGACATTGGTGTACAAAGGTTCTTCAACAAGCTGGAAGCCCTCTACAAAAAAGGACTTCCTAGTTTATTAGTAATAAATGAAAAACTCAGCACACTGTCATATTACAGTAAGAAATTGCTGACCAAGACTAAAGATGCTTCTAAGTTTACAGGAGGGAGAATCAACATGTCAAGAAAAGCATTGTTAGAAGCATTGGCATATGATTTGGACATCCAATATGAAATAAAACATATCTTCATTTCCAAATTTTTTTTTCCAAATATACTGAAGTGTACAAGGTCTATAGGAAGTTACTCAAGACATCTATTCCCAACGAACAACATTAAGATAAATTATGCGAGTTATTGGAGTAAGCAGATGACTTGGTTGTACAACTCAGCATCAACAACACAACAAGATTCAAAGGGCCAGAGATTCAACAGGTCCACTAATTCGAGTAGTTCCAATATTCCACTAATTTTGTAACAGTTAGATAGATTCTGTTTAGGAATTCCTAAAATACATCCTAGTTAGTTTTGACAGGATATTTTGTAAATAACTTATAAATACTTCTCTTTTTGAAGTATCAAGGGTTGATTTTTGCATTCCAGAATGCTATTGCACTTTTTCATTTGATGGGATGATTAATAATAAAAAGGACATTCTTCACAAGATTCATGTGTTGGAATATTTGGTGAAGTGCTTCTCACTGTTTATGTGTTTATTTCTTTGTCTCCATACTTATTTTCTTAAAATTTGAATTATTTTACAGAAAGTTGATGAACATAATTTGTTGAAAGATACACTCTGATTCTGGCTGTGGATAATTTAAATGTTTTCTTCTGATATCATGTTAAAGAATTCTTAATTGCTCTTTAACTTTAATTGAACTTATATCTTTTCTTCTATTACATTTCATTTAAATCTAAAAATCCAGTTAGTTCAGCTACCTTTCCCTGTGAAACTTATTCGAAAATATGAGACAGATCTTTGTTAAGTTGTAGACTCCATAGCCCAATGGAATTTTTAGGCATTTAATCAACCAATCAATTTTAAAATCAAACTCCGAACTCTCATAACTAGCCTAATATCTAAATACAACAAAGTTAAATCTGATAGAGATATCCCTCTCCGAGTTTAGGAAGGCTAGACCCTAAGCTCCAAAGTGGTTTTGTGGTTACCTCTGTGATTCTCTTTTGAAACCTCAGAAAATTACAGAGTGCTAACAAATCCTAGCTTGTTGTCATCCCAGTTTTATATCATCTTGACATTTTGACTCCCGATGGTCAAGTTTTCGATAAAACATCATTTTTGAGGTGAATCAAAGGCCTACTACCACAACTTCATTTTAATTGATTTCAATATTTAATTCATCATGGTTCTCAATAATGTGATCACATGGTTGTTACCTCAAGGAAAATGTTATCATCAAAGCACCATTATCTAATATTATGACAAGTAATTGATGGAGTTAGTAAATCCAATCTAACCTTCCTCAATAATTTAACATTAAGATTTTATTACGCAAAATACATCAAGGCTATCAAAGGAAGCAATGATGAGTTGGACGAAAGAGCCATAACTACCACTAGTTTGTTTCATATAAGTGGAATTTAAAATTACCATAAGATAAACAATGCACCAACCAAGCTTGGGTGATAGGAATAGTGAAAATAGGTTGTGTGTTTGAAGTATTTGACTTCACAATTTTTGTTTCATAGAATGTTGAGATGTTTTATAAGCATAAAAGGGTGGTCCATCTTGAACACATGAATACAAATATTTTATGTTTAATTCCAATACCTTTTAGGAAAACATTATGACTACCTAATCCACATAAGGATTTCAAAATTTCCGAGACAATTGAATTCATGAAAGCTAAAGGAGGATGTAGTGAACTTTTGAATTTTTTCTTAAAAATGCCTTCTCTTACCTTGATGGATCCTATTGAAATTTAGGTAAATACATTGGTTGACCCCTATGAAGAGTTTACATGGTTGTTAGGAAGAGTTGTTGGGAACATTATACTGAACATGTACCTAGATATGTTTTGTATATTTCTTTGAAAATGGTTGTTGTTGATGTCAAAGTCTATCTAAATGAAAGAGGAAGTTACATAGTCAAATAAAATATTCAAATGCCTTTCCAATGGTATATGACACTCCCTCTATTTCCATATAATTAGGATTTATGAAATATTTTTTCAAGATAATCCAATCAAATTACAAGCATGCCTGATTTGGATTCCCTATCTTTAAAGGCATTTTTACTCCAATTATCTAGCTCAAATGGGAGCATAGGATATATGGTTGGAAAGATTATTCTGAGAAATTTCCAATTATATCTGGCAAGTATTCTAACTCCCCATTGTTAAAGAGAACTAGTGGAAAATTTGGCCCTAACCCAATGTCCAAACACACTATAAATAGGCGTAAGAAGGATAATTTATAATCACTTGACTGAAGCAATTAGTTCTATGTTTAGGAGAGAAAAGGAGTAGGTTCGAAGTTCATACTTCATGAACCAAGAAGAAGTGAAGTGAGGGCGAATTGAAGCAACTTTCAGTGAAAGGTTTTGGCACATCTTTTGAATGATTTTTGGATTTTTTCTTGGGAAGGTTTTCTGGTTTTTTTGAGTTTTTTTTTTGTGTGTTTCAAGTACATGTGTCTTTTGAGGTTGAGTAGGTTATGTTCTGGTGAGGAGAAGGCTGAGCTTCAGGCTTGTCATAAAGGTCAAATTCTATCCCTAGAGAGGTTGAGTTTCAAGTTTGTCTTAAGGTTAAGTTGTAGTTCTAATTTGAGGGCCAAGTTCTGGCTTGTGAAGGTTGAGTTTCAGGGTTGAGTACTATTATTTGAAGACCGAGTTTTAGGGGACAAGTTGTACTTTTTGAAGGCCAAGTTTTACAACCGATTTATGCTATTTGAAGGTCTAGTTTAGGCTTGATTTGAAGTCCAAGTTCTAGAGTATTTAAGAATGAGTTCATGTTGGAGCATGAAATTACTATAAGCTGGTTCTTACTAAGGATTGGCGTCCTCATCTTCTTGACAAGTTGGAGCCTGCATTTTTGTAAGTTGGTGCTTATAGATGATTGGTGTCCTCATACGAGATTCTAATAAATTAAAGTTTATTTTCAAGTGTTCTTTATTCAAATTTTGATTTACAATTTAATCTCCGTTTCATACATTGTGGATGATTTATTATGTGATGTGAATTCAGTTTCAAGACTAAGTGAAAAATTGTCATAAATAACAAAATATTGATTCAACCCCCCTCTCAATATTTCCAACATATTATTCATCATTCAATAAATGAAGGAATCATATTAAATTGGGATATTATCATTTCCAATGAGTTTACTTATTAGTTAGGGAATTTTAAGAGCACAAAATGATTCTTCATGTCTTGATTCTTCCTATTTGATTTGCATCCTAGTCTACACAAATGTGTTTAAGACATACTTGGTGATCAAACTGTAAATATATATGAAGAAACTATGCAATTATGGTATCTTGTGTTATGGAAGAACAAGGCTCACTTTTATTTCCAGCAGGTCTAAAATTCGTTTGTTATAGATTCCAAAAAAATTATTTTTGGTCCTAATACAAAATGATTTCTAATGAGGCCCAAAATTTTCTATCGGGAAAGGGAATTTTAAATTGCAAGAAAACTTTTCTTATAGAAGGCTCTATGGAATTGAAGGAAGAATTATTCTCCTTCCATATTATGTTTCTAACAAGTTATTTTCTATTGAAGTATGTTGAGAGCATAAATATTAATAAAGGAAGGAAAAAGTGGTTCATTCAAACTCATTTTAAATTTGGGGATTTTGGAGTGAAATCCATTGTCCACCTACATGGAATTGCTTCACACTATAATACTTTTAAAATGGAGCAACTCAACACTTCAAAGGATTCAACCCACTCGTAATATTTTTTACACATATAACTTCTGTTGGTTGTGCTTTTAGTTTTAGTAAACAACTAGAAGAAGTAGCTAGAGATAATCATAATTCATGAGAAGAAGAACACGAGGACAAAATTGTCCATGATGACACTTTAATTAGTACAAATGAGAGACAAAAACAACGAGGAAAAACTACATCAATTTTCTACCATATCTCCCCTATTATTTTTCACAAGAGTTCCTATGCCTCTAGAAGTCAAGAGTCGCAGGAAATGTATTTCAAGAGAAAAGAGGTAATACAAAAAAATGTTGGTGGTGTAGGAGGTGAATATCCTCATGTTGTTTCTATTGGTTCCAAAAGAAAGAGGAAATAAAAATGAAAAGTTGTTAAAGAAATTTAAGAGGAACCATTTAAGTTTGAGAATATGGAAATTGTTGTTGTTGTTGAGGTCCCTCCATGGGTTGCAAAACAAATATTGGAAACCACAATTCCTTCTAAGGAATTTTCTACTTAGAATTTGTTATTTTTGACGAATAATTAATAACATCACACAATCGATAATTTGATAACTGTTCAAAAAAGTTACAGATTGGAAATGTTAGTGTAAAAAATAAGAAAGTAGTGGGAAAAGGGAACTCTGACATTGATATTGCAGAAATTAGAGCTTCTCGAGTTTTGAAGTCGCAATAGGCTACATGAGATGCTTTAGAATTATAAATAACTTAGCAACAAAAATAAATAATTACCTTGAAAAAGAAAAAAAAGAAGCTAGAAATTGCTTTATGTCCCAGGCCTCTGTTTGTTGAACATGATTAAATACATTAAAATTGGTCTATGAATTTGTTGAACCAAGTACGAAGATGAGAGGAGAATCAACTCTAATGGAAGAAGTAAGGAATTTGTGGTTGAAAACCTTAATAAAAGACTTAATGTGATCCTACAGTCATGGGATTTAGTAGAAAGTTCACTTACTCTTTATTTTGATATTACTTTCTACAAATAAATTCTGCAAAATGATTTGGAGTTAGATGAGTATTTTGTTGAAAATGTTTTGTGTTTTTATTGCTAGGGTCATTGATATGAATGAGATGTGAATACAATAAATAAAATTTCCCTCAAAAGAATAACTCAAACACTTGAAGGCATGCCGGAGTGAAGGAATTAGTTCTTTAAGACAATTTATTATTAATTGTGACAATGCTACCACAAAAATAATAAATATATTTCATGAGGTGAAAATTTTGAAACAAGCACAAACCTTTCAAAGGAAGATATTCAACATTGGTTACTTAACTACACTAACAAGAATGATGATAAAGAAAATATAATACATTAGCTAACTGTCAAATGAGAAGAAATTAAGAATTCTCCAATGTATAACTAATCATGAAATCATTGTGACACCTTTACAAAATTTCATCACAATTTGGTTAGAAAGTGCTATACAAACAATTGTTGAAGGCTAACTCATTTCAATAGTTCAAAAAAGTTTGAGTAGTTCGATTTTATTTAAGAAGATCCAACAATAAATACTGATTTCATTAAGTAAAAATAAAAGGAGGTTCTGTTTCTAGCACTATAAGTAAAGTGTCCAAATTTGGTCTTTTCTTCATTTCATTATTTCCTCCCATTTAGTAATCATTCAATCTTTTCACTTCGAGTTTCATGAGTATTAAAGTTGATTCCTAATTTCTATTTCTTTTCTCTTCTAGGCCACTTTTGCTATTTATATGGTTCATGAGAACCCCATCTTTTTCCATAAATAGGCAAATGCTTTTTAATTTCTTAGATGTTATAAATTCTTTTCAAACATCTATATATTTTTAAAAGGTTCCACTGAGAACTAGCAAGAGTCTATTGACAACGCTGGATTTGATAACATTAGGGGATCTCCCCGGTATGAAGTCCCAACTAGACCTCACACCGTTTGGTTTAGGAGTCCCATCTGATATGATGCCCTGGTTTCCATTATCTTAAATATATTCCTTATCTCTTGCTTGTCAGTGCATGAGGGTGGCAAACCTAGTCTTCAAAAAATGAGGTACATGTGCTTGGTGAGTGCTTAGTGTAACTCGTGTGTAAGTTCCTTCACTGCAGAGGGGGAGGGTGAAAGTGCGTCTCAGGTCGAGAGGGAGTAGTCCCAACTCAGGAAGAGACACACACAACACAACATGATCTGCGCAACTTCCAACGGAGTAGTCCACACTAATGCAACAGTCACAAACACTAAGGTGAATAGATAACACATACAACACCCAGCAGAGTAGTCCACATGAGTGCGACGGTCGTCATAACAAGTTTACAAGAATGAATCTGTTTGGTGTCCTACAGAGTAGTCCACACGGAGGAGCCAACGATAGAAACTGATACAACACATTTCCAACAGTATATGCACTAAAACAATTGAAACAGTTCAACTATCTTAGTACAAGTTAAAGCAACATGCATTACAAGCGTCCAAATAATAGTCTTACAAACGAATACAATACATGTGTAAAAACGTGTTGGCCTGTGACAGACTTCTCAATTAAGAAAAAGTTCCAAGACACATTCGTACACCATACATCACTAGCCCCAGTAGTGGACCATTGGAGCCTCTACTCGCTCCTCAAAGAAAATATTATAGACTCTCAAGGCTACGCTGGAGGAGCCAAGGTGAAAAGTCATTTTCATGTACAAATGAGGGGGTATATATAGCCAAGGGTTAAACTGACCCTTGTGACTCTTCGACTTTCTTCATGATTGTTTGACTTACGTGACTCCTCAACTTACATGATTCTTCAACTTCATCCATGGGTATCTTGGATTTCCACGTTACATTACATTGATTACAACAAGTATGGCCCAAAATAGTTATGTGGCCGAGAAGACTCATGAAACAACTTGACATGATACTGCTGGCATGATCGTGCTGACTGTGGTGTCCATGTCGAGCTGTTATGCTGCTGGATGATGAGTATTCTCTTGATGTATCATATCTTCACCTCTGCATGAAGAAGTGTGTAGGGTCTTTGATGGTGTTGGTATTCACTTGATGGTTCATGCATGTGTATGTATCTCCTTCAAATGCTACTTGGTATGCTTCGCGTGTTCGTCCAAATGCGAGCAAGTCTTCTAGCATGCACTCCTTCTTCATCCCGTTCGTCATCGTGCCATGTTCCATTCATGTACCTGCTTCTGCAATCACTCATGACGAGATAACATCAAATCCATAAATCTCCTAATATACCATGATGCATTGTTTTCCGTGATTGGTCTAGGTGACCAGGAGGGAGGACAAGGTACTGAGACTGCGCAGAGCACAACTCAGGCCGGGATGTGAGACTTTGGGGTACTTTCGGGAAAAACTGCACAGACACCACATGGAGCTTGATTTGAGCAGTTCGGGACAATAGTGACATTTGTGGGAGAGGGCTCGTCTGGGAGGCAGAATTGTGCAGTTTTCCCGGGGAGGCAGTGCAGGCACCAGGAAGCACTGGCAGTGAAAACTACGCAGTTTCCGGAGGAGGCCGAGATCAGGCTGCAGGAGTTGCTAGTCAGAACTGCACAATTCTTGGAGACAATCAAGGCAAGGCATGATTACGTAGTTTCCACGCTGAGTGGAGTGTCGCTCAGTAGAAGGACTGTTAGTGAAAACTGCACAGTTTTCAGTAAGACAGCAGAGCAGGCCAGAAGGGGGAATACCTGGAAAAATTATGCAACTTCCCAAGACAATGCAGTGACAAGAAACATAGGCTTGTCCCTCATGTCTGCGCAGTTTTTATAGGCAGTGTAGGCAGACAGGTTAGATAGCTATTGCGTAGTTTTGGGGATGAGTGTAGCACTAAGTCACAACTCATGTTAGATCTTTTGGTTGACTAGAGGGAGGCTTGGTGGATGGTCTTGCGGGAAGCGTATACTGGAATGACTTCTTGGACGACTTCTGCGTAGTTCTAGGATATAGTCAACTAGCTCATTTCTAGAATTGTGTAGTGCAGGTTTCCTGGGAGAACAACCTCAAGCCCTACACAGTTTTGGGCAACAATGCAAGGTCACTCAGGGTTGCGACTACGTAGTGTAGCTCAATGGAGGTCTAGTTGATGGAAGGTTGTCCGGTCGACAGATTTTCGTGAAAAATGGTTAAGTGTGTGAGCAAGCAAACTCGTGTATATATGACCTTGTGAACACACACTTAGCATGACTCATCAACAAGACTCCTCAAACTAAAAAGACAACATGTGCTTAGTGCAACTGCTAAAGGTGAGAGCGACAAGTGCGACACTTAAGATGGGTCATTGAACGATCGTGACCACACTTGCGCGACAATGTCTACAACTTTGTGTGTGCGTACGATGGGTGTTTACATAGTTGAAACACCTCATGCACACAATGACAAACATCCGATATCACCAGAACAAGGTCGCAAGCATGACATAGCAATCAACGTGCCAAAGGCAACAGTTGGTCAAACAAGCGAAAAGGAAGCAAGACATGTAGAGGAAACACGTGAAATGAACTTTGTGTTTGCACACACACACATTATTGAAGACGGGATGATATGACAATGACAAGTAATCCTGCAAACACAACTAAGAGATGTAGTTCGAAAGGTGTTCTTTACTTACCATAATTACCCTCAAGATGATCATGTATCCAATAGAGTTTGCATGTGGTCCTGATCTTCTTCCATCACTTAGTCTCTTGGTCCTTTTTCTCAACTCCTTGGGAGTGATCTTAGCTTGTCACCTTTTCCTGTAGTCATTGAAAGATAGATCATCGCAGTTTTAGTGGGAAGTGACTTCTGCTAGAATGAGGCTCTGGAGGCCCATTTACGTAGTTTCTACATGCAAGACAAACATGATAGCTTGGACAACGCTACATAGTTTTGATGCACATGACACTGTTGTAGGATGGGGTCCTGGGAGGACACCTTTGTATAGTTTCTGAGTGCAGTGCAGCCTGGGCAGCTGAGAGGCAATACTGCGGAGTTTCTAGATGCAAGGCACTGTTGCGGGATGGGTTCTAGGAGGACACATCTACGCAATTTTAGGTTGTAAGGCAGACTGAGAAGTTGAGGGACAATACTGTGCAATTTATAATAACAGTGCGTTCCGTCTGGGGGAAGGACACTAGAGGAAACCACTGCGCAGTTTTGGATGTCAAGGGAGGCTAGGGTCTCTATGCATTGCGTATTTCTAGTGGGCAAGGGAAAAAGCTTGAGGGTTGGAGAAGCAAAGTGCATAGTTCTGGGAAGCTGGATGAGGCTAGGTTTCTCAGGAAATTGGCTAAGTGTGAGATTAGGAAACATATGTAAACATTGATAGGACTCGACTATGATCACACATGAACAATACTTAATGATACAACGTAGACCATCCAAAATATATAAAACATACTTTTCTTGATGCAAAAACCTTCGTGACAAGAGTGCATGAAGTGAGTGTGAAAATGTCTATGTAATGAAAACAACTCATACACATGTAGACCATCCAAAATATATAAAACATACTTTTCTTGATGCAAAAAACTTCATGACAAGAGTGCATGAAGTGAGTGTGAAACATGTCTATGTAATGAAAACAACTCATACACACAATATTTCCCTTGAAGAAAAACAACATTCCCTTTGCATGACAAACAACAATCCCTATGCCAAAAAATGACACATGCTGCATAAAGATGAGAACATGAACAACTCTTAAGATTAAGGAGGGGAGCTTGATATCATCAACTTACCAACAAGTGGCCAAGGAATGATCGATCACAGGATCCAAGGTAGGCTCTGAAATTTGCATGCGAGCCAAAATTTTGGAGGGTGGTTGTAGCAGCTACAAGATTGGCGATACACTGGTAGAACTCCAGCTCTATGTATGGACCTTGTTTCGTGAAAAGCGAGTCTAACCTCTCCGGAAGTATTGTTCGATTCTTTGATTGTGATGGCTTCTGCACTAGCTCGTGTGAAAGATGTAGTCCCTACCTTTCTCTTGATCGGTCAACACACATTCCAAGCCAAGTCAACTAAGTTGTTTCGATTTGGGATGAGGAGTATATGGGTGCACAAGTAATCTAACTATCAGAGTTTAAGTTTCATCTTTGGTGTTGCTCCGCTGCCAACAGGCCTGGACAGTACCCTAACGGAGTCACGCAGGAACACAAGCATCTCTCTGCTGCCAGCGAGCCTGGTCAGTACCTCGGCGAAGTTACTTGCATCACCTCTCTGCATAGGAAGCCTTTCTCTTCTTTCACCTTATTTTGTTTTTTCCATTTTTTCATTTTTTTTTCATTTTCAAAAAACTGTGCATAGGCACTTATTTATTTCAGAGGCGAAAGAGGGATCCCGACTTATTGAGATCAGAAGAGGTTTTTCCTTTAGAGAAGTATGTTATATATACCTCTAACATACTTGTTAAGGTTTTCCACCTCACCTTACTCTACTTGGCTGAGTTGACAAGGGTTAACCCAAAAGACTGAATAGAGTAGGTGATACTAGTTAACAGTGCAAGCGTTGCGTTTTCACCAAGTCTCACTTTGAACATAACGTATTTTCCATTAGGGTATCATCGACTAAAGACAACAAGCTCTTCATAAAGAGAGATGGCAATAGGTAACCGGATGTTGATAGTTGTACAAGTCCTGTTAGATTTTCCTGGCATGTCTCGAGAGCCAAACACGGTTTCATGTGAGGCTAACCTATAGATACAAGCAAGAAAAGAAAGAAAAAATAAAAAAATAGAAGTAAAGTGAAAGAAAAGAAAGCAAGCAAACCAAACAAAGTCAGCAAGAAAACAAACATGAAAACTAGAAAGCAAAGCAAAGCAAGAAAGCAAAAACTACTCTTACTCCTACACTAAATAGTCGGGGTTACATGAAATGAAATTTCCAGTGAAGTCACCGTAGGCATTCCCAACCTGCAACCACAAAGATACAAGTGATTAAAACATATTAAAAATAGTGTGCAACAAAAAATATAAAAACTTGACAATCTTGCACATGAGAGAGAAGGTCTTGCTTGTGGGCAGAAATATATGTCACAACCACCCAACACACATGCTTACCTCTTCGATGACTACCATTTTTCAACAAACATTAGAAGCCCCTTTTGAGTGTGTGTTCATCTGTACCAAGTTTCTTAGTGAGTGCAAGGAAGGACTGAAGCTTGTCACATGCAACAAGATTCACCAAGTAAGATTGTTCCAGCCATTCAACGATTTGGTTATTAAGTTTGTGATGGATGTTTTGAAAAACTCGTGATATTTGAAAAGATGGATTTTTGATTCGAGAGAGGGGATCACAATGGGAATCTAGTATGGATAGATATATCTGATAATTCTCGCCGGTCATGTCAAGACATTGAGGAACTTCCACAACCAGCAATGTAGGCTAAAGTGCCTCACCTGCTTGACATAAATTTGAGGAGAAAGATGTTACACAGTGAAGATCATAGTGCGCGAACCGACTGCCATTGGATGTACTGTTGGGAAAATGATAAACTGCATGACAGTCACCCAAGATAGAAGACAGATAAAATGAGTTGGTCGAGATGCCAGATTCCCAGCTTGACATGAACAAAGAAAATTTGTGAACAATATTGCAAATGCTCTGAATTATGGAACCAAGTTCGCTGTGTGTTAGATATGACATAACACCCACCTGCAACTGGTGAAAAATTGCACAGGCATCATGGTCATCACAAGAATGTAGAAAGGGTGCTAGCACTGTGAATGTGTGAAGCCAGTTTGGGTATGGTGAAATGAGAGGAACTTGATTCACGTGGTAGCCTATGTGCTCGTCATCACATAGGGAGATTGCTGGTGTGATGAGTGGGCAGATTTGAAGTGAAATATTCGCAAGAAGACTAAAGAACTTATCACGAGAGGGAAAATTCGATAAGTATGATTCTGGACGAAGATAGTCTTTGAGATGATCAACTTCACAGTTCCATGATTGCATGAGAGACAGACACTCCCAACCCAAATTTGGATGTAAGAGAAGTGCATGAAGACAGACACGATGTAACAGACTCATGGATTTGGTCATTAGTGAAAATTTGAAATTTTCAAGCATCACACCTGGAATAGTAAACATTTTTTACACGAGGATCTTGTTGAGTTCAATCATGTAGATAGACGGATTGTGCATGATAAACCAGATCTGCTTCGGTTCGAGGGGCTTACCAGAGTCGCGAGGTTCCGACATGATCCAGGTGGATATTGGTGGCCACCCACAAATCCACTTGGACTTCCACCATTGCTTCTTTTAGTTTTTCAGTTTCCTTAATTGTAGCATAGTTTACTATTTTTAGCAGTTTTTTCGGGTCCTAAACTTTCGGAGCCGTTTTGAGGCCCTAAACGACGTTTTTTTGGAAATCTACTGCCATCAATTTTCTATCTAAAATTGTCTTTTACATCGTAGTCCTCAGAGAGATATTTCCAACGGGTTATCAAGCACATCAAATGAAGATAATATGACCAAGTCGCGACCTCGAGAAGTTGGTTGTCCAACTCACCCCAACGGGGCCCATAAACTCTTGGTGTTACATCTCCTCAAGTTAGGGTTTTGGTTGTTTAGGGTTTTCTCTTATTGTTCAATAATAAAAATTCCCTTGAGCCTCATTGTAAGGCAGTTTAGAGGCATGTAGCGGCCACATCTCTTCTCAGAGATAAGCTACCATCACCCTAGCTGGTTTATTTCCATCCCTGTTTGTAAGCATATTTCAGTATTTTACATTAATGAAATGAAGTATTATTTCCACTGCGTCTCTGTATTTATGGTTATCTCTATAATTTGTTGCGTTCCTATTTAAATCTGGATCAGTGGTATCAAAGTGGTCTGATTTTTTTTCTCTGTTTTTCTTTGCATGTCCCCAATGGGGTCGGGATATAAGGAGTTAGGGCTTGAACTAATCGAACCTTTGCCAGACCAGCCTCACAAATCCTAACAACCTCCCATGGCGGATGAAAAGAAAGACGAGGGGGCAGGATATCCTATCAAAATCTTGCTCGAAGAAGCCCTCGAGCGACAAAGGAACGCAATGATGGACAACTTTGCCCAGATCCTTCAGCAGCTACCCAGGGGCAACGCATCGGCTTCCAACAGCTACTCTGGGAACGTCACACCGTTTAAGGTACAAGTTAATTTTGAAATCCCCATATTCGAGGGTCAGATAGACGCAGATGTTGTCGATAAATGGTTAAATATGCTAGAGGGTTATTTTTCTGTTCATGATTTTCCTAGTTGGGAAAAGATTATTTTCACTCTTCTCAAAGCAGCCCCCCACGTCAAGGATTGGTGGGAAACCTACTACGAGCAGAAGGATGAAAGTACAGGCTCACTATTTTCAGCTGCAGCCACTTGGAATTAATTCCAGGATGCTATTAAGGATTCGTACTACCCTATTAGAAGCTACGAGGATCAATACATAAAGTGGACCACGTTGTAACAGGAAAGGGACCAAGATGTGCCAGAGTTTACCAATATTTTCCATACCCCTCGCACAAAGTTGGGTATCAAGGATACGGAGTAGCGTTTGGTACTCAAATACCGCGGCTACCTGCACAAGTACATCCAGGAAGAAATAGAATTCCTGAACATCTCCTCGCTCGGCACGAAATACCGATATGCCGTCAAGGTCGAGAAAAAGTTTAAACAGAAGAAGCGAGACTTTGGATCTGCGAATCCAAAGCAAGGGAAAGGTGCCCCCAAACCGCAGAACAAAGGACAAATCCAAGGTGGGGCGGCCCAAGACAACCCACCAAAGTTGCAAGCAAAGAACAGCGTCGCGAAGTTGAAAAAGGACATGGGAAAGTGGTGTGAGTTCCATAAGAGCTCCACTCACAACACAAGTGAGTGTCAGACCAAGCAGTCACTGGTGGCCAAGCTAAAGGTTTCAGAATCAGATGCATGTTCCGATTCTGAGTCAGAACCCGACAAGGGGAATGACAAAGGTAAGTAGATTATCAATGCAGAGCCTAACGCCACCATTGCCACCACAAAGATCCAGAGGAAGAGGAGCATCTCTTCCACTCCCAGATGTGGGTAAAGGGCTCCCCACTACAGTTCATTGTCAACAGCGGGAGCCAAAATAACCTCATTTTGGTAGAGGTCGTGAAGTGGTTGGGCTTATTGACCACAACACATCCACAATTGTACACCATCGGGTGGCTTCACCAAGGACGAGATTTTCGCATGAGCCATCAGTGTCACCTTCCATACAAAATCAAGCCCTTCACAGATGAGGTATTGTGTGACATTTCTCCCCTTAAAGTTTGTGATGTATTATTAGGACAACCATACTTGTGGAAGCGACATGCTGTGTATGAATCGAGGCCCTGTGCTGTTATTGTTACTTTGGGAAATAAGTTGTACAGGATACCAGAGGTAGCACCGCCTACCGCCATCTCTTTGGTTATTACAAAACACTGCAGTAAGCTCATTTCTAAAATCGGGAAATTTTTTTTCCTGATGATATGCCCTCAAGGAAAGAAGAAGACGGTGGCCACGACCTCTAGACAGGGCCCCTCGGCACGACAACTACGGATGGACAAGGCCGTGGAGGAGTACGAGGACATCTTCACCTCCCCCGTAAGGGTTCCTCTGCATTGTCAAGTCAAGCACTCCATTGATCTGACCCCAAGGGTGCCACTTCCCAATGGACCAATATGTCGACACCCCATTCTGGAGAACGATGAAATCAAGAGGCAGATTCAGGAGCTGCTGCAAAATGGTCACATCTGTCCGAGTTCATCACCCTATGGGAGCCCGATCATGTTGGTACATAAGAAGGATGGGACTTGGAGACTCTGTATTGACTATCGAGAGCTGAACAAGATCACTGTCCATAATAGGTACTCAATCCCATGAATCGATGACCTCCTGGACCAATTGAAGGGGGGAAAATATTTCAGCAAGATCGATTTGAAGTCGGGATATCACTAGGTACCAATCGAACCCTCCAATGTGTGGAGGACTGCCTTCAAAGCCAAGGAGGGCCTTTTCGAATGGTTGGTTATGCCTTTCAGATTGAAAAATCTCCTGCAACCTTCATGAGGCTAATGGATGACATCTTGTGGCCATTCACCAACTCATTTATAGTGGTATACTTGGATGACATCCTGATCTTCAGCCAGAGTTGGGAAGAGTACCTCCACCACATCCGATAGATTCTCCAAACACAACGGCAACACAAGTTATGTGCCAATTTGGAGAAATGCTCGTTTGGAATGACCCAGGTTCAGTATCTGGGATATATTATTGATGAACATGGGGTGCATGTGGATCCAACCAAGATCCAAGTCATTCGGGATTGGCCATCTCCAACCACTCTGACAGAGCTTCACAGCTTTCTAGGTCTTTCCAACTTCTACCGCAGGTTCGTGTTGAGATTTTCTCATATCACTTGGCCCTTGAGTCAAGTCACCAAGGGAGGAGCGAAAGCAAAATTCTTTTGGTCTGAATCTCAACAGAAGGCATTCACAGAGTTGAAAGATCACCTCTGCTCGGCACCAGTGCTTGCATTACCAGTCTTGCAACAACCATTTGAGGTCGAGATAGATGCCTCTGACTATGCTATTAGGGCAATCCTTATTCAACACAGGCATCTAGTGGCATATCACAGTGAGACACTTTCAGAAACAGTCTGGAATTATCCCACTTATGACAAAGAGATGTATTCCATTGTGCAGGCCTACCGATAATGGAAGCATTAAATTTTGGGGAAGGAAACGGTCATCCACACAGACCACTGACCCCTGTAGTTCATACATACCCAAGGGAAATTGTAGAATGATCACCATCAGAAGTGGTCCACATACCTGCAACAGTTCCATTTGAATATCAAGTATAAGAAAGGCAACACCAATAATGTTGCAGATTTCCTTAGTGGACCACCGATCATGGCGTTAACCACCGTGCTCAACTCTTATGGGCACGAGACTTCTGATTGGCCACTTCTCTACAAAAGCGATCCAGGATTCAGCCACACATACTAGACACTCTTGGAGGGTCAGCATGTTCCAGATTTTCACCTCCAGGATGCCCTGTTATGCTACCTGGGTCACCTTAGTGTTCCTTCAAGCGAGCATGCCAAGATGATTTTGGAAGCACACTATAGTCGGGCTGCTGGGAATTTCGGGGTCGAGAAAATGGTGGCAGTACTGTAGAAGTATTTCTATTGGCCAAATATTTGACAAGATGTCGGGAAGTACATCAGATCATGCACTGCCTGCGCCATTGCCAAATCGACCATCAAGAAGCAAGGTCTCTATACCCCGTTGCCTACCCCTGGTCGACCTTGGGAATCCATCTCCATGGATTACATGTCAGGCCTTCCTTCCACTAGGCATGGAAATGACTGTGTTTTTGTGGTCATCGACAGGTTCTCGAAGATGGCCGTTATGGCGGTCTGCAAGAAGAATATCATAGCAAAAGCCACTGCTAAACTCTTCTTTGAACGAGTGTGGGTACACTTTGGGATCCCACAATCTATCATCTCAGATCGGGACAAAAGGTTCCTCAGTACATTTTGGTCCAGTCTTTGGTCGATGTTGGACACCAAACTCACTAAGTCCATATCCTTCCATCCTCAAAACGATGGCCAGACAGAGGTTGTCCACAGGATGATCGTACACATTCTGCTCATGTACAACTCAAAGCATCCTCGCACATGGGATGAGAGCCTCCCCTATGTTCAACACAGCTACAACTAGGCTCTCCACAGTTCGACTGGCCACAACCCTTTTCAGGTGGGCTTGGGGTTCCAGCCACTATGTCCCATTGATGTGGCCATGCCATTTGCAGCTACTCATGTAGATTCGGCTCATGTCCAGTCCGAAACAGATAAGGAAAATAGCTTCATTGAGCACATCCAACATATTCGCCATCAGGTCCATGAAATTCTGGAGAAGTCAAATGCCAAGTACAAGCAGTGACATGATCAACATCGGGTGCCACACAAGTTTCAGGTGGGTGACAAAGTTTGGTTGCATTTGCAAAAGGAACACCTTACCGGAGCCTATCGGAAACTCAGACCACTCCGATATGGTCCTTACACCATTACCAAGGCTGTGGGAGATAATGCATTTGAGCTCAGCATTCCCCCATTCCTTGGCCTACACCCATTATTCAATGTGGACCGCCTTCAGCCATACTTTCCACCATTACTAGACACATCCGACATTGCAGAACAGCTCACACCCACAGAGTTAAATCTAAATTGCATGGAACAAGCTGCAATTGATCGGATCATGGACACACAGATCAAGCACACTCGCCAGCAAAATATCCAACTGTATCGAGTTGTCAAAGCAGGCCAACTCCTTCACCAGGGAAAGTGGCTCACCAGGGACCAAGTTCAACAAAAGTTCCCTCATCTCATGGAGGAACTCAACACAATGGGGACCATTGCTTCCTAAGGGGGGAGGAATGATCTAGATGGATATTTGTGGCCACCCGCCAATTCCACTTGGACCCCCACCATTGCTTCTTTTAGTTTTTCAGTTTCCTTAACTGTAGCACAGTTTACTATTTTTAGCAGTTTTTCGTGTCTTAAACTTCCGGAGCCGTTTTGAGGCCCTCAACGACTTTTTTTGGAAATCTACCGCCAGCAAATTTTTGTCCAAAATCATCTTTTTCATCGTAGTCCTCGGAGAGATCTTCCCAACAGGCTATCATGCACGTCAAACGGAGATAATATGACCAAGTCGCGACCTCGGGAAGTTGGTTGTCCAGCTCACCCCAACGGGGCCCATAAACTCTTGGTGTTACATCTCCTTGGGTTAGGGTTTTGGTTGTTTAGGGTTTGCTCTTATTGTTTAATAATAAAAAGGCCCTTGAGCCTCATTGTAAGGCATTTTAGAGGCATTTAGCCGCCACATCTCTTCTAAGAGATAAGTTACCATCGCCCTAGCTGGTTTATTTCCATTCCTGTTTGTAAGCATATTTCAGTATTTTACATTAATGAAATGAAGTATTATTTCCGCTCCATCTCTGTGTTTATGGTTATCTCTGTAATTTTTTTCATTCCTATTTAAATCTGGATCATTACATAACCATCCACGGAGTTTGAAGTGCCTCTATTCCCTGACACGTCCCAGAACTTTCTAGAATTGAAAAATGGAATTTTGAGATGTGAACCAAATCATGCATGGATTGAGGATGGGTTTTGTTGCTGATTTCAAAACTTTTCTTAGGATGGCAACCATCTCTGTCACAGGCTTCACCAAAATTTTCAGCTTCAATAAAATGACTTGACGAGTTGTTTTCATGCAACATACAAGACGATGATGAGTGGGAAAAGTCTTGTGTGTTGAGAATGTTTTCATCATGGATAACCTCACTGCCTTGTGTCGATCTAGGAGATAACTCATCGAATGAAGAAACAAGAGAACACAGAGTATCTCCGACGCATGTCGATGCGGTGTGAATGGTAGGACACACGGGCAAGTGGGGTGAAGAGGAATTTTTGATATGGATGTCTACCCTGACCAGTGCACATTCCAGATCTAAGTTAGAGTGTACATGAGAGAACAATAGATCACATGATGTGTTTGGGCGTTCATCACAACATACAGAAGCATGGGAGTGATGATAGCCTGAGACTAGAGGTTGATCGAAAGAATTAATTGTGCATGATGTTTTGGCAAGATTAGTGGATTGAGAATCGATCAAGAATGGAAGCTCATTGCCTTGATGTGAATCATTTTGAAGCATAGAAGAGGAATTGATTATGTCTTCACCTTTCTACTCCTTTGCCTGTGTAATGAGACTGCCTTTCACATGACCGTAATTTGAGCCAGCACCTTGAGAATCAAGAGAATGCGCACAACTAGCTTGTGAAGTGGATTGATCAAGCAAGTCATGGTATAAGGAGTCATGGTTTGTAGAGGACGGAGGATGGCAGCGATGCAGATCAGACTTGAGACTTGGGTTATGAATGGTGATTTCCTCTTGCAGAATGGAGGAATGAATATTTGCCATAGGCTTTCTAAGCCATTCTGGAATTTCCTCCATTGGAGCAGGAGACGACTAAGAAGATCGGTTGGGAACATGTTGCGCAAATGTCTCAACTTTGTAGTCACCACGAGGGGTCTCCCACTTTGAGACTAGAAAGGGAGGAGGACAAGGAACAAATGGTGTGTTGGGCTCCTCCTCTGCAATCTGAGGTGCCTCATGATACACAAGAGTTGGGGAAATATAAAAATCGGGAGGTTCAAGTTCACCGTATGAAGAGACACGAACCAAGCGCTCAAACTCTTATTTCAAGAAATCCCAGTTCAAAACTTCTTCCAGAATTTCACAACAAAGGGGAAGGAATTGATTGGAAAAATTCCCAATTGGTTCACTGGGCTTCATTCTTAATAGGTTGATTCTTCCACAAACATCTCGGTAGTTATACTTATCGAAGGCTTGATGGAGCTCCTTGAGGAAAGGGCAAAGTGGATGAACGGAAGCAGGCGGCAGGGTATGACACCACCAATTATCATGACCTTCAAGGGAGAGGAAGAAAAGTGCGCACAAAAGCTCTTCACTATCGATTTCATGAGATTCACATAAATGGAGAAAATCAGAAATGTGCTTGGTTACATACGTTCTATCCTCATAGTTAAACTTTAACAAGGACAAGTGATCGAGAAGATAATCGGGGAGTGATAGTTGATTAAGGGAGAAATGGGAGAAACACCCTGGAAGCACAATTTGTGTATGATCCATTTTGATAAGAGATTCAAACCAGATGCAACGGGCTTAGCTTGTCATCTGGCCCTTCTTCTAGTGCCAGAAATGTTGACGGTGTTGGATCTGCCAACATTAAGGGGATCTCCCTAGTATGAAGTCCCAACTATACCTCACACCATTTGGTGTAGGAGTCCCATTCAGTATGATGGCTCAGTTTCCATTATCTTAAAGATATTCCTTAGCTCTTCCTTGTCAGAACATGAGAGTGGTATACTTAGTCTTCAAACAATGAGGTACGTGTGCCTGGTGAGTTCTTAGTGTAACTTGTGTTTAAGTTCCTTCACTACAGAGGGGGAGGGTGAAAGTGAGTCTCAGGTCGAGAGGGAGTAGTCCCAACTCAGGAAGAGACACACACAACAAAACAAGATATGCGCAGCTTCTGATGGAGTAGTCCACATGGATGTGACAGTCACAAACACTAAGGTGAACAGATAGCACGTACAACACCCAACAGAGTAGTCCAAACGAGTACAAAGGTCGTTTTAACAAGTTTACAAGAATGAATATGTCTGGTGTCTGACGGAGTAGTCCACACAGAAAAACCAACAATAGAAACTGATACAACACATTTCCAACAGTATATGCACTAAAATAACTTAAATAGTTCGACTATCTTAGTACAAGTTAAAGAAACATGCATTACAAGCATCCAAAGAATAGTCTTACAAACGAATACAATACATGTGTGAAAACGTGCTGGCCTATGATAGGCTTTTGAATTAAGCGAAAGTTCCAAGACACATTCGTACACCATACATCACTAGCCCCAGTAGTGGAGCATTGGAGCCACTGCTCGCTTCTTAAAGAAAAGATTACAGACTCTCAAGGCTGTGCAAGAGGAGCCAAGGTGAAAAGTCCTTTGCATGTACAAATGAGGGGGTATATATAACCAAGGGTGAAACTAACCCTTGTGACTCTTCAACTTCCCTCATGACTGTTCGACTTACATGAATCTTCGACTCACATGACTCTTCAACTTCATCCATGGGTCTCTTGGACTTCCACGTTACATTACATTGATTACAAAAAATATGGCCCAAAGTAGTGATGTGGCCGAGACGACTCATGACACAACTTGACATGACATTGCTGACATAAGCATGTTGATTGTGGTGTCTATGTCGAGCTGCTATGCTACTGGGTGATGAGTATGCTCTTGGTGTATCATATATTCACCTCCGCATGACGAAGTGTGCAGGGTATTTGATGGTCTTCGTATTCACTTGATGGTTCATGCATGTGTATGTATCTTCTTCGCTTGCTACTTGGTATGCTTCGCGTGTTCGTCCAATCGCGAGCAAGTATTCTAGCATGCGTTCCTCCTTCATCCCATTCATCGTTGTGTCATGTTCTATTCATCTACCTTCTTCTGCAATCACTCATGACGAGATGACATCAATTCCATAAATCTCCTAATCTACCATGATGCATTGTTTTCTGTGATCGGTCTGGGTGACCAAGAGGGAGGATAAGGTACTGAGACTGCACAAAGCACATCTCAGGCCAGGATGCGATACTCCGTGGAACTGTCAAGAAAATTTGAGCAGATGTCATTGGGAGGCTGATTTGAGTAATATGGGAAAACAGTGACATCTCCGGGAGAGGGCTTATCTGGGAAGGAAAATTGCACAGTTTTTCCGAGGAGGCAGTGCAAGTAGCAAGAAGCACTGGCAGTGAAAATTGCGTAGTTTTCTGGAGGAGGCCGGGATCAAGATGCGAAAGCTGTTGGTCAAAAATGCGTAGTTCTGGGAGACAATCAAGGGAGGACATGATTGAGCATTTTCTAGGCTGAGTGGAGTGCCAGACAACAGGAGGATTGTTAGTGAAAACTGCATAGTTTTCAGTAGGAGAGCAGAGCAGGCTAGCAGGGGGAATTCATGGTAAAACTGTGCAATTTCTCGGGACAATGCAGTGACAGGAAACAAAGGCCTGTCCCTCATGTTTGTGCAGTTTCTATAGGCAGGTAGGCTATATAGCTATTGACAGTTTTGGGGATGAGTGTAGCCCTAGGTCACAACTCAAGTTAGATCTTCTGGTTGACCAGAGGGAGGCTTGGTGGATGGTCTTGTAGGAAGCGCAGACTGGAATGGATTCTTGGACAACTTCTGCGCAGTTATGGGAGACAGTCAGCTGTCTCATTTCCATAATTATGTAGTGCATGCTTCCCGAGAGGACAACCTGAAGCTCTGCGCAGTTCTAGGCAACAATGTAGGGTCACTCAGGGCTAAGGCTACGTAGTGTAGCTCAGTGAAGGTCCCATTGATGGAAGGTTGTTCGGTCAACATATTTTTGGGAAAAATGGTTAAGTGTGTGAGCGAGCGAACTCGTCGATATATGACCTTGTGAACACACACTTAGCATGACTCGATGACAAGACACCTCAAACCAACAAGACAACATGTGCTTAGTGCGACCGTTTAAAGGTGAGAGCGACAAGTGCGACACTTAGGATGGGTCATTGAACGATTGTGACCACACTTGTGCGAAAATGTCTACAACTTTGTGTGTGAGTACGATGGGTGTTTACAAACCTTCCATATCACCAGAATAAGGTCGCAAGCATGACATAGAAATTAGCATGCCAAAGATGACAGTTGGTCAAACAAGCGGAAAGGAAGCAAGACATGTAAAGTAAATGCATGAAATGACTTTTGTGTTTGCACACATGTATCTTACTGAAGACAAGATGATATTATAATGACAAGCAGTCCTGCAAACTCAACTAGGAGATGTACTTCGAAAGGTGTTCTTTACTTACCATACTTACCCTCAATATAATCATGCATCCGACGAAGTTTGCATGCGGTTCTGATCTTTTTCCATCACTTGGTATCTTGGTCCTTCTCCTCAACTCCTTGGGAGTGATCTTAGCTTGCCACCTTTTCATGTAGTCATTGAAAGTATATCAACGCAGTTTCATCGGGCAGTGACTACTGCCGGAATGAGACCCTAGAAGGCCCATCTGCACAGTTTTTGCATGCAAGATATACAGGACAACTTGGACAACACTGCGCAGTTTTGAGGCACAAGATACTATTGCGGGGTGGGGTCCTAGGAGGACACCTCTGCGCAGTTTCTGAGTGCAGTGAAGCCTGGGCAGCCGAGAGACAATACTGTGAAGTTTCTAGATGCAAGGCACTGCTGTGGGATGCATTGCGGGAGGACACATCTGCACAGTTTCAAGTTGTAGGGCAGACTAAATAGCTGAGGGACAATACTGCGCATTTTCTGATGACAATGGGTTTTGGCTAGGGGAAGGACATTGGAGGAAACCACTGCGTAGTTTTGGATGCCAAGGGAGGCTGGGGTCTCTACGCACTGCGCAGTTCTAGCAGGCAAGTGAAAAATCTTGAGGGTTGCAGAAGCAAAGTGCATAGTTCTAGTAAGCTCGATGAGGCTAGGTTGCTCGGGAAATTGGTTAAGTGTGAGATTAGGGAATAGATGTAAATAGTGATATGATTTGACTATGATCACACATGAACACTTAGTGATACAACGTAGACCATCTAGAATTTATAAAACATACTCTGCTTGATGCAACAACCTTCACGATAAGAGTGTGTGAAGTGAGTGTGAAACATGTCTATGTAATGAAAGCATCTCATACACATAATATTTCCCTTGAAGCAAAACAACATTCCCTTTGCATGACAAACAACAATCCCTATGCCCAAAGATGACACATGTTGCATAAAGATGAGAACATGAAAAACTCTTAAGATCAAGGGGGGGATCTTGATATCAACTTACCAACAAGTGACCAGGGAACAATCGATTGTAGGATCCAAGGTAGGCTCTAAAATTTGGATGTGAGCCAAAATTTGGAGGGTGGTTGTAGTCACTACAACAAGTTCATAGCTAGTGTGATCTTTTGAATTTAAGCTTAAGATTGCAGGTGTGTAACACTTTTCATCCCTATGATTTTAAATGCAACTATCCTTTAAATTACTCGGCAAAGTTGTTCCATTTGATTTCATCTGTCCAAATGTCTGATGCTTTATAGACCTTTATGCTATAAAATGATGTTTGATAAATATGCAACTTTTGTTCATGTTGTATTATTTCATTGTTAATTCTCATTTTATATAAATCCTAGTCCTTTCTCACACATTTTGTATTTTCCTTTTATCTTTAGTTTCTTTATTTAAAAGAGGAACGCCACCTCTACAAAAAACCAGTGGGGAACCTTTTTCTTCAAATGTTGTTTTGAGACTTTGACTAGTCCCAATGATTAACAATGGTCCTTCCTCTTTGTCCCATCCTTATTTACCTAGGCACCCTTGTAGTCTATACCACATTTTGACCAATAAATTCTCAAGAACTTCAATTATCTCTATTTCTCGCATACCCATCTTGGGATCTCTTGAATAATGGATGTACACATGATTTTGTCATTGGCTTGTCTCGATCCATGGCTAATTCCCTAGGAAATATTGATCTACTATTGTTATTGATGGTGGTGCTCCACACTTCAAAGGATTCATTTTTCATAAACATATATGGTATTATAAGGCGTAATGTGTATATTGTAGGAGAGTGCTTATACCTTGCCAGTTTGAGACTAAAGGAACCAACGAAATCACAAGCTTAAATGAAATCCAAATTAAAGTGAAATGAAGGAAGGAAAAAATTCATGAAATTATATTCTCTTATGTCTAGTTAATCCTATGCCTTTAACACATGCAACTTTGTAAAAAACATGGATATATATTCTCATAGAAATGTCATTTCTCCATTGGGGATTGCCAATGGAATTGAATTGGTTGAATGGCATTCCTCCTTTGTGGGAAGCTTAAATTTTTATTTTCCCTTTCATGTTGTTTTTAGTACTTGTTTTGTTTTGCCACAATGTAGGAGTTGGCTCGTGAAGACACTGTTTTAACAAAAATATGTACAAGTTATTAGACTTGTTAGACTTAGTAAATAAGAAGGAAACTACTTCACCCGAGTAGAGTATGATTTATTTATTCTTATTATGATTTAAATGGTAAATATATCATATTTTAGTGAATATTATGGGTTATTATATGTTAATGTGGGTTATTTTATTCTTGTTATTTAACAAAAATTACATAATCTAAATATTATGTTGGTGTTTTGTAAGGGATAAACTTTCATTTTTGCAAGATACTTTTGGGTTGTTGATTGTAACTTGTTTGCTTGCATCCAATCATTATTAGTTACTTGATGTACATAAACAAGATAAATAACATGGATGACAAAAGGCCCACTAAAATTTCTTCCAACTCCAATGATAACCACCATTATCTCAAACAAGAATGACATTAGAATGCCAAGTGTTGATTAAATCATTGGGGAATACATGAAGATGCCATCTTAGGGATATTTACAATATTAAAAATACTACATCTAAATTTAAAAAGAATTTGTGGTGCAATAAAGAATTAGAAAATAAATGAAAGCTAATATATGTCAAAGAGTTGGTCAACCGTAAGTATTTTTCGATTTTGAATAGGACAAAGAAGAAAATCAACATTGCTAAAACATGAACCAACTCCCACGAACTACATAGTGAAACTAGGTATCGGACAATTCCCAAAACATAGTGGGATGCAATAATATGTCATCTTTGAGACACTAAAAGGGTTGAAGATGGAATATACTTTACCTTAGAGTGCTCTTTGTACACGCAAAGTAGAACTCAATTTTAAAATATATTTTACAACGCTAGCTTTCCTAACCTCCTAAGTAATCAAAACTATGGTAATCTTGGAACACTTCACTCACTGTGTTTTGAGCACATAAATAAAATTATGAAGTAATTTAAGTAATATTTACCTTTTTAAAGTCTGATAAACCAATTATGGTCTCAATGAATGTTAATCATCATCATAATTAGGAAAATCTATTTTATTATTTTGATAAAATTAATAAAAAAAATGTATATTATATCAATTTGATTAAACATTAACATTAAATTTTGTCTTGATTAATATTAGAAAGTGGACTGGACTATAAAACAACTAAAATGCCTCATTTTGGGTAGCCTTGGCTAGTATATGATGACTAAAACATTTTCAATCAAATCAACATGTTATTTAAATTGCAAATCCAAAAATTAAAATAAATTCATAAATTATGAATCCTGCTAAAATTGTAATTTTGAAATGTCTAAATCATGGGAAGGTTGCAAGTTCTAAATGTTCAAATTGTAAATTAGAAACATTACCATTTCCATTTCCAGTATTTAGTTTGGGCATAATCCTCCCTAAAAATGACATAGGAAATGAGACAATCTACGTGGAGATTATTCCACGCATTGGAAAGTTACTAAAGCCCACCTCTTCACACTTACTTTATTTTTTATATTTATATTAGTCTACTTCAACATTGATTCATGAAGAGGTTTCCTTAAGAGAATGGTATTGTAGTTTAAAATCATGGTTAACTACAAATTTTGGACTATGACCATTACGTGTTGTGATGTAAGAAATGCTTGAAAATAAGGTGAGTTTTCAATGTTCTATTCAAATGAAAAGGCTTCCTACATCGAAAAGAAAAGAAAAGCAAAATTAGAGTAGATATCATAAATAATGTCATGCCACACATTTTATAGGTATATAATTAAGGAAAAACATTTTTTTTGGTAAACTTGACAAGAATACATCTCCATCATGCCCAATATATCACCTTGATCGGGGGTGGGAATTGAACTAGTGACTTCACATCAAGGAGTGAGCACCTGCACCGTCCATCCAAGACCCTATGGATAATTAAGAAAAAATATAAACAAATCTAATATGCAACATTCTTTCTTGTTGAAACATGACAACAAAATGTAATTATAGTTAAAATTTGAAAATCACTGTTAGTTAGTTTTATAACGAGATTCATAACGAGGAGGAGTTAAGTAACGAAGTGCCCATATTAATTAGGATGGCATGAGAGGCTTGTATCATGGAGATTCATCTTTGATTAATAAAGATTTCCAATCCCTTGCCCCGTGGAGGTTTCCTTGATAAACTATCAAGGTTTTACCACATAAAAGCACTTGTGTTAATGTGTAATTTAGTTTATCAATTTTATTCATTTCTTGCCATGTATATTTAAATTTTTAATGACTCTCTCAGTACCAACAAGTGGTATTAGAGCCTAAGCTTAAACGCATTGTGTGTTGGTTTCTTGCTAGCTACCGGAGAGAGAGGCACTACGTATTGAAGTCCACTGCTGGAGGGAGAGGATCGAGATGCTGGAGAAAGCCTTAGTTTGAAGATCCTGTAAGCTTTTCATGGGCCGCTATTTGGAAAACCCTGCATAGAGCCAGATATCGACTCATGACCAAGACTTTGTCTGTCGTTGTGGATGAAGAGGAAGAGCCGCCAGTCAAGGGGTTGAGAGAAAATTAATAATCTGCTATTGTTGCCGCCATTGGAAAGAGCCGTTGTTTCCGCTTTTGAGGAAGAGGGTTGCTGCTAGAGAAAGAGCCGCCTGCTGTTAAGCAAAAGGGACCTCACTGTTGAGCCTGCTAAACAAACCACAGAGACGCGTCTATGAAGAGGGAGCCAGGGCTTGGAATCGCTTAGCCTGTCTATCCCCATGACTGACTGCCAGTTTCCGTTGGATAAGAAATCCCGAGACCTACACTTTAGAGCCGCCACCGGAGAGAAAACTTGCGCCGAGTTGGGGAGTTCGTTGAAGCTTAAAGCGAACTACTAGTTGAACAGACCAACAGAAAGTCGAGTATTGTTTTTTCAACAAAATATATATATATATATATATATATATATATATATATATATATATATTTTTTTTTTTTTTTTCTTCTTCAACAAATCTATTGAAGGGTTTATGGTTTATAAAAACAAAAAAGGCAAATTTTATTATTCTGGAATAGTAACATAAATTTTGAATATGAATATTTTGAGGGGAATAGATTCATTTTTTTTTTTAATAAACAGGCTCAATTTGTGTTTAAAGGCTCAAAATTTTAGAAAATAGTTTCTTTATTTAAAAAGGCTCAGATTTCTGAAGAGGGAACCATAAATTAAAGAAACCCTGCACCATTTTTTTGGGAAACCTTAGTTGAAAGAAGGGAAATTAGCTGAAAGAAGGGACAAAATATTTTTAAGAAACCCTAGTTGAAAGAAGAAAACCCTAGGAGGAAAGACTTGTAGGAAAGAAATGGAAAAAATGATGAATGCAAAGTTTAAGGTTGAGAAATTCACCGACAAGAACAAATTTTCTTTATGGAAACTGAAAGTTAGGGATTTGCTTGTGCAACAAAGGTTGCACAAAACATTAGATGGGGTGAAGAAGAAATCTGCTAGCATGACAAATTTGGAGTGGGAGGACTTGGATTCCCAAGCTCTCAGTACCATTAGGTTATGCCTGGTAGATGAAGTTAAACTGGAAACGTTGTATATTACCAAATCGTTAACCAACATAATTTATCTAAAAAGGTAATTGAACAGTCTTCGGATGAAGGGGGGTACAAAAATTGCAGAACATTTAAATGTTCTTAATACACTTATTTGCCAATTTTCAGAAGACAAAGCTATCGCCTTGTTGTGTTCTCTTCTCGAGTCATGGGACCATTTCGTTACCTCTATCAGTTTGAGCACAATTGAGTCCTTGAAATTTGATTTAGCTGTGGGAGATTTGTTAGCTGAAGAAGTAACGAAGAAGTCCAATGTTGAAACCTCTGCATCAGAAGCCATGGTAGCTAGAGGATGGTCAAAGGAAAGAGGGGAGAAATCAAGGGGCTCTTCTAGGTCTAAATCAAAGGGTAAAGGGTGTAAGGCCAAATGATGGTACTGCAAAAAAGTTGGACACCTCAAGAAAGACTGTTGGAAACGAAAGGAGTATGAAAACCCAAAGAAAGAACAAAATCAAGTTGACTCAGATATGATTGATGAAGTTTTACCTGTTGAAGAATTAGGTATGGTAGATGAAAATTTACCTGTATGTAATGTCTCTCATAATTTTGAAAATTGGTTGTCAGACTCTGGTGCTTCTCATCACATGAGTCCGTACAGAAATTGGTTTACTACATATGAAGCAATTAATGGTAGTTCTATGTTTATGGGAAGTAATGTATCTTGTCAGACTGTTGGGATGGGAAATATCAGGCTTAAAATGTATGATAATACAGTTAAAATATAAACTAATGTTAGACATGTACCTGAATTGAAGAAAATTTTGATTTCTTTGGGAGTGTTGGACTTGGATGGTTACAAGTTTACAGGTCAGAATGGAGTGTTGAAAGTCTCAAAAGGTGTCCTGGTTGTTATGAAGGCAGAAAATGTTGGAATCTTTACAGAATCAAAGGAAGTACTCAGGTTAGTGAGGCAACAACTGTGACAGAGAAAGAAGAAGAAGGTACTCTCCTATGGCATCAACGATTGAATCACATGAGTGAGAAAGGTCTTCAGGTACTGATGAGCCGCAAATTGCTTCCTGATTTGAAATCCTTGAAGTTGGATTTTTGTAAACATTGTGTGTATGGAAAACAATGTAAACATAGATTTAAAACTCGAAGTCATAATAGTAAAGAAATTTTGGACTATATTCATTCTGATCTGTGGGGAACATCTCCTATTGTATCTTATGGAGGTGATTTATATTTCTTAACAGTTATTGATAATTTCTCTCGGAAAGTTTGGGTCTATATGTTCCAAAGGAAATATGATGTATTTAATGTTTTTAAACAATTTAAAGTAATGGTGGAAAAGAAAACAGGAAAATCAATTAAATGTTTGAGAACTGACAATGGTGGTGAATTTACTTCTCTAGAATTTGAACAATATTGTAAGGATGAAGGAATTGTTAGACATAAAACTGTTGTTTATACTCCTAAACAAAATGACGTTATTGAACATATGAATCAGACTCTTATGGAAAGAGCCAGAAGCATGATCAACAATGCTAACCTGCAAAAGGAGTTGTGGGTAGAAGCAATATCTACTGCTTGTTATTTAGTTAACAAATCACCTTCAGTTGCAATTAATTGTAAAATTCCTGAAGAAGTTTGGTCAAGTCAGTCTTGTGATGATTCACATTTAAGGATTTTTGGTTGTGATGCCTATGCTCTTATTTGTAAAATCAGCGCTCAAAATCAGATCCAAAATCGAAATTTTATGTCTTTCATGGGTATGACTATGCAGTGAAAGGATACAGGTTGTGGGAGCCTACTTCATGGAAGATAGTCATTAGTAGAGATGTAACATTTGATGAATCTTCTCCTTTAAAATCAGATGTTGAAAAATTGAACATGAACATGTATCACCAAATTAGCAAATTCAGTTGGAGGCTAGACCCCTTTCAAAAAGTTGAAAGGAAGGAGAAAATTCTGAATAAAAAGGTGAAGAAGATGCAAAGGAAGCTGTTGAAGTTTCAGAACCAGTTCAACAACTAGTCAATCTAAGAAGGTCTACAAGGGAAAGAAAAACACCCAAAAGGTATGAAGATTCTGCTTCATCTTTTGCATTGATTAGTGAAGATGGGGAACCTGCTTTTTATCAAGAAGCAGTGGATGATGCAGATAGCGGAGAATGGAAAAAGGCTATGGAATAAGAAATGGATTCCTTAGCCAAGAACAATACATGAGATCTTGTAGAACTTCCTGAAGGGAGAAGTGTTGTTGGATGCAAATGGGTCTTCAAATTGAAATAGAAAGTTGATGGAAGTATCAAAAGGTATAAGGCGAGGTTGGTAACAAAAGGGTATTCTTAGGTTGAAGGTATTGACTTTCATGAGATTTTTTCACCAATTGTAAGACTTGTTTCTATTCGTACTGTTGGCACTAACTACATTACTTGACCTTGAGTTAGAAAAGTTAGATGTTAAAACAACTTTTCTAAGTGGTGATTTGGATGAAGAGATATATATGGAACAACCAAAAGGTTTTGTACAAGGTCGCAACAAAAGATTAGTTTGCAAGTTCAAGAAATCATTGTATGGCCTGAGGCAGTCACCCAGGAAATGGTACAAGAAGTTTGACTCCTTCATGGTGAGCCAAAATTTTATTAGAAGTGAGTATGATCATTGTGTATACTTCAATAGTTTGAGTGGCATATTCATTATCTTGGTTTTGTATGTTGACGATATGCTTATTGCAAGAAAAAACATGGAAGAGATCAACAGGTTAAAGGCTCAGCTTTCTAGGACGTTTAATATGAAGGATCTTGGAGCAGAAAAACATATCTTGGGCATGGAGATACACAAAGACAAGACAAATGGAAAGCTTTGGTTATCACAATAGAAGCATGTGGAAAGAGTACTTGAAAAGTTCGATATGAACAATGTGAAACCTGATAATGTTCCATTAGCTTCCCATGTTAAACTTTCTTTGGTTTTGAGTCCTAGAAATGATGAAGAAAATAAGTATATGTCTCGTGTACCATATGCAAATGATGTAGGCAACTTAATGTATGCGATGGTATCTACAAGACCTGACATTTCACATGTAGTTAGATTTGTTAGCAGGTTCATGGCAAATCCAGGTGAAGAACATTGGCGAGTAGTGAAATGGGTGCTTCGGTATTTTAGAGGCACAAGTGACCATTGCATCATCTTCAATGGTAGTGAAGGATCAGTCTGTGGATATGTGGATGCTGATTATGCAGGTGATTTGGACGAAAGGAGATCTACTACAGGTTATGTCTTTACTCTTGCAAGTAGAGCAATTAGCTAAATGTCAAAGCTTCAAGAAACAACTGCTTTGTCCACTATCGAAGCAAAGTATATAGTTGCTTTAGATGCCAATAAAGAAGCAATCTGGTTAAAAGGTCTACTTGATGAGATTGGAAGGACACATGAGAAAGTGAATGTATTATGTGACAGTCAAAGTGCTATTCATTTGGTTACAAATCCAATTTATCACAACAGGACCAAGCACATTGATGTAAGGTATCATTTTCTGAGACATGTGATCAATAGCAAAAAAGTAGCTCTCAAGAAGCTCCATACATAGGAGAATTGTGCAGACATATTCACGAAGCCAGTTACAATAGAGAAGTTGCAATGGTGTTTGGCTTCTCTTGGCTTGCAAAAGAGATGATGAATGGGCATGGGCAAGGGATTAGGAAAATTGTTGTCAAGGCAGACTTTGTTGAAATATGACAACAAAAAATTATGGGTAAAATTTGAAAAATATTGTCAGTTAGTTTTATAACAGGATCCATAACGAGAAAGAGTTATGTAACAAAGTGCCCATATTAATTGGGATGGTCCAAGAGGCTTGTATCATGGAGATTCATCTTTGAGTAATAAAGATTTCTAATCCCTTGCCGCATGGAGGTTCCCTTGATAAACTGTGAAGGTTTTACCACGTAAAATCAATTGTGTTAATGTGTAATTTAGTTTGTGAGTTTTATTCTTTCTTGCTTTGTATATTTTAATGGTTAACGACTCTCTAAGTACCAACATTTCTTAGTATTTGCCTCTTATGTAAAAAAGTAATTGACATTAATGTCAATTACTTTTTTACGTAAGAGGCAAATACTAAGAAATAAGTAATTGAAATTTTTTTACGTAAGAGGCAAATACTAAGAAATAAGTAATTGACATTAATGTCAATTACTATAATGTCAATTACTTTTTTACATAAGAGGCAAATGCATAATGTCAACTACTTTTTTACATAAGAGGAAAATACTAAGAAATGTTGGTAGTTAGAGAGTCATTAACCATTAAAATATACAAGGAAAGAAAGAATAAAACCCATAAACTAAATTACACATTAACACAAGTGATTTTATGTGGTAAAACCTTGCTTTATTAATCAAAGATTAATCTCCGTGATATGAGGAAATCTTTATTAATCAAAGATGAATCTCCATGATACAAGCCTCTTCGACCATCCTAATTAATATGGGCACTTAGTTTATATATATATATATATATATATATATATATAGTCAATTACTTTTTTACATAAGAGGCAAATACTAAGAAATGTTGGTACTTAGAGAGTCATTAACCATTAAAATATACAAGGCAAGAAAGAATAAAACTCATAAACTAAATTACACATTAACACAAGTGATTTTATGTGGTAAAACCTTGGCAGTTTATCAAGGAAACCCCCACGGGGCAAGGGATTGGAAATCTTTATTAATCAAAGATCTTTGAATCTCCATGATACAAGCCTCTTGGACCATCCTAATTAATGTGAAATTTTTTACTATGTGAAATTCTTTTGCAATTAGTAGACATATGGTGAGGTGAAAATAAATGTAATTAGGAATTCTTTACCACTTTTCAACATCAATGGTGAGAATAACTACAATTAGTTAAATATGCTATAATAAGAACATGAATCATTGCAATTATTATAATATAGCATAGGAAAAACATGAAGAGCATGCAAAAAATATTTAAGTAAATGTAATGTGGCAATCATTTTTAATCAAAAAAATTTGCTGGGTAAAAGAGTTAGATTGTTAGGTTAATAGTGGTGGTTTGAAGTATCTATTATTGATGGTCCATGGTATTACATAATAAATATATTTTTAACTTGGGATTGTGTATGGTGTGCTATACGAACTAATGTTGGTTGTAATGAAGTGACATGATGAGAGCACATAGTGTGAGTAGGTGTGAGGAATGATGGGACAACAATAACCAAACAAAATTACTTTGCAAATGGAAATTTGCAAAGCCCATGTAAATGGGCACTCTTGTGAAAAGTAGTTTGTACCCATAAAGTATTGACATAGACCTAGGTGATAGGGAGACTTTGCAAATGGAAATTTGCAAAGCCCATGTAAATGGGCACTCTTGTGAAAAATAGTTTGTACCCATAAAGTATTGACATAGACCTAGGTGATAGGGAGAAGACCCTGTAAGTTTTCAATAATCATGTTTAAAAGAAAGATTTTTAAATAAACTTAAGTATTGACATAGACGTAGGTGATAAGGAGATGTAAGATTTTAATAATCAAGTTAAAAAAAAAAAATTATTAAATAAACTTGATTTTGTAAAAAAATCAATATTATTAACTTATAATAAAAATTTCAATCAATATTAATGACCTGACCTGTAATGTTAAGTCTTTAATATTACATAATTAAAACATTAATTTTTTTAATATTATACCACTCTTGATTTCCTATGCACATCAACTAATAATTAGAATTAATTACATAAATTAAACATATAAACATTAAAAACTCGGTTAAAGAAACATGTACGCACCCATTCTTTTTGATCTTTTCCTTCTCCATGTAGTAGTTTATGCTATAATCCACTAAATTCTTCTTTGGTGCCCTCTAACACAAGCGATTGTTTCTAAGATAATAGTAATTTATGCCCTAACCCACTAAATCCTTCTTTCGTGCCCTCTAACACAACTTAAGCGGTTGTTTCTAAGATAATAATATTTGGCTGATGATAATGCTGAACATATATACATATATATATATAGCTAGCTAGCGTGTCTCTTTAGTTCTACTGTGGTTGTCCGTTGACTTCTCCATAAAGATATTCCGGGAAAAGATCCTTCGAGATTTTCCTCGTAAAAAGAATTAATGTATCACTCACAGGTTAAAATAAATCACTTCTCCATCGGGCTACCGCATTCAAAAAAATATCGAGTCTCCGCTCGAGTTAGCGGTCGATCCTCTCTGGAGAGTCGAGACAACCATCAATTCAGATATGAAGGGATCCTATATATATATATATATATATAATATTAGTGTATACTGGAATTATTTTTCCTATTATAAAATCAGTATAGATTTATTTTGAGTATAGATTCAACTTGAGTTAATTTTTTTTTTCACGTGTAAATTTTTTTAAAGTGAAAAATATGGTATAATTTTTCATTATTTGAATTATATTTTTAGATGAAATATATATAAAACCAAATTAATAGTTTATACTTAATTTTTTAACTATAAATACATAACTATTTTAAAATGATATATGATATGTACATAGTTGACATTAAAAACTTTTACATAATATGTATATGGAGACATTTTATTAAGGCAAGTTAAAATAATTTTTTTTTCCTTAATATATTTTTAAGTATATGTCAATATTATTTCGTATTAAAATATTTTGAATATTTTATTGTATACAACATTAAAATATTTTATTTCAACAATTTTTTTTCTATGGATAGATATATATGAAGTTCACATCTACATAAATTAGTCAACATAGATCTTCAAATAGTTTATTTAAATCACCTGTTGAAAATTTGAAAAGTATAAGGTTTAAACATCTTACTCACATTTTTTTAATTTCTAATTTCTAATTATTTTACAAGAAGTTCATTGCAAATGAGAATGTCTTTCAGATTAATCACATCATTAGGATGTCCTGAGATGAACCACATTAGTTGGTTGTAAATGTTCTCATTTGCAATATGGATCACAAAAGTCTAAAATCTAACATATTCATTTTCACATCATTAGGATGTCCTGAGCTGAACCACATTGGTTGGTTCTAAATGTTCTCATTTGCAATATGGATAACAAAAGTCTAAGATCTCACATATTCATTTTGTTCTTCATATCTGACATTATTTTTCTATTTGGAGAATGATTTATTTTTATGTAGGTGTCAGTTGAACGGACATACTTACACATCCCCCTCATACTGAGTTGTAGAATGAGTCGTCACGAATTAATCCATGAAAGGGTTTATGGTAGAAATTAAATAATGTAATTTTAATATGCACAATAAAATTCCATATGGATAATTGCCCATCATTTTTTATGCAAATATTTGCTTAAATTATGGTAGGAAATTATCCACATAGCATTCCTAGAAACATATAACATTCCTAGAATCATTTTAGATTATTTATTTTTTAATATTATTTTTATATATCATAGTTTAATTTAAATACACATAAAAATTACCATCAACCAATTAGAAAAATACAAATTAATTTGTTTCTTTCAAAATATTCCGTTTAATATTTAGTTTTTTCAAAACTTCAATAAACTTCATAAAATATATTTAAAAATTTAATAAGTAATTGAAAGTCAAAGGGTTTTTTTTTTCAAAATAAAAAGCAATATAATCTTCATGTATAAAAAAGATTTTGAACTCTATCATTGTTTCTTGACCACTACTAGTTTAGCATTGAGAAATGTAGCTTATAATGTTTATCTTTGACAAATAAATATATATTTTTCAATATTATTAAAAAACTAATTTTCAAGCATTTGATTGGACCATAACTTAAGTGTCTTATTGCATAGTTTGCATAATACAATGCCATGTGGATAACTACCTCACATATTTATGCCATAATTTATGGATATGGTTGCAATATATCATTGAAAATAACTCATACTCAAGTAAACAACACATTTACCATCAGTGATTCTCATCACAATTTAAGCAAGTTTTTGCATAAAAATGGATAGGAATAATATGTAAATAAATATACTTAACCTCCGACCATTATTTATGTTTTTCTCAACACTTATGTAGGAGTAAAATTGTAAATTACTAGAATTATTAGGGGTAACACTACCCACCAAAATTTATGCAATATTTGTACATGAGCAAACAATCAATTTATCCATTTCACATTTCAATTTATTAGTCATTGCCAAAGCATGTCTATATTGAACACTTTTAACTTTGCATTGAACAATATAGAATATATTTTTTTATGCAAATTTTCCCAATTTTTCCCAAAGCATAATTTCTAACTTGAGTGGAAAGATCACCAAGTTGCCCTGCAACACTTGTTTAGTAATGTAAATGATCAAAACACATGAATTTTGAAATCGACCCTACTTTGTCTCATGATGGGTTCATGATCATTTGGATTATTAGTAAAAAGGCAGTGCCCTTTCTAAAAAAGTTTATATTCATCTCATAAATTTTCTATTAAGTGTAAAAATAGATTTCCTCACTTTTGTGAATTTTGATTCTTATTAAATTATAAATTTTTATTATATTTCAGATTTTTAAATACATTTTAAGTATTATAGTGATAATTACTAGATTAATCTTAGATCTAGCTTAAATTATTCCAACAAATTATTAATTCACTATAGTTTAAAAAGAAATTAAAAAAATGGAAAAAAAAAATTACTTCCACACTCTAGATAAAACCATTTAAATTTTCTATCAACTCCAAACCAAATTGTTTTGACGTACAATGAGAAGAGTTAATAAAGAAAATGTTAAAAAAGAATTGTAGTGTTTTAGAGTTGTTGACCTAAAATTTCTATCAACTTCAAACCAATTTGTTTGGACGTACAATGAGAAGAGTTAACCAGGAAAATGTTAAAAAAGAATTGTAGTGTAATTGAGTTGTTGAATTAAAGGAGTAACTTTAATCTTAATCTATAGTTTAGGTAAAATAATGATTTTATAATTTTTTTTAAATATAAATAAATTAGTTTGGTTAAGAGTTTAGTTTTTTTTAGCAGTAAAGAAATGAGTTAAGGTTTAAGATGATATTTTTCAAAGAGTAATTTTAATGGGTTATTTTAAGTGGTGTGTTTTTTTAATAATGATGATTAATTAATTTACAATTACTGGATTTATAATTAAGTTATGATAAATTTTCCATTTTTAAAATAAAATAAATTTTATGATAATTAAATAATAAATTTACATTTTTTTAAATAAAAGTAAAACTTTATCTTTAAAACCTTATATTCTGAAAAATATTAATTAATTTATTCAAAATGTAAAAAAAATAATTAAAATTTTAAATTAATATAAATTCTATTCTTTATATTTTCAAATTCCAAAAATTAATTAAAATGATTACAAAATAACTTAAATACATACTTAAATATAATATTATTATGAAAAAAAACATATGTAAAGACCGTCTAATAAATATCATACTCATTTTGTTTTAAGTGACATTACCAATTAAATTTCAATATTTTAATATATATCATTTATATAAAACAAATCTCTCTCTGTATATGGAATATAAATGATAATAATTCAAAAAATGTTTCATGGAAGCTAACATTAATAAAAATTCAATAGTTTCAAGGATGTAATAAAACTATACATATTTCTATACATTTTATTAAATTCTCTAATATCTTTTCCAAAAAGGAATTACAAATTTACTAAATCCTCCCATATCCTTTCCAAAAAGGAATTACAAATTTATTGTAGGTAAATTGTTTAACATATTTATCTATAATATATAGAAATACATAAACAAAATTCAAATTTGAGTATTAATTTGTTGTAACAATGTGTTTTTTCATGTAAATAAAATAAAATTAAGGTTACGGGACACATATTCCAAGGTGAATGTTGGGCAAAAAATTCTAGCGGGTATCATTTGTGATTAATTGATGGCTATGGAAATTGGAAAAGGCATTGACAAAGACAAAGAGACAATAATTGACATTTTAATTATGAAAATAAAGAAAAATAGGAGAAAAGGAAGGTGAAGAGACCAAAATTTGCATGCAAGGGAAATCAGAAGAAAAATGAAAGAAAATGAATAAAAATAGAGACATCAATGATAAAAAGGCTTTAGAGAAACAATTGCTAGTTTTTTAATAGTTTGAGTTGAGCTCTATGTTCATTCACTCACTTTCTCATACTCTTGCACACTTAGAGAAATCTTGGAGCATGCTTGGAGCACTCTAGTATTCACTTGGATTTGGAGAAAGAAAGAAAAGGAAAGCAGGGAAGCATAAGGAAACAATTGGATCAATAGCTACAACTGGATTGCTTTGCAGGTAACGTGTTGCATGTGTGATTTCCTTGTCGAATTTTAGATGCATGGTATATGCATGTGATTCTTTGGTTATGTGTTATAATTGGCATGGAGATTTGTTTGGATTGATAGTGGTTTTAGCCTTTCCTTGCATTTCCTGGATAACTATGGTGTTGTGGGGTTTTCCACTTGTTTTTCTAATTGGTGCTCAGGTTCCCAATGATTGTGGGTTGGAACAAATGCTCTGGAATCCCTAGAACAACTTGAGTTGAGTTACTAGTTCTTTGAGTCGTAGGTTTGGACAAATGCTCTGGAGCTCTTAGTGGGTTGAGTTACCAGTCCCTGGAGCTGTGGTTGGAACAAACACTCTGGAGACTTAGAAGGTTGTGGGTAGAGTTACTAGTTTCTAGAGCCCTGGACAACTTGGGTAAAGACAAATCTGGTTGATGTTAGTGATATCTAGACCGTATAGGTGGAATCATTGTGGTTGAGGGTTGAGATGGTTTGCCCTCTGGAAGATTTGGTTTAGTTTGTTCCATGAGATCCCACATTCATGCTTGGAATATGGCACAAGGGTGATTGACTGAAAGAGAGATTTGGTTCAGCCCAATCTATGGTCGGGTGGTACGTGGAAGTCCTTGACTTGGTTGGAAATATAAAATATTTTCCTATTGTGATCTATGAGCATTTGTAGTGATTATGATGGTGATATTATGACTGATTTTCCATGGTTTTTGTGCTAGTTATTTTCTTTTTATATGCACGGAAAATTTCAAGGATGGAAAATTATCTTAAAGTTTAGAAATCTTGGCGAATCTCACTAGTCCATAATATGTAATATGTAAAATATTTGGTAATAATTTTGTAAAAATATTCAAATTTCTAATAATTTATATAGTCTCTATATAGAATAATGACGAAATTAAGGTTTTATACCATAAATTTTGGGCGAATCATTTCTATAAAAAAACAGATATTAGCGAATCTTTTATTTGGAAAAGCATAGAAAATTAGCCCACTTGCGAATATTAGCCCCTAAAATTTTCCCTGTTTATATGTTGGTTATATGAGGTATTGTATCTATGGCTCCTAACATGTTTTGATAAGTTATTGAATGGTTAATGAATGCATAGACTAACAAGTGTTATTATAGCTAGCTAGAGAGGGCTTATAGCCATCGTGGTGATTCTCAGATGAAGACCATCAGTTTATGATCAGATATCCATTCATGCCCTATAGCTTACATGTTTTCCATATGCTTGACGAAATGTATAATGTGTTCTAGGAAGCTTAGGTCAAGTTTCTGATTCAAGTTTGAATGCTTAACTTTGAAACCATGTTAAATATGAATATAGAAAGTTACAAGAAGTTTTGGGTAGTGGTCTGGAAGCTATCTTAGAAAAGTGGCTTAGATTGTAGGTTTTAACCCTATACAGAAGTTGCTTGCATACGAATTCTAAAAACAGAAAATAAACAATAGCGAGATCATAAAACATAAAACATATATACACAGAGATTTTCCCCTGGATCCCAAAATCGGGACTACCATATTGATTTTTAATTATGTTCCTTTCAATGTTACAATAGATATATATACATGCTGAAGTATTCATAAAATCCAATGCATTAACCCTAGATTAGAACATAACCGTAGTTCCCATGACCAAATCTACAAAATACCATGGGTAGAAAACCATCATGCCCAAAACCATGTGCAAAACCAATGCACAAAACCATAGGTAGGTCCACCCACACACGAAACTAGTCGTGAAAATAATATAACACACACCTAATATTCTCCCACTTATTGTTTTCTTTTCCACACAAGGGGTCACAGGAGAGCTTAGTCATTGGTCTAGCCCTACAACGCCCATTGTTTCTCTACACCAAGAAAAATTCTCAATGCTCACAGACTTCATCAATGAATCTACAACATTCTTCAAAGTGTCCACCTTTACCAGCAACACATTTTTGTCCTCAACCACATCCCTCACAAAATTGATATTGAACATCAATGTGCTTTTTCTTTAAGTGATAAGCAGGGTTCTTTGCCAAGAAAATTTCACTTTGGCTATCACAGTCTATCCTTACATCTTGCTATACCAACTCCATACTTGAGCACAATCTTTGCAACCAAACTGCTTCCTTGCTTGCACGAGTGGCTGCCATGTATTCAACTTTTGTAGTTGAAAGTGCCACTACATACTGTCTCTTGCTCATCCAACTGATTTCACCTCCAAATATGTTAAACACATACCCACTTGTAGATCTTCTCTTATCCAAATCTCTAGCTCAGTCTGCATCAACAAAGCCATGGATGTCCAAAACTATGTCCAATCCTGGTCTTCCTTGGTAGCACAAACCATAATCACTAGTGCCATGCAAATACCTAAAAACTCGCGTCACTGCTATCCAATGCTCCTTCCCTGGTTTTGACATAAAATTGCTCAATACTGCCACTGCATGTGCAATGTATGGTCTTGTACATACCATTGCATACATCAAGTTATCGACTGCACTTGCGTATGGAACATGAGATATGTCCTATTTCTCTTCTTGTGTCTTGGGACATTGTTCAACAAATAATTTTACACCTACAGGAATAGGAACCTTCACCGGTTTTCTATCCTGCATATTAAACCTCTGTACTATTATCTCGACATACTTCCTCTGTTTTAACCAGAGATTCCTCTTTGCCTGATCTCATTTAATTACCATGCCCAAAATATAGTTTTTAGCACCAAGATCTTTCATGTCGAATTTGGAGGACAATTGGGTCTTCAGATCCTGGATAATTTCTTTGTTATTTCCAATTAGCAACATATCATCCACATACAAGACCAAATATATAACACAGTCACCAATTAATTTAAAATACACACAGTGATTTGCTTTTCTTCTGTTGAATCCAAGTCCCTGTATATATGTATCAAATTTCTGATACCATATCCTTGGTGACTGTTTTAACCCATACAAAGAATTTTTTTAACCTGCATACCAATTCTGTCTTACCCTTCACCACAAAGCCTTCAGGTTGCTTCATGTAGATCTCTTCTTCCAGATCCTCGTGAAGAAACGTTGTCTTCACATCCATCTGTTCTACCTCAAAATAAAAATCAAGAACAACATATAAAACTAATCTAATAGAATCTACCCTGGAAACAAGAGAAAAAATATCACCAAAATCAATTCCTGACACCTGAGAATAAACTTTTTCTACCAACCTAGATTTGTATTTCTCCCCCTTTCCTTCTGCATTCATCTTCTTCTTAAACACCCATTTTCTTCCAATGGGTTTCCTTCCACCCGAAAACTCCACTAGATCTCAAGCCTCATTTTTGTCCAGAGATGCCATTATATCAACCATGGCCTCTTTCGAGAGTTTGCCATCCTCTGAATCTACTGCCTCCCTCATAGTTTTGGGATCATCATCAGTAATAGATAAAGAAAAATTTGAACAAAAAGCAGATGGGCTATTTCTTTTTGGTTGCCTTCTTTCTTGAACTGATCTTCTAACAACTGGAGTTTGTGGCTCTTCATCTTCTGATTCATGTTTTGTTGTAGAGTCTATTTTTCCTCCTTCAGCTTAAGCTCTATCTTCTCAGGTTCCTTTTGTAGGAATTCATGTTTAATAAAATCTTTCACCTCTCTAAACACTACATCTCGGATGTACACAACCTTCCTTGTTTCTGGGTTCCAAGGCTTATAACCTTTTAAACCATCCTTATACCCAATAAAGATGCACCTTTCATATCTACTATCCAACTTGGCTCTTTTCTCCTTTGGAACATGTACATATGCATCACAATCAAATACCCTCAAATGTGAAAGAGAGGGTTTTTTACTAGTCCATACCTCTTGTGGAGACTTATCTTCCAACACTGATGAAGGTGATCTATTAACCAGGTAACATGCATTCTCCACCGCCCTTGCCCAGAATTCCTATCCTAACCTAACACCACTGAGCATGCTTCTTGCCTTTTCCATCAACGTCCTGTTCATTCATTCTGCTACTCCATTTTTCCGAGGTGTGTATGGAGTAGTCTTCTGCCATGTTATACCACACTTCTTATAGAACTCTTCAAATTCCTTCTTGCAGAACTCTCCACCATTATCTGTCCTCAACACCTTTATCTTCTTCTTTGTCTGGTTTTCCACGAGAGCCTTAACTTCTTTAAACATGTGAAAGACTTTAGATTTATTCTTGAGGAAATATATCCATGTATTCCTTGAGATGTCATCTATAAATGATACATAGTACACAAACTTACCCAGTGATGGAACTGACACAAGTCCGAACACATCAATGTGCACAGGCTCTAATATCCCTTTCACCCTCTTAGCACCAGAGGGGAAACTCACCCGATTATGCTTCCCATGTACAAAATGTTCACAAAAATAAAAATCCAAAGATAAATTGGACATACCTTCTACCATACCATTACCATGAAGTGTTCGAAGGCCCTTCTCTCCAATATGTCCAAGACTTTGATGCCATAACATGGTATTTTCTCAAGAGACCGCTAGATTTTCTGCTCCTATTTTAGGAACCACATAACTGTTGCACCCATCAATAACATTACTACCCAGAATCTTGTACATAGTTCCAATTTGAACTCCCTGCATCAATATCAGTGCTCCTCGAACCATCTTGCAGGTATATTTCTTGAACACTATTTTTACACCTGCATCATCTATCTTGTTAATAGAAATTAGATTTCTGGCCAATGCAAAAATATGAAAAACATCTGAAAGTGTTCTAATGCTTCCACCTTGCAACTTTAGCTTTAATTTTCAGTGTCAGACGATTCTAGGCTTTATTTCATCCCCTAAGAAGACATCACCACCAACATATTTCTCATACTCGCAAAACCCCTCCCTGTGGGGAATGAAGTGAAAGGATGCACCTGAGTCAATCAACCATGCCTCATGATCTACATGTGTACTTGAAGAAGAAGCCAAGTACACATCCCCACCTTCATTTGAGGTGGTTTTCGCCTCTGCAGAAGGAGCATCATTAGATCCCTTTCCTTTCTTAGGAGCTTTAGATCTATAGTCCTTTTTGAAGCGCCCTTCCTTTCCGCATTTCCAACACACCTTTACAGGTTTTACTGGAGATTTAGATCTCCCTCTAGATTTAGACCTCCCACTGGAGGAATTATTTTTGTTTCTGTTCTGGGACCATCCTCATATAGACAAGCCATCTCCATTCTGGCCCTCCATATTTTTCTGTCTCATCTCCTCGAACAGTAAGGATGAAACATTTCATCAAACTTAAAGGTAATTGTATTGCTACCTATTCAACAACCAAACTATCCCATGAATCTAGTAGAGAACACAACAAACTAATGAACTTATCTTCATCTAAAATTATAATATCAAAATATAACAACTTACTTACCACAATATTAAAGGCGTTCAGATGCTCTTTCACCAAGTCTCCATCCTTCATCCTCAGGTTATAAATTTTTTTTTTTTCCGTGGGAACAATTTGTTCACCAGATACTTAGATTGGTACAAATTCCTTAAATTTTCCCACAAATCCTTCACTGTAATTTCCCCTGATACATTCAACAATACCGAATCTAAGACACACAATCGTATTGTGCTCTTTTATTTCTAATCCAACTTTTCCTAGTCTTCATCTAGCATTGCCGTTAGTTTAGTACCTAGATCTACTGCAATCCACTGATCTTTATCCACCAGCAGATCCTCCATCTTGAGGTTCCACAACTCAAATATCAGACCATTAAATTTCCCGATCTATATCTTTCCACTGCTCGCCATTTTCTTTCACCGCAAGAATCGATCCCACAGATCTCCCACTGAATGGGGTCTACCACATGCTTGAGCAAAACCCATCAGTAGAAAAAGCGTCCCCTTGAAGACAAAACTGCTTTGATACCAAATGTAGGTTTTAAACCTGTACAAAAATTACCTACATACTAATTATAAAAACAAAAAATAAACAATGGCGAGAGCATAAAACATAAAACATATATACGTAGAGATTTTCCCTTGGATCCCAAAACCGGGGCTACTAGATTGATTTTTCATTATGTCCCTTTCAATGGTACAATACATATATAAACATGTTGAATCATTCATAAACCCCAATCCATTAACCCTAGATTAGAACATAACCATAGTTCCCTTGACCAGATATACAAAATACCATGGGTAGAAAACCATCGTGCCCAAAACCATGTGTGAAAACCATGCACAAAACAATAGGTAGGTCTACCCACCTAATATAGGGTCCATAATTTTTTTATCGGGGCGTTTCCCCAAACCTCGTATAGGGGGGCTACCGCCCCCCTGGAACCCCCCTGCTACGCCCAACACAACGAATAAAGGGGGCTATCAACCCCCCTTTAACGTTGCCCCCCCCCCCCCCCCTCCCTGCGCGTGTGACTAGTCGTGGAAATAATATAACACACACCCAACATAGATCTCGGGACCGCTAGCACAAAACAGGGGAAGTTAGGCCATAACCAAATGGAAGTATGCCTATGCATGCAATTGGAGGCCTATAAACACACCTTGCCTTGTCGTGAGTGTGATTTGAGTGCTAGGTCAGAGAAAAAGGGTTCTAATTTAGGGATTGATCACCTAGGGTGGTTTTTCAACTCTTGGGTGATTTACAATCCATGTAGGATGTCAGTAAGTGTCTAATTTGTAAGACCCACTTCCTTAACTAAAATATTGGAGGTCAGGTCATGTCATAGTGACAATCGTATCATGTTTTACCCTAGTGAGCTTGTGAATTTGGGTAAATGTGGGAAGAGACAATTACAGGGTGGTATCAGAGCAAGGTTGCAACACTTGGATTGGATGGGTTAGATGTGATTGTTATGCATGCATGATTAGTTGTTGATGTGTTTGTTGTGCATGCATTGTGATGGTCATTGTTATAAAGATGTGTCATGATGATGATGATTTTGAAATTATCAATATGTTGATGTCATTATACATATTGTGCTAATATGGATTGATTATGCAGGCGAGATAGCCTCCCACGAACTTCACACTAAGGTATGATTTTAATTACGTCTATATTTGGTTTATCTAACATGACATGTTTGCAAGAGATAAAAGATCAGAGATGACGAGCAAAATGGTGGATTACAGCTCATGTGACTCTCCTTATAGATCAACTCAACAGTAAGGAGATGAGTACTCTCCTGACATAATAGACACATTTAGAATCTTGATGGTAGAAATCAAAAGTTTCAAAGCAGATAATTACAAGATAATTCAGTCACATGAAAGACTTGCTAGAGCTCAGAAAAATAAATTAGAGGTTAATGCAATGATCCTTCAGAACCTTTCAGATTTGTAGAGACAGAGACAACCAAGGATCATTTGTGGACAAGAGGAAAGGACTAATGGGGCATATGGTAGCAGGTCTCGATCAGGGAACAAGTTAGACAAGGATGACACTGTCAGAGGTGGCATATGGTTGGATACACTTGATAGGAGAGGAGGTGGTTATGTGTTCTATTCTAGTTATGGTTCAGATAGAAAACATGGTCATCATCGTCATCATCCTTATAGGATAAGTGAGAGAGGGTACTTTCCAGATGAGTTCAATAAATCCAATCCTCCTACATTTGATGGAGAGATGAAGAAACCAAAAGATGTAGAAGCATGACTGCTTGGTATAAAGAAGTTCTTCAAGTTGCATGATTATACAAAGAATATGAAATCCAGGATAACTATTTTCAATCTCAAGGGAAAAGTAGACATCTAGTGGGAAGATCTGAAGCGTGTCAGAGGAATCAAGGCAAAGGATTTGAGTTGGAATGAGATTAAAAGACTCTTCAGGAAGAAGTACTTGTCCGAGAGATACTATGATGGAAAGGCTAAGGAGTTATATGAGCTTAAGATGGGATCTATGATAGATGAAGAGAATACGACCAAATTTCAGGAGTTGTTGAGGTATGTGCCATATCTTAACAATGAGAAGGCAAAGGTTCAAAGGCTCATTAGTGGACTACCATTAACATTTAAGAGATTGAGTATGATGAGCCTTGGTTATTGGAGGAAGTCATTGAAAATATGAAACATTTTTATGAGAAGTTGAAGCGTAAGTTTGAGCCTAAGCGGGATTGGAAAGGGAATGACAAGATTAAAGGAAAATAGGTTAAGAAGTGAGGAAGACCTTAGAATGCACGTGATAAGGAAAATGTAGCATCGTAAAAGAAGTTCAACGTCGTTGACAAAGGACATAGATTTCAGCCTGAGGAGCAGAACAAAGACGATGGCAGGAAGCCTTTGCAGTGTTGGGCTTGTGGTAGAGAGCATTACATGAGAGGTTGCCCACAGCTTTAGGGTGGTAGATCTAAGATCTATAGTGTTTAGGAGGCACATACAATTGGAGATGTTGGGCAGAGTATTCCTCATATTTATGCAGCAGTGGATAGTAGGTAGAGGGATCATCAAACATTGATTATTGAGATGGAAGGTAAGATTTGTGATCAATTTATTTCTATTCTGATTGACCCTGGGTCTAAATATAGTTATATCATTCCTGACCTAGTGGATACGTGTTGCTTGAATAAAGAAGTGCATGAAAGATATTGGTTGGTGTAATTGGCTACAGGGACTAAGAGAAGAGTTCATCATTAGGTGAGTGCTTGTGCATTTGAGTTGAATGGTATGCCTACCTCAACACATCTAAATGTGCTTCCTTTGGGTTCATACAATATGGTTTTGGGCATGGATTGGTTTTAAATTCGCATGAATACAATGGAATGCTATGATAAGTCTATTGAGTGCCTATAAAATGATGGAGAGCGGATAAGCTTACAGGGAAAGAATAAGCATACATCAGTGAGAATGGTTACAACTATGTAGGCAAAGTGCAGTTGCAGAAAATGATGTGTATTGTTTGTAGTTCATATTTCTAGTCACAAAGGGAAGGATGTTCAGGATGTGTTTCCTATAGAGATTTCATTTTTTCATCATCATAAGGAAGTGAATTTCTCTATTGAGTTAGTACTAGGAGAAACACCAACATCAAAGGCACCTTACAGGATGAGCACTCTGGAGTTGGTGGAATTGAAGTTTCAACTTAAGGAAATTCTTGATAAGGGATACATTAGGCCAAGTGTGTTGCCTTAGGGTGCACCAGTATTACTTGTGAAGAAAAAGGATGTTACTCTCAGATTGTGCATTAACTACAGGAAATTGAATGAGGTGACTATCAAGAACATGTATCCATTTCCGCAGATTGATGATTTGTTCGATTAGCTAAAGGGAGCAATAGTGTTCTCAAAGATTCATTTGAGATCAGGATATTATTAGGTGCACATCAAAGAAGAATATATTTACAAGACTGCATTCCATACCAGGTATGGGCATTATGAGTTCGTAGTGGTTCCTTTTGGTCTTACTAATGCTCCATCTACTTTCATGTGTTTGATGAACAATGTATTGTGTCCTTATCTTGACAAGTTTTTGATAGTGTTTATTGATGATATAATGATATATTATAAGAATGAGGAGGAGCACGCAGAGCACCTGGAAATAATGTTAAGATTGTTGAGAGAGCATTAATTATATGCCAAGATTAGAAATTTTTGTTTCTTTAAGACTGAAGTTCACTACTTGGGGCATGTTGTTTCCAAGGAAGACATAGCCGTGGACCCAAAAAATATTAAATTTATCATGGAGTGGCCAGCTAATAGGAATGTAGATGAGGTCAGGTCATTCATGGGATTAGTAGGTTATTACAAGATGCTCATTAGGAACTTCTCACGAATTTCTTATCCTATTACATCCTTGCACTGAAAAGGGAAGAAGTTTGAATGCACTGAGGAGTGTGTAACTAGATTTGAGCAGTTGAAGCATTTGTATACAAATGCTCCAATTTTGAAGATTGCAGATCCTGATAAGGAGTTAGTGGTATGTCCAAATGCTTGCAAGGGAGGAGTTGGCGGAGTCCTGATGTAGGAGGGAAAAGTGCTATGCTATGAGTTAAGGAAGCTGAATGAACATGACTAGAACTGTGTGACTCATGATCTTAATTTGGAAGTTATCATTTATTCCTTAAAGATGTGGAGACCTTATCTTTTTGGTAGGCAATTTATTATGATGAGTGATCACAGTGGGTTGAGGTATCTATTTGACCAACTCAATCAGAATGCCATGCAAGTTAGATGGTTTGCTTCTCTCAGTGAGTTTGACTTCGATATTAGGTACATCAAGGGAAAGGAGGACATAGTTGTAGATGCTCTCAGTAGGAGAGTGCAGGTGAATCATATTGCAACAATGATTTCTTATGAGATATGTTTATAGCAGCAAATCTTGTAGGAAGGACAACATGATGACAGGTACTAGTAGTTGAAGCAGAGATTTTAATAATAGGGTGAAGGTGACAAAGATGAGGAGTATCACCTCACGATAAATGGCTTGGTCAGATTGAGGAACAATATTTATGTGCCAAATAACAATGAGCTCAAGAAGCTTACCTTGAGGGAGTTTCATGTCAATCCATATTCAGGTCACTTAGGGTATCATAAGAATTTGATAGTTGTTAAAAAGTTCTATCATTGACTGAACTTGAAGAAATAGGTTGCCAAGTTTGTTGCCAAATGTATGGACTATCAACAGGTAAAATCATAGTGTAAGAATACCACTGGCTTGTTACAGCAGATTCTGATTCCAGAATGGAAATGGGAGGTCATTTCCATGGACTTCATTTTAGGTTTTCTGAGGACATCGAGACAACATGATTCCATCATGGTTGTGGTTGATAGATTAAGTAAGGTAGCTCACTTCATTGCAATTAATTATACTAATTCAGCTAGTGAGGTAGCTAAGATCTTCATCAGGAAGATCGTGAGATTTCATGGTGTTCCCAAGAAGATCATATCATACAGAGATGCCAAGTTCACTTCCAAGTTTTGGAAGGAGTTGTTTGCAGGTTTAGGGATAGAGTTAGATTTCGGTACAACTTATCATTCACAGACATATGGGAAGATAAAGAGGGTTAATAGGATTCTTGAGGACATGTTGAGGATGTATGTCATGTACCAACAAAGAAAATGGGAGGAGTATCTTCCATTTTTAGAGTTTGTGTATAATAATGGGTATCAAGAATCCTTGAGGATGAGTCCATTTGAGGTGCTTTATGGGCGATGTATAATACTCTTATCAGTTGGAGTGATCCAGTGAACAAGGTACTAATTGGAACAAATATGTTGGCTGAGATGGAGAAAGAGATGCAAATTATCAAGAGGAATCTAAAGGAAACATGAGACATGCATAAGAGTTACAAAAATCAACATAAAGAATTTTAAGAGTTTCAAGTTGGGGAGCATGTGTACTTGCACATCAAGCCCAAGAGGAGCTCCTTGAGGATTGGGTCATGTGCCACGTTGGCACCTCAGTATTGTGGGCCTTTCAAGATCCTTGAGAGGATTAGACCAGTGGCCTACTGAATTGCACTGTCGTCAACAGTGAAAGTCCATGATGTTTTCCATGTTTCATTGCTTAAGAAGTAGGTCTAGGACGCAAATCATGTGATTGACTGGTATGTATTATAGGTGGAACCAGAGGGAGAATTACAACCATAACCTTAGTGCATTTTGCAGCGGAAACAACTCATGCTCTGGAACCAAGAAATCGAGCAAGTTAAAGTGTAGTGGAAGCACTTTGGGCCCGATGAAGCTACATGGAGATGACTGATCAAATGCAGGCAATGTATCTTTCCTTATTTGCTAGTTGATCATATGAGTTTGATTTATGTGTTTGGGTTTATGTTTATGCATATGTGTATTGTAGTTGTGTTATAAAGCTACACTAAGTAGTATTGTAAATACTGCATCAAGATGTGTTATAAAGCTCCAATAAGAAGGTTCATTTTCATGGTTTTAGTAGTTTGGTATGATGTAAATGCTGCATTGGTTTGGGTTATAAATCTCCATAGGCAACATGTTTTTCTGGTTATAAGCATCATTGAACATTGAGGATGATGTTCTCGCAAGGGGGAGGGATTTGTAACAATCCCTAGTTAATTTTCCATGTAAATAAAATAATACCAAGGTCATGGGACACGTATTCGAAGGTGAATGTTGGGAAAAACATCCTAGTGGGTATCACTTGTGATTAATTTATGACTATGGAAATTGGAAAAGGAAAAGAGGTCATAATTGACATTTTAATTATGAAAATAAAGAAACATAGGAGAAAAGGAAGGTGAAGAGACATAGATTTGCATGCAAGGGAAATTAGAGGAAAAATGAAGGAAAATGAACAAAATATAGACATTAATGATAAAAGGGCTCTAGAGAAACAATTTCTTTCTTTTTGACAGTTTTGAGTTGAGCTCTCCTTTCATTCTCTCATTCTCTCATACTCTTGCACACTTAGGGAAATCTTGGAGAATTATTAGAGCATGCTTGGAGCACTCTAGTATTCACTTGGATTTGGAGAAAGAAGGAAAAGGAAAGTCACAGGAAGTTCTGGGTAGTGGTCTGGAGGCTAGTCTGGAAAAGTGGCTCATATCTCAGGACTCTGGCACAAAATCGGGGAAATTAGGCCATAATCGCATGGAAGTAGGCCTATGCGTGCGGTTGGAGGCCTATAATTGCAACCTTACCTTGTTGTGAGTGTGGTGGGGTGATAGGTCAGAGAAAAAGGGTTCCAGTTCAGGAATTGATCACCTGGGGTGGTTGTTCAACTCCTGAGTGATTTGTAGTCCATGTAGGATGTCAATAAGTGTTCAATTTGTAGGCCCCACTTCCTTAACTGGAATATTGGAGGTCGAGTCATATCATAGTGACACTCGTCTCATGCTTACCCTAGCGAGCTTGTGAATTTGAGTATATGTGGGAAGAGGCATTTACTATTAGAAAATTCTATATTACAGAGCAATGGAACACATAAAATATTGCAAAAATATAAACACAAAAATCACATAAAACAAGAGAGACACATATATACATGGTTCACCCAATTTGGGCTACGTCCATGGAGAAACAACCAGTCCTTCCTTTTATATTATCTAGAAAAATGAAGAGATACAACCTACATCAGATCCGCTATAATTTCTTCTTCGCTCTCACACAATCTCCTCTCTCTTTCTAGCTTAGAATACACATCTACATGGTCGCAATACAATTCCCTCATATATAGCGAGGGCTTGCCTTCTAGGGAAAAAAACCCTAAATTAAACATAACTTCTACTGTCATATTTTCGCTTAATGAACGACCCAGATTGACTACGAAATTACAACATTTTACAAGGCAATTTTACATCTATTTTTAGCTTCACCCCCTGGTGGCCCTCTAAAATGGGTGGCGTTTCTGCCCTATTATGAGTTGGGGTCCAATGCGACGATACCTTTGAATAAAGAAGATAATCAGGCTCCACACCCAACATTTACACTTGTGCTTCTTGTTCCTCAGCATGGTGGGAGCTTAGTTCCTCTATGTCCATAGGGTCTCTGTTTTGGTGGACAAAGTCCTCCTCTAATAGTTTTGGCTAGAGGTAGAGATTAATTGGAGGCTAAGGAGAGAGAACATATGCTTTGGGCAATGAAAAGAGATTTGAGTCACATTCCATCTCAGGGTTTTTAGTTTGTTGTTGTTTCTAGAGAAGGGGGTGCATGGAATTGGCATTGTGAGAGGCATTCTTCTGCTCAATCTCAACTAGATTGGTGGAGATTGTTTCTAGAGCATTGGTCTTCACCTAATTTATTTCCTATTGTATTCTAACTGCATTTTGAACCTCCTTTATTGTTGGGTTCTCCATTCCTGACATGTCAAATATTATTATATCAAATAAAATCAATCTATCATTGTATAAGCATAAATACCCACTCCAAATATAACTGTAACTTAATTAAGGAAGATTTATTTCAAATTGAAATTGCCGAGGAGCAAAGAGAATTTGTAACAAAGAAAAAACCATCAAAATTATTGAAACCATGAAAGGGTGCTAAAAAAACAGAGGATGCTCAGTCAAAGACATAGATGAATCCATCATAGAGGAATTGGTTTGAGATGAGATCCAAAAAAGGAGTCCAAGAAAGGCCCTGTAGCCCCACAAAACATAGCCTAAAAATACCTTTGTCTCTCTAAACTACACTTCCCTTGAAACAAGAGCCCACAATAAACAAGGATACATGGCCCTTAAAGCTAGACTATGCAATAACCACACAAACCCAACCATCGAACTTGACTAGATGTACCATGGAAACCCCATTATCTAGTATATCTGACAGGAGCTAGATCACTGCATTGAGGAACCATAAGTGAGCTAGGATGAAGTAAGTGACAAAAGTGGGTATATAATGTGCCTTTACTTATACCATAATAGTTCCATATCTTTGATTGCATTGGAGCGCAATTGATGTTATGTTTGGTGATTAAATATAAGCCCATTAATTAATGGACTAAACTATAATTATTAACCCATTCTTTAACAATACCCTATGAACTAGAGAGGTGGTAACCTTGGACCAATGGTATGCTTTGTTATTCAAGTTTCTCTTGATATGGAAAGATGAGACTTGGTCAAAATGGATTAGATTTTGCTTGATCCAACAAATAAGATAATTGACCATATTTTCTCTAAAATTAACTATACCCAACATTTCTTTGATTATAATAATCAAATCCCTTAAAATTTTAAGATATTTGATACCATCATCCTTGGCATTGGAGAGAAGCAGTGGCTTGCTCAATATCAACTAGACTGGTGGAGATTGTTACTAGAACATTGGTGTTCACTTAAATGATTTCCTCTTGTCTCCTAATCACATTTCAAATCTCCTTCAATGTTGGGTTCTCCATGTCTAGGCTGCTAAGTAATGTTATACCAAAACAAACCAATCCATCACTGTAGAAAAAAATGCCCACTCCAAATATAAATGTAACCCAATCAAGGAATATTTCTTTCAAATTGAAGCTGGGAAATAGCTAAAGAGTAAAGAAAAATTATAACAAAGTAAGAACCATAAAAAATTACTAAAACCATGCAAGGGTACTAAAAAACCAAGGGATGCCTATTTAGAGACGAAGATAAATCTTGGAGAGAAAACCTAGTTTGAGAAGAGTTCCTCAAATAAATCCCAAGAAAGGGCCCGTAGCCCATTAAACCTAACCCAAAAACACCTCTATTTCTATAAAATAGACTTCCCTTGTAACTAGAGCTCACAAAAACCAAGGATATATGGCCCTTAGAGCCAAACCTTGTTACAACCACAGATATATAACCATTGAACTAAACTAGACATGCCATGGAAACCCTATTATCTCGTATATCTTATGGGAACCAGATTGTTGCATTGAAGAACCATGAGTGGGCTGGATTGAAGCAAGTGAGAGGGGTGGGTATACCATGTGTCTTTTCCTAAACCATAATAACTCCATCTCTTCGATTGCATTGGAGGAAAACTAATGTGATCCTTGGTGATTAAATATATTCCCATTGATTAATGATTTAAACTATAATTATTAACCCATTCTTTAGCATGGCCTCAAGTGCTAGAGAGGTAGCCACCTTGCCCCAATGGTCTTCTTAGTTATTCAAATTTCCTCTAATATGGAAAAATAAGACTTGGCCGAAATGAATAAGGATTTGTTTAATTAAGCAAATAACAAAATTTACCTTATTTCCTCCAAAATTAGCTATGCCCAATGTTGCTTTGATTATAATCATTAAATCCTCTAGAACTTTTGGAGTTTTGGTACCCTCATCCTTGGTAATGGAGAGACCTTTCCATAATGACTATGTTTTTGTTAGGTTATTAGAAACACATCCCAATCTGCAAGCATACTAAACCACCCTATTTCCTCCATGATCATGAAGTCTCCCTCTCCCACCGACAACCCTTGGATTATTTTTGAAAGCTCCATAACAAAAGAAAAAGAATAAGGATTATTGTAATTTCCAAGTAATAAATTGTGAAAGACTTTCCTTGATCATACATCACAGGTTCCTATAGGGCATTTGTTTGATAATATTAGTGTCAAATTGATTTGTCTTGATATTTGCCATCCAAATCTCGTCAAGATCGTCTAAAGCATAATCTTGAGAAAAAATTCTAAATTGCATGTGTTTAGAAAGAAAGGAAATGACCTTTGAGGCAACTGGGATAGGGAATATTGCCTCATTGCTGATTTTTATTTTTAATTTTTGTAAGCAAGATTTTCCAATAGAGAAATTTTGGAAGAGCCTCCCACATTCTTTTGAAATTTGGATTGTCTTTGAAAGACCTGAGATAAAATTCACTCTAACACCAAAATGAATCATCCTAAAATTGAGGCCGGCCACCCGATTTCGTTATAAATCCTTTTGATCATGCAAGACCATAATAACTCGTTAGTATAGCCACAATATAAGAATAAATAATGGAACATTAAGATAACATAGAGATTCCCTTCTTTCATAAATTTTTAACTATAAAAATTTTCACTATAACAATTTTCTCATGAGCAAATATATAACAATTTTCTAATGAGCAAAGATTTAATAAAATATATTGATTTTAAATAAGCAACCAATATTCCAAATTACTTTCCAAATTATTAAACATTTTAATGAAAAGTTACATCTAACTATACATTGTTTCCTACACTTTACTAAATAATAAAAATCTCACTCTTTTTAGAAAAACAACCAAAAAAGATATAAAAAGAAAATAGAAAAACAAAACATAAAAAAGAATTGAAACCCATAGTGGTATATAATTGTAAAAGAGTTATTCACAAAATATTATAAAATATATTATTTAATTAATTTAAAAAATAAACATCATTATTTATTTATCAAAATTAGAATATAATAATTAAAATAATATATAATTATATGAAATATAAAATTAAAAAAACTTAAAAATAAAATATAATAATTAAAATAATATATAATTATATGAAATATAAAATTAAAAAAAATCTTAAAAATAAAAAATAATGAAAATCTCACCATCCTTTAATACTTTCGGAATAACACATCGTAAAGGACAATTTTTTTGTTTTGGAACCAATGGGAGTAGATAGTTGCAAAAGAACTATTCACGGACTATTATAAAAATATATTATTTAATTAATTTAAAAAATAAACATAGTTATATGTTTATCAAAATTAAAATCTAAAAATTAAAGTAATACATAATTATATTAAATAAACAAATTTAAAAAGGTTAAAAACTTTAATGATACAAGTCAACCAAACAAGCATATGTGAAAATAACCATGAAAAGTTAAGCCGAAAAGTCACGAGTAATTTTTTTTAACATAAGTTGATTGATTTGCTTATGTGAAAATAACCGTGAAAAGTTAACCCAAAAGTCACGAGTAATTTTTTTTACTCTCGTTGAGGTTCTCAACCTTCTTATCCAGAGTTCCTAGAGTAATTTTTTTTACTCTCGTTGAGGTTCTCAACCTTCTTATCCAGAGTTCCTAGCCTCGTTATGATGATTTTTGCAGACGCCTAGATGGCAAGAGCTAACGAGGTTGCCATAGGGCATTAAATATCTGTTTAGCTGCAAGCTCAATAGCCATATAACTTTCGGTGGAGACGGAGTATTCGGAAAGTCACCACGCATATTATATAACTGAATTTATAGCTAAACAAACATGTAATGCCCTATAAAAAGCTCGTTAACCCTTGTCTGCCTGAATACCCTCAGAAACTCGAGTTGAAAGACCACACAATCGAACTGAGTTGATCTTCCTCGAGCTCGAAGACCACCCTTTCATCACATCCTTTCTGTCTTAACTCACTTCCTGCCTGAGCCCAACTGTCCTTCATCCCGCCCTTAGTTTTAATTAATGTCCAGCTGCGAGTTAATGTCGCCAACTTATTCCCTATAGTCCTCTTGCTTAAGAACTGTACCAAGGCGTAATTATGGTGCTTAATTCCCTTGTTAGACAAAGCTCTCCCTTTAAGGTTCTTCCTCATATTTGAGACTTCCTTTCATACAATTTCATGGAATATGACATATTATGGGTTCTTCTTCGTCAACCTTTAATTCCCCTTGAGATAACAAAGTAGCGAGGATCGATTGATTATCTGCTAGGCCATTGTTTTCCTTTTTAATATGGTATAGTTCTAAGTAATCAAATTTGCCCATCAATAATATTATTCTTTGAATTGTTGGATTTGGATCTAAGTTCTTGGTTTGGAGCCACTTCATGCAATTTTGAATGGTGATTTAGGAGACTCTGAAAATTATAATATGTGTAATTCTTTCGGCTACCACCATCTTTAATTATTGCCACAACACATATTTTTTTGCTTGGTTGTTTGTGAATATTCCTAGTTCCCACGTGAATGTTGTTGGGATTTCTCCATCGGGGCTAAGGATTACCCCTCCTGCTCGAGCCTCCCCCATAAAACAATGATGTTATTAGTGTTTATTAAAATCAAATTTTAATTTTTTTAGAGTACAAATATTTGATTTGATTTAAAATTTTATTAAAAACATTTTTAAATTACTTTGATTTTGATGAGAAAATATTTAATAAATAAAAATAAAAAAGTATTTTTTGTTTATATATATATTTGGTAATTAAGATGAGATTAGGCTAGGGTTAACCCATCTATTAGATGTAAGTGCTACTAATGATCTACTCACTAGTGGGATGCTATCACCAAGATTGTGAGAAGCTCAGTCAAGCTTGGATGCCCCTTGAGATAGTTTAATTCTCCCAAAAGTGGCTTCCATCCTCAACCCCTCTCTATGAAGTTTGAACTTGAGACCAAGTGGGGATAAACCCCACTCAAACCCTATATATATATATATATATATATATATATATATATATATATATACCTATGCCCTTTAAAAAATGAACCAACATCATATTCCATTATAAAACTTGAATTTTTTTTTGTTTTTTGTTTTTGTAAGATTAGGCAATTTGTATTAGTTTTCAAAAACAAGAAGATTAGATGGGTGTTTTTATTTTTATTACCAATCCGCCACATGGAAAACCAGATGAGTAGTAAAGATTCAAAATTTTGCATTGTTTATCATTGAGGCAACCAACTTGTCACTTAAATTGTAAAGACAATTACACAAATTACATAACCTGTAATTAACTATCATGAGAAAAGTAAGCTAGTACTGAAATTATAAATCAAAGTATAAATTGAAAATTTGGATCGCTTGATCATGTCATACCGTGGAAGAGTTCACCTGGATTGGTGGAGGAGTGTCGTTGTCGTCATCTGAAGGGGAGAAGATGATGTCTACTCCTTTTTTCCTAAGACAAACAAATTTCATGTTCATCCTTTCAATTTTCTCCATCATTTCTACCATGCAAACCAAGATATCATGTTTTGTATTAGATCGTTCTATGAAGACTCTTCCAATGAGTTTTTTAATTTGTCAATAAATATTAATCACTTGTATGTAAGAAGTTTGCCAAGACCTAGTAGAGGTGCGAATTTCAAGAATATATTGCTTGGTCTTCCTTTCAATGTACTAATAAGGGATGAACCTGCGTTCTTTTTGAACTTATTCCTCCACTTCTACTATGGCACACTTCAATACTTTAGGGACTACATTGGCATAGCGAGCCATAGCTCATTTTGCAGCAGTTTGGCCCAAGTTTGAAAGGAGGGCAATCGAGGGGAGTTTGGGACTGAAGAGGAGCTTGCTCTACCCCTTTTACCACTTCTACAACTTGAGGATAGTCTCCATCTAGCCATCAAAGGCAAGGGAGGAATCAACAAGGTGACATTAAGGAGAGTGAGATTTAAAGAAAAGATGGAGCAAAAATACAAAAGAGAGGCCTAAGTGAGCCAAAGAGATTCATGGGGAAGGCATGTATTGGGCTGGGGGTACAGGAGAAAGTGGTTAGGGGAGCAGTAAGGGAAAAATAGAGAGGCCGACCAAAGAAGGATAACTAGGAGGGGGTATATAACAGAAGAGGGAATGCGACAAAGAGTTAGAAGTTGGGAAAAGGAAGTAAAAGAGCCAAAAAAATAAGATTTGGAATTGTTGATAAATTTAGGGGCTTGACACGATAGATAGATTCCTAAAATATAGAACTTGAAATTTACAGCTGTAAATTGCTTCTAGTCCAGGCCTTGTCTCGATAATATTAAAACCACAAGACACTGCTAAAATTCGATAGACTCAAAATATGTTTGTTGCTAAGGAGATCACTACTAATAGAGACTCTTTGGGCTAGTTTCCTAGAATGTAACTCCCACCCAAACCATATAACTTGTAGCTTCCAAATTTCCGTGGAAAGTAGTAAGAAGGCAGAAGAGGCAAACCAAAATGAATTGTATTACTAATAGGTAACCTCCCATGTTGTCATTTCCACCAGTCATGAGACCAATTTAAAATATGTTCTCTCTTCTTCAATATTCCCCCCCACTTGTTATCATAATTCCACCACTCTATGGCGGATTTTGATTGCATCATACTTAGAGCATGCTTAAATTCTGTTTCCTAGTGTAGACATACTTCCATGGAAGCATACTCTCCTCGATTCATCATAAAACTTTATATGCATTACTGATCTTTTCCTTTCAAAACCCAAATGTGTTGCCAGATACATGCAAAATTATGTGGGGGACATAGTCCTTGCTGGAATTTTTTTTACACTAAGATATTAACAAGTTTGGAATGTGTTTCCACCATTCTTTGTCTAGGGGTTCAATTTTTAATTGAGTCCTTCATTGACCATTTTTTCTACTATTTTATTCTTATCTCTTTTGACATGAGAGAGTATGGCAGTTGTTATTCCCCTTTGTAACTTTGCTACTTTCATCAAACTTTATTTGAGACACCAACTTTTTGCGACTTTAAATGGCCGTGAACCATGTTATAGTTTTTTGGTCATTTGTATGATAGATTTAGAGTTGCCCTCTATTATAATATTGTGCTAGTTTTTCCTATGTGCTATTACTAAACCTTGTTGCAATGTGTTCGCTCTACTACGTTGTTACTTTTGATTCCCAAATTCCTAGAAAATATTTGGATGATATAACTTGAATGTCCCTCATACTCCTCTAAAGATGGATTGACTAGGATTTCCCTTTGAGGTGCCATCAAAGTTGACTTTTATGAAAATTTGTGGAGGAGGTGTCCAATGACTTGGACTGTTGGAATTTTGATGAGTCTCCGGAGTGCTGACTACAACCTGGATTCGCTGTATGTTCAAGTAGAGTAGGATGCTTTTCTCCTATGGGTTACAATAAAATTCCTAATTTGTCCAAGGTTTTATGAGTATTGTTCCCCTAAATTTATTGATGATTGAAGCTTAGATGGAATTTTGAAGAGTTGATTTACTTTTGAAAATTCTTCTATTTCTTTCTTTCCAAGTTTCCCATATTATGGATCCCAAGTATAGTTGTTAGACTCTATTCACTATGGGATTAATGTATGGACTATGTATCCAATCTTCTATTGTTGAAAGCATTCTTCCTTTGTTTCAATCTGATTTCCTGAAGATGATGGCCAATCGATCCCACAAATCAGATACAAATTCACAAGTGTTTAACAAATGTTCACTATTTTTAGTGTTGGTTAAGGAAATATGATACATAGAGGCCACTGGAAACCTATTTTTGGAAGCTTGTCCTAAGTTAGTGTTTTCTTCAACATTAGTAGCCATAAGAAGAGGATGAATTGATGTGATAGTTTTAGTTCCCATAGTTTTGTCCATTTATTTTGTTTTTCTTTCTAGTTTCTCTTTGAAAGGATTTTGTTATCTTCTTTGATATTAAAATTTTTAGCGGAACTGTGACCCCATATTAGTATGTTTGGGCTAGATTATTATTTATCTTCCCATTTTCTAGTTCCTTGGATATTTATCCTGAATGTCTAGATCTGTATTCACTGACCATTGTGAACAAATTTCCCATTACTTCCATTGTTCTTAGTTCTGTGGTTGAGTCCAGTACTAAGTGACTGTGATTTTGTCTTGTGAATTTAGTGGATGCTTTATTCTCTATCTTTTCTTTTCCCTATCTAATTTTGGCCATTGTTTCTAACAATATTCCTAGAAGAGAAAAATGTTTCCTTATTTTACTTCCAAAAAGCTGTGATTTTGAACAATATGCTTATTTCCCCATGCAACATTCCAAAGGTGTGATCTTTTTATGGTTCCTTCCATTCTTATTAGCTAGGATTCCTCTATATTTAGGGCATATTTTCCTATCCAAATTTTTCTCCATGGAGCTTTTTGGTCCTTTGTCGACCTCCACCACGTTTTGGCACACAAAGATTGACTTATAATTTTTGGGTATCTCAAACCTAGACCACCAGATGATTTAGTTTTCATAGGTTCTTCCAAGCCACAAGAGCCCATTTTAATTTTAGATTGGCTCCTCCCATGGGCATGATGTTTGGAGATTTCTTAATTTTTGGAATAAATTTTGGAGCAAGAAGAGCTAAGCGAAGGTAAAGTGGGAGTTCTTGTAAGACAAATTTCAAGAGAGTAAGCCTTTTAGGAAGATTACGGGTTCTACAGGTATAATAAAATAGGCTCCCAAACTAATTGTTTGAGAGGATTTTACATGAGGGGGTATCCTAGGTATTCGGATGAAAGGAAGTTGTTTGGATCCATAACATCCTAGAGATATGTGAATAGATAACTAAAGGGGTGTTAAAAATGAATATTTTCTATTTAGAAAGATTGATGGAAGTACCCGAGGCTTCCGAAAAGTTGTTAAGGATTGTTTTGAAGATAATAACTTCCTTTTCTATAGGTCTCCCCATCATAAGAGTATCATCAAAAAAGCATTGGCGTGTAGATGGAGAGTCTACATTTCTATTTGAGAGACCCTTTATATTGCCTTCTTGAACAATCACTTTTAGTGATTTTCCCAACCCTTACTTCATTAGGAGAAAGATGTAAAGTGAAAGGCGATCCCCTTGTCTTATGCCTCTTGTTGGGAGAAAGGAGGGGAACTAGTATCCATTAACCAAAATTAAAAAAAAAGAATTCTTTGGAAACTAATGCGATAATCCAATGTATCCAATGATAAGGAAACCCAAAGGCTTTGAGAGTATGAAAAATAAATTTCCAGCTTAGTTTTTTCAAAATATTTAGACATATCTAGTTTAATGAGGATACCTGGGGATTTGGAGGCTTTGAGTGAGTGCACATGTTCATGTGCAAGTAGAATAATGTTGAGAATTTTCCTTCCTTCCACTTATTTAGTTTATTTATGAGAATTTAGAGATGAGAGGGGAGGCCTAAGTCTGTTAGCTATAATTTTTTCAATTATTTTGTATATAACATTGTAAAGTGTTGTAGGATGAAATTCATAGGGGAATTTTGATTGGAATTTTTTGGGAATTAAAGAAATGAAAGTTGCATCTAAGACTGACAATATTGAGGAATATAGCCTAGATTCCTTTACTATTCTCCATAAATCTTACCTATTATGTTCTAACATTCTTGGTAGAATTATGTGGTGAAGGCGTCTGGTCTTCTTAGTTTTTTCTTTGGAATTTCCATGGATGCTTCTCCATCCTCTGCAGATGTGATTTCCTTTAGTACCATTGCATTGTCCTCTGTGCACAAGAGCCCTTGGATGTGCTTCAGGATTTTCCTTATTGCATGTGTTTTTCCTTAGATTGGCTCTAATAATATTTTGAAAATAATCCAAAAAATCATGTGTGATTTCTTTGTGTCCCTCAAGCTTATGATGATGAAAGTTTTAGATGCTGACAATCTTGTTATGTTGTCTGCGTTGTATCATTGAATTGTTAAATAATTTTTTATTTCTCCCCCTTCTTTGAGCCATTGGATCATAGATTTTTCCTCCATAAGATCTCTTCTTGCTTAAGGACCTCTTCTAGTTGGAGTTATGCAATTGCTTCCTTGAAGTTTAACATCTTTGTTCTACCTTCTTTTATGATATTTTTATATATTTGTTCCATTTGTTTTTTTAGTTTATTTTTCTCTTTATGAATGTTTCCAAACTCATTGATGTTCCAATTTTTTATATTCATTTTGATAAACTTTAACTAGCATTGGAAATGATACATGACGGTTCCATCAAACAAGTTTTTTGACCAAGATTCTAGATTGCAAATAAAATTAAGGTGTCTTAGCTAAAATAATTCGAATTTAAAGGGCTTGTTTTTGGAGTTCCTTCCCAATCAAACAAAAAATTTACCCGACAATGATCCGATCTGTAGTTGGACATGATTGAGGCTTGAAAATTGGTACAAGAAAGAAGGGACTTAGAGATTAAAAATCTATTTATTCTGGAGGATACTTGTGAGGTTATCCTCTTTTTTCATTCCATGTGAAGGATCCATTGACGGTCTCCATGTATATCAAATTTTCATGTGTTAAGAAGTTTGCATGGGGGTTATAATCATCACTTAATTTTCTTATTCCTCCATTTTTTCCCCCAGGGTTTTTATCATATTAAAGTCTCCTCTTACTATCCAAGGCTTACCTCCATTTTGATAGCAAGTTTTTGGAGGTTCCTCAAGAAAGTTTTCTTATCTAGAGATATAATTGGACCATAGATGTAGGTGATTAAGCCTAATCTTGTTGATCTAATAAGCTAAAAATCATCCGTGAGTATTCCATTAGAAGTGAAATATAATTATAAGGAGATGACTTAAGGGTTCCATAGAATACCTATTCCACCTGAAACTCCTTAAGAAACATTAGCTAACATTTGATTTTATCCATCGATTCAATTGAGAATTTTGTGTCTTGAATCATCACGATATCCTTGTTTTCTTACATAATCTTATTTTTCAGGAGCCTTTGTTTGGTCATGCTATTTAGATCCCCAACATTCCATGATATCACTTTCACTATAAATTGGGAGGAGAAGTTTGGTAGGATTTGAATTAAAACTAGTCTACCCATGTTTACTAAATATTCTCCCATTTATTAGATAAGCTAATTGTTGATTTTTCTTCCTTGTTTTTTATTTTAGTTTGAAGGGATTGATTGGTATTTAATGAGATTACTTTTGATTACAAATGTGGAAGAGGATGGGGGAGAATATCTGCTACATTATGCCTGTTGATACATAGTCTCTTATGTCTTCCTTTAAGCTTTGGTGATTATTTGGACCTCTTCCTTTGGAATGGCTATGGATTCCTTTTATTTTCCATTCTCACTCCAACATTTGTAGATCCATGTTTTGTATATGTATTTATTCTATTTCCTTAGATTCTTGTAGGCTCTATTTTTCCTCTCCCGTGTCGATGTCCACATTATGTTGTTCCCGCTCCATATGATCTTGTTCATCCTCCTTACCATCATTCTTTCCCTTTATTGATCTTGGGTTTTTCTTAGTTTGTTGTACTTGTTCTCTAATGGTGTTGGGTATCCTTAATGGTTGTTTTTCTTCTAGTGGTAACCCTTGCGAAGCCATCCTAATACATCTCTTGATTGACTTGATTTGTTTGTTGTTTTTGATTTAGTTATAATTCCCTAAAGGGATGTCCATACTCGTGGCACTTCAAGAAACATAAGGGAATTTTCTCATAGTCTATGGTTGTTCCCATATACTGTCATGGTATGTGATTTGGATGCTAGTTGATAGTGATTTTGATAGATCCATGAAGGCACATATTCGGGCATATGAGGTGTATCGACCTTTCCTTGTGGTTTTTAAGAGAATTACAAAATACCCTATTGCATTTCCTATGCCCTCCAAGATGTACTGATCCGATAATTCCTAAGGAAGTGAATATAGTCTTATCCATACCGAGGTTGAATTGAAGTATTTTTTGTTAGCGTTGAATCTCTTTGTCCAAAGTTTCATAAATAACCCTGTTAAGTTCAAGAAATAAGCCCCCGCTTGAAATATTTGTCTCTATCCTCCATATTATTAAATAATGTAGTGAATAACCCTTTCGAGCCCAATTTGAGTTCCATGTCTCCTTTTAGTTTCCAAAACTTCTAGATCTAGCTCATTAAATTTCTTTGTGATAGTCATATTCCAACAAAATGGCATATCAGGGCGTGGTCTTTCATATATTATATTTTCCCCAATTTTATTTGAGATAATTTCATATAGTGGGGTTTTTGCTATTTATGGGAGACAAGACCTTGACATCTTTTTTCCATCTAGGGAAGCTTTGTTTGTTTCTACCATTGTGTGCTATGCATTTCCGATTGATGTTTCCCTGGGATTGTTTTCCTTGTTGTTGTGGAATTATTGGGTTTGCATGTGTTTGAGGTTGTGTTTATTGGCTATCACATGACTATAGGAGAGGCCTCCTCGATATACCCCCATGGTAGTGCCATGCCCCTGCAAAATCATGTGAAGCCTGAAACCCTAGCTCAATATCCATCATTTGGATCTCCACTCAAGATTCCGTCCACACAATAGTTGCTTAATAACACTGTTTATTAAATATTATTAAAATAAGTGTTAAAAAGTTAACTGTAAAGACATATAAATGGTATAATTATCAACACTTGGGAGTCATTATATGATATGGAAAAATGTGTAAGGAATTCCTTTATGGAAAATATCATCAAAGTAGACAAATAAACTCTTTAGGGATGGTATAGGTATATTCCCAAAGTGATGTGGTTACAATATGATTATAATTATCAACGTGTTTATGAAATTGTTATTCAATAGATAATATAGGTATGTGTAAACTTGAGTGGGTCCAATGGTTAAGAACATGTGTTTCTTCTTTAGAGGTTACAAGTTCAAAACTAGAGGGGGATAGAGTTTGTGTGTGTTGATTGATTAATATTGGCCAATTGTGATGAGGATCAAGGGGTAGGTATCCCCTTGGCATGGGATTCTCAACTGATCATTGATGCGAGTGTCTCCAGACATATCAACCATTGCTAAGTCACAAGGTTATGCAAGTATTGAATTGTGGGCTTGTTGTAGCCCAATTTGACCCTATTTAAGTTAGGTTATCTCTGTAGATTCTTTTTCACTTGGATTCTTGTCCCGTAATGGATAGCTTTATTCTGTCCCTTAAATCCAATATTTTCCATGTGTTGACAGTGTTGGACCCACCAACATTCAGGTATCTCCCTGATGTGAAGTCCTAATTAGACCTCACACCGTTTTGTGTAGGAGTTCCATTTGTCATGAAGGCCTGGTTGCCGAATTATTAAATATTTTCCTTGGCTCTAACTGTCAGCAAGAGTAAGGGATGCAATGGTGTCCTTGAAAAGCAAGAAGATGTGCTTGGTGAGTGTTCAGTTGCAACTATGTCAAGGTTATACTATTGCAGGGGGGGGGGGGTGTGTGGGGGGGAGAATAGTGAGCCTCTATGTGAGAGGTAATAGTACCACCCAAAAAGAGACACACATGAACCATAAGGGTCTGTCTAACATCCAGTGGAATAGTCCACAATGGATGCGACGACCATTACAACCAACAAATAAAGAAATATCTATATAATATCTCGTGGAATAGTTCACAAGGATGGGACAAAAATAACAACCATTACAACACATTATGAATAAGATAAGTACTTAAATAACCGAAATAGTTCAACTCTCTTAACACATGTGAAAGTAAACATGAAATACAAACATCTGCATAATAGTCTTATAAACATTCATAGCCCATGCATGAAGAATGTGCTGGCCTTGAAGGCTTCTATTATTAAGTAAAATTTCCAAGACACATGTTTACAATGTACATCAGTTACCCCAATAGTGGAGCATTGGAGCCAATCCTTGCTCCTCAAAGAACTAACTAATCTCTGTAATGCCTTGCGGGAAGAGCCAAGGAGAGAATTCCTTTGCTCATATAGTGAGGGAGTATATATAACCAAGGGTGACTCTTTGACTACCCTCATGACTGTTTGACTTCCTCTGAATTTTCAACTTACATGACTCTTTACATTCCATGTGTGTCCTCTGGACTTCCACTTTACAATACATTTTAATACAATATACATGATCCACAATAGTGATGTGGCATATGACCACTCATGACATGAAATGACATGACACTACTGACATGGACTGCTTGATGACGTGGCAATTTCAAGTCACTATTGCTGCTAAGTGCTGGATGCCTTCTTGAAGATGCTTTCTCTTCACCTCCACATTGCTTGGACATGCGAAATCTTTAATGATCTTTATTCTTGGATAGTGGTCGCAAACTTGTGTCCCTTTGCTTTCTCTTGATTGATAAACTTGTTAGTTCATCTATAAGAGAGTCTTTCAACATGGTTCCCTCCTTCTTCTCCTTCACAATCATATTTCCATGACGTGACAGGGTACTTGTTCCCACAATTCACTCATGTTGAGATGACATCAATCCAAAAAACCCCTAGTCTAAGATGATGCATTCTAATCCACCAATTGAGCCCAAAATAAGTGACAAGATGGGAAGAGGGATTCAGTGACTGTGCACTGACAATTCCAATAGCCAGGGGAAAATCTTGAACTATGAGACTACGCAACTCAGGGAGGCCTGAAGGATAAGATTGCGTAGTTTCCAAAGCCAGTGGGGTCAGGTTGATGGAATGGACAATGGGAGAGCCAATTGCAAAGTTTTGGGAGTCAGGGGAGGTTGGGCTTCTAGGCAGTTGCGCAATTCTAGCACTCAAGGAAAGAGATTGATGCATATGGATGTGAAATATGTAGTTTAAGCCTGGTTGGAGGACAAGACTGCACAATTGTGGAGGTCAGGGCTAGGACTCGGGCACAGGAACTGCACAGTGCAATAGTCCTAGGAGACAGGAACTACACATTGCACAGTGTTAAGAAACAAGGTCACAACTTTAAGGGCTTAAACAGCACACTGCATAGTTCAAAAGGGGCCCGATGAAGCTAAGTTGCTCGATCGAGAAGTTTTCCCGAAAATGATTGTGGGATAGGTGATGAACTGTGATGAACCTTGATTTTGATCACACACTTAGCATACTTTGACGACATGGCAACATATATCGTCCGAACACGTGAACACAAAATCTCCCTCTGTGTGATTGCTTTACAACAAAATGTGACAAGTGTGACACTTAAGATAGACTTTGGGACGACCGTGACGAAACTTTATGAAAATGCTCAGAACTTTGTGAATGAGTGAAAAAATGTTTGAACAGTTAGGACAACTCATATGCAGAAAGACAAATCTTTGAAACCATCAAAATGGTCTTGTAAACATTTCACGATAGCCAAACATGCCAATAGACGACAGTTTACCCAACATGAAAAAGGGAACAAAATACTATAAGAAATCTCATGAAATAATATCTAATGTTTGTTACAACAATGTACAAGGTCGTGGAAGGCTCCGAAATTGAGTGTAAGACAAAAGTTTGGGGGGTGTTGCAGCATCTAAAACACTTGGTGACACACTGGTTGAACTCCAGCTTCTCTATCTTGGTTAACTTCTTCTGTGTAGTGCCTCAGTTCTTCAGGGAGTATTGATTCATCGTGTATATTGCTTTGGCCTTCCCACTTACCCCACAAATAGAAGTGGTCCCCTCTATACCTTCTCAGTTGAACACAACTTAAGATTCAAAAAAATCACAATGTTTCGAGTCGAGAAGGGTAGTGCAGCTCGTGAGATTAATATTTTTAGAGTATGATTTTTCATCTATGGTGTTGCTTCGCTGCCAACAGGTGTGGATAGTACCCCAGCGGAGTCATGTAGGAACACAAACATTGCTCCACTGCCAGCGAGCCTAGAATTTACCTTGACGGAGTTGCTTGCTTCACCTCTCTGTGCAGGAAGCCTTTCTCTTATTTCATCTTTATTTATTTATTTTAAAGAGAACCGTGCATCGGCACTTATTTATTTTGGGGTAGTATAGGGATTTCAACTTATTGAGAGCAGGAGAGGTTGTTCCTTTAGAGAAGAATATAGAGACCTATTATTTAGGTTTGATATTCATTTAGATTTTCCCCTTCTCCGTTTCTACTAGTTGGATAAGATGGAAGACACCAAAACATAAAGACTGAGTGTAGGCATGAGGTTTCTAGACTAGACATGTGTTCATGGTTGGACCAAAAATCTCCTTATCGTATTTTCCATATGAACTTCATCGGCCAAAACTTTGTAACCAACATAAGGAGGATGGACAGAAATCTAGCCAAATGCTGAACTGCCACAAGAGTTCGGCCACACACATGCTTAGAAGCCACAACATGTTCATGCACAACACTTATTCACCTAACAAAAACCAAAACAAAACTTAAGAAAATAAACAAAACAACAAAATAAAAGACTATGTACACAATGTAGGGAACAACCCCATATCTTTATTGAAAATAATGTTTTAAGTCTTGGCCATTGACAGGGAGAGAGTTAATCTTCCCGTAAATTGATTGAAGATGATAAGTGTGTTGGCCAAGCTTTTCTTGTACTGTGAATGACCTAATCCAATGGGATTGAAACTTAGTGTGTTTTCTTTTATCCTCATGGGATTTATCCCACTTCAAGACTAAGTCACCCACACTGAAGCTATTTTTCCCTACAGACTTCTTGTTGAACAACCTCTTGATACGATTTTGGTGAAGTTAAATTTTTTCTTTTTCTTTCAACCTTTCTTCTTGTAGCTTATGAAGGGTGCCCATCCTACATTGTACTAACAAACATGGCTTACCTTGGGATTCTTGTGAGAGTTGGAGAGCAAGCAAGTAGATGTTGGGCGAGAGGATGACTTCTTTTCCGCACACCAGGAAGTAAGGGGAGGTGTTCAGGGAAGGTTTTGGCGTGACTCGGTCAACCCATAAGGCATTTAACAAAGCGGAGTTCCACTTTCACTGCTTAGAGAATATGGTCCTTTTGATAATGTGGATTAGGTTCTTATTCGTGGATTCAACAAGAAAATTCCCCTAGAGATAATGATTAGCTGAATGTTTCAATATAATACCATTTTCCAATGCAAAATTTTAAAGTCTTAGTGATGAGAAGTATGTTGCATTATAAAAAAAAAGTGAAGTAGGAATTCCGAACCTGGAAATGATGTTCTGTTGCAGAAAGCTAATGACTTCCTTATCATTCACCTGTTCAAGTGTAACTGCTTCTGTCCATCACGTGAAGTAATTTGTGGCAGTAGGGATGTAGTAGTGCTGCTTTGATGAATGCAGGAAAATATCCCCAATAATGTTCAAGCCCCATTGTTGAAAAGGTTCTTCCACTGCAATGGGTTGCAGTGGGGTGGTTGAGTTATTGTTTATGATGGCACACCTTTGACAGATGAAACACTTGCGGGCATAAGCATGAGCATCTATGAATAATGTAGGCTAGTAAAATCCAACCTGCATAACCTTATGCGTTGTTATGTTTCATGCGAAGTGTCTGCCGACTGGTCCATCGTGGATATTTGCCAATAATTTTTCTAAATCATGTGCTTCCAAACACCTAAGAAATACTCTGTTGTGGTGCTTTTTGAACAACACCCCATGCATCAAATGATAAGAATATGCTTTAGTTCTGAGTGCCCTCTTCTACCGTGTGGAAAAGTGGGAGGGAAATGTGCCATGCTCAAGTTATTGGCGCACATTGGCATACCAAGAGTTTGTACTAGTAGTGGGGTAGGCTCGCTCAACGTTGTTCATATCAATTTCTTGCTCCCATCCTAAAAGATATTCTTCTTCTTCCTTTGTGTTTATTGATTCTGCCTCTAGTCGATAAAGACCATGGACCTTGATTGTGTGAACTATATTGATTTCTAGATCATATTCTTGCAGTCCATACATTCATTTCACTCTCGTTTCACCCAGATCTTGTTGAAGGAGTAGTGATCTGGCTTCTTCATGCAGGACAAAGATAACACAATGATTTTTCAATAGATAGGGTCGGAAATTATTTATTGCCTTGAATACTGCATATGCTTATTTATCCACGACATGGTAGTTAATATCTAGTCCTTGCAGACTTGTGCTCATGAAGGAGATAGGTCGCTCGTTGTTAAATTCATCCTTTTGAGTGAGTACAATGACGAGATAAGTGTCAGAAGCAAAAGTGTAGAGCAATAAATTTTATTTAAGTCTGGGTTGTACAATGTGGGTGCTTCTGCTATAGCCTGCTTAAGATGGGAAAACACGTCCTTTTCCATTTTAGCCTATTTATAAACTGCATCCTTCTTCACCATATCCTGTATTGGTTTGACAATTTGGGCATAGTCGGAGATGAACTTGAAGAGGAAATTGATTTCCCCAAGAAGTCTGCATAGCATTTTTATTCACCTGGAAGGGAATCTGTGTGATTGTCTTAACCCTATCTGGGTCTACCTTAATCCCACTTTTGGCAATAATGTGGCCCAAGATATTACCCTCAGAAAATGTGAATACACTTCTCTTGGGATCTAAGGATATCACGTACTTGCGACATCACTAAAAAATATTCTTTAAGTGGTGTAAATGGTATGACCTCTATTTGGAGAACATTTTTACATCATCAAGATAGACCACTACACTCCGTCTGATCAATCTGCGGAAAGCGATTTCCATAACACGTTGAAATGTTGCACCGATGTTGATTAGCCCAAATGGGATTCGTCTGAATGCAAACGTGCCCCACTTCATTCAGAAGGTAATCTTAAGTCTGTTAGGTGCTGCAACCAAAACTTGGTTGTATCCAAAATAACCATCTAACAAAGAAAACTTTTCAAACCCTGATACTATTTTCAATATTTATTCCATGGACGAAATCGGGTAGTTTTCCTTGTCCAAGGTGCGATTGAGATTTCAAAAATCTACACATAAACGAATTTCCCCAAACTTCTTTCTCACTGGGACCAAATTTGACACCCATGTTGAGTGTCGCACTTTGTATATGATCCGAGAATCGAATAGTTTCCTCAACTCTTTCTGAATAAGAGGCTCAAGCGTTGGATGTACTTTTCTCAACTTCTGTTGGAATGGCTTGGCCCCTTCTTTTATTGGTATCACATGCTAGATGATTCACGTGTCATATGTTTTAAGCTCATCGTACGTCCATGTGAACACATCTCGATATTGCTTGAATAAGCAGATAAAGGCTTGCCGCTCTTGTGGTGTACAACAAGTACCGAGATTGACATACTTTAGATCTTTGTTTGTTCCCAAGTTAATCTGTTCGTGTGATAATGTGGAACTGTGAGTCTTAGCATTAACGGGTCCCCTGAAACGATTATGTACGTCATACAACCTCTCCAATGATACCACACCCTTGGGGATGAGGTTTCCTTTACTTGCACCTACTACATCCTACAATTCCTTTTCGTGCTCATCCTCATTGATTGCTACATATTTGAACAGATCAACATTCATCATGAAGCACAATATCTGTTGGTCATCATAAAAAACACATAAATTAGTGATATTATCGGGGATGGAAGGCTTATAAATAATTTCAACAGGAAAACCCTCCCTCAATGGTGACAACCTAACAACATCATTTGCTAATCCATCCACAACTGTGTTACGCATTCTTGGAACCAAAATAATATTGAAAGCTTGCAAATGTGAAATCAGATGCCATACCTCTTGTTGATAACTTCTAATATGAGGTGACACACAATGTATGGTGTTGCGTACCTATCGTACCACAATTTCTGAGTCACCTACCACTTTCAGGATGGCAAGATTGAGGTCAATGGCTCTTTTCAAGCCCAATATGAGTGCTTCATACTCTGTAGTGTTGTTTGTGCATTCAAATTCCAAGTGGCTAGAGATCAAATACTTTCTCTGTAACGGGTCTATTAAAACAAAACCAACTCCAGGGCCCAGCTATGTTTTGGAACCATCGAAGTACAAAGTCCACATATCATATTTACATGGAATGGGAACTACACTAGTACTGATACTACTACTACTAACTATACAAAGGGAATTTTCACCATTTGGACTAGGAAGGAGCTCCAACTGTCTATCTAGTGGGACTGGGGATGGTTGTGAAAGATAACACCCCAGTTGGGTTTCCAGGAAGCAATTGCCAAAAATTAGTTCTGCAAAAGAAATCAATTCATTTTGTCTATTCAAGGGAGTGACAATGTGTTTCATATATCTTTCTGAATCCACCTAGATTTTATTATTTCTTCCCTTATACGGAAGCCATAGATGTGACCAGTCTGTGGAAAAGTACCCTTGTAGCTTTCTAGACCAGTCTCTGCTGAACAACACTTAGTATGCTTCTGGAATGTCCATAATCACTATGTTGATACATTAGTGGACCCTTTCGTTGGATGATAAAAGAATGATGACATCTCTGAGTTCACCAATTACATGGACATGAGTTCTGTCAAATAATATGTGGGTCTATTTTGTCCCATTTTGTGTTGATTTTCTTGGCAACATATAATGGCATTACATTTACCAATGCACCACAATCAACCAAGCAATTGTGTACACTGAAATTAAAGATTTCAAATGTTAACGAAAAATTTGGGTAGAGAGTATTTGCATCCATCGTTAAAGCACTGAGTACAGATTCGAGAGAACCAGAAGACTTACCAGATCCCTTGTCTAAAGAGGAAACATTACATGTGGTAGTCTGCCTAAGTGCCCGTAAGAGGATTCCCTGTTGATTCATGATCTTTGTTAACTCAAACATTGAAATGTTCGCACGAACCTTTTTCATGTCATCAATTATTTGTAGTCCACAACGATAAGAATGGCCGAAGTGTTTGGGGATGTAACTTGGTATGTGGCTTTCAGAGTGATGGTTTTTTTCCTTACTGATCGCGGAAGCACTTTTCGTTGAGACTGCTTTCCTAGACTTGTTCTAAGTGTCTTGCACTGAGTTGATCAGTGGACTGATTTTCCTTAAATTTCTGCTTTGGTAACTCAAATGTAGTAGATGACCCTTGGCTTCTCAAGATTTGCCAGTTGGTTTGATTTTGTGTAATTTCCCTTCATAAATTATTTTGGAACATGATTGATTTCTACATTTTGGGGCCGATTTTGGAGGTGATGGGGCCCATTCAATTTTATTAGGAGGCTAGACTTAGTAGAAGTTATTTCAACGTGGTTAATTTGTATGTGGGGGCCACCCACACTAGGAGAATACAAATTCCCTAGTTCGATTGGCATGGAGGGGAAATTGATGGTTAAGTGAGGGACCCACAATGGAGGGAAAATGGAGGGAAACGTGCTCCACGATATCTATATAAGGCAACTCTCCTCATTTCAACATCTTATCTTTTGACATATTGAACTCAACCTTAGTTGCTCGAGCTACCTAGCCGAGTTATTGTGCTATTTAGCACATGAGTGTCTCCGAGTGGAGATTTCAACCCTTTCTTTGGTGGACTTCGAGTGCTACCCTAGGAAGGAAATTTGTACTACCTTGGAGGAGAGCCGGTGGAGTTTCATAGTCGTATCATTCATCATTTGTCTCAGCTAGTGTGTGTTTTTGGAGGATGCAAAAGGGGAGAAAGCACATGTTTCTTGTGGGTTCATCCTGGCAGCAACTGCTGGGGGAGTTTGGGCATTGAAGCTACAGTCGAGGATCAACCTTCCAGGAGAGTTTTGGAGTAGGAGGTTGCTGCATTGGAGCAGTTTGATTTACAATTACCTGGGCTTGCATAGAGAGTCATCACAAGGCTCATGTGGGAGTTAGAGGAAGGAATTGTAGAGCTGGAGATGGCTGGGAGAAGTAGGAGATCACATGGAGGGCCATTTGAGGAGGATTTCTAGAGTTGGGAGAGAAGAGATTGTCAGGATCAGTCACAACAACAAAATTTGAAATTGGAGGATGGTCAAGCTGTGAAGGGTCAAATTTTGAAGTTTTGAACCAAGGGAAACCCTTTCTGGGTTTTGGGCAAGGATCACACTCCTAATTTTATAGAATTTTCTAGGCAGATCTAAGGGGTCAAACAGGGGTCCCAACTCAGGCAGCAGCTAAAGGAGCTAAGGGGAATTTGGGCCAAAATTCTGAGGTCAACATTTGGTCGATTCCTTTGTAGGTTATTTTGGGCATTTGGTGGAGAGTCTAGGGTTAATTTTACATAATTTTTTGAGCGTCGTAGGTGGGGTTTCCAGTAGCAACTTTTGCAGTAGACAACACAGTTTCACAGGGGCAATGCAGGGCATCATTGTAGCAGTTATTGTGCCATCTGGGCTTGACATATTACCACCTAGGTTTGATCACGCTTGCCATTGAGGCAAGTCCAGGTGCACCAAATCCACATTATTGTACTTTTCTCCAAGATTATAATAAAATGGCTTAGATGTTGGATATTTCGAGACTTTTTATGGGTGTGCACGAATGTTTCAATTTTATGGTGTTGTTTTTATTATTTTCTTTGCATAGCACAATTTTTCTTAGTTTGGAAAATTACAGTGGTATCAGAGCATGATCTTGGCCCAACTGTGGGAAATTAGCCAGAAGATCATGGAAGCTTTGGGTATGAGTGCATAGTGATGGGTGAAACCAGAGACAAACCCATGGCTCAAGGGAAATATAGTATGCAAAAATTATGGGGTATAATTCATTGGGACGATGAGAGGTTGGCCCAGTTGAGGAGGGTGACAGACCAAACCTATCCTCACCCTTACAATAGAGACATTAGAAGTGAGTAGACTGTGGGGGTGAAACCATCTACATTATGTGGGAAAGTTGACCAGATCAAGGCATCAAATATCCTGAAAAGGAGCAGACATGACAGAGACGGTTAAAGGGTGAGACCAGGGGGCGCTTTTGCTAGTGGAGACTTGGTTTTAGATATTAGGAGCCTGAGGAGGAGGTTGAGCATGATGCTGAGAGCCCATAGGATGGTGAGGAGCACATCGATATACCCGGTATGGCGCATGAGTCACCTTTATTAGAGACCCCTTTGATAGCCCTAGTTGACACCTTGGTGGAGAGGATAGAGCCCTACTCGAATAGAGCCAATTGTTTAGGGGGTGCCACCCATGGATGAGATGCCAACAGTTGGTGAGGTATTGGAGTTGTGACCGATTTTACAAGTGATAGATGCCCACGTCAGTTCCATCAGTTTCAAGCTGACCTTCTAGCATTAAAAAGGAAGCCCGCTTTAGTATGAGAGGCGATTCTGCAATAGAACGAGGAGCTGGATGACATGAGAGTGGTTTGTGCGAAGTCCACAACCAAATTGACTCACGTTGGGGAGTAGTTGGACTCCCTACTAGTGCACCTAGAGTGCACATTAGAATGTGAGAGCAACCCTCTTCGGGCATACATAGACGAGGCTGGCAGCACTGTTAGGTTACCTTCGCCCATTAGACAGAGGGAGACAAAGCTACCTAGTCAGATTGTATGTATTGACCAGGATAACGAGATGAGACGACCTGAGTTACACAGGGTACAACACCAGCATGCTAGGGTTGTTCTATGTGTGGGAGTTCGTGCATTGAATCCTTCTCTTGGGGTTGGGTGGTGAGAGATTTTGAGTTAGTACCTGGTGGAGTGGACTATGGAGATGGCAGTGGACCCAGGTGGAACTCAGTAAGAGTTTACAGGCATTGGGAATGCTGGATGCCTTGACTGGCATTGAGATCTAAGAGGGACCACCTATCATTTCCTAGGTATGTCAGTTGACTATGACCTAGAGGGTATAGTTGACCTAGAAGTCGAGTGTACACCTCCGCTAGGAGAGTTTCGGTCAGCACCAATGGCCAACCAGTTTTTGGGTAGACTCCTTGGGTTTTCTTGGTATGAAAATTGTACACGGGGTCTCAGGATGATCAACATAATCTGGAAGGAGTTTGTCGGAGGAGGTGGCATTGGCAAGCCACCAGACAATGCCTTGTATGGAGCTAGGGATTCTTCGCATTTGTGTGAGACACAAAGGAGCATAGCAGTGGTGGCATCATTGCTGACACCTGGGGAGGTTCACTTCTTGGATCCCTTAGGGAGGACTTGGAGGGGAGGTCCCCTCATCGGAGAGCATGGTGATGCGACAGTGGAGGTGATGATATGGGTTGGATGCGGGCCGACACATATGTACACAACTTTAGGCCATCTCATTCAGGGATGGGTAGGAGCATTTAACATGGAGCAGTGGTGTGCAGATGGACATGGAGATGCATGGGGGTGTGTTGTAGTATGTTGGACTACGCTTTGGAGTGGGAGTGCATCACATCACATTAAGTACATGTGGGGAGTGACATGTATAGTGACATAGGCGGGACACAAGATGGTACAGGATGGAATAGTCGCAACCGAGGGTATCCAATAGTGTAAAAGGGTAGGTCGTGGTGTACAATGGCATGTTCAAGATTACTGGGATGATCGATAGTATGCAGGGGTGTATAGTACTACACAATGAGGTCTTGGAATGTTGCCTCCAAGGAGACCCTTGGACAGAAACACTGGGCATACCTTTGGGCATAGTTCACCCAGGATCGACAGGGACACAAATGAGCGGTACTTGATGGTATCTGTGGGGACGCACAAACTTAACCTCTTCTACATCCCTCCCGGGTGCAGTCGATTTTTCTATCGACTTTATGCACTCTGGGCATGAGCAGTAGGGGATAAAGAGCTTACCTAATATATTTGGGTGACACTTAATGCACTAGGGGGGAGACTTTTCAGCGGTGGCATTGGATTGGTGCGTTAGTTAACAACCATAGGTTGGGGAATAAGGTGATCATCTAAAGGGGTGGAATATCATTCATCACTGAGCTTGCGTCTAGGGAGCTAGTCCCGAGGGAGACATGTCGCTCTTTTCTTAGGGCATGTCGGGACCAAGCATGAGCAAAGGATAATGGGTACGACTGAGGTGGTTTCCCAGTATGCGTTCAAGCTCCAGACCCTATATATGCACATTATCGAGAGGGTGAATGGTAGACCCAAGGGAGATGGTTAGTAGGGACAGGAGGGATCCACATACCTTGAGTTGATTACGAGTATTTGATACCCATATTTTGGTTGCTTTCAGGGGGTAGCTCTTTGGCACACATGGCTTCCAGCGATCATCAATACTAAACAGTGGAAGGAACATGGCAGATTAGCATGCATAATATTAGCCCACGATATATGTAGCCTATATCATGATCACATGCAGGGACTAGAGGTGAGGGCCAAAGGGATTCCATCGGTTGACAGGGCTATGCCACAACAGTTCTGGCTATGGGATGCAAGGATTCAGCTGTTTGATAGATCACTCGTGTTGAGCGAAGTCATGGCAGAGAGTGATATAATTCACTCTTGGGATGACACATGGGGGTTCATAGAGGGTTTATCATATGGGGAGGTATACATTCTCTGTTGCTGGACATGTTCAGAGTTAGATTTGGATGGGTAGGCCTTGGTGCCATGGAGATGCCCAGGTAGGATGTGTCTCGCCTCTTTCAATATTCCACAATCGAGTCCGAGGAAAGGAGGATATTGACTGCGCACGATGGGGATATGCCATAGTCAGAGTAGCACAACGTCAACATGGTGGCACCACTATGGGACTAGCAGGGAACTGGGGCATCACAACGCAATAACCTTTAGGGATGTTCTGACTACTGCAGGGGGAGATCATACATATCTTCCATTGGGATTTAGCGAGTCACTGACGGAGCAGGGGACTTCTGGCACTTTCACCAGGCAGGATAGTGAGTGTATCGAAGGGAGCTTCATGTTGGACAGGATTGCCTCAGATCCTCATATTGAAGGATTCTTTCATATCAGGATAGTGCAGAGGTCAGGCACAATCCAGTCGCACATCTAGGACCCTGACACATTTTGCAGTGATAGTGGGGAGCAACAGTTAGAGAGGATTATTTCTCAGGAATTGCTTGAGGACAAGTGATTTTTGGTGCACTGGAGGAGCTTGCAGGATGAGAATGCTACTTGGGAGGGCGAGTGCATACTTTAGCATCCAACATTGAAGTTGCTTGAGGACAAGCAACATTTGGGAGGGGAGGATTGTAATGTCCCTTCCTAAATTATTTTGGAACATGATTAATTTCTACATTTTGGGGCTGATTTTGGAGGTGATGAGGCCCATTCTATTTTATTAGGAGACTAGACTTAGTAGAAGTTATTTTGATGTGGTTAATTTGTATGTGAGGGCCACCCACACAAGGAAAATACACATTCCCTAGTTCGATTTGCATAGAAGGGAAATCGATGGTTAAGTGAGGGACCCACGATGGAGGGAAAACGGAGGGAAAAGTGCTCCACAGAATCTATATAAGGAAGGCAACTCTCCTCATTTCAATGTCTTATATTTTGACATATTGAACTCAAACTTAGTTGCTCGAGCTGCTTATCCGAGTTACTGTGTCGTTTAGCACACGAGTGTCTCCGAGTGAAGATCTCAACCCTTGCTTCAGTGGACTTCGAGTGCCACCCTAGTAAGACAATTTGTACTACCTTGGAGGAGAGCCGATGGAGTTTCACAATCATGTCATTCAACATTTGTCTCAGCTAGTGCGGTTTCTAGAGGAAGCAGAAGGGGAACACGCAGGTGTTTCTTGTGGGTTCATCTGGGCAGCAACTGCCGGGGGAGTTTGGGCATTGAAGCTATAGTGGAGGATCAACCTTCCAGGATAGTTTTGGAGTAGGAGGTTGCTACATTGGAGTAGTTTGACTTACAGTCACCTGGGCTTGCATAGAGAGCCATCATTGGGTTCACGTGGGAGTCGGAGGAAGAAATTGTAGAGTTGGAGCTGGATGGGAGAAGTAGGAGATCACTTGGAGGGACATTTAAGGAGGATTTCTGTAGTTGGGAGAGCATATATTGACATGATCAGTCACAACAATAAAATTCGAAATAGGAGGAGGGCTAAGCTGTGAAGGGTCAAATTTTGTAGGTTGGAACCAAGGGAAACCCTTTTTGAGTTTTTCATGGTTTTGGGCAAGGATTACACTCCTAATTTTAAAGAGTTTTTTGGGAAGATATAAGGGGTCAAACTGTTGTAGATCTAACCCGGAAATACTATAGATCTGATATGAAAATATAAGATAATGTAAATATACCCAGAAACAATAAGATAGACATAGATAGAAATGATTCACTTTATTGATATCAATCCCTTAAGGTAGGGCAACACCATACATTCACTCCTTAAGGAAGGAGAACACTCCACAAACCATATGCCTGTTCATACAATAATCCTTGACTCTCTCCCATGTGGAGTCTCTAGCCTCTATATAGGCCTCATACATACAATACCATGGGTCATTACCATGGTTCCCTCATACCTTCAAACTAATACCATGGGCCCATTACATTATTATTAACTACTTGTGGTCCCTTACATGACATGGGTTAACCACCTTATTTATTACTATGGCCCATCCCATTATTACATTATTACCTTGGGTACCTCCCTTGGTACCCCATATTATCCCCCCTAGGTATATAACATTCCACCCCCCTAAGCATGTTTCGTCCCCGAAACATGGGAAGAACACAAATAATAAGATCTACTCAAAAGAGTAGTCCACTGGTACCATGCATGTGCATCTAGCCATCCAAGAGAAAGGTGAACCCTCGATCTCACTGGTGCCTCACTTGCTTGAGATGGAAGTTGACCATGGCAGCTCTTCTGTGCTGATGTGTAGTAGGTGGATCTTCGCTCCTCGCTATTCATCATACAGGGGTTGTTGTCCTTGTGGCTAATTGGTTGCCATCTTGTTGGTTGTTTTCTTGCAGGGTGATGTGGGTGATGATATGTTGAAGTTTTAACCCACTGTGTCTTTTTCTTTAATTCTCCCTGCTGTGGTGCTTGTTGTGGTGTTTTCTTTTCCAATATGACTTCAACCACTGAGCCCTCCTCTGATGTATCATCACCTGTAACCTTTTCTTCTTCAGCCTCTGTTTGTGTTTGATTGTTGATCATCAAAGGCTCATCATCTGATAGGGCAGTCCCTGGAACATCTTCTGCTTCTGCCTCCATGTACTCTACCTGTTTATTGATGGAAATATCCTGTAATGTAATTTTCTTCTTTTTATACCAGAGCTTCAGGAATTTCTTCTGCACATTAATATTGATTGTACCCGCAGATTCCATCCAAGGATATCCCAAAACAACATCCATATTATCCATATCTGAAGCATAAAAATCACCATGAAACACATACTTATCCATAGAAATCAACAAATCCTTATACACTTGAACGTCCTCATCATCCACCTGTGTGTTTTCAATGTGTTTTGCAGGAACTTGCAATGTTTTTGCCAAATTAGCATTGATAAAATTATGCTTGCAACTAGGATTTATAGAAACAATGATCTTCTCTTTCTGAATCAATCCATGAACCTGCAATAAGGAAGCATCAGTAGAAATAACCCTTTAGGTTCCATGGTTTCCTTCTTTTCTGTAAAAATAAAATCTTTGCTAGGCAATGTGTCTGTCTGTGTGAGCTTATCAACAAGATTAGTTTTTCGGCCAAAGTGGTCCATAATAGTTTTTGTGAATATGTCCCAAGTCCAAAACCTTCTATTGGAACATTGATGCTCTTGCCACCATTGTCGTCTTTCATTGTCCAAGTACATGCTTCCCACCATAAGCTGAGTCTCATCATCTAAGATGCGATTCAGATTGAAATATTGTTCCATTTGTGCTAGCCATCTAGCTGGATGAGAGCCATCAAATTTATACAAGTCCCTCAAATTCCGATTTGGGCCCGCCATCACAAAAAATTTGGCGAAAATTTGAAATGGTCACAATTTCGTCAATATTGCTCAGAATCCCTATTATAACATGTTTTTGGAAATGGAACAACCATTCTGCATCTGCCCATGTGATAGAAATCCTGATTCAGACACTAGAATTTCAGATCTGCGCTGCTACTCTCCCGCCGTCACCAAAATTTCTGCAAAAAAGAGCTGATTTTAAATCAGCGATATCTCCCTCTTCCGGACTCCGATTCGACTGATTTTTTTTTTTGAATTTGGGTATTTTTTCACAAAGAATCCAGATCTACAATTATATTTTGCAAATATTGCACCAGGACGTCCAGATCTGTGCCGCAAACTCGTTGCCCTGAAAAATTGTTTGCAACCCCACTGATTTTTAGATCAACGATATCTCCTTCATCCGGACTCCGATTCAACTGACTTTTTTTTTGAAATCGACTATTTTTTCACAAAGAATATATATCTGCAATTAGATTTTGCATATTTTTCACCAAAACATATAGATCTGATATGCAAACTCGCCGCCCCCGAAATCCTGCAAAAAATTAAAAAAATTCTCCACTTTTGTGCCCAATAAAGTGCTCTGATACCACTTGTAGATATAACCCGGAAATACTATAGATCTGATATGAAAATATAAGATAATTTAAATATACCCAGAAACAATAAGATAGACATAGATAGAAATGATTCACTTTATTGATATCAATCCCTTAAGGTAGGGCAACACCATACATTCACTCCTTAAGGAAGGAGAACACTCCACAAGCCATATGCCTGTTCATACAATAATCCTTGACTCTCTCCCATGTGGAGTCTCTAGCCTCTATATAGGCCTCATACATACAATACCATGGGTCATTACCATGGTTCCCTCATACCATCAAACTAATACCATGGGTCCATTACATTATTATTAACTACTTGTGGTCCCTTACATGACATGGGTTAACCACCTTATTTATTACTATGGCCCATCCCATTATTACATTATTACCTTGGGTACCTCCCTTGGTACCCCATATTATCCCCCTTAGGTATATAACATAATTGTTATATACCTAAGGGGGATAATATGGGGTACCAAGGGAGGTACCCAAGGTAATAATGTAATAATGGGATGGGCCATAGTAATAAATAAGGTGGTTAACCCCCTAGGTATATAACATAATGTTATATACCTAGGGGGGATAATATGGGGTACCAAGGGAGGTACCCAAGGTAATAATGTAATAATGGGATGGGCCATAGTAATAAATAAGGTGGTTAACCCATATCATGTAAGGGACCACAAATAGTTAGTAATAAGGTAATGGGCCCATGGTATTAGTTGATGGTATGAGGAAACCATGGTAATGGCCCATGGTATTGTATGTATGAGGCCTATATAGAGGCTAGAGACTCCATGTCAAGATAGTGAAGGATTATTGTATGAACAGGCATATGGCTTGTGGAGTGTTCTCCTTCCTTAAGGAGTGAATGTATGGTGTTGTCCTACCTTAAGAGTTTGATTAATAAAGAATCATTTCATATTATTTCTGGGTTTATTTGCATTATCTTATATTTTCATATCAGATCTATAGTATTTCTGGGTTAGATCTACAACAAGTGGTATCAGAGCTATAACAAGTGGTATCAGAGCTATACCAAGTGGTATCAGAGCTACAACAAGTGGTATCGGAGCTACAACAAGTGGTATCAGAGCTACAACACAAACAAGGGTCCCAACTCAACAAGCATCTAGAGGAGCTAAGGGGAATTTGGGCCAAAATTTCGAGGTCAACATTTGGTCAATTCCTTCGTGGGTTATTCTGGCTATTTGGTGGAGAATTCGGGGTTAATTTTCCGTAATTTTCTGAGCTCTGTAAGTGGGGTTTCCAGCGTCATCCTTGTAGCAAACAACATCGTTTCACAAGGGCAGCATAGGGCATCATTATAGTAGTTATTGTGCTATCTGGGCTTGACATATTACCACCTGGGTTTGATCATGTTTGCCATTGAGGTAAGCCCAGGTGCACCACCTCCACATTATTGTACTTTTCTCCTAGATTATAATAAAATGGCTCAACTATTGGATATTCCTAGACTTTTTATGGGTGTGCACTGAATGTTTCAATTTTGTGGTGTTGTTTTTATTATTTTCTTTGCATAGCACAATTTTTCATAATTTGAAACATTACATTCTGGGTTGGACTGTCACTCAGAGGTTGTTTATCGACAACTCTCTTTTGGGCTGTGAGTATACAGTTGAACTTGTTTACTGAATGCCTGACACTTGGAGTTTCATCGGCTGGAACAACTTCTTCCTTTTCTTCTGCAGGCTTAGTATGCTCCTCACCCATCATCGCATTAACAAGATGCATAGAAAGCGTGCTCATGGCTTGATTCCATTATGGGCACGTTTTATCTGAATGACATTCTTGATGATACGAACAATATAGATCTATGCCTAATTTTTCAATATGCAATACAACAGTGGAGCTCTGTGCAGACTTTGTCAGTTGGTTGCTCCTACTACTAAAAGTTGTAGTCCTTCTGAACAGGTTGAATCTGGGAGGCTTGTTGCTCACAGTGGTCTCGCTTGACCTCTGTTTGAGCTCTACCATCTCATTCGATAGAGTCTTGACAAGATGGATCAAGCTTTCAAGATCAGATGCTTCTTTCTCTTTGGCCTTTCTCGTAGAGGCCCGAGACCTCTTAGATGTGTCTTTGGATTATTTTGTCAGTTCATCGTCTGAGATGAATTAGATTGCGTACAATTCCTTCTCAATAGTAATAGCCTCTTCATATTTTTCCATGTGTTTGTTTCGCAGTTCGCTTCACAAACTGCGCAATGTTTGCTGGCAAGGCAGAAGTGTAATAATCTATTGTGATGAAGTTATGAGGTTTCATGTTTTCTAGAGTTTTTTTCAAGATGCGGTTGAAACTTTGATTAAAATCCTCCACTTTCTCCTTTTTCTCCATCTTAATATTACCCAGCTCTTTCAATAACATGGTGGAGGTCTTATCATTAGCAAAGTATTCAAGGAAGATCTTCTTAAACCCTCTCCAATTTTGGATGGAGTTCAGAGGAAGGTTGTGATACCATACATCTGCTCTACCATCCAAGGGACATGGAAAAAATATACATGCGACATCATCATGATGTACCTCAAGTGTTTGCAGATGTAGGTAAAAGTTGTCCAGATGGTCTTCAACCTTCACTATTTTATCAGGGTCATACTCGTTAAGAGCTTCTCTGAATGGTTTGGCATCTTGTGTAGAATAACCAGAAGTGAAAGTGGGACCTGTGTCATCCAATCCAGATATTGGTCCTGTTATCACTCAGGTTTTCCCCAAAGTTGTAATAAAGGGAAGGATGCCGAGGTAACCATAGACCAATCTTTTAGATACAGAATCTAGCCAATCTGTATCCAGAGAGTTCTCTCTTTATGATTTAGCTTTGTTTTTTAAAGTTATTAGGCTAGTTATGAAGTTCAAGGGTTTTGTTTGAGTTTGGGTGGTGAGATTCAATAGAACAGAGAGGTAAGACAAAATAGTTCAGTCCATTGGGCATGATGGAGTCAAAGAAGATGGCTTTCTAGATTTGGTTTCTTAATAGAGGATGGCTTCACAGAGCAAGGTAGTCAAACAGGGAACAAATAGAGACTGGAAACAGATGGAATGGGCTCAAATGGGTGAAGGGCAGTTAAGAATCCTTCAATCCTTTTGAAAGAGGGAAAATGGATGGTTACTGATAAGGAGCAGTTAAGAATTCTTTAGCAAATAATCAACATGAAAGAATTAGGAAACAGGAGCAATTAAGAGTTCACTGCTTATCCAAATTCTGAAGAAAACACAGAGAACAATAAAGACTGAAAACAGAGTGCAGTCAAGCATATTCTGAAGTTAACATTTCCTTTATCATTCAGATTATCAAATACAGATGATATAATAAACAAGAAAACTGTAAAACATGAGATATAGGGGACTTATTGATCCAGTGGTTGATGCAAGAAATCTGTGAAAGTCCTTTGCTTCAATTCTTCATCCAGTAGACCATACAACAGTTTGATTCCAACAGCTCTTTATTCTAGAAGTTCAACGTTACAGCAGAGTCTAGGAATCCACACACCACCCCCCAATACTCTAATGGATGGGGTATTTATACAATGAAATATGTACAACAAATATCTCATAACAGTTTTGAGATAATATCTAGGGTTTTAACTAATATTTTACAAGTAAAATAGAAACAGCTAACTGATGTTGTGTTGGAGGTAGGCCTTTAGGGTTCGGCTTGCAGCTGTCTTCTGTAGTAGCTCTGCACCGACTGCCTGTCTTAACTGTGCATTAATTCTGATGTGGTACACTTTAATTCTGATTTTCTACTCTTCAATTTTGCTCTGACACTCTTTATCGCTGATCTAATACACTTTAATGCTGAACTGACACTCTTTAATGCTGAACTAACCCCTGCTCACCCACTGTCTGGCAAAATAGAACTGCTAACGTGTCTCCTCATCTCCTTTCTCTGGCAATTCATGTCTTGGAAGGTCCACTGGTTAGGGTAGCAAAATATCCCTGTTCATCTTTATTTCTTTCTTCTGCAAGCTCGGAAGTCCTTCTGTTTGGTTTAAACTGTATTAGAGAGGAAGACTGCTCTATGTAGGTTGAATGGTTGGCCTCAGAGCTCGTGCTGGAGTATTTTCTAGTCAGGAGGCGGTCGAGACTGAATTGCGAACATCGGTCGATTTTGTGCCTAGAGCGTTGTTTGCAGCGAAATATAGCAAAAAATGATATTTTACCCTTTTTATTTTGACAAAATGAAGTTTTGGCGGGAACTTATGATTTGCAGGATGGATGACGTAAGCAGTACGGGGGCAGATGACGTGGCGGGTGATGTCAGCGAAGGACAGCTAACATCAGCGGAGGGCGGTGGTAAGCGGTTTTGCCCGCACTGCTTTTGGGGCTGAGCGATTTCGGGCGGAGGGCAAGCGATCATAGCAGGAGCACGACGTGTGGCAGAGTACAGCGCCAAAACCGTCGGTTCCCTGCGAGTTAAACAACGGCGATGAAGGGTGGTGCGATATTGATTATCGACCGTCGGATGGATGGGCAGAGATCTGACGACGGGCGCTCATGGAATATGGCGGGATGTTAAGCAGCGGGCCGGGAACAAATAAATCATGTTTTTTGATTGTATCGGGGCGGTTTTGATTGGTCCAGGGGGGATGTTATTATTTAACCCAAATGGCTAATTAACTCATCATTGCGCACGGGAAGGTTATTAATAGGTTTCAAATAAACCATTAATCCCTTTTAAATAGTGATATGGTTCTATTTCGATCAGGGAGGGGATATGTATTTATTCGAGGTTTTTAATATATTTGTACATGATACGGGACGGGCAAAAACGTTTATAAGGGAGTTATATAATAAAATTTATGGTTAATATGAATTTGAAATAAAGAGCGCTAAGTTACAATGTTAGGGTTTTTACATTAAAACTTAGGCTAAAACAAAAAAGGGGTTTATATGAGAAATGTAGCCAATTTCCTAAGCAAAATAGGGTTTTACTTAGGCATTTGATGAAAATGGAAGGAGTGGCTTTTAGTGATATTAAGAACAGATTCTTAATATTTTAGGGGGAAATTAGTAAATGATTTAGGGAAAAATATGAAGGGGAGTTAGTTATGAAATCTTGCCTCGTTTTAGCTGCTCCAAGTATAATTTCCGCCATGGCACTTGTGATAGAGATAAATATTAACATTCTTAGAGATATGATCTATCACAAGTATCATTCTACAACACCAATCTACCTACCCTGCCTACTTTTCCTAACATTTTTTCTTCTCTTTACTTTGGGTGCACTTGGACTAGCATACCCTTATCAACTTTTCTTTTCTTTGCATGGTAAGCCTACCTAAGTCTGCACTTATTACTTCCAAGGGCTTAGATTAAACTGTTGAGCTCCTTTGCTTCTCTACCTATCTACTTATCTGCCAAGATTGAATAGTTTGGTCAGATTTTATTCTCTATCTCTAAAACAGGAAATTCAAACATGAACTAGCCAAGATTAAGTTGTTTGGCCATTCATCAATTGTGGCATAAATTGACAAGCCGCACACAATGCTTTATTTACAGAAAATGAAAAAGTAGTGGCATTTTGGACTTGCACACTTTCCTGGTATTTCTTTGTTTGGAGTTCATTTCTTTCACTTTTTTGACCATTTTATTCTTTTTACCCTTTGATTTTTCTTTTAGGGCATACCCTCTTTACATTTTTTATATTTTTTGATTTTTTTTTATAATATGGAAACCTTTACAGTAAGAAAAGGAATGAACATATTACAGAGCTCATCAAGTCAATCATGAAATATGACACCTATTGGTATAGAAGTATAACAGGTCCACCATGTCTTAGTCTTTGGTGTCCTCCTCTTCTTTGTTAGAATCTGATGGCTCTTCTTCCTCTTCTTATTCTCCCCTCGACCCGCAAAAACTTGTGTCTGAGAGTACAATGTTATCTTCGTCATCACCGTTAAAGAGTGGAGGCTATTCTTCCCTTTCCACAGAGTCTGCTAATTCTTCAAGAGTGGAAAGGACCACGTCTTCAAGAGTAGAAACCATTATCCCTGTGGGGGTGGTCTTGTTCTTCTTCGGAGAATATGGAAGACTAATTACTCCCGGGATCAATCTAACAACTTTTTCAAATTGACAAGTTATAGGGTGAATGACTTGAATCTGATCATATGGAATTTCACGTTCAGACTTGGGCTGAGAAGAGTCACTAACTTCAGAATCAGGAGTATGGGAGGTGCAATGAACATTGCTTCCTTAACCAGAAGATGAGATGTTGGGGTTATCATCCATAAAACATTGGCTGCCCTCCTTCTAGCGCCATAAATGTTGACGGTGCTAGACCCAGCAAAATTTAGGGGATCTCCCCGATGTGAAGTTCCAATTATACCTAACACTGTTTGGTGTAGGAGTCCCATCCAGTATGAAGGCCTAGCTGCCGAATTCTTAAATATTTTCCTTGGTTTTAACTATCAGCAAGAGAGAGGGATGCAATGGTATCCTCGAAAAGCAAAAAGGTATTCCTAGTGAGTGTTCAGTTGCAACTATGTCAAGGTTCTTCTACTGCAGAGGGGGGGAGAAAAGTGAGCCTCTAAGTGAGAGGTAATAGTACAACCCAAGAAGGGACATGCATGAACCAAAAAGGTCTATCTAATATCCAGTGGAATAGTCCACATCAGATGCGACGATCGTTACAACCAACAAAGAAAGAAAGATATGTTTAATATCCTGTAGAATAGTCCACAAGGATGGGATAACAATAACAACCATTACAACACATTCTCAATAACATAAGTACTAAAATAACCAAAATATTTCAAATATCTTAGCACATGTGAAAGAAAACATGAAATACAAACATTCGCGGAATAGTCTTAAAAAACATTCATAGTCCATGCATGAAGAACATGCTAGCGTTGAAGGCTTCTGTTATTAAGAAAAGTTCCAAGCCACATGTTTACAATGTACATCACCATACTAATGTGCCCCTTATAGTGAAGAGTCTAGCTCAATTATTTAAAGTCATTAATGAGAATAACACCCCCTTTGAAACATTTGAGCATACCAATGATGTAAAGATTAAATGCATTCAAATCATGTGATCTAATTTAAGGGTTAGCCAACGACCAAACTTAAAAAATTTCAATAATAATGGACAATATTAACTCTATAAAAGACCTTACAAAAGATATTAACTAATTTATATATCAATAGATATGTATATTAATATACATTATTATTATGTACTATTTTAATATAATAATATTATCAATCAAGTATATATATATATATATATATATATATATATATATATATATATATATATATATATATATATAGATATATATATATGTGTGTGTGTGTGTGTGTGTGTAAAGCAATAATCATATTATTCCAAATGATTACCACTATCAAATATCATTAATAATCAAATAACAATAACATGTGTGAAAATATCAATAAACAATAACTCCAACAAAAAATAGAAACTAAATAGATATAGTTGATCTAGATCTTGGGGGGAGAGGCCCCCAAGATCTGAAAAATTGAAATGCCAGAAGAAAATAGGAGAATACAAAATAACAAAACCACAAAGAAACATTTTTTTTATTAAAACAAATAATAACTATAAATGCTACATTGTGGTGGACAATATCTCATTTTACAAAATGCGACTTGTTACTTATAGTGTTTTTTTGTTACACTACCACATGTAAATTCCATGGGTGGGTAAATACTATGGGTGAATGAATATAATGGGTGGATGTCACAATACCATGGGTGGATGCCACTTACAATACCATGGGTAAATTCCATGGGTGGGTGAATACCATGGGTGGATGCCATTTTCCATTCGGATAATTCTTCCCTCCTTAAGAAGCAATGGTCCCCATTGCGTGAAGTTCCCTCATGCGAAGCCTTTGTTGAATATGAAGAATCACTAAATAGAATGGTTTTGTGTGGTTAACCCATAACCATGATGAACGAAGATCCGAGGATAAAGATACCCTGTAATGCTTGTGACCAACTGTGATACCAACAGTGTGCGGCCTAGAAAATGGAATTCGCTAAAGTGTGGGTTTGTGGATAATCCATAACCATGACAAATGAAGATTTGAGGATAGAGATACCCTGTAATTCTTGTGACCAACTGTGATACTAACAGTGTGCGACCTAGCAAATGGACTTTGATGACAAGGATTTTGTGCGGTTGATCCATAACCGTGATGTTGACTGTTGATAAAGTAGCAAGTGCCTACATAGCCTGGGGTGGGAGGGCACGTCTCCAAAGAACCCAAGCCAGACGTCATTATGCTGAAACTGATGAATGTGAAGCAGGTGCCTACTAAAGCGGGGTAGGAGGGCATGTCTCCAAAGGGAACCTGCTCCGAATGCTACTCTAGATTTAAAATGGGCATAACCCAGTCAATATAACATGGAATATTTACTATAACCTTTTTTTGGAAATAGAATTACCATTTTTCATCTTCCCATGTGATTGAAATTCCTACATGGACACTCTGGAAACTCATATTCGTGCTGCAACTGTCGACCGTCACAAAAGTTTTGAAAAACAATAGTTGATTTTAAATTAGTGATATCTCCCACATCCGAACTCCGATTCGACCTTTTTTTTTGAAATTAGGCATTTTTTCAAAAGGAGCTCAGATATGCAATCATTGTTTCTAAAATTGTGCACAAAAACTGCAAAAAATGATAGGAGAGTCGCCATTCACGAATTGCCATCAAAAAAATTTCTACAACAAAGCTCATTTGGAATCAGCAATATCTCCCTCATCCGGACTCCGATTTGGCTGATTTTTTTTTTTTTTAATTTGGGTTTTTTTTGCAAGGAATACATATATGTTATTTATATTTATAATTTTTCCACCAAAATTTTCAGATCTGATCTGAAAAATCCCGCCCAAAAAATTCCTGCAAAAAAAAAATTTGAGAAAAAGAAAATTCTTCCCGCTTTGCCCAAGAAAGTGCTTTGTGAATGTCATAAAACATACATGAATACTGTTGAAGATTTATGCAAAAATTTGAAACTAAAATATGCATCAAATACTCATTCCCATGGAGTCACAACCTGAATCTGATACCATTGATCTAGATCTTGGAGGGAGGCCCCCAAGATCTAAAAAATTGAAATGGATCTTTGGGGAGAGGGCCCCAAGATCTGAAAAACTGAAATGCGAGAAGAAAAGAGGATAATACAAAATAACAAAACCACAAAGAAATGTTTTTTTATTAAAACAGATAATAACTGTAAAGGCTACATTATGGTGGACAATCTCTCCTTTTACAAAATGCGACTTGTTATTGTTACTCTTTTGTTACAATACCACATGTAAATTCCATGGGTGGGTAAATACTATGGGTAAATGAATACCATGGGTGGATGTCAGAATACCATGACAAAATACCATGGGTGGATGTCATAATACCATGGGTGGATGCCACTTACAATACCATGGGTGGATGCCATTTTCCACTTGGATCAATAGCGCAGTCTAATTAATAGACAAAATGACTTTTTGGTCAGAATTCGATAATACAAATTTTAGTAAGATTATGATTTCTTATTGTTTAAAATTCATTTTTGAATGCATAAATGGGTTCAATGCCCTAAAAAACCTTGAAGGCACTTGATCTTTGTAGATTAAATAACTTAAACTTATGATTTTTGAAAATATCTACGAGATCTGGACAAAATTGACTAAAAAACGTGTTTTGGAAAGGGCCATTTCATCTATTAGTTAGACTACACAAATAAAAAAGGATCTTGGACCTAATCCCACTTTACATGCACATGTGTGAAATCTCATCGGGTGAAACTCAAAATGTTATGTTCCCAACATTTTTCTACCGGATATGTTTTACCACTGTTAATCTCGTAAGTTCTCAACCCTTTGAAACATTAGGCTCAAACATCACATTTAATTCTCACATAGTTTTCTACTTTATATCAAAATTTAACCATCCATCCATCCCCTCATAACTTTACACTCTCTTTTTGTTATTTGTTTTGATTGAAATTTGGAAAATAAATTTTCTCAAAGCTAAACATGGGATATGTTCCAATATCTTAGGGTTTTATCATGTATTGGTTAATTACTCCTAAATATAAAAACCAAAAGTAACCCACTTATCTTACATATAATAAGAGACACCTAATGTATATATTACACTTGGAAAAATTTTACTTCAAGATTATTTAAGAAAATACTAATGAATAATTTTACTTCATTTGATTTCTAAATCATTATGTAACTTCTAACAAACTAATTCTCATTTTTATGTTATGTAGGAAGGTTAATGGGAGGAAGATTAATGGGAGATGACTTAAATATTTTGGGCATAAATATTTTAACTTGGCTGGAATAAGTTAGAACAAAGAAATGATTTATTTTACTAAATGACCATGGATTCAATAGAAGGAAAATTGATCTAAATTACCATCAACCCTAAGGTTTTTGTTAAGGGAGACTCTATACAAATAGAAATAGAAAACCAAATTTCAATGAAATAAAAAGGGCTCGAAGCCATCATAATAGGGAGTCTTTTTTTTGTAGGGGCATAAGATTTGTCTCCCACAATGGAGATTCAATATATCTCTTTTTAATGAGATTATATTTCGGATTAATCACATCATTGAGATTTGGTCGACGTTTCGAACCATCTAATGTGGTTCATTCTCAAGACAAAGGTGAAAATTTCAATCTTTCCAAATGTTTAAATATCAGAGATGCATCCAAATCCATAGTTGGCCGTTATGAATTAAATTTTAGGAATTAGCTGATTTTTTTTAGTATTTATTTATTTATTTTTAGATATTAAATTAACATGAAATCAAATTAAATTAATTAAAATATATTAAATTAATATTTAATTATAGAATATAATGTAGCCGTTGGGTGAACTAGTTGTTTGTTAGGAATTAACCATTAGGATTTTGTATTTTAGAAGATTAATTAATTATATTTTTATTTTTATTTTTATAACAATGGTATTTACATTAAACTAAATAAGAATCCCATTAAAAATGTTACAAAAGAAGCTGCACAAGCCATAAAAATCTAATAATGCTTCTAATCTTCTGAGTAAAAATCTTATTGAAAGCAATCTTCTTACCCCCATAATTTACGACCTCCAGAAGTTTCATAAGATTGGGATCCCCCTGAGACCTATTGTTAACACAATAAGTGGGCCCACTTATCTTCTTGCTAAATTCTTGGCTCAGAAACTCAAACCTCTTGTTGGTCGCATAAATTCCTTTGTCAAAGAGTTGAAAGATATAAGGCTTAACCTAGGGGATTTGTTAGTAAGATTTGACATTATTTCCCTTTATCAAAACAATTGTATATTGCAAAATTTAAAAAAAAAAAAAAAAATTGAAACCAAATACATCTAACAAGTTTTTCTTTTACCCATTTTATAAATACATAACCAATATAATCTAAACTACTTAAAATGTCATTAATCGGATCAGGAGGCCATCAATGTCATTAATCGGATCACTGATAATGACATTGACAAATTGGTTGGTATTTGTCTTACCTCCACTTTTTGCAGCTTCCAGGGTGAGTTCTTTGAACAAACTTGTGGGGTAGCGATGGGTTCTCCTCTTTCCCATATAGTTGCCAACTTATTCATGGAATATTTTGAGACCAAAGCTTTGACCTTTGCTCAATTTCGCCTTAAGCGATGGAAGAGGTTTGTTGACGATACATGCATCGTTTGGCCCTATGGTCATAAGAAATTATATTTGTTTCTCAACCATCTCAATTCCTAATATGGGTCCATCAAATTCACGATGGAAGTCGAGGTTAACGAGTTCCTTCCTTTCCTTTATATTCTCCTCTCTTGAATGAATGATGGTTCCATTTCTCACCACGTTTTTTGCAAAAAAAACTCACATGAAATAATATATTCATGCCAATTCTCATCATTTTCCGGCGCAAAAATTAGGAGTAGTTAACACTCTTGCCACCCGTGCTTTTAGGTTTTCTGATGAGAATCACTTGGAAGAAGAAAAGTCTCATCGTTTGAAAGTTTTTGAAAATAATGGCTATAATAGGTAGCAAGACCTCAGAGCATTTCAAAGAGCCAATAAAGAATCAAGAGTTAAACCTGCTCGTGATGATCAAATTTCCAATGTGCATCTTCCATTTATCTAGGGGACCATAGATAAGATTGCTCATACACTTAAGACGAATAGAGTTTATATTATCTTCAAGCCCCTTAATACCATTATAAGTTCTCTTAGATCTGTTAAAGACCTAGTCAACCCTAAAGACATGAAAGGGGTCTACTCAATTCCTTGTTCTTGTGGGATTTCTTACATTGGTGAAACTAGTCGCTCCATTAGCCAAAGAATCCAAGAACATGCAACAAACATTAGGCACAATTGTTCATGTTCCTCAACTTTAGTTGAACACGCGGTGAAATCTAAGCACCATGTTTGCATTGAGGATTCTCGGGTTATCGCAAGGGTTGATCACTTCCATTATAGGAAGCTAAGAGAGGCCATTGATATTAAGAAGCATGAAATAAATCTCAACTGGGACGATGGTTGGAAATTAAGCAGGAGTTGGATTCCTGCCCTCTCCTCTTGATTGCATTTTATATTATATATTTATATATATATATATATATATATATATATATATATATATATATATATATATATATATATAATTTATTTTAATCCATTTTAGCTTCCCTAAATAATTATTCTCCGATAGTTTAATTTTTAATAAAAATATTAATTTTTTTATAATCTCTTTTTCTATTATTAAATATTAATTTAATTTAATTTAAAAATAAAATAATAATTAATTAAATATTTTTCTAAAATAAGAATTCGTAACAGCTAATTCCTAACAAACAAAGAGTTAACAAACAAAGAGTTCACCAGACAATTAATTCATATTCTATAATTAAATATTAATTTAATCTATTTTAATTAATTTAATATCTAAATATCATAAATAAATAAATATATATATATATATATATATATATATATATATATATATATATATATATATATTTTCCAGAAAATTCCTGAAAACTAATTGCTGACAGCTAGTTCATAACAACTAATTCGTAACAACTTATTCATAACGACTAACTCTGGACCCGAATGCATCTCTGCTATTTAAACATTTGGAAAGATTGACTTTTTCACCTTTTCCCTGAGAATGAACCACATTAGATGGTTCGAAACGTTGACCAAATCTCAATGATGTGATTAATTCGAAAGACAATCTCATTATCAATATGAATCACAAAAGTCTAAGATCTAGCATTATCTCTTCTTATTGTGAATGTAAAAAATTTCGTATCTGAATTCAAAAACTTTCTTTATTTCTATGCAATTATATAACTTTGTAAGATTACAATTTAGTCAATGAAATAATATTCACAGACAATGATCATGTATTAATGGATCCTTGACAATTTTAACTAATGATTAATTTATTACAGAGAAATACACAATATTTCCTAGATATATTTTACTGTTTGTGTTAGAGTTTGATTTATATATCTTCTTGGAACTTCTAGATTATTTTGAAATACATTATTGCTAATTAGTCATGGTAGATATAAAAATTGAATCTTGTAGAGTTTATAATTATTTTGTAAGTTATTAAATTTGCATGAAAGATTCATTGTTTTCACGCATATAATGAATTTCTTCATATAAATTTAGTATGTTTTCTACTATTAAATGTATGTGGAAATATCAATGTTGTGATAACTTATATTTAATATCTATGTCTTCTTCTATGTCTGTGAATAACAACATTATTCACCTGTTCATATCCTTATTAACCTATCACCTATTTACTTTGAAAAATCTATTTTATGGGAACGATGAAGCATATTGGATATTTTCGTTCAACATATTTTAATTCGAGTGTTCATTATCTCCACTCTATTATTAACTCCTCACTTTTTTTTATCTTGCATACCATCATTAACTTGCAATCTAATGCTTTAAAATGATTGTTGTAAAGTAATTTGGGGTAGTTATCATTTATGAAAGCGAGGAAATTTTATATATTTCTATTGAGTGCCTTGGCATCAACCCTTAACAGGGTCAATCTAGGGAACAATAGGGCTATCGATACAAGCTTAACCTAATTTTGGTCTTGGATGCTAGCTTGGGCGATTGGGAGAACAATTTGTTCTCCCTTCCATATGGGTTCAATTCTTGCAAAGAAACACATTGGCTTATTGTGATAAAGCTAGAAAAATAAATGACTTTTAAATAAAAATTCACACCTTTAACATGTCTCATAATACCTCAACCCTTAATAAATCATAAATTTAATGCTACATACTAACTTACATAGCTAAAATTATAATGGTAACTAGTTTATTTTGAATCTAAAGTTTACCCATATATTCCCAACAAGTTACTATATATGTAAACCAAACATAAATATATTAAAACTATGATTAATGCGTTTCAATTATCTCTATCACCACTTCAAAGTAGAGAAAAAAGAGACTTTTTGTTTTGTATCTTATTAGAGGTTACAAATCTTTGTTTACACTAGAGTACGTGACATGGTTGGTTGATTAATGTATAATACTTGGTATAATATATTCAAAGGGTTTGCACTTATAATTTTAAATAATAAAATGCCTTTTTGTTATTAATGTATAGGTTTATAATAAATGGCAAGAAGTTACAAATATGGTATAGTTGGTTCATATAGAATATTTTTGGGAATATAAATAACTATTTTATTATTATAGAATATTTTTGGTAATAAATTCAAAGAATATAAATAACTATTTTATTATTATTGTATTTATATATATATATATATATATATTATTTTTTTAGATTCAAAGTTTATTATTGTATATATTTTTGTTATTATATCAATTTTTTTTAGATTCAAATTGTATATATTTTTGTTATTAATATCAAAGGTTAGAATAAATGACAAGAAATGATAATCTTTGGATAAATTTATTTTCATTAGATTATACTTAGCCAAGCTTCCTTCGCAAATGAAAACTATATATAATATTATACTTATATATATATATATATATATATATATATATATATATATATATATATATATATATTTTAGGGCTGAATTGAGCAGACTCTGTCGGAGATAAAGTGGAAAATGTTCCAGCAGGGACGAGAGCTCCCAGGCCCAAGGGTGAAGCCGCAGAATTCTGGCAGGAAGATGCTGAGCCCGGAAGAGAAGGCGACATTTCAGATAGCCTCCTCAGATGAGGAGTAGGTTATTTATCTTTAGTTTTTTGAATGTTTTTGTTTAAAAGGCCAAAGATAGGAATTTGGGAAATGGATAGTAAAGACAAGATGATACTGATGAACTTATTTAAATTTTGGAGTGGATACAATGCTGATCGATGGTCACCTGGTTTCCTTCGGGCAAGTGACTGATCGAAGGTTTTGAATGTAAATTTTTGAAAAAAGTAAATACAGAAAGTACTACCATGTTTACAAATATATATATATATATTAATATATTACATTTAATCTATTTAATTGACCTAGATTAAATTGACCTTTTAAAGTAGAGATATTAAAAGTAGAATTTGTTAAGATATTATATAAAAAAGAAAACACATGAATAATGCATAATAATTTTTATACAAATAAGAGAGGAAATGAGAATTATTTCTTACTTATTTTTATATATTTAAATTAATTTTACTTTTAGAGTTAGGTTGAATAATACATTTAATTGACATTTGAAAGTGGAGATATTAAAAGTAGAATTTGTTAAGATATTATGTAAAAAGAAAAAATGAGAATTATTTTTCCCATTTTTCTTATATAAATTAATTTCATTTATATAAATTAATTTCATTTTTAAAGTTAAGTTAAATGATATATTTAATTGACATTTGAAAATGGAGATATTATAAGTAGAATTTATTAAGATATTATGTAAAAAGAGCCGATGGTTAGAATATATGAATATGCATAATATTTTTTATACATATTTTTTTATTATCAAAGCCTATCCAACATTGAAAAAATAATTGGTGAAATATTTGAGAGAGAATTTTATTTTAAATTAAATATTTTGAAATATTCAAAGTGTGTAACACCATAAATGTTTTGTACATTAAAAAAAAGCAGTGTCATTTTAAGTAGTTTAGATTATATTGGTTATGTATTTATAAAATGGGTAAAAGAAAAACTTGTTAGATGTATTTGGATTCAATTTTTTTTTTTTTTTTTTTTTTTATTTTTTTATTTTATTTTGCAATATACAATTGTTTTGGTAAATTTAAGTGAGTAATCTAAAATTCTTTTAACCTAAAAGATAAAGGATTATTATGATGGTTGGTTTTCCAAGAAAACTCATTAAATTAGAAGGCTACGAAGAAGAAGGGCATTCAAGGAAGAGGAGAAGTAAATGAAAAAGACGTTAGTATCATAATATGAAATACTCAAAAGAAGAAGTCTATTCAGAGATCAAAGATTGTATATTAGCTAAATCCATTTACATTGTTCCTTATAAGTATGAATGCATTTAAATTTTAATTAAGATTGCACCTCACTCTTTGTACAAAAATTCTTAGTAAAATACCCATTTATAATGTTTCCCTTGAGTGAAAATGCATTTAAATGCTAATTGAGAATGTAACTCACCCTTTGTAAAAAGATTCACAACTTAATAAAATCCCCATAAAATGTTGGATTTCTTCCTTGAATTTATACATTAAAAACTTTATAGTGCATTTAATTTCTTTATGGTCAATTAATTAGCATGAGATTAACCATGTCTTATGTGAGTGCTTCTATTTGATATGATTTCTTATTATTTAAAATTATATTCTACCACACTTTTTGCAAGTGAACTTTAAAGTGGAAATATTAAAAATAGAATTCGTTAAGATATTATATATAAAAAGCAAATACATGAATCATGCATAATACTCTTTATACTCATATATTTGATCAAAATCTATCCATTATTGAAAAATAGACCAAATGAAAATTATTCTCATATATATATATATATATATATATATATATAAATTAATTTCACTTTTAAAATTAGGTTAAATAATATATTTCATATATATATATATATATATATATAAATTAATTTCACTTTTAAAATTAGGTTAAATAATATATTTAATTGACATTTGAAAGTGGAGATATTAAAATGGATACATTTAATTGACATTTGTTAAGATATTATGTAAAAATAGTTAATGGTTAGAACATATGAATCATGCATTAATAATTTTTATACAAATATTTTTTTCTATCAAAGTCTATCCAACATTGAAAAAATAATTGGTGAAATATTGGAGAGAGCGTTTTATATTAAATTAAATATTTTGAACTATTAGAAGTGTGTAACATTGTAAATGTTTTGTACATTTAAAAAAACCAAAAGAGATGTGTCATTTTAAGTAGTTTAAATTATCTTTGTTATGTTATGTATTTGTAATTGGTGAAATATTGGAGAGAGCGTTTTATATTAAATTAAATATTTTGAACTATTAAAAGTGTGTAACATTGTAAATGTTTTGTACATTTAAAAAAACCAAAAAAGTTGTGTCATTTTAAGTAGTTTAAATTATCTTTGTTATGTTATGTATTTGTAAAATGGGTAAAAATAACAATTATTACATGGATTTGGATTCAAAGTATTATTATTATTTTTTAAATTTTGAAATATATAATTGTTTTGGTAAATTTAAGTGAGTAATCTAAAATTATTTTAACTTTAGAGATAAATGATTATTGCGATGTTGGTTTTCTAAGAAAATTCATTAAATTTGTAGGCTATGAAGAACAAGGGCATTCAAAGAAGTGGGGAACAAGAGGATTTAAGAGTAAATGAAAAAGAGGTTAGTATCATAATATGAAAGACTCAAAAGAAGAAGTCTATTCGGAGATCAAAGATCGTATTTTAGCTAAGTCCATTTACGTTGTTCCTTATAAGTAAGAATGCATTTAAATTTTAATTGAGAATGTAACTCATCCTTCATGAAAAAACTCCCAGCTTAATAAAATACCCATTTGTAATGTTTCCTATGAGTGAAAATGCATTAAATTATAATTGAGAATGTAACTCACTCCTTGTAAAGATGTTCACAACTTAATAAAATCCCTATAAAATGTTGGTTTTCTTCCTTGGATTTCTACATTAAAAACTCTATGTATATGGTGCATTTAATTTCTTTATGGTCAATTAACTAGCATGGCATTAACTATGTCTTGTGCGAGTGCTTCTTTTTGATATGATTTCTTGTCATTTAAAATTATATTCTACAACACTTTTTGCATTTTTGTAATGAATCACCATTAATTGGATTGTTCATTGATCTCTGCAATTTGAGTTATCATGTAATAAATGGTGTTAACATCCATAGCCCCATCTCTCTATTATTTAACCACTACTTAGTTATAGAGCTAACTTTTTTTTTCCATGTGGTTCATGGTCCCTGGAGATTGGTGACTAATATGTCCACAAAATATTTGGACTACGTAGATCTACCTGAAAGAATCACTTCTTCTTGGATCAACCATGGAGCTTGACCCTGAGAGTGTTGAGAGAATTGAACTTGTTACCTCTTAATCAAATGTGCTTTTAACGAGGGGGATTCAACCAATTGAGCTAACCCTCAGAGCTAGTTGTAGAACTAACTTTCATTAATTATTTGTTGATAGTAATCTCATTCATTCATTTAAAATTTTAGTTTTCCTACTTGGATTTTCACATTAAAATCTCTATGGTGGATTCAATTTCTCTATAATCAATTAACTAGTATGTAATTAATTATTTCAATTAACTAGTATATAGTTAATTATTTCTTGTGCAAGTGCTTCGGTTTGATGTGTTTCTTATTATTTAAAATTACATCCTATAAAGTTTTGTGCATTGTGATAATGAATCACCATTAATTAGATTATTTAATAATGTCCATAAAGTTATTATTTAATAAATGATATTAACTATCATAACTTCATCTTTATTATTTAATCACTATTATATCATAAAATTAATTTTCATTAATTATTTACTAATATATAAAATATTTAATAATCTCAACTAATTAAATAAATATTTTTAAATATTTTTTTATTATATAAATCATATCTAACTCAAATTTCTTTTAAAAATAACACTTGTGTAGCCATCCTCTATATTCAAACTAATACATAATATCATGAATTCTATCCCAAATTAATAAAGTATTATTTCCATGATTCCCTTTATACCATTAACCCACTGGAACTTTCTAATCAACTCATAGATTTGTTTATTTTTTTTCATGATTCCCTTTATACCATTAACCCTCTGCAACCTTTTATTCCATTCATAAATTTGTTAAATTTAATTTTATCTACATCAATTTTCATTCTATTTAATTTTTATCTGCATCAATTTTCATTATATTCGCTGATATAATAAATATTTAGTAATCTCAACTAATTATGTGAATGATTTATTTGTTATTTTTTTAATCATCCCGCTTGAATTTCCTTTACAAGTAATACTAGTGTAGCCATCCTCTACATTTCAAACTTATAGGCCATGACAATATCATAAATTCTATCCCATATTTCCTTTATACCATTAATCCTCTACCACCTTTTAATTAATTTATACCATTAATCCTCTACCACCTTTTAATTAATTCATAGATTTGTTATATTTAATTTTTATATATATCAAGTTGATTTGTTAGATTTATTTTTTATCTACATCAAGTCGTTTATACGTTGCTTCAATCCATTTTATACGTTGCTTCAATCAATTTTAATAGTTAGGCACATTTACAATTGACTTAACAGTGTATAAACACATTTTAAAAGGAAATATTACAAAGTATATTGTCTTGAATCTTTGTTAAAGGGGTTTTTGGGTCAGTGAATATTTAAATAGGAAAAATTACAAAGTATATTGTCTTCGATCTTTGTTAAGGGGTTTTTAATTGGGTCAAGATGCGATTCTAGCATTATCTTCAAGAAAGTATCCATAAGATTTTTGTTCCATGTCCTTTTTTAGGTAGAGATTTAATTTTTGTTAGGAGCTTTCCAAATTAACTTTATGTGCCATACAAAACTTGAGTTTTGGAGGGGCTCTTTCTTTCTTCTTCTTCTTGGTTTCAACTTTTGTTAGGTCTTCCATTACTTGGACCAGTGTAAATATCCTTGGTGAAGAGACAAATGGAAGAGTGATATTGAGGGGTTGATTATTGTTTGTAGGAATTGTTATGAAATATTTTGCTTTTCCATTTTTTAGTCTAATAGATCCATGTGGCTCTACGGCTTCAGACATACCATCTTTAATGGACAAATCACTCTGCAACAACATTTTGTTACCTTTACAGATAAAACACAGTTACAAAGTGTATATAGCTGTCTTGAAAGATTTGTAATTAAGATGTGTTTACACCTTGAAATAAATAGAGTAGAGCCACTTATTTATGCTTATTGGTGAGTACTTGAAGTACTTGTGGAGACAAAGAATATTTTTCACACTTGCACGAGGATTTGCACCAATGAGGCATGTGGGATATAAGCCCCTTATTTATTGATTACATAAAGTTATATAAAATATATAGCTCACTTTTTTGTGAATCCATTCTATCATGTGGTAATCTCTACATGAGTGTCATAGGGTAACAATTTTTAAATTGAAATTGAACTCAATGGCATAATCTATAATGCAATGACCTACTAATGAAGCATTACCATATGAATTGAAAGGCAAATCCATACATATAATGGATAATTGTTTGTAAAATCTTATTTGTGATAATATATATATATATATATATACCTTCATAATGCTAGCGTAGATCTAACTCCAGATCTACCAAGCACCAAGAGGGATCAAATCTCTTAAGATGAAAACCTCTTTTTGATTGCAAAACTTGAGGAAATGTTTGTGCCTTAAGAGATTTGATTCATGTTGGCTCTTGATAGATCTAGAGTTAAATGGATCTATGGTAATTATGAGAAACATACTAATAAAATGTTTTAACTATAAGACATTTTTTTATTTTCACTTGTTTTATATAATATACATGTAGTTGACATTGATATATTTTATTTATGATTCACATTCTCCACATTAAAATGTTTACAAGTCCTCTCATATTCAGAAATAGAAAACATATATCCATAGGATACTCTCTCTCTCTCTCTCTCTCTCTCTCTCTCTCTCTCTATATATATATATATATATATATATGGGGATGCATATATTGAATTATTTTTATTATTAATATTTTTTAAAATATTACATTAATCCCCTCTCTCTCTCTCCCCACATTCACTCATTGAATTATTTTTGTTATTAATAATATTTTATATATGCACATTGAATTATTTTTATTATTGCTTATAAATTCCCTGATGGGGGTGGGAAGCATGGATGGGCAGTGTGTTGGAGGGAAAGCCCACCACCCCACTGCCTCAAGCAACATTTAATAAGGGGGTGTCGTGGCTTGTACCCCCACATGCACATGCATGTGAATGGATTTAGTAAGTATGGATTTGGTTATTTCTATATCTGGTATGGTATTTGCTACCAGTCAATTGAGGCGAAGGGTTAGCAGTGGTGAATTTTTCCCCTTTGCGACATAGACAAGCCTGTATCCATAGGCTTTCAATATTGAATTCTTGTTGAGAGATCATTATCCCACAGTTCTAATGATTTTCCTTAGCCCAAACATAGTTCTAGTTTAGTTTGAAGCCAATTGTGGCACTTTTGTAGTGATGGTCTATTATCCAAGAATTCATGGGATTGGGCTTCTTGAAGTGGAGTCTTCATGGAGTGATCAAAATCAAGGCTTCAAGAGTGTGGAGAGACCTTTTCTTGATGGTGGTTTGGCTAGGACTGTTCTTTTTTCTTCCACTATTGCAATGGCATTCTTAGTAGTCAACCTTAGCGCGATCCATGTGCTAGGTCAAGCGACTCTCTAGGTGGTGCTCTCTATATTCATTGTCTCGATTCCCCTTACTTTTGGAAGATTAATTGTTGGTTTTTCTTAGGTAGTGTTATGTTGTCGTTACATTTAGTGGCCAAGAAGCATGGTGTGAATTATATATCTTGAAGTCTTGTTAATTTATCGTTCTCCAAGTTCCCTTTGGCTCCATTTGTTGCCTGCTTTATATATGCGGAACTGATTTCAATTTACACCTTTATAGGCCTCAATTTTATCCTTCCTTCTACTCTTCCCTCAGTTGGTTCTTATATAATAGTATTTTTCCCTCTGTGTTTGGCCAGTATGAGTACCTAACCTCAATAGCACATGAGAAACTCTGAAGGTGGGTGGGATGGTCAAGCTTCTTAGATTAGAACTCATGCCCAAGCATAGACTCATGAAGATGTAGACATTTATCACGTAGTTGTTCCACTTGAGATCTGAGTAGAGATTCAATGTCTTGAGACTTTTCTTTCTGATGAACGTCTTGTTTTTCATACTCAAACATTATTGAAGATGTTTCCCACTTTGTTCCTAACCCTGGCCACATGAGGGGAAGGTGAAAAGATTATCTTAACTCAATAACTCTCCACTAGAAACTCAATATCTTATTGGAAGAGTATTGAAGGAGTAACAAGAGGAATAATACAATATTTATGTTGCCCTATATTATATTAAGCGTGCTCAAAGATTTCAATGTTCATGTCTAGAAATTCTAGACACCTGACTAAGTCATTTTGAGAGCCACCTTCAGTGCGATCTCAAGCCCTCAACTCCTCCAGTTACCAGTGCCAAATATCCTGCACCTATGACCTCCTCGAACATGTGAGTTCTTATGTTTTCCAAATATATTTTCCTTTTCAATTTTCTAGCTAATTTTGTACTTGTATGACTTTTTCTTAGAAGGTGGTCAATATATGTGGTTTCTCTGGTGGAAGATCGAGACAACCTTCGGTGAACTTAGAAAATCATGGATAGATGGAAAACATATGTTGATGTTTTGAATTTATGAGGCAATACAAACTTAAACTAATAAAAAATAAATTTATTAATATTTTTTAAAATGATCTTTTTTTTTTTTTATCGTTAAAACTATTCTACTTCTATTATTTACAAGTTGAAACAGTTACATCCAGGATTACATGTCCCCAGGGGCCAGGGCTGGTCCTCTGGTTTGATAGTGCTTACAGAAAACTTCATTTTCAGGGGTCTTCCAAAAACTACTAAACGCCCACGCAGGGGCTGTAAGCTTTTGCATCACAGAAAAAACAAAATTATAAATCCCACACAGGGGCCAAGGAGAGAGAGAGGAGTACTTCAGCAGTATTCTTCGCGCGGGCGCATTCGAACATAGAGTAACAAAATTAGGAGGCCAAACCATGACATTTACAGCGTAATTAAGCACAGGTAACAAGAGTAGCAGTTCACAACAAGAACCTGAGAGTTGTCGGAGGGCCGAAGCATGGTGGAGCCGGCGCCTATTCAACCGAATCCTCGTCCTCCGGGTCCTCTTCATAAATCCAGTACTCGCCTTCCGGTGGAGGTCCCCAATCGACTTTGGCTTTGCCTGAAGCTGGCGCTGGCTGAGGCGAAGGTTGCACAACATTCGTTCCAGGTGGTGTCTCTGCTCTTTCCTCAGCAACTCTGGAACATTCAGCATGATGAGTTTGGGCGCTGGGTGATCCTCCCACCTCCTCTTTCGGTTCCTCCATGAAGAGGACCGAAACATGAGCATTGATGTTGGAATTTTTAAAATGATCTTTCTCTCTATATATACATTGAATTATTTTTGTTAGCAATATTTTTTTAATGCATACATTTAATTATTTTTATTATTAATACTTTTTAAAATGTTACATATTCATATTAAACATACAAAGAATTATAAATCTCCCTCATATTTTGAATCAGAAAGTACCTATTATTGGAATAAGAATTCTTTGACTCTTTCTCTATATATATGTTTGATGTTAAAATCTTTTACTCAACATATATATTGAAATATTTGATTTATAATTTATTAAAATTTTCTTTGTTATTAAATTTTTAAAAAATTATATATATCAACTCTATATTAAAAATGAAATAAATTACACATCTCCATATATATATATATATATATATATATATATATATATGGAGATGTGTAATTTATTTCATTTTTAATATAGAGTTGATATATATAATTTTTAAAAATTTAATAACAAAGAAAATTTTAATAATATATATATATATATATATATAGAGCCCATCCTATGTAAACTATGAAATTCAAGATTCAAATCCCTGTGGGTCAAGCTAAAAAAATATGGAAACTGAAGTATTTTACTTATAGGTGAAAATAATATATTTTTGTTTTAAATATTACATGTAAATTGAACACAGAATGAATTACACATCATGTAACATGAATAATATTATTTTATGTCAAATCCATATTAAGTATTGAAGAAATTACATATCTCCCTCATACTAAAATGTAAATTAATGTTTTTGTACTTTCAATTAATTTATTTCTTTACATAAAGTTGATGTAATATTAAGGTGGAACTTGAAGTATTATGTACTACAATATATAAGATATATTATATTATGTACTACAATATATATTTATATATTATATTATATAATATGTAAATATAAACAATCAATAATTAATTAACAAAAAATAAAGAAAGATATAAGACCTGTCTACTAATGAAAAGACACCCCCACTATGTATATATATCGGGTCTCTCAATTGTAATTAGATATCAATAAAAAATATCTCATACATCTTATATAAATCTAATAATGTTTACTCAATTGTAAAAATGAAATTAAGGTTGAGAATTTTTCAAGCGAATAATTATTTATCATAAGGCAATGATTACCAAGATGTGAAAATAAGAAAGAATTCAACATGGTATCAGAGCCCATGGTATTTTCCAAAAAAACTTCGAAAAAAATTGTTACCGATTTGTAATTTTTGTTTACTGGATCAAATTTTTTTACGTAAAATTTTGTTAATTTAATTTAATTTATTTATGGTTAATGGTTTATAGGTCCATGGTTTTGGTAAACCTTTGACTCATGGTATTTCCTACCATATAAAACAAAACAAAAGACTTTCTTAATGTGAAGTACATGTTAAGACAAACACTACTCCAAATTTGGAAATAAGTTAATTTAATTTTCCATTTACAAGTTGGTGTCCAATCTCCAAGTCAAAGATATGCTAGATGGAGTAGAAAATTTCAAATTATGGAAGCATAGAATACTTCTCATCCTAGAAGAGAATGAGCTCTTGGATTATATCAAGAAAGACCTCTCAAAACCAGAAGAGGAAGAGGTCAATGCAAAGCATAAGAAGAATGTGATAAAGGCCAAGAGGATCTTGTCAAATTGAATAAAAGACCATTTAATTCCTCATGTATTAGAATTGATGACACCGTAGGAAATGTTTTATGCCTTATCAAGATTATATGAAAGTAAGAATACAAGCAGGAAACTAACTCTAAGGCATCAACTCAAAAATATAATGATGAACAAATTAGATTTAGTTTCTACCTACTTCATGCAAGAGGACTTCACTGGGGGAGCAATACCATACCACATGCATTCATATTGGGGGATATATATTGAGGTAAAAATGAAATAATATTTTGAGCATATAATAGGGAGTAAAGGATTTTTATATTGGCGAGTATTAAAAAGGGAGCTCAAAGTTAATGAAAAAATATAAAGGGGTATTAAAAATGTTTATGAAAAATGGATGCTTACAATATCTAATGAAAGTATGTTTTGTTTTGTTTTGTTTTTGTTTTTGTTTTTTTTAATTGGGAAGGTGTATTGGGTTCATATTGGTAGGGGGTTAAATAATGTGTTTTTTTAGAGGTAATTTTTAATATTTAGTAAAATTAAGGGTATTATTTAGTGTACCACAAAGACCCGTGATATGTCAGAGGTTCATTGAGTGAAGCCCTCGTGACTTCATGAAGATTTCTTAGATCAAGGATCAACTAGCAACTATTGGAGATTTGGTGGATGATGCAGATCTTGTGACTACAACTCTAAATGGTTTTCCTTCTTCTTGGGATGCATTTATTCAAGGAATTTGTGCAAGAAGGAAATTACATAAACTTGATAAGCTATGGACAAATTGTGCTCAAGAAAAATCAAGATTGATATGCAAGGCACATGAAAACAATGATGAAGAAAATCAAGCTCTTGTTGCTCATGTGAAGAAAGGAAAAGAAAGAAGAAACAACAATTCGAAGAAAAATAAAATATCAGTTCCAAATCACAAGAAGGATGTATCTAATATTAGGTGTTACAACTATCAGAAGTTGGGACACTTTGCTTACTAGTGTTCTCAAGGGAAAGGAAAAAGGAAACATCATGCACATGAAACATATATGGAGGAGTCTACACCTTAGAAAAAAACTAGGGAGTCAAAAGATGAAGAGAATGTCTTTGTCTCATCTCTCACAGGAACCATCAATTAAGGAAGCAATATTTGAATAGTAGACAGTGGTGCTGCCAAGCACATGAATGGGTTTTGAAATTCTCTTAAAAATTAAAAAAGGGGGAGTTCATCCTTTCAGGACGAACTTGGAGACGATTCAAAGCATGCAATAAAATGAGTAGGAGAAACATCCTACTAATTTGATTCAGGTAATTCAATTTCAATAAAAGATGTATTTCTTTTACAAGATTTAAAGAAGAATCTTCTATGTATCTCTGCCTTAGAAGATCGAGGCTTCATAGTAGCTTTTGTTGATGGCCAAGTCGTTTTATAACTTAAGGGTTAAAGTATAGATTCAATTAATGTGATTGGTGTCCGAGAGGGAGGACTGTATAAATTAATTGGAAAACCACAAGCTCTTGTACACAATAGTATTATATCTAGTGAGCTATGGAACCAAAGACTTGATCACCTCAACTATAGATCCTTTCCAGTTTTGAGAAAAATGGTGTTAGGCCCCTATAATACTAGTGATTCCCCCATTACTATTATCATTGTATCCCTTATTGTTATTATTGTGCCCCTATTGTCCCCATATTGTTATTAGTATGCCCCATAGAAACCCACTATTGTTATTTTTGTGCCCTTATGTTATTACTGTTATGTCGGCTTGATTACAATGTGACCCCTTAGACTCCTATATATAGAAGGGAGGTTTAGTCATTTGTGTCATCCAAGAATTGTTCATTTGTGTAATGTAAATGAGGTTGCCCCCTCGAAGAGGCTGAATTCTAAGGCTTTGATCTATCTTTTCTATCCTTTTGTGATCTAGTTTCCTAACATTTGGTATCAGAGCTTTGGATTCTATGGTTTTTATGCTCCAAACAGGTCATCGTGGCATTTTCGCTAAAAACAAAACCCATTTGGGCCGAAATTGTTCTGAACTTCGGATCCAAATTTCAGAGCTTGTCGCGCTATATTTGTGGAGATATGATCTGAGGAAGTTGGCATTTTTGCAGACTCCTGAATTACATTCCAAACAGGTGACCTGGGGAAACTCGTCATAACTTTTGTTTTGAGCATCGGATTGAAATTTCATAAAAATTTTCCGAAATAGGACGGCCCGTGGTTTTCTGTGGATCAGTTTCAGGTACTAATATCAAAACAGTGACACGTGGCACATCGTACAAGTTCGCTCTACTGAACTATTCTATAATCAAGTCACCGTGGGAGATTTGGCATAACTCTTCCTTGGAGAATCAAATCTTGATCAGACTTGCGGGGTTAGAAAGAGGACTCAAAGGACTACTACAGGACGAGATTTCAAATATTCAAGATCTGCAGTTACAGAGATACAATAGATTCAATATCAAGCTCTTACAAAGTGGAAAAAAAGGTGTGTAGTTTTTTTGAATTTTGCATAAGATTGGTTTGAAAAAATTACTTTGAAGGAATTAAAAGGGAATATTGAAGAATTATTAGCATTAATTAATGCTCTGAAGAATGAAAATGGAAACACCTAGTAAGCAACATGAAATTTCTAGCATGACTCGTGAAGAAGAGGAAAAAATGCAACATGATATATCAAAATTATAAGACCAAGTACAACAAATTTCATTCTCACTAAAGGTAAATGAAGCCAAGATGAATGGCGCGGAAGCCAATATGAATGGCATCCAAGTTAAGATGGATGGTTTAAAGAAAGGCATAAAATCTAAGATGAATGGCATGGACGATAAGATGGAAGAATTGAAGATAATTTTGAATAAGTTGCTACAAGAAATGGTCACTAATGGTGAAAGGGTAGTAAAGGAAACTCATGATGAGAACAAACAAAATGTTAATCATGATTTCATAGACTCTAATGTTAGATTGAAGACCCACCATGTTCCAAAAATTGATATGAGGAAGTTTGATGGCAAGGATCCTAGAACATGGATACTACAGATGGAGCAATTTTTTTATCTCCATAATGTGCAAAACACACAAAAGGTACGTGTTGCAACTTTATATTTGGAACCAAATCAGTTTGTATGGTATCGATGGCTTTGCCCTTGTAAACGAATTGTCACTTGGGCAATTTTTATGGAAGAAATGATAACACATTATGAGGATACAAAAAGCAACACCTTTTTTAGCCAATTGATAAATCTCAAACAAAAGGGTTCAATGATGGAGCACATTGAGGACTTTAAAAAATTGAACATAAGGGTAAAAGATATTCTAGAGGAGCATAGGATTGATGTGTTCATAGGGACTTTAAAGGATAATATCCAACATGAGGTTCGCCTTTGGGAACTTGATTCATTGGAGAATGCATTCAGGTTAGCAAGAAAAATGGAAAACAAAATTATGGCAACGCGGAAGCCTACCACTCACAACTATAAAGATGGAAGTGTTGTTGCCCCTAGCCTTCCACAATCTACAAGGTTGACACCGCAACATTTGGAAGAAAAAAGAGAAAAAGGTCTTTGTTACAGTTGTGATAGCAAATATACTAAAGGTCATAAGTGTGCTGAGAAGAAATTATTCTACATAGATTGTAAAGAGGAGGAAGAAAAGGAACAAGAAATGTCAAAAGAAGAGGATATACTCTAGGATCAAACCCTAGATAAATAAGAAATGAATCCGACCATATCTTGTAATGCATTGGCTGGAATTACCACTCCTCAAACTATCAAGATAGAAGGACATATCAAGAAGAAAAAGGTAATAGTGTTGATTGATTCGGGAGGTACCCATAATTTTATTCATTGTAAGATAGCAAAGGAATTGAATTGCTTCCCATATCCAGCACCAGAATTTCAAGTGATGGTTGCAAGTGGAGGAACCATAAATTGCTCTGGAAAGTGCCATAATATCAAGCTATCCATGGGAGAATATGTATTGAATAACCCAATGCTTTCCATTCTAATGGGTGGTGCTGATGTTGTACTAGGAGTCCAATGGCTACAATCCTTGGGTACAATAGCTTTTAATTTTCAAGAACTTTTCATGAAATTTTGTGCAGAAGGAAAGGAAGTTGAATTAAGGGGTATTGTAGGGAAATCGGGGAAGATAATTAGCTATAATGGTATGACAAAGCTTCTAAAGAAGGAACAACGAGGTGTAATTTCACAATTATGTTCGCTAGAGGTTCCCACATCGAAATCATCTATTTCTCCAGATATCCAAAAATACTTGGACAATCATTCCAAGGTATTTGAGACTCCCAAAGGTCTCCCACATATTCGTGATCATGATCATGCTATTCATTTGATTCCAGGAAGTGTTCCTCCAAACATCAAGCCATACAGATATCCTTATGCCCAAAAGAGTGAAATTGAACGTATGGTTGCGGAAATGCTAGAGGCTGGTATAATTCAACCTAGTCAAAGTTCTTTCTCTGCTCCAGTAGTATTGTTGCACAAGAAGGATGGATCATGGCACATGTGTCCGGATTATAGGGGGCTCAACAAGCTCACTATTAAAGATAAATTTCCCATTCCTGTCATTGATGAATTATTGGATCAATTGCATGGATCAATTTACTTCACCAAGTTGGATTTTCGTTCAGGATATCATCAAATCAGAATGAAGACTGAAGTCATTCCAAAAACAACATTTATAACTCATCAGGGTCATTATGAATTTTTGGTCATGCCTTTTGGCCTTACCAATGCACCTTCTACATTTCAAGGTTTGATGAATTCCATTTTCAAACCCTTAGAAAATTTGTGTTAGTATTTTTTGATGATATGCTAATCTACAACAAGTCTTGGAAGGATCATGTTGAACATGTTGATAGGGTGCTCAAACTATTGAAGGAGAAACAATTATATGCAAAAAGCTCCAAATGTTTCTTTGGAGTATAAGAGGTGGAATATTTGGGTCATATTGTATCTCATGAAGATGTTAGGTAGACCCTAGAAAAATTAAAGCCATTAAGGAATGGAAAATCCCCACATCCATAAAGCATCTATGAGGATTTCTCGGGTTGACAGGATATTATCACAAGTTTGTTAAGAATTATGGGAGAATAGCAACACCTCTAACAACATTATTAAATAAAGATGAATTTTCATGGACTCTAGAAGCAACAAATGCCTTCGAACATCTTAGAGAGGCAATGTGCCAAGCACCAGTCTTAGCTACGTCGGACTTCACAAAAACCTTTATTGTGGAATGTGATGCTTCAGGAAATGGAATTGGTGTTGTTTTAATGCAAGATGAAAGACCCATTGCTTTTGAAAGTCATCCTATCCAGGGAAAGTATTTACAAAAATCTATTTATGAGAAGGAAATATTGGAAATACTACATGCACTTAAGAAATGGCGACCCTACCTAATGGGAAGACACCTCAAGGTAAAAACGGATCATGATAGTTTTAAATACTTTTTAGAACAAATATTATCCTCTGAAGAGCAACAAAAATGGGTCACAAAGATGTTGGGTTATGACTTTGAAATAATCCTACAAAAAAGGGAAGAAAAATGTTGTGGCAAATGCACTCTCAAGAAAGGATGAGGATGTGGAAGCATTGTTGTGCACCATTTCTATTATCCAACTAGATTGGATAAACGAAGCAAGGGAGGAATGGAAGAATGACAAAGAAGTGTGGGCACTCATTTGAAAGTTACAACAAGATCCCAGTACATCTAATACATTTAGCTGGAAAAAGGATTCGTTATGGTACAAAGATCGCTTATACCTATGTAAGAATTCCCAACTCAAACAAAAGATTCTTATGGAATTGCACACTTCTCCCTTAGGAGGGCACTCAGGATTTTTAAAAACTTACCACAGGGTTAAGAAGGAATTTTTTGGGGATGGCCTTAAATCGTTTATTCAAAAGTTTATGACTGAATGTTTGGTTTGCCAACAAAATAAAGTTGAAACAATTAAGACCTCGGGTCTATTACAACCTTTACCCATTCCAAGCCAACGTTGGGAGGATGTTTCAATGGATTTTATCACACGTTTACCCCAGTCCTAAGGAAAGAGTGTCATCATGGTGGTAGTTGCCAGACTTACCAAGTATGCACACTTATGTGCATTATCACATCCATTTAAAGCCAGTACAGTTGCTACTTCATTTATGGAAATAATTCAAAAGCTACATGGAAAACCCAAGATTATTGTAAGCGACAAAGATCCCATTTTCACTGGAAATTTTTGGACAGAATTATTTTCTTGTCTCGGTACTCAGTTAGCTCATAGCTCATCTTATCATCCTCAATCTGATGGGAAAACTGAGATAGTAAACAAATGTTTGGAAGGATATCTTCGTTTCTTTGTATCTGATAAACAGACACAACAGGTCAAATGGTTGCCTCTAGCTGAATGGTGGTTGATCTAAAATGGATCCTAGAGCACTTTCTAAGTTTTCATGAACTCTTTAAAAATCATGCCAAAGATTCGAAGTCTTATAAAGATCAAGCTATTGGAGGGAATCATCAGATAGTTTCAATGGCGATTAGTGTGGATCAATGAGGGCCGTCAATCTAGTGCGCAGAGCGGCGGACCATGGTAACACGCGCTGACACCAACCAACAAATGCAGGGATAATTTTAAACAATGGAGGTAGTTCCCGATATGCGATTAGCAACAAGTCACTAATTTCATATCACAGGGAAAACCTCTCAGTGAAGAGAAGCCCTGAGCACTCGGACCCGAAATAATTATAAAACGCGAAAAATAATGTTTTGGTTCCGTCGGAGCGGGATTCCACAAAACCGGCAGAATATCGGAAGGGCTTCGAGCGGTAAGCGGTTTCGACCGAGTTCCGCCTGATGCCACACAACGATCACCACGCATCCTAGCGGGGAGAGAGAAAACCACTCACATCAGATGGGTAAACATCATGCTACTTAGCCACCCGATATGAACAATGACCGTAGGATCTAGGGCCTTCAAATCAACGACGAGACGCATTCTAATGGATGACCAGATTTGACAAGACTATAAAGCAATATCACATAGGATTTGAATTCCGATATGGACGATGCGTTGGCAGAAGGTCGTGTTTCGTGGGCATTCTTGGAGTTAACAAAAAAAAAAAGGTTGTTTCAAATATGTCCAAGAGAACTGACACTCATCCGTTATGAAATAAGTGGCCACCTCCCTGTGAGGCATTATACAGTGACTGATTACGCAGGACAGAGGGATTCAATGGACAGAGGCAGGGGAACCAGAAAGCTGGGAAGCGGAAATGAACAGTCAGGAAGCAGATTGGGTTAAAAGCCACAAACTGACAGAGAGAGAAAAAAAGCTAAGAGCAGTAGGCAGTAAGCCAAAAGCAGAGAGAGGAAGCCGAGCTGACCTATAGAAGCAAAGGCAGCATTGAGCCAGGATTAGGACAGAGACAGAGAGGGTCAGAGATTCTATGTACTCCAGAGAAGACTTGAGAGGTTCAAGCGAACTCATTTGTATATGCCTGTCGTGCATTGAGTCTCAGATTGGGCTCATACTACTATGATCAATAGAGGTCGAGAGTTAGTAAGGAGAGTCTGTGTACTCTAGAGACTTGGGGGATCCAAGTATAGTCTTACTGATTTGTATATGTGTGTGAGACTCAAATTGAGCTCACTATTGTAAAAGCTCTGCTTTGAAAACATAATAGGGAGGCCACCACTGAAGGCTGGACTAGGAGACGTAGCCCAGGAGTATTGGGTGAACTCCTTATTAAACTTGTTGTGTTTATATGTGTTGCCTATTATGTTTTCCTTAACTGCTTCATTGCCTATGTATTTCGCAATATTATCTATTTGTTGCATAAAATAACATAGGCACATCCATGCACATGAGTTTTTAATACCTTATTCATTGTCTTATACCAATTTCGAATCAAGTGGTATCAGAGCTTTAGGTTGCTAAGGTTAGACAAGCTTGTGCTGGATTTTTTTGTTGAATGCTAACTAGGACAAAGCTCAAATTAGGAGAAGGAGAGTTGTTTGAAGCTAACCCAGAAATTGGAAGAGTCTATCCTAGGAGGAAAATGGCAGAAGAAAGTCCCTTGGAATCAGACTCCTAGTTCACGGACAGTTTCATGACCATGAGAGCCATGGTAGAAGAAATGTATAAAGAATTTAAGAAAGGTAGAGATGAAGATTCTTCAACCTCCAAACAATATAAAGGAGTAGAGGAACCTCTTCTAGTTTCCCACCTAGAAGGCAAAGGAATAGAAGAAAATCCCTCTCCGCCATCTCCCCATCATCACCTTCATCATTATCTTCTTCACATAAAGAAATCCCTGAAAAGAAAAAGAAGAAACCTTCTTTGATTAAATTAGACGTGAAGTTTGATTTGCCAGTTTATGACGAAGAATTGAATGCAGAAAAGCTAGATAATTGGATTAGATAGATTGATGTATATTGCAGAGTGAAGAACATTGATTCAGAAAGGAGAAAGATTCAATTGGCTAACCTACGCCTTGGAGGCACTGCCCTAGTATGGTGGGAAGGCAGGACACAAGTTGCTTTGAAGAAGCATGGCAAAATTCTTTCTACCTGGAATAAATTTGTTTCTACCATTAAAAAGCAAATCTATCCACTAGCTTATACGCAGCAAGCTATGATGAGTTGGCAAACTCTTCGTCAATTAAAAGGGCAAAGTGTACAAAGCTACACCCAAGAATTTAGAAAAAGAGCTTTGATTCTAGGAATTTCTTTAGACTCACCTGAAACTATGCTGAAGTATATAGGTGGTCTATACAGCTATTTAACGCACACCATTCTCATGTTTAATCCTACTAGCATAGATGAGGTATCTGTTTAGGCTACACATCTAGAGGCTAGAGGAAAGAATGTGAACCCAGAAGTTGGGGGATCATCAAAACCCACTGCAAGCAAGAACAAGGAAAAGAGAAAGCAAAAATGGAAAGAGAGGAAGACAAATGCTATACAAAAGACCAAACCTTCATGCACTCACTGCAAGAAGGATGGGCATGATGATGAACACTACTGGATTCTGCATCCAGAGCTGAGGCCCAAGAAGTTCGATGGCAAAAAGAAGAAGACTGCTACAGCTATTCAGAAGGATTTGGGGTCAGACTCAGGGGATGAAACAACAATCACAGCCATAGGTATAAAAGGTAAAAATTCTGAAGCATCTACTAGTAATTCTGCACAATCTACTGATAATGAAGAAAATGAGAGGAAAAGACATGAGCTTTTTCATATTAGAGTTATTTCCAAGCATCAAAAGATTGATACTTTGTTTGATAGTGGCTCACAAGTAAACTTAATTTATGAAGCAATTGTAAAGAAGCTGGGATTACTAACCACACCTCATAAGAAGCCATATCCATTGGGTTGGGTATGTGATAAAGCAAATCTACAAGTGACTAGACAATGTAAACTTAGGTTTTCTTTTGGGTCAGAATTTGTAGATGAGGTTGAGTTAGATATTGTTCCCTTAGATATATGTGGAATTGTTTTAGAAAGTCCTTACTTGTATGATAGAAAAGCCATTTTCTATAGAGCTGAAAACAAGTATCAACTCGTTAAAGATGGAATCGAATATATTGTAAGAGCTCACAAACTCAAGAATAATTATACTCTCATAAACTCAGGGTAGATGAAAAGAATTGTAAATTCATGCAAACAATTTTTACTAATGGTTGTAAAGGAAAAGAAACCTGATAAAACCAATGTATTTGAAGGCTGTAATGCTAAACAGAAAGCTGATTTAGAAAAAGTTGTTTCAGAATATGATATGCTATTTCAAGAACCTAAAGGTCTGCCACCCAAAAAGGAAATAGTACATGATATTAATTTGCAGCAAGATGCTCCATTGCCTAACATCGGAATGTACAAGTTTTCCGCTTTAGAGAATGTAGAAATCAAGAAGCAGGTATAGGAGCTACTCGAGAAAGGGTTCATAAGACCTAGCACATCACCATGTTGGTCTCCAATTGTCTTGGTCAGAAAGAAAGATGGCTCATGGAGGATGTGCATTGATTACCGAGCACTGAATAAGATAACGATAAAAAATCATTATCCCCTTCCTCACATAGATGATCTATTAGATCAGTTGAAAGAAGTTGTTTACTTTTCCAAGTTGGACTTGCATAGTGGCTACCATCAGGTCAGAGTTGCAGAGAAAGATGCATGGAAGGTTGCTTTCAAAACAAAGTAGGGATTGTATGAGTGGTTAGTTATGCCTTTGTGCTTAACTAATGCTTCTACTACTTTCATGAGAGTAATGAATGATGTACTCGGGCATTTTATTGATGATTTTGTCATTGTATATCTAGATGACATTTTTATATTTAGTAAAACATGGGAAGAACATTTGAAGCATGTAAAGTAGACTCTAGAGGTTTTGAAAAGAGAAAATATTTATGTTAAGCTATCAAAATGTGAATTTGTCAAAACATCTCTGAATTATTTGGGTCATATTGTAGGGGGTGGTGAATTGAAAATAATCCCTCTAAGGTTGCAATCATTATAAACTGGCCTAAACCCAAATCTGCTATAGAAGTTAGAAGCTTCCTAGGAGCAGCACAGTATTAGAGAAAGTTTATTGCTAACTTTTCCTTGATTACAGCTCCCTTACATGCTTTAACAGGATTGAACAAGGTGTTTCAGTGGGGAGGCAAATAGCAGAAAGCCTTCGACACCTTAGAAGAAAAGATTAGTACAACACCAGTACTAGCACTACCCAATCTTCAAAGACCCTTTGAGATTGAAACGGATGCCAGTGACTATGCCATGGGAGTAGTGTTGATGCAGCATGGTAAACCCATATGTTATCATTCCGAGACATTTAATTCTACAGTAGTTAATTATCCCACATATGATAAAGAATTATATGCATTAGTACAGAGTGTGAAAAAGTGGAAACATTATCTAATGGGAAAAGAGACAGTTATACATATTGATCATCAACCACTTCAATATTTACACTCACAAACTAAGTTGCAGCAATCAAGACACTATAGGTGGATGGATTTTCTACAACAGTTTCATCTTGTCATTAGATATAAAAAGGGCATACACAATAAAGTTGCAGATATGACTATACTTAAGCATAACTCAGTATTGCATGAAAGCTACATTGAACAATATGCTCAAGATATAGATTCTAAAGATGTATATGCAACTTTAAGTCATGGCAAACAAGTAGAAGAATTGGATTATCATGTTATGGACCGACTCTTGTATCATTTTGGAAAGTTATGTATTCCTCAAACCGAAAGAGTAAAGATAATTCGAGAAGCACACACTTCTCTAATATCAGGTCATTTTGGTGTAAGTAAAACAGTTGCATAGCTACAAAGATTTTGTTATTGGCCAAGAATGAATGAAACAATTTCTAGATATGTAAGAGGGTGTACCATGTGTGCTAAAAGCAAGCCTAGCAATAGAAAACTAGGCCTATACACTCCACTACCAGTTCCTTCTCATCCTTGGGAAAGTGTTTCCATGGACTTTGTTGGGGGGCTGCCTAAATCTAGAAAAGGTCATGAATATTTATATGTTATTGTGGATAGGTTCAACAAAATGTGTATTTTAATACCTTGTAACAAACAGATTACAGCTGAACAAACAACAAAGTTGTTCTTTCAGCATGCATGGGTTCATTTTGGATTACCCACTTCCATTGTATTTGATCGAGATTCCCAATTTGTTGGGAAATTTTGGTCAAGTCTGTGGGAATTGATGGACACCAGATTGAAGAAGAGCACAACCTTTCATCCACAAACAGATGGCCAAACAGAGGTGGTCAACAGGACAGTGATCCAGTTGCTCAGAGGCTATTGCAACAAGCATCCCAAGCTTTGGGATGAACATTTGTGTTATGTGCAACATGCTTACAACCGAGCTAAACATTCTTCTACACAGAGATCTCCGTTTGAGACTTGTTTTTGTTTCACATAAAGGTCTCCCTTGGATTTTGTCTTTGGTAAAGACATAGCGGTTGATGGACACAGTGATGTGGACAAGGCAACCAAGTTCATTAAACAAATCCAAGAGATTCACTAGGAAGTACAGGAACAACTGGAAAAGATCCAAGCCAAGTACAAGGCAAGGCATGATAAGCATCAGATTGAGCATAGTTTCCAAGTTGGTGATCAAGTCTGGCTGTATATTAGCAAAGACAGAATGCAAGGTGAAGGTAAGAAGCTGAAGCCAATAAGGTATGGACCTTTTAAGATCCTTGAAAAAATCGGTGAGAATGCTTTTCGCCTTGATTTGACAGCTTACATTCACATCTATTCAGTAGTTCATGCAAAAAGCTTGAGACTGTTTGAACCTTCATTGATTGAAGATCCCAAAGAGCAGAGTCAATTGCCTTCTATTGATGATCTGTTGCCTGAATATCTCAATGAATTGCTGGAAGATAGAGTTTTGGACAAGAAGGTGAGAACTACATGCAGAGGGGATGTTGAGTACCTCAGGATTGGACTCAAAGGTTCAAAACCAAGTAGTGCAAGATGGATAGAAATTGGGCAAGCAAGGAATCTATATCCTCACTTGATTGATGCTTAAAAACCAACTTTTTGTGGTCCAAAAGCTTTTTCAGTGGGAAGGCGTGAATCCTTAGATAGTTGCAATGGCGATAAGGGTGGATCAACGAGGGTCGTTGATCTAGCGCATAGAGCGGCAGACCATGGTAACGCTCGCTGACACCAACCAGCAAATGCAGGGATAATTTTAAGCAACGGAGGTAGTTTCCGATATGCGATTAGTGACAAGTTGCTAATTGCATATCGTAGGGCAAACCTCTCAGTGAAGATAAGCCCCAAGCACCCGGACCAGAAATAATTATAAAAAGCAGAAAATAATGTTTCGGTTCTGTCGAAGCGGGATTCCACAAAACTGGCAGGACATCGGAAGGGCTTCGAGCGATAAGTGGTTTCGACCGAGTTCCGCCCAATGCCACACAGTGATCGCCACGCGTCCTGGCGGAGAGAGAGAAAACCGGTCACATCGGATGGGTAAACATCATGCTACTCAACCGCCCGATATGAACGATGACCGTAGGATCTGGGGCCTCCAGATCAACGGTGGGGACACGTTCCAATGGATGACCGGATTTGACAAGACTATAAAGCAAGATCACATAGGATTTGAAGTTTGATATGGACGATGCGTTGGCAGAAGGTCATGTTTCACGGGTATTCTTGGAGTTAATGGAAAAAAACTGTCGTTTCAAATATGTCCAAGAGAACTGACACTCATCCATTATGAAATAAGTGGCCACCTCCCTGTGAGGTGTTATACAGTGACTGATTACGCAGGACAGAGGGATTCAACAGACAGAGGGAGGGGAACCGGAAAGCCGGGAAGCGGAAACGAATAGTCAGGAAGCAGATTGGATCAAAAGCCACAAACTGACAAAGAGAGAAAAAAAGAAAAGAGCAGTAGGCAGTAAGCCGAAAGCAGAGAGAAGAAGCCGAGCTAACCTACAGAATCAAAGGCAACATCTAGCCAAGATTAGGAGAGAGACATAGAGTGTCAGAGAGTCTGTGTACTCCAGAGAAGACTTGAGAGGTTCAAGCGAACTCCTCTGTATATGCCTGTCGTGTATTGAGTCTCTGATTGGGCTCATACTACTGTGACCAATAGAGGTGGAGAGTCAGTAAGGAGAGTCTATGTACTCCAGAGACTTGGGGGATCCAAGTACAGTCTTGCTGATTTGTATCTGTGTGTGAGACTCAAATTGAGCTCACTGTTGTAAAAGCTCTACTTTGAAAACATAATAGAAAGGCCACCACTGAAGGCTGGACCAGGAGACGTAGCCCAGGAGTATTGGGTGAAATCCTTATTAAACTTGTTGTGTTTATATGTGTTGCCTATTATGTTTTCCTTAACTGCTTCATTGCCTGTGTATTTCGCAATAATATCGATCCGTTGCATAAAATAACACAGGCACATCCATGCACATGAGTCTGTAATACCTTATTCATTGTCTTAGATCAATTTCAGATCAGTGGTATAACACTTCTTTCCATACTGCAACAAAAATGACCCCATTTATGGCACTTTATGGATATCATCCACCATCCATGACATCATATTTAAGAGAAAATTCTAAGGTTCAAGCAGTGGAACATCACATTGAGCATCAACAACAAGTTCTGCAACCCTTAAAGGATAACCTCACATTAGCGCATAATAGAATGAAACAACAGGCAGATCAACATTGCAACAAAAGAAGTTTTGATGTAGGTGACTGGGTATTCCTATGGCTACAACCATATAAACAAATGTCCCTCAAGCAAGCTAAGAAGGATAATAAATTATCACCAAAGTATTATGGTTTGTACAAGGTGTTGCAAAATATTGGTACTATGGCATACAAGTTAGAGCTTCCTGCAACTTCCTAAGTGCACCCAGTTTTCCATGTTTCATGTTTAAAGAAGGTTATAGGTGACAAGCTCCCAGTTCAAAAAATATTGCCAGAACTTGACGAGGAAGGAAAAATGATATTGGAATCGGAAGCAATCACAGAAACAAGAACTCGACAACTATGAAATCGATCAATTTCAAAGTATCTCATCAAGTGGAAGAACTTATCAGCTGAAGATTCCACATGGGAGGATGAGAATTTTATACAAAAGCATCCAGAACTACTCAAGCGTTGAGGAAAACGCTTTTCAGAAGGAGAGGGGCATGTTAGGCCCCTACAATACTAGTGATTCCCCCATTACTATTGTCATTGTATCCCTTATTGTTATTATTGTGCCCCTATTGTCCCCATATTGTTATTACTATGCCCCATAGAAACCCACTATTTTTATTTTTGTGCCCTTATTTTATTACTGTTATGTCGTCTTGATTACATTGTGACCCCTTAGACTCCTATATATAGAAGGGAGGTTTAGTCATTTGTATCATCCAAGAATTGTTCATTTATGTAATGCAAAGGAGGTTGCCCCCTCGAAGGGGCTGAATTCTAAGGCATTGATCTATCTTTTCTATCTTTTTGTGATCTAGTTTCCTAACAAATGGTCACCGGTCCACCATATATGCAAGTGGAGCATGATGGAGTATGAAAAGGTTTTGCACTTGGAAAGAATTTGAAGGGAAGTTTTTCAAGCAATGACAATAGATCCAAGGGGATCTTGGACATTATACATTCAAATGTATGTAGAAAAATGATTGTACCATCTCTAAGTAAATTTTATATTATGTCACTTTTATTGATGATTTCTCATGCAAAACATGGATCTATTTCTTGAAAGAAAAATATTAAGTTTTCAATAAGTTTAAATAATTCAAGGTTGTAATTGAAAATCTCTCTAGAAGAAAGATTAAGGTTATGAGGTCAAATAATGGAGGTGAATACACCTCAAGTGATTTCAAATACTTTTGCAGAGAAGCAAAGATTAAGAGGGAGCTGACAACTCCCTAAAATCCCCTAACAAAATAAGGGTGTAGAGAGAAAAAATAAATCTATTGCGGAAGTAGCTAAAGAAATGATCCATGGCCATAAATTACCCATGTATCTAATATGTGAAGAAGCATCCATAGCAATTTTATATGTTCAGAATAGAAGTCCTCATAAGATATTGGGGAACAAGACTAGAGAAAATTTTAAAGATGGAAATTTATCTTAAAGTTTAGAAACCTCGACAAATCTCACTTGTCCATAATATATAATCTATAAAATATTTGATGATATTTTTGTAAAAAAAATTCAAATGTCTAATTATTTTATATAGTCTCTATATAAAATTTTGGCGACCTTTAAGGTAAAATAGTTTTATACTATAAAATATGGGCTAATAATTTTTACGGAAAATGGAAATTAGCGAATCTTTTTTTGGTAAAAACCATGGAAAATTAGTCCACTTACCAATCAGCCCCTAATATTTTTCCATGAACAAGACACCAGAAGAAGTATTCACTGGGAAGAAATCAAAAGTCAGCCACTTGAGGATATTTGATTGTCCAATATACATACAGTTCCGAAGGAAAAGGGAAAAAAGCTAGAGCCTTTAAGAAAGAAGGACATCTTAATTGGATACAGTGAGACTTCAAAGGCTTATAGAATATATATATCTTTGGATAGAGAAATATTGTGATTAGCAGATATGTCACCTTTGATGAAGAAGTAAATTTAAGGAAATATAGAGAGTTTCACATGTATGAGGAAAAAAAGGAGCAAGAGGTTCCCAAGGATACAATCATGATTGAATTTACTCCAGAAGAACATATACCAAAATATCAAGATGAGATAATAGAGCAAGAAATACGAGTAGATCCAACCAAAAGATCCCAAAAGTGTTGATTTTTGTGTAGCTTGGGAGGTTCTCGAAGCCCTGGTGTTCGAGGGTTGGAGATCAAAGCACCACAAATGGGGTTGTGGGCTTGAGGTCCAAGCTTGGGGGTTTTGCACCCATTGTGATTTGGGCCAAAACCATGATGAATATACGACATGTGATGGATGGGGATGATAATTCTTGGTGATACAATTCCAACGCAATGAGAATCATTCGAATTCGAGTTTTCATTAGAGAGAAATAAATTTTTGAAGTTGGCTAACTAATTATTGGTTACCAAGTCATATAGGCTTGCTGTAAACATAGTCTAATAGAAGGGTCTCTTCATCATTTCGTTGAGCCCTTGTATGTGTATAAATACAAGGTGTATTGGAGTGTTTTAGAGTATCCATTGGTGTGACATTCCTCCAAGGAAGAGCTCTGAAATTCGGATGCCCTAGCCGCATCAAGAGAGGGTCAAGACAACGTGGAGACAAGTCTATTTGGAGGCCAAGAAGCAATATAGAAGAGGACTATTTGCATGGTTGATTTAAAAATTGTCTTAGGGCTATTTGAGGGCTATCAAGACAAGTTCGAGTTTCTGTTCAAGGACCGAGTTGTTGGGTAGTGAAGGCTGAGGAGCTAGATGGAAAAAAAATTGAAGAAATAGGTGCGTTTGGGCATGCATAGGGATTGTCTCACGATTTGGTGTTGCAGTGCTAGACTACAGGTGTTAGCACACAACAAGATCAGCGTAGAGGGATGTCAAGATGTACTAGCCCCTCAAGAAGGTAATGTGGACAAGGAGGAGACTTCCCAAGGAATGTCACAGCCCTTTGAGGGTTGGTTTGTAGAATGTCATAAGGGTTTATGGCTACAACACATGCCCTAAACAGGGTTTTCACAAACGCAGAAGCAAACAACAGTTCAACAATGTTTTGGAGGGGTGTTGGAAACTAGTTTAGGATTAGATTTGGATCAATTAAGGGAAGCCTGTGGAAGGGAAGGAGGAAGGGAAGATCTGGTGTTTAGATTCCCTACACTAGTGATAGATTCCAAAGTTATTGAGCAACAAAAGATTTCTGTGTATTGGGTCAAAGTGTTGACTATTCCATAGATCAAATGATGGGCAACTTGAATAGGCCTTATGAGTTGTTTGGAGGAGCCCACGTGGAGTTTTTGGAAGCCTACCAAGTAGCCAAGGTGACAACAGGAACATTAGATTGGAAGACAAGAGTAAAATGGCAATATGAGTTGCAGATGGACCCTTGGATGATGGATTGAAGGTTTCCTCGGTGAGGACATATTGATGTGCCCAGATTTGTGCAATAGCTCCTCCATTGCAGAAGCAAAGGGAAGATTGGTGGAGTCTGTGGGAAGCCATGAGTAAGGGTTCCCAAGTGTGGGGATGCCCTAACTAGGTGCAGATGCTACAACATGGACTTGGTCTCTCATGGATTATTGGAGGGAAGCGTGAGAGAAGACCAAGTTTGGACGAGATTGGGCACTCATGGTTTGTTGGAGGACAATGTGATAGTGTCCAAGTTGGAGCCCGATGAGAAACACCTTCATGCACAAAGGTAGTTGTGAGAGAGCCATTTATTGAGCTCAAGGGTTGATGAACAATAAGAGCAGTTTGTGGAGCCCTAGACTTGCGTGTGGAGAAGGACATATACAGCAGATGATGGGTAGTCCTGATAGCATGTGTTCATTGTGGGAGATGGAAATATTGCAGTGATAGGTGGAAGCCCTTTGTACCCTATGTTGGCCTTCATCGGAGCAGTGCAGGAAGACCATAGTGGGCTGAATTCCCTGAGTAGCTGAGGAGCAGCAGTGGGAAAATCGAGAGTTGTTCACAAGTGGAGCTGTGAACAACTCGATAGGAGTCTTGATGTGTTGTGGCGTTGATGGATGAAGGAACAACTAGAGAGAAGATTGGATAGCTGAGATTCAGTGACCAAATGGTCTTGGAGCATTGATAGAGGTAGGAGTTTCATATCAAGGAGCTGTAGGACTGGGCAGGTACAAGGTATGACCAAGGCTGCTTTGAGGAGCTCTACATCAGCTTGAGGGTTAGGGTATCTTATTGAGGGTAGATTGGTTGTCGATGGACTAACACCAAGCCCCAGTTTTTTATCTTGTACTAGTGGATGTATGATGGCCATTATCCCTCGTGTAGTAGCCCTACATTGTTGTATTATATGTTTTTAATATAACGAAGTTGGGTTGAAAAATTAAAAAGTTGTCTATGTTCTGTGCATGTGTGATTTACTGATTTATATTTCTGCTGCGCAAAGTAGTTTATGGTCGATATTCTTGGTTTGGTATCATCAGTGATTTTAAGACTCTAACTTAGACCCAAGGTCATGGAAATTCAACATGTTATCAGAGTTCATTTGAGCTACTTTGAGGGATAGTGAATCAAAGTGTGAAAAGTGAAGAAACTTAGAGGGAGTTGTGGGTTCCTGGATCATGGAGTAGAGGGTTCAACTGGAGACATGGAGATGTGGTCTCAATAGACTACATGATGAGATGGGATGGGAGTTCTAGTGGATCAATGGTGAACCTGATGCACTTCAGTATGTTGTGTGGCAGTTTGTAGATCGTGGACTTCCTATGTCTTGTCATGGATGGTTGGGACAACTCGAGGATTTCTTTGGCATGGATGAGATCAGATTGATCGAGATGGCTTAATGTCATGTACTACAGGTTGGTAGGCTAGAGTTTTCATTGGATGGTGATTTTGCATATCCGAGATTGGAGGGATTTGCACGAGTGGTATTTGATCGAGGAGGATGAGTGCTTGCAAGACTGAGCAAGGGGATATCATGTAGGCTCAAAGGGAGCAACCCTATGGAGGTTTCGGATCTTCAAGTTCAGAAATGATGAGGCAGAGGCACTACCAAGATTTCTAGATTCATTCTATAGGGTATTCTAAGTGATGGATGCCAAATGGGCTAGTGTCATTGCTGAACGATGATGGTTACTTCCTAGTCTTAGAAGTTCCTCCCTCGCTAAGAAGGAGTGTTGATTTTTATGTAGCTTGGGATGTACTCCAAGCCCTGGTGTTCTAGGGTTGGAGGTCAAAGCACCACAAATGGGCTTGTGGGCTTGAGGTCCACGCTTGGGGGTTTTGTACCCATCATGATTTGGGCCAAAACCATGATGAAGATATGACATGTGATGGATGAGAATGATATTGCTCAATGATACGATTCCAATGCAATGAGAATCATCTGAATCTGAGTTGTCGTTAGAGAGAAATGAATTTTTGAAGTTGGCTAATTAATTATTGGTTACCAAGTCATGTAGGCTTGGTGTAAACACAGTCCAATAGAAGGGTCTCTTCATCAATTCGTTGAGCCCTTGTATGTGTATAAATACAAGTTGTATTGGAGTGTTTTAGAGCATCCATTGCTGTGACATTCATCCAAGGAAGGCTCTAAAATTCAGATGCCATAGCTGCAACAAGAGAGTGTCAAGACAACATGGAGACAAGTCTATTTGGAGGCCAAGAAACATCGTATAAGAGGATTGTTTGCAGGGTTTATTTGCGGATTGTCATAGGGATGTTTGAGGGCTATCAAGACAAGTCCAAGTTGTTGCTCAAGGGCCGAGTTGTTGGGCAGTGAAGGCTGAAGATATAGAGGGACAAAATGTTGAAGAAATAGGTGTGTTTGGGCATGCGTAGGGATTGTCTCATGATTCAGTGTTGCAGTGCTAGGCCACAGGCCTTAGCACATAGCAAGAGCTGCGTAGAGGGCTGTCAAGGTGGACTAGGCCCTCAATAAGGTAACGTGGACAAGGAGGAGGCTTCCCAAGGAATGTCGCAACCCTTGAGGGTTGGTTTATGGACTGTCATAAGGTTTTATGACTGTAGCATGTGCCCTAACTAGGGCTGCCACAATTACAAAAGAAAACATCAGTTCAACAATGTTTTGGAGGGGTGTTGGATCCTAGTTTAGGATCATATTTGGATTAGTTAAGGGTAGCCTTTGGAAGGCAAGGAGGAAGGGAATATATGGTGATTAGATACCATACACTTGTGACAGATTCCATAGTGATTGAGCAGCAGACTTGTAGCAGAAGATTGTCGTGTATTGGGTCAAAGAGTTGACTATTGCATAGATTAGTTGATGGGCAGCTTGAGGAGGCCTTAGGAGTTGTTTGGAGGAGTCCGCATGGATTGTTAGGAAGCCTACCAAGTATCTAAGGTGACAACATGCACATCAGATTGGAAGGCAAGAGGACAACATAAAGATGAGTTGCAGATCGACCTTGGATGATGGATTGATGGTGTCCTAGGTGAGGACATATTGATGTGCCCAGATTTGTGCAATAGATCCTCTATTGCAAAAGCAAAGGGAGGATTGGTGGAGTCTACACGAATCCATGTGTAAGGGTCTCCTAAGTGTGGGGATGCCCTAACTAGTTGCAAATGCTACAATGTGGACTTGGTATCTTGTGGATTGTTGGAGGGTAGTGTGAGGGAAGACCAAGTGTGGACGAGATTGGGCACCTAAGGTTTGCTGGAGGACAATGTGATAGTGTCCAAGTTGGAGCCCGATGAGCAACAACTTGATGGAAAAAGGTAGTTGCAAGAGAGGCAATTATTGAGCTCAAGGGTTGACGAACCAGAGGAGCAGTTTCTGGAGCCCAAGACTTGTGTGTGGAGAAGGACATTTACAACAGATGATGGGCAGTCCTCCTGGCCCGTGTTCATTGTGGGAGATGGAAATATTGCAGTGATAGGTGGCATCACTTCATGCCCTATGTTGGTCTTCATCTGAGCAGCACAAGAAGACCATAGTGGGAAGAATTCCCTGAGTAGTTGAGGAGTAGTAGTGGGAAAATTGAAAGTTGTTCACAAGTGGAGCTGTGAACAACTCGATAGGAGTCTTGATGTGTTGTGGCCTTGATGGAAAAAGGCACAACTAGAGAGAAGATTGGATAGCCGCGATTCAATGACCAGATGGACTTGGAGCATTGATAGAGGTAGGAGATGTAGATTGAGAGCCGCAGGACTTTTCAGGTATAGGGTACGGACAAGGAAGTGGTGAGGAGCAATACATCAACTTAACAGTCAGAGTATCTTGTTGAGGGTAGATTGGTTGTCGATGGACTGACACCAAGCCCCATTTTTGTATCTTGTACTAGTGGATGTATGAGGGCCATTATCCCTGGTACAAGAGCCCTATACTATTGTATTATATGTTGTTAATATAACAAAGTTGGGTTGAAAAATTAAAAAGTTGTCTACGTTCTGTGCATGTGTGATTTACTGCTTTATATTTTGTTGTGCAAAGTAGTTTATGGTTGATATTCTTGGTTTGGTAGTGTCAATGATTTTAAGACTCTAACCTAGACCCAAGGTCATGGAAATTTAACAAAAAGAACCTATCCCAAAATATTAGGATGAGACAATAGAGCCATAGATACTAGTAGATCCACCCAAAGTGGTTACAATCATCAAGAAGATACTAGTATGGATCCGAAACACGTTGCATGAAGCAGAAAAAACTTGTAGGTCCTAGAGGCTCCTTCAGAGAGATCAAGACACCACAAAATTTTTCCAACTATGTGGCGCTAATGAGTAAGATCATTGATTCAAAACCTTCCACTTATGAGGAATCTACAAAACAACATGTGGTGAAGGATGTTGTGATGGAAGAGTACCAATCCATCATGAAAAATGATGTGGGTTGTGGTTCTAAGTCTAGAAGGGAAGTCAATGGCGACTTAAAAATGGATCTACAAGATAAAGCATGTTGCAGATGGAAGCATAGAAAAGTACGAGGCTATATTTGTGGCTAGAGGATACTCCCAGAAAGACGAAAAATATTATAATGAAACATTTGCCCCAATAGTTAGGTACACTTATATTATATCTATCATCTCTATTGCTTCTATTAGGGGTTGGAAATTACACCAAATGGATGTAAATATGGCCTTCCTGAATGGTGTAATTGAAGAATAAGTGTACATAAAGCAACCACGAGGTTTTGTGATCCATGGGAGGAGTCTTATGTTTGTAAATTGGAGAAATATTTGTACGGGCTTAAGTAGGCACCTAGGGATTGGTATGACATAATATATAGTTATTTATTGAGCTTGGGGTTCACCAAGATTAAAGCAGATCCAAGTTTTACTACAAGGTTGAAGCTGGTTGCCCCTTGATATTGGCACTATATGGAGATGACTTGTTTCTTACAGGGGATGAGAAGCCCATAAATGGGTGAAAGAGGGAGCTCACCTCAAAGTTTGAAATGAAGGATCTGAGTTTAATGCACTATTTATTGGGGTTAGGATTGTGGAAAAGACCAAATGAGATCTTCCTTAGCGAAGGGAAGTTACAATTGAGATCTTGTAGAGATTCGAGATGATGGATTGCAAGTCCATGACCACACCTATGGTTACGAGTTTGAATTTATTGAGTGATTCTTCTTCATATTTGGTTGATCCCATGATGAATATACAATTGATCAGATCCTTGATGTACTTGTTTAATACTAGGCTAGATATATGCTTTGTAGTGAACACATTGAGTCAGTACATGGTTGAGCCTAGACATGTACATTTGGTAGCAGCAAAGCATGTATTGAGGTACTTGAATGGTATGGTTGTATATGGACTCAAATATGTCTCGAGCGGTGAAGTAAAGTTGAAAGTTTATACAGACTTTGATTGGGCAGGGAGTGTAGTAGAGAGGAAAAGCACATTGGGATGTTGCTTCAATTTGGGATCAAGTATGATCTCATGGTTTAGCAGAAAATAATTTTTAATGCCACTTAGTACAACAAAGGCAGAATATATAGTATCCAATGATGCAAGCCATGAAGCAAAGTGGCTTCAAAAATTTCTTGAAGGTTTATTTGATCTAGAGTTGGAGCCAACTTTGATATATTTTGATAATCAAAGTTGTGTGAAGTAATCAAAAAATCTCGTTTTTCACGATAATTCGAAGCATATAGAGATCAAATTCCATTTAATTCGAGACATGGTACTAAGAGGAGCAGTAGAACTCTGGTACATATCCACAGATGATCAAACATAAAAACAATCCTCTATCTAAAGAGAAGTTTGAATACTTTAGAGACAAGCTTGGCATGATGTAGAATGTCCACCCTTGTTGAGAGGGAGTTGTGACTTTTCTCTACAGTGGGTAGATACTCTCCCTTTAACCAAGGGTTTCCCAGATCAATCATATGAAGTGACTGAGGGAGTAATGAGTAGCCTAGTACAAGTCTTGTCTACACCATGTGAAGTGGCTAGGTGTGATTGGTGCTACTAGGAGAGGAGAAACATCATAGATACTTACAATGTAGTCTTGGGACTATGGTGGTAGTCTTTCCCATACCATATGAAGTGGGTGGGTGTGATTGGGACTACTAGAGGAGAGCATCATCGAAGAATACCTTCCTCGCTAAGAGGGAGTTTTGATGTTTTATATAGCAGCGGAAGGTATTCGCTTCCATATAACAATGTATAATATACATTATATCATATACAACAATATCAATATATATATATATATATATATATATATATATATATATATATATATATATATATATATATATATATATATATATAAAATAAAAGAAAAGACACGTCTTATTGAAAACACATTTTTATCAATGAAAAGGCAATTTGACTATGTATATATATTGGGTCCCTCAATTGTAATCAATATTGAGGTTGAGAATTTTTCAAGTGTGTAATTATTGATCAAAAGACGAAAATTACCAAGATCTGAAAATAAGAAATAATTCAACGATATTGTTATTATTAATTTTTATTTGTTAATATAAATACTATTTTATTATTTTTAAATCTAACATTACATGACAACATCTCCCCATACTAAGCTGTAGAGCATCTCTCGACACATTCAAAATTAATTTAAAGTCATTTCCTTTCTAATAATATCTTTATAATGTCTTTTAAATTTCCCTATAAAAAATTATTTTTATAACATCTTTTAAATGATGTATATCAAAAAATTAAAAATAAGTTCAAATGTTTTTTTCAACTATTTATAATTTTTTTTTGCTATTCAGAGGAATTGACAACTAGGTTAGTCTCGTACTTGTGTGACACGAGTTGATTTTTGTCACTACCACTATACCTCTGGGGCCTACGACTTGGCCTCCTCTCTGTAGACTGGATCATGACTAGAATATTAAACCTTAGATCTCTTGGTTAGCACGATTTCACATCACTTCAATCACCAATTGAACTATCTCATAAATCCGTCTATTTATTATTAAAAAATTACTTAAATAACTTATTTTAAATATTATTACCATTTTTAATATACTTTTATTTAAATACTTTTTCAAAAGGAAGTGTGATTCAAATTCTCTATATTATATTATTAATATGATTTTTCACATTTATTTTTTATTCTCATTATTATATGCACACTTTTTCAAAATGAGGTGCGAATAAAATTCTCTATATTATTAAAAGGACCTAATTCACGAGACTTCCTTTTTACGGGACTTTTCTTTTGTAATATCTAATCCATTGATCTTTATTAATTAAAAAAAAACAAAAATACAACTTATATTCTGTAAGGCATAGTGCTGGATAAGTCAATAGATCAAAATGCGACCATCAACAAAAGCTCAAAGATAACCACACTATAGAAGAGTGTTTTGGTGGTGGTTATAGTCCAAACATAAAGAAAAAAGACTACGAAGAGAACCAACAACAATTTGGTGACTATTGACATTGATCATACATAAACCATGAGAAAGAAGAAAAAACACATGCTAAATTTTTACTACGAAAATGTAAAACCTTAAAAATCACGTCTGACATGATAATAAATGGCAGTAATTTAATGATCTACTATAATTACCAAACGATCTGGCGAAGAACTTGCACTGGCCATGTTGATAGGAGGAAAATTTATCATTGCTTCTTCCTTGTGTGGTGTATTAGAGTGACTGTCTAAATCTAAGATAATATACTATTCAACTTTGTTCAAGAAGAAAACTATGTCATCCATGTCATAATGTAGATCCCTCAATATCCTTTTAACTCTTCTTAACCCGCAGAGAGTTTCTAGTTATTGAATTTTTTTTATCTCGAAGCACCATGTGGAGCAAGTTTTCAATTTGCCTATGTGTTGAAATGGAATGCATGAAATGCAATTTTCTCTTTCAAAATTTTCCTAGGACTGGTACCCATTTTGTTTCATCAGAACCAATTTTAGAGTCGGAGAAATACATTCATTCCCTAAATTATCTAGCCTCGAGGGTGCTAATTTCTTTACACACCTCCATGGGAATATCGTCAAAAATATTTACTACTGACTCCCAACCAAATAGATGTTTCTGCATGGAGGAATTCATTCCCTAAATTATCTAGCCTTGAGGGTGCTATTTTTTTTACGCACCTCCATGGGAATATTGTCAAAAAAATTTGCTACCAACTCCCAACCAACCAAATAGACTTTTCTGCGTGGAGGAAGACGCCCCTAGTTTACCATCCCTTCAACTTATCAAACACTAACTTGAAGCCATGTTAGACCCGTACCTAGAAGTAGTCTTGAGAAAAATTCTAGATAACCCACAAAACCAAACAAAATTCCCGACTAAGAGAGATATAGTGTCTATAGGACCAAATATGCAATGCATTTTGATAGAGGGTTTAAGGTGTGCTGCTAGGGATACAAAAGGGATATCGTCAAGGAACCCCCATAAAACCAAACAAAATGCCCGACTAAGAGAGATATAGTGTCTATAGGACCAAATATGCAATGCATTTTGATAGAGGGTTTAAGGTGTGCTGCTAGGGATACAACAGGGATATCGTCAAGGAACCCCCATAAAACTAGCTACAGATTTGAGCAATTATCGAGATCGTTGTCGAGCAAGGAAAATAGATATGTTAACCTATATGAATTCAATAATGTGCAACAAAAAGTTCCACTATAATCAAAATTAAAACCAGATAGAGAAAGACCCACAGTACCATACTCCCACAACTAAAATTAGATAGTTAAAAGATATACTAGAGGGTTCATTAGATTTAGGGTCAACAAGAGAGAGCGCCACCACCAGCTCAAACACCAGACTCGTCGAAGAATTATGGAAGAAACAAACAAAGAACATTGATTAACTACACTTGACCCTGTCAAACCCACCGTTAATTGGCATGTTGGAATAACCTTATGGCCACATGACCAACTCAAACATGACCCAAAAAAAAACTACGACCACACAACTAGTTTTAGGCTTCGTGATCCATAGTGAAGGTGTTAGAAATACTTGCAAATACATACAGACTAACCCTCAACCATTTAAACACAACGACACTAGAGAATATGGGATGTTAATTGATCTGAATCGAACAAGAAAGATAACAAGGAAAAAATATAGGCATAGCTCCAACATATAACCTACATGTGCAGAGACTATCATTTACCACCTTGAAAAATCTTCAGCTGTTCGCCACCCTGAGGTACCATTCAAACCGTTATATAAGCAGACATTCCCTATACTGCCTTTACCAAGCAAAGAAACGAGTTGAGGCATTGTCCCAGACAAATTCTAGGTGGGATGTTTCACCCATCGTTCCGCCATCCCAAGGACCCTCATCATGGGAGGATCATTAATATCACGCGATTGACTATTAGAAAGGATCGAGAGAAAATCCAAACTTGCTAATGTTTACACCCCCATTCCTGCTAGGGAGGAGAAGAAGGAATGTCTCGACCAGTTAATGCTTCCAGCTTCGCTCACGCTCGCCCATGGGAAATTAATTTTAGGACCCAAACATTCTACAAGGCATCACATATCACAAAGTTGCACCACGCGTTGGACATCAAACGCCAAGTGGAGGCAATGGATTGTTCTCCGAGATACACCCCACTCAACCATACATCTCATTTGAATGGTGTTCATTGCCGTAGGGGTAGAATTTTCGCTAGAGAACAAGAACTCGTGTTATGCTGGAAAATTATTTCCGGTAGGTCACCAAAAATTATTTCCGGTAGGTCACCAAATGGTTTCACTAAATTAAAGTGAGGTGAGAAAAAATAAAAATAATAAATTCTCTATCAAATTCTCTATATTATGAAAGGGCTCAATTGATGTGATTCTATTCTCTATATTATGAAATGGCCCAATTTATGTGATTCTATGGAAAAAGGGAAAATAAATATAGGTAATAATGTTTATAAAGGTATTGAATCATGTTGAATAAAATTAAAAAGTATTGAATTAAGTAGTTTATATATATATTATTTTTATTTATTTTTAAGTTTAACAATTTTATTGATCCATCAAAAATGAATTACATCATATTACAAAAATCAATTTTCCTCTAATCACACATCATAATATAACACTTTCTTTTCCTAGATTTAGGCTCTAGGATTATACATTGTTTTGTCTTTCTTGTCTTTCCTCTTCTGAACATCTATCCAACCCTAGGGATTGTATGAGACATTCATTTCCTTTCTTTGAGATGTGTTCATTACTGAGTGCTTCAACATATTTTTAGGCTCCTTGTCGCCATTTGAGTGGTCTGATTCATGGGTATGTTTTTTCCCACTCTTTTTAGATGCCAAAATTATGGTTGAATTTTGTGTTGCACTAATTGAGAGGTGAGCTTCCTCCCTTGATGGTTGAGATGGCATATCATGAGTATGAGCTAGGTATGCAGGAGCAATGTTGGCATTAGGAGTCTTCTGATTCTAAGAATTACACGATCTGTGAACCACAATAGACTTAGAACCCTTGGGTCCTTTTAGATCTTCCCATCCACAATTTTTCTCCTTGGATTCAGGGTGTGAAGAGGTGCCTTGTGAATATGTGCAAACATTCTATAGGTGTCTGGGTCGTTGTCAAGATATACAACAAAAAGTTGTATTTTAACAATCCACCGGTTGAGAATAAACGTTATTTCCCCATTTAAGGAGGATTTTATCCGACAATCCTTTACTGAGGTCCATTTAACACATATGAAAATAAATGTGTGAATTTATTTTTTAATAATTTCTATGTCAATTTTGATGAAGCGACCTAACAAATTTCCCAAATATTCTAAGATAGCTGGATGTGTCAGATGGATGGGAAAATTGGGAAACCTCACCCATATTGGAGTTGTCAAATTTGACATAGATAGAGGATTAAAATCTGAAAACCAGGGTTGAAGGGAGAGAACATATCGACCCCAAAACTAGGGTCCCTAATAAAAAACCTTCTATCAGTCTTTTAACTTGTGAAAAATAACAACAAAAATTATTTTGAGCAAAAATATACCACAACATCCGGAGACCAATTCTGGTGAACCCGCTCCTTGAGAGCCGATGATGAAGGCCAAAAACCATTGAAATGAAAAATAATCACTTTTTGTTCATAATTTGTAGCTATGAAACTACATCCCATATTTTTCACATCAAGAGATGAGGTTTTAGCTAACTGCTCCACCACAAATGTAGATCTAGAGAGATCTTTAGGGTTTGGAAAAGGAAGCCCTAATTTTAGAACATCTTTAAACGATCTTGGTGTGGCTGAGGTGGATGTGCCTCCCTCTTTTGCTCCACCTCTAATTATTTCTATTGTGTATATCATGACATCCTTGGTAATGCCATATTTGCTGAGGGGCTTCTAATCCTGAAGTTGTCGCCCTTCATGAATGAGACGAAAACATTCATGAGGAATGTGCATCTTCTCATGTAATCTTTTCACAAGCGAGAAAAAAAATCTGAGTTGAAAACCTGCGAATAAAAGGATTCCTCTGAGATTGGTTTCACCAAGATAAAGAAAGACTCCAGATCTAAGCTCTATATCGTTGCAAACCCTGCATTTCCAAACATTCCATAAATGACCATTCTTGAAACCCTGATATCTATCGACATAAATACAATAAATAAATTTAAAAGAAATACTAATATTTATGAAGTTATTGAATCAAGTAGTTGGTTCGAATAAAAAAAGACAAATAAAATAATCAAATTTATAATGTATAACCTCAAAATCCAGAAGCGTTTTATAACGTATAACCTCAAAATTAAAAGCAACACACCCTATCTTATTCTCCTTATAGAAGTGGGTCTTTCCCCTCTCGAGAGCCTAGCTATGACTAGGCTTCTGTTGTACAAGCACAAACTCAATAACATAGGAGACCATAGACTTCCTAAGCTAGCTTTAAATTCCAACCAAAACCACCTAAGGTTCAAACGAGGTTGGTATAAAGACAACAGGGCCTGGTTAAACCATTGGGAGATCGACGAGAATGTTGCATTACAAAACATTAACAACATTAAAAATATTGTTACTTCTAAGTTCAAAGAAAAAAAGTGGTGTGAGAAATCGTTAGCAGCTAAAAGAAAATTAAGATATTATAAGGAGGTCATCAACCCCACCCTAAAAGTCAAAAGTATCTCTTTGTTTTATCTAGCTCAAAGAAGAAAATTAATATAGCCAAGGTTAGAATGAACTCTCATGAGCTCCATAGTGAAACAGGTCATTGGGCAGTTCCTAAAACACCATGCATGGAAATGTTTTGCCATCTTTGTGAGAATACAAACATCGAGGATGAAAATCACTTCCTCTTAGAGTGCCCTGCGTACAACCACATTAGATCTCAGTTTCAAAATCTTTGTTGCAATACTGACCTTCCTAGCCTTTTACGTTGTCAAAATTATAGTGAGCTCGGGAGGCTTCTCTCCAAACTTTTTGAGCATAGGAATAAAACCTTAAATCAAACTAAATAATTTGTTTCTTTAGGTCCGATAGACCAAAGTTTGATCTCAATGAACATCAACCACCACCACCACCATCATCATAATAAATATGGATAATAATTATAAAAATATTTGATTAAATAATTTGTTAAATCAATGTTAAAAAATAAATATAAAACATAAAAAATTGATTATTTATTATTTATATATACTTTGTAAAACATTTTATAAATTAATTATTGAACACTTTTTTTCATTTATGAACATGAATAGTATAAAATACAAATTTGTGAGTACAATTTTTTTAAGATCGATATACATTACATGTTCAGGTTCTCTAAGTACCAGTTCCAATATCAGTATAGATATAACCAATATAGATCCATCTTAACCATTGTTATAATAAACTTCTTTTGGAAAAGTATGCAAGACTTGAAAAAACAATTGCACTCAAGATCCTCCCCTCTCTCTCTCTGTATATATATATATATATATATATAAACTTCTTTTAGTGTGCAAGACTTGAATACAAAATTTCTCTCTCTCTCTCTATATATATATATATATATATATATATAATTGTTGAGCTAATGCTCTACAATCTAGTATGAGGGAGATGCTTTCCCTTAATGTAAAATTAGAAAAAATAATAATACACACATTAACAAATTAAAATAGGAGTAGTCTACGGAGGCGGAGGAATTGCCCGGATGACCAAAAGTGGTTGGAATCCGGGCAAAAGTATTTCAAAAAATCTTGTAGAGGCAGTGTTTGAATCATGTTTTTGGTAGTGGAAATGGATTCAGTACCATCAAAAATGCCTAGGGCACCTAAAATTTTGAAGTTTAACAATTGAAACTTAGATTTACAAAAATCCTTGCCGGATTTTCTCAAAATATGACCAGAATTTCCATAACTTTCAGGGCAAAAATGCAATCTCGTTAGACTACGGCATTAAAATATAGTAATAACAAAAAAAATCAATGTGCCCATAAATAAAATACTTCAATGCCAAATAAAGTAATAACAAGTCATATATATATATATATATATATATATATATATATATATCTATATCTATATCTATATCTATATCTATATCTATATCTATATCATATATATATATATATATATATATATATATATTAACATGAAGGAGATATATAATATTTCACTACTTAATATGGTGTTGATATGCAATTTTTTATTATTATTATTGATATTATATGGTGTAATTTGTTCTATGTTTAGTTGATATGTAATATTTAAATAAAAATATATTAATAACAAAAAATATATTTTAATGTGAATTATAAATAAAATATTTCAATATTCATATTAAATAACATAATTTTATATCAATTTTATATAGAAAAAATTAAAGTAATTTAAATTATTTTTTTTCTTATATTTGATAACATTTAAAAAGCATTAATAAAAAAAAGGACTTTATGTGGTTATAAACCGACCTAGATCCATCTTAACTCTAAATCTACCAAAAATAGATAGGGATCAAATCTCTTTTCACTTTAAAAGATGTTTGCACCTTAAGAGATTTGATCCCTCTGAGAGCTTGGTAGATTAGGAGTTAAGGAGTTAAGATAGAGCTAGGCTAATTTGATTATTAATTATAATTTTAAATATAATTATAATTTTATTAATTTATATATTTTTTATTTTTATTCTTATTTTCATTTTTTTATAACATTGACCAATCCTCCTTATGATGTTTACCTTTCAAAAATAAATATTTAAACTAATTTTCAAACATTTGATTGGACCATAACTTGAAGGTCTTATTGCAACTTTTGCATAGGATAATTCCATGTTGATAACTGCTTCATATTTTATGTCATAATTTATTAATATGGTTGCAACATTCATGCATATGGTTGAAATATTCATTCATTATTTTTAGATATTTGTGTAGTGGTTTTGTATTCTTAAGCTTTGAAGGAAATAAATAACATATTTACCATAGCTACTTACCACCATAATTAAAAAAAGTCTTTTGCATAAAAATGGATAGGAATAAGATGTAGATAAATATATTTACTAGGAGTTACTTCTCACTATTATTTATGTTTTCTTCATGTTGTAGAAAAATTGTAAATGTATAGACCTACTAGTGGTTACTACCCACCAAAATTTATTCAAGTCCATGTGCCTAAGCAAGCAATTAATTTATCCACTTTACATCTCAATTTATTAGTTCCTCATAAAGCAAGACTACTACCCACCAAAAATTCTTCAAGTCCATGTGCCTAAGCAAACAATTAATTTATCCACTTCACATCTCAATTTATTAGTTCCTCCTAAAGCAAGACTATATGATTCCATTGGACTAAGCTGCCATGAACACTTGTTTCTTTAATAGGTTCTTTCTAATTTAAGGTATGAGGGACATTTGTAATTCCTTCAATGTTTAATATGGAGTTGATATGCAACATTTAAAAAAATATTAATAACATAAATATTTAGTAGTCTAACTAATAGACTAAATGACCCTCTTCCTGACACTTTATACTAATAGAGAAAATGACTCTTTTTCTAGTCAATTTTGTGGAAAATCCGGTAGAGATTTTTAGGAATTATAATTTTAAATTGTTTAATATGCAAAATTCTAGTTCCTCGGGAGCTTTTTAGGGTGTTGAATTTATTTATGCATCCACAAGTGCATTTTAAATAACAAGAAATCACAATTTTGCTGGAAATTGTATTTGGAAAAAAAACCATTTCATCTATTAGTTAGACTACACTTATGTGTGTGTGTGTTTGCATGTAACATTTAAAAAAATATTAATAACAAATATATATGCGTGTGTGAGGGGGTTCATGGACCCTGGAGATCGGTATGTCCACAAAATATTTGTACCAGGTAGATCCACCCAAAGGGATCACTTCCTAACGACTCAACCACAGAACTTGATTCGAAGAATGTCAAGAGAATTGAACCCATGACCTCTCAATAACAAAGGTGCCTTAACAATGAGGACTCGACCAATTAATATAACCCTCAAAGCTTATTTTCTATGCAGTTCATAGACTCCGGAGATCGGTGAGCTCTATGTCTACGAAATATTTGTACAAGGTAGATCCATCAAAAGTGATCACTTCTTGTCGGCTCAACCACAGAGCCTAACCCCAACACTATCGAGAGAATTGAACCTGTGACTTCTCAATAGCAAAGGTCCTTTAACGATCAAAACTCAACCAATTAAGCTAACTATATATATGTGGGGAGATAGATTATATCCTATTGATATACATGCTTTCTTCTTCTAAATAAGAGGGAACATGTATCAAGATTTTGATATGGAGAATGTGAATTATAAATAAAATATAACTATGTACATAATATGTAAGACAAGTGGAATTTTTTTTAATAGCTAAGACATTTTATTATTGTTTTGCTCAAAACCAACATAGATCCATCCAGATTTTCTAAAATGAGAATGATCAAATCTATTGAGGTGGAAACATTTCTTCAAGTTTTGCACTCAACAATATATTTGGATCTTGAGAGTTTTGATCTCTTTCCGAGCTTGGTAGATCTGGAGTTAAGATGAATCTATCCTGGTATATACATAGTTGAGATTGAAATGTTTTACCTAATATAAATGTTAGAATATTTAATTTATGAATGATATTGTGCACATTATTTTTTTTTGTTATTAGTATATTTTTTAATATAAACCCAATATTACTTAATCATATTTATTGTTTTTTTGGTAATGAACATTGAATTTTTCTATTCTCAATAATATATTTTAAATACCACATATGAATTATTATTAGGAATAAAATGAATTAAACATCTATTTTATAATATCTTTTAAATCCTACATATTACTTTTTATTAGGAATTAAATGAAACATCTTTTTTGTTACTCTTATTAAGAAGCAATTGGAATTTTTTACTTTCAATTGCTTTTATTATTATGTCCATACATATATATGATTTTTATAATGGATATATTTTTTTGTGTTTTCTTTTTTTACTTTTCATTAATTTATCTCTTTTTAAAATTGACATAAAATCATGTTGTTTCACATGGACGTTGAAATATTTTATTTATGGCCGAGAGGAAGTGTGAGTACAATTATAATACTGTTAAAAACTATCCAAACATGTATACTAATTTTTCTTTGTTATTATAGTTGACATTGTTTTTATTTATTTATTTATAAAATATTTTATTTTTATTTTAAAATAGGCACGTGTCAAAATCTAGGTTAAGCAGTGAAGGAATTATACTAGGTTGTAGAATGGACCTTTTGGGGGCAATAACCAATTGAACAAGCACAGTGGAAATTTGTATTTTTTATTATATTCTACATTGTTTTTCTTTTTTACCAGATGAACAAAAAATTGGGTCAGTCTCATATTCGCTTGACACAAGTTGATTTTGACCACTACCACTATAACTCTTAGGTGAAACAACATAATATTGTTAAAAACTATCTAAACATGTATATTAGTTTTTCTTTGTTATTATAGTTGACATTGTTTTTATTTATTTATTTATAGAATATTTTATCTTTATTTTATAAGAGACACGTGTCAAAATCCAGGTTGAGCAGTGAAGGAATTATATTAGGTTGTAGAATGGACCTTTTGGGGGCAATAACCAATTGAACAAGCACACTGGAAATTTGTATTTTTTATTATAGACTACATTGTTTTTCTTTTTTACTAGATGAATAAAAAATTGGGTCAGTCTCATATTCGCTTGACACAAGTCGATTATGACCACTACCACTATAACTCTTAGGTGAAACAACCATCCTACCCCCATCATGGGGACTACAGGTAAAATCTAGGGATTTGAACCTAGAATGTCATGGTACATAATACTTCAATTTCATGGCCATTTCCACTTGAGATGCCCTCGAGGGGCTAGTCTACATTGTTTTTTTATTTAGAGAACATTTATTTTTATTTTAAAAAATACACATGTCAACTCGTGGTCCCTCAGTATTTGAAATTGTAACCTCTTACCAGGAAGAACATGCTCTTAACCATTATAAATATATTATATTAGATATATTATTTATAGTTTCATTTTAAATATTAATAATGTCATAAAGTAAAAAGGTAATGGCCTTCGTTTTAATTTATAAATTATGTGATGTGGATGTTTTTTTTCTGTGAAGTAGATGATTTGTATTATCTTCAAACCAAGAATTGCATTCTATGTCCTTGAATTATGACATGGTTGGTCAATGGGAAAGGCTAACCATATCGAAAATTTTAATCTTTTCAAAAGGGTGGAAGACAAGAGTGTGCATATAGAATCAAAATCCAAAATACATATGCTAAACACAAGAGCTCCTATGCCATTACAAAACTAAGAAGTATAGGACTAAAACATAAAAACTAAGAACATGAGACCAATATTCAAATTAAGAGGAAGTATTTGAATCTTTGGCTTCAATAGGTATGGGCTCCTTATTGTTGCTCGAAGAGTAACCACAATAAAGAGGAATGCCCATATGTTTCTCAATGTGCCCTAACCAATGATCCAATGCTATCATTTATCACTGCATGTGATCCAAAGAGAGGAGGATGCCCTCTCCCCTTTCGTTTTTGTCCACCAAGACCTTGCCAAGAAGGAACTTGAGGTGCTAGTAAATGTCCATCATTTACATATTTTGATTATGCCTTCCCCGTGTGTGCTCAACATTAGAAACCCAATCCACAACTTCTATCAGTACTTCCGTGCATGTGAGGGTACAAATTTGATTATCCAATTCTCATTCCACTTGAGCAGGCTCCTCTTGGATAGGTTAAGGAGTGAGCACCTAAAATCGTACAACCAAACTTTACACCCTTGCACTTGAGTGCACCGTCATTTCCCTCGTTCCTTGTAGTAAGTTGCCCCACGATGGACCCAAGCTCTCTGACATGGCATACTATCTGTGTTGAGTAAGAGACAGACCCAAGTGAGTCAAAGGTTCCCCAAGGTTTGATATGGAATTAAGAGAGAAAAGTGTGCTTATGAGGGACACAACCCCCATGGGGATACCTATCAGATAAAATAAGTCAAGAAACCTTCTTTATATAACATAGAATGGTAGACTTGAGATGGGGAAGAGATTGATAAATTCCAAATCCCTCACTTGGGCCAGTAAAATCAGCTAACACCAGACCAATGATTATCAGAAAACAAAGAACTTGCATAGAAATAGTAAATTAGAACCTAAATTGTTGGATGTTGAAACTATTTGCAAGAAGAATATTAAACCCCTTTCGGTGAGACTTCCAATGTGGAGTATGATTAGATGATGTTTTTCCAAGGCTCAACTAGGGCTTAAGAGTGATCCATAGCCATTTTCCAAAAATGACAGAGGCCATGAGGATGAAAGACACAACCATCTCTTGTTGGTTTTCCTAGCAAGACCGCCCTAGACTAGTGTTTGAACAAATGGGAGACTATAATAAAAATATATTAACCTACTTTAGGAATATCAACATCACCTCCATGAAGGGGATAAATAAGGTGCTTCTACCATAAGTTAATTGTCGGAGTCTTGAACCCATACACATGGTTTAAAGAAAGAAACTGAACAAAATGTTGTTGAGCTAGTGGTGCTTAATAAAATTTTGAGCTATGAGCTATTGTAATCATCCTTCACTCGGAGGGCATAATACCCTAGAGAACAGTGAAAATCCATCTGTTTGTCATATAATTCATTGAGTAACTAGAGATGCGAGTGAAGTGATGCATGGTACTAAATGTGGGGCAATGGAATGGAAGGCTCCCTTGTACCTTTTGCTTGCAAAACATAAAAAACTATTATGGGAGTGTGCTACCATGTCCCCTAGGAATTTGACCCAGCGGGATGGTGGAAACCCATCCCCCACCCTTTCTCGGTCAGAGCATCCCATTCGGGGTATGTTATGTGGATGTTTGTATGGTGAGTATTTTAGGATTATTTTTATAAGTTTTTTTTTGTTTTTTTCTTTAATACTATTTTGTCTTGAATTAATAAAGACTTGAAGTATAAATTAAAATTGCTTTTGCTTGGGTAAGAGCTCGTCTTCCTCTGACATAATGTGATATTCCCACTTAACAATACTTCTAAGGGGAAATAGCAATTTTGTCTTATTTTGCATTTACACTTAGGAAAAGTGGGTTATGGAGCCCCATTTAAGTTTTGGAGCAAAGGAAAGGCCCAAGTTAGGAAAAAAGGCAGAAAATCAAAATGTTAGTGGAATTTGTGGACCACTCATGGAGAAATACGACCTCCCATTGGAAATAACCACTCCTTTGAGGGAAAAAAATGGGGAGTTCGATGGGTGGGCCTGACATGGGAAATTGGGAGGCACAATGACAAAAGAAGGAGGCACTCATTTTGGGCATTTTTGATCATTTGAGCATTCACCTAGATTAGCACACTTGAATTGGAGGCCAAGTCTGCATGTGTTGTTGAGCACAAGAGATTTTTAGGTGTGAATCTCACCCCTTTCTTCGATGGACTTCGAGTGCTAGCCCTAGGAGGGAATTCCCATAATTTTCAGATCGGTCTAGGAGCATTGTAGTGGGAGTGTGGAGAAGTTTCAGCAGTGACTCCACAACTCATTTTCTTGCCACACGTGGGACTCAAGGAGAGAAGGAATTTTGGGCTAAGATTTAAGGGGGAGTTCGGGAAGGATTTGCGCTAAATATTTCAGCCATTTTGGGGACACTCAGTAGAAAAATTTACAGGTGGTTCGAAATACCCAACAGTGGGAGGAGCTAGGGGAAATTGTGCCAAAATTCAACATTTGGTCAATTCCTTTGTGGGTTATTGGAGGAGAGCCCAGGGTTAATTTCCTAGAATTTTTTGAGCACTGGAGGAGGCCCTAGCAACCATTTCTTGTAGCCAGTAGTTCAATTTTCTGGGGAGATCAACGCAAAGCCATAGAGAGATCAACCAAAAACATTTAAGGACTTGTCTTCATCACTTGGGCTTTGCTAGCTTGCCTTGAGCAAGCCCAGGTGCACAGTTTCCAAACACCAGATTGTAACCCCATGATTTTGTAATAAAATGGCTCAGAACAACGCAATTTTTGGCTCAATATATGGTGTATAATTTGTGTGTGAATTTCATGTGTGTTTTTGCTATGTTTTCTTTGTTCATCATTGTATATTTCCATTAGAAATATTACATTGGTATCATAGCTCATAGTCTTGGCTTAGCTTGTGGAAACAACATCGGTCTATGACACCAAAAGACCAACAAAACATGACTTACCGGCGGTAGAGGTATGGGAGCAGAGTAAGTTAATTACAAATTACCCCATATCCAGTGATAGTTGATCTGGAAGGCTAAGCATGGGAGATAATGAGGGAGACAAAATGAGTAAAGAGAAGGAGTTTTCCCAACACCTTCTCAAGGTCGTTCAAGATTTGTCTAAGGGTATTAAGGAGTTGAGGCAGCGAACTTACAACAACAACAAGGGCAAAGGGATTCAAGGGGAATTCCAATTTGGCTAGGGCTCCAACACTTCGCATCACCATGGAGTTCATGGACTCAATGCACCCTTCATTCCCAATACACCACCCATGCCCACTATCCCCATATTTCTAACATTCAGTGCTGGAGGGCCACAAGGGTAAAAGGAGATGCCCATTGGGGACTATTTTGTGGAGCATCAGTCTTATGGGCCCAACTTTAGAGAGGCCATTACCTTCAAATAATTTTTTCATTTGAAGGGTAATAACAAAGGAAAAGGGCAAGGTGGAGGAAGCTACACACATGGAATCGATTTGCAACGCACCATGGGGAGATTATTCCTACTGACTTTTGATGTTTGTCCAAGAGTTCAGCGAAAGCATGGGTTTAGAAGTTAGATGTCTACCTCAAAGTCAACGAGATTACGGAGGGGGAGGTAATTAAGATTTCCATATTTCATTTAGAGGGAGAATCCCACGAATGGTGGTTCCATGGGTTAACCACAATGGGGCATGCAGGGATTACAATCTATGAGGATTTCACTAGGAGGGCGTTGGAGTGTTTTGAGAGGAGAGACCTAGAAGAGCATTTTTGGGAGTTGACAAGGCTTAAGTAGATGGGCAGTGTTGAGGCCTACATATCTAAGTTTCTAAGGTTGTCAATGATGGTGCCTGACCTATCAGAGGCCAGGAGGGTTTTCATGTTTGTAGAGGGGCTAATAGAGGCACTGAGGGGATTGGTGAAGTCCAACAGGCCCACCACATTTCAGGATATAGTTGAGAGAGGATGAGACTTGCAGGATGCTCTACCCAGGACCAGAGTGCCAGTACCACCCAGATAGGGGTTCTAGCAGAGGGGGAGAGACACTAGGGCTCCACCACTGAAAGCCAACCAGGGGCGAGGAAAGTTGGATGAGGAGACCCAGAGATATATCTAAAGGAGGAAGCTATGCTTCACTTGTAAGGAACCATGGGAACTAGGCCATAGATGCATAACGGGCAAGGCCCACTACATTGAGGTCCACTTTGACAGTGGCCAGGAGGATGATGTAGAGTTGGAGGTAAGTGGAGATGATATCATGGCACACGTGGAGAGGGGACCACCACCACTGCCACCGCCCGAGGGAGCCTCTTTCACACCATCAAGAGGGGTCCTTGTGTTCTTACGTGGGGTACCTAAGTTTTTGACTTTGAGGATCAGAGGCACGGTGCAGGGTAATGTGTCTTAGTTTTGGTGGACAGTGGGGCCACCCACAACTTCATTTATGTACAGATGGTGCAGATGAGAGGGATCACAGTTGAGGGGTTCGAGGGGACCACGTTATGTTCTCGCTCTTACAGTCACCATGGGAAACTATTCAGTCACAAATCATTTCTTCATGGTGGATGTACCAAACACCAATGTGGTGATGGGTGTATAGTGTCTCTATTCTCTTGGTTGGGTCACTACTGATTGGAGGAAGTTGGAGATGGAATTTACAGGGCCAGATGGCAACTTGGTTGTCCATAGGGGCATGCACTCTAACCCACCATAGACTGTTTCCGCACACAGGATGGAGGCTGACCTGAGGCATGGTGACATTGAGTGGGCAGTGGAGTTGAGGATTTTTTAGGCTAGGGGTCAGCCCAGGCCACCACACACTAATGTACAGGCTATCTTAGACAGGTAACCGGTGGTGTTTGGAGACATACTGCCAGGGTAGCGACCTAATCGGGGATTTAAGCACACAGTTGAGTTAGAGACAAGGGTACAAGCTGTGATTACCTCCCCGTACAAACATCCCAAGGCTTATAGGGATGAAATTAAGAGGGCCATTCATGAGTTGATGGATGCGCTGAGAGGGGCTAAGTTCTTATCCAAGATTGACTTGCGTTCGGGGTAGACCTAGATTAGAGTGAGGGGTCAGGACGTCCCTAAGACAACTTTCAAGTGTCAGTATGGGCACTTCGAGTTCTTGGTTATGCCCTTTGGGCTAACCAACACACCTGCTACTGTCTAGTCTTGCATGAACCACACGTTTCGTGGGAAGTTACAGAAACTTGTGTTGGTGTTCTTCGATGATATTTTGATCTATAGCAAGACCTGGGAGGAGTAATTGCAACACTTGGAGATGATGTTGTGTATTTTGGAGGAGCATCAGTTTTACACCAAGTTGTCCAAGTGTGAGTTTAGATTGATGAAGATGATATATTTGGGGCATATCATTGGGGAGGATGGCATGAGAGTGCATGAGGAGAAGATTAGGCCATCCGGGATTGGCTAGTGCCCTAGAATGTGATAGAGATGAGGGGTTTCGTGGGTATCTGTACCTACTACAGAAAGTTCGTGAAGGGCTTCTCTCAGTTAGAAACTTCCCTCACTATTTTGACAAAGAAGAGGGCATTTGAGTGGACATATGAGGCACAAGAGGCTTTTGAGCACCTCAAACAAATTATGAGCATTTTTTCGATGTTGGCACTTCTAGATTTCTCACAACCCTTTGTACTTGAGTGTGACTCATCAGGGGAGGGTATATGAGTAGTCTTGATGCATGGGAAAACCCGATAGCTTTCAAGAGTTGGAAGCTACTACCCAATGAGAGGTTGTACTCCATTTACGACAAAGAGATGATAACCATCATGTATACGCTAGCCAAGTTCATGCAGTACTTGGTGGGAAACAATTTCGGGGTGAAGACAGACCACAATAGCCTCATATTCTTCTTGGAGTAGAAGTAGCTATAGGAGAGGAAATATAAATGGGTGAGAAAGCTGCAGGAATACGAATTTGACATTGAGTATGTCAAGGGTAAACACAATGTGGTAGCTGATGCATTGTAGAGGAGGTCGACCACCATCTCATCGATGAGAATCACACCTTATTAGAGGGTGTAGTTGCTAGTGGAGTATTCCAAGGACCAATTATCATGTGAGGTCCTTAATGGTGCAGTGACATATGACCCGTATAGGGTGATGAATGAGGTGATTTACTTTTAGGACCAAATTTATTCATTGCCCAACTCCCAGTTGAGGGAGAAGATCATGCAGGTTTCCCATGATTCACCATTATTAGGGCATCAAGGGTTTATCAAGACATACAGGACAATGAGGGAGCACTTTGCATGGAGGGGTCTTAAGGATGATGTTCTGAGGCACGTCCGGGAGTGTGATATGTAACAAAGGAACAAGGGAGGATAGACACACCCTGCTGGGTTTCTACAACCTCCTCCTATCCCTGAGAGGAAATGGGAGAGCATCTTGATGGATTTTATTATTGGGTTGCCTAGAGTTTAGGGCAAGGACTGCATATATGTGGTGGTAGATATATTGATGAAATTTTCCCACTTATTCGTTATTTCAGCCCGGTCCTCTTCATCACAGGTGGCTAAACTATTTTTCAGGGAGGTGTTTCAGCTTCATGGTATTCCCAAGACCATTGTCAGTGATCAAGATAATAGGTTCATGGGGGGATTTTGGCAGGGATTGTTTCGACTGGTGGGCACGGAGCTCACCCCGAGTACTAGTTACCAACCCTAGACTGATGGGCAGATGAAGATTGTAAACAAATGGCTGGAGGGCTACCTACGCAACTATGTGACGGGCCATTAATGTGCATGGATACGGCGGTTACATTTCAGCAAATACTCCTACAACACAAAGCACCACATGTCCATAGGTATGTCCCCATTCAGATATTTGTACGGTTATGATGCATTATCTTTTGTTGATGTGATTTTTGGAGATAGCAAGGCCACTATGGTCAAGGATTGGATTCATGAGAGCCAGGATATTTTGCGAGCTCTCAAAGATAACCTACATATTGCACAAAACCAACAAAACTCTATGCAGAAAAGGGACGAATAGAAAGGGAGTTTGAGGTTGGGGATTTGGTCTTCCTAAGACTTCGGCCGTATAGACAATCGACACTCAAACAGAATGGGGCCAAGAAGCTCAAGCCGTGCTTTATAGGTCGTATAAAGTCATTGGGAGAGTTGGGGAGGTGGCATATGAGCTGGAGCTATCCCCGGGGAGCCGATTTCACAAAATTTTCCATGTGTCTTTCCTAAAAAAGGCACTGGGTCAACATGTGACAATAACTATAGAGTTACCACCCATGGATGATGAGGGGCATTTGGTTCTAGAGTTGGAGGCTATTCTGGACACCTGTGAGAGACACTTGTGGAACATGGTCATCAAGGATTTTTTATTAGGTTGAGGAATCGACTTGATGAGGATGCCACTTGGGAGGGAGAGCAAATACTTCAGCATCCTTCATTGCAGTTGCTTGAGGACAAGCAACATTTTGGCGGGGAGGACAATGATATTCCCACTTAGCAATATTTCTAAGGGGAAATATCAATTTTGCCAATTTTGTCTTATGTTGCATTTACACTTAGGAAAAGTGGGTTATGGATCCCCACTTGAGTTTTGGAGCTAAGGAAAGGCCCAACTTAGGAGAAAAGGCAGAAAATCGAAATGTTAGTGGAAGGTGGGGACCACTTATGGAGAAATATGACCCCCCCTTGGAAATACACACTCCTTAGAGGGAAAACAATGGGGAGTTCAATGGATGGGCCCCACATGGGAAATTGGGATGCACAATGACAACAGAAGGAGGAGGCACTCATTTTGAGCATTCTTATCATTGAGCATTCACTTAGACTAGCATGCTTGAGCTGGAGGCCAAGTCTGCATGTGATGTTGAGCACAAGAGACTTTTAGGCGAGAATCTCAACCCTTGCTTCAGTGGACTTTGAGTGCTAGCCCTAGGAGGGAATTCCCATCATTTTCATATCGATACAGGAGCATTATAGTGGGAGTGTGGAGAAGATTCAACATTGACTACACAACTCTTTTTCATGCCACATGTGGGACTCAAGGAAAGAAGGAATTTTGGGTTGATATTTGTGGGGGAGTTCGGGAAGGAGTTTTGCTAAATATTTCAGCCATTTCAGGGACACTAAGCAGCAAAATTAGTCGAAATACCCATCAGTTGGAGGAGTTAGGGGAAATTGGACCGAAATTCCAGGGTCAACATTTGGCCTTCGTGGGTTTTGTGGGCTATTGGAGGAGAGCACAAGGTTAATTTCTGAAAATTTTCTAAGCATCGGAGGAGGCCCTAGCAGCCATTTCTCGTAGCTAGTAGTTCAATTTTCTGGGGAGATCAACGCAGAGCCATAGAGAGATCAACCAACAATATTTAGGGACATGTCTTCATCACTTGAGCTTTGCTAGCTTGCCTTGAGCAAGCCCAGGTGCACAGTTTCTAAACACTAGATTGTAACCCCATGATTATATAATAAAATGGCTCAGAACAACACAATTTTTGGCTCAATATATGGTGTCTAATTTGTGTGTGAATTTCATGTGTGTTTTTGCTATGTTTTCTTTGTTTATCATTGTATATTTCCATTAGAAATATTACACGTAAGAAAACATGTTAATGACTTAATACCCGGAGACATATGGTAGGAGCGAAAGCATACCCCCTTACAAATCACCAATGGGTCATTCTAGGTGGAGCAATTTTCATGGTGATGAGTTACCCTACATTCATGGATAGCAGCAAGTGATGAATCTCCCCACTGCTAGCTTACATCTAAGTTACGATAAGTTTTCCCATTGTGAAAAATAATTGAAAAAAATATATATTTAATTTAAACTTAAATATGTTTATTAAGGGTAATTTTATTGGTTGGGTCTAACTATATTAATATCACTTATTTCTATTCAAATCCTAGTTAATTTGCTCAGATGGTTTGTGAGCTGATTTATTTTGGTAAACACAATTTTGGTGATGCCCATAATAATGTGAGCGTAGAGGATAACAACTATTCCTCTCCATCACCCAATAATATTTATATATATAATCATTTTGAAAATTTAAAATTTAATTAAAAAAAAACAAGTTTAAAATAATATAATTTGAATGCATTTTAGGATTTTTAGAACTTTTATGTTAATTATGCCCTATAGGCATGCCTATTTCAGAATTAGCCTTCTCGAATTTTAATCTAATTATCAATAATTATTAGGTTTATGGTGAAGATTTAACCTCCATGAAATATATTTGAATATTCATAGTAGTATACACTAATGAAAGATTAAGATTTATCTCCAAGTTGGTTGTGCTCTTTTAATTAATTTATCTCAACTTAATTAATTAAGAAAATTTTCATATCAACACATATTGGGGGCCTAGTCTAACTTTTGGACTAAATGACCATTTTCGGGAGGTTTTTTTTTTATTATTATTTTTAACAAAAGATTGGTAGAGATTTTCAAAAGCTTGAGTTTAATTGGTTTAATCTATAGAATTCCAGTGCCCAAATGTTTTTCAAGGCGCTGAATCCATTTATGCATTCAAAAATGTATTTTAAACAACAAAAAAACACATTCTTGCTTAAAATTTTATTTGCCATGAAAAAGACTATTTCGTCTATAAGTTAGACTATGCCCATATTAAGCATGTGGTATTGATAATCCATTGTATTGGCCCATGATATTGTAACAACAACTATTTACAAATTAAGAATTTTCATGGTAAAGTGAGGGTAAATCTCTATGATAAAGAATAGTGTTTTAATCATATATTAATTCCTTTTATAATTGGAGTCGATTCCTCTAAATCTACGATTTATCCTTTTAATATACACAAATACTCAAATCACTTCGATCACCAATTAAACTATAACCATAAAACTTATAAAAATATAAAATTATTATACTTTTGAATTTTAATTTTATTAACCAAATACTAAATTTTTATTCAATTTTAATTTACATTATTTATTAAATACAAATCATTTTTATTTTAATACTAAATTTAATATTTACCTTTGCATTATCTAAACCTTATAAAATCATAAATAATATAATATTTCAATACTATTTATATTTAAATCTTACCCTTAAATACTCTTAACTTCCACATCATACACATTCATACAAATTTTCCTTCATCTATTTTTTAACATGTGAATTTTCACCATCAAAAGTCTTTATATTTGAATTTTACATTGGAATACTTTTCACTCCTACATCATATATATTCATATGCATTTTCCTTTTAGTTTTTAAATATATGTTATTTTTCACAATTTAATGTAACAATAAAATAATTATACAAAATGAAACCATCTTTTTGAACCACCTTCTCACAAAATTAAACAAAACAATTTTTTCACGTAATTATACATTCTCCTTCCGAACGATAAATATTTCTCATTGAAATTTTTTTGAACACACCTATGTTTTTCAAACAGAAAATAAAGATATAATTTTAAAATATATATAAAAATAAAAGATATTCAGACATATATAATTTAAAGGTTTAAACATTTAAATTATAATTATATCTTAATATCTTGTATCTTTATATATATTTATTTTTATCTTATATCTTTACTTTTATATGTAATTTAAAATTGTATTTCTATTTTCTATTTAAAAAATATAGATGCCTTCAATAATTTTTCAATGATAAATATTTTTATATTTTATTTGAGAAACATATATGTTAATTTTTCAAGTGATTATTTAACAATTTTTCAATGAGGAATATTTTTATATACTATTTTAAAAATATACCTGTTTTAGTTCTTAAGGGACTACTCAACAACAAAGTTTATCATATTATTAGAGGGAATTGTATTTGGGTAAAGAGAATAACAATCATTTCTCCCAACCACCCAAAATAAACCAATTGATACATCCAATTAGAAGTTGTGATTTAAAAGAAATATTTCAAAATAAGATGGATGTAATCCGATGGTAAATGGACGTCCATCCCCTCCCTGATATATAGTATTTTTTTAAAACTATATCCTCCTCTGTATGGATTGCCTATCCACATCGTTTTATCCATCTATCTGTCAACTATGATGCCTTCAAATTTTGAGTTTACAAAATGCAATTTTTGGTAGCAACTTTGCTATATGTGGGACTAAATAAAATACAACAAAAAATATATAATACTTTCTTGACTTCTTCATGCTTCTGGAATGTTAGAAGGGTCAAATGAGTTATGGTTTTTAGGTAAGTCGTATTCATAACCCCATGATATTGCATGTCATAAATCCTATTTATAGGTTGTTGCTAGAAATCCTCCATTGTAATGGGGAGAGAGATAAGTGAGCGGGTGCTTATGTATTTTCATTCTGAAATAAATAAAGCTACGATCTCTTTCCTCTTAATGGTCGAGAAGGATAACATCTTTTATAAAATTTTAAAAATAAAATTAAATAAAAAAATTAATATAATGCAATGTAAACATTTTTATTCACGCAAAATAAAATAAAATAAAATAAAAAAATAAAAAGTAAACATAAATATAAAATAAAAATGGTGGATGATATTGACCCATGGTATTAATGTGGAATTTGGTCTATTTAAAGGGAGAAATTAAACCAACTTAGATCTATCTTAACTTCCCATTTACAAGTGCGGAAAGGGATCAAATCTCTTGATATGCAAACCTCTTTTGTCAAAAGAGATGAGATTGGAGAGAGAGCAAATCTCATAAAATTTCTTGATATGCAAACCTCTTTTGTCAAAAATTGATCCCTCTCCGTACTTAGTAAATCCCTTAAATTAAAATAAATCTAGACTAATATTTAAACAATAAACATCTAGCTATTAAATTTGTAATATTAATGATATCTCTCGAAAATACAGTGATGATATTTCTTAAAGATACTATAATGTAACATGTTTGGTGCTCCTGCAACGCACTCTAATTTCTATTTACGCTCAGTATTTTCAGCGTTTCTTCGATTGGCTTTCACAAAAATCAGCTTAACATAGTGTTTCATCTCCCTTGGTTATTTGTTCTCTAATTTATTTCCTCATCAAATTTTTATAATTTTAAATTGAATGCGTAAATTGATTTATTTTCTCATCAATTTATACAACTATGTAACAGATAGACAATAACAATGATGGTCTCTATGGGTTTTTCAGTGGGGGGAAGAGCATCCCCACTGAAGAAGCAACATTTACATATAATATGGGTTTTTCAATGGGGGGAAGAGCATCCCCGCTGAAGAAGCAACATTTACATGTAATATGGATTTTTCAATGGGGGGAAGAGCATCCCCGTTGAAGAAGCAACCTTTACATATAATCGTCGAAGCTGAAGAAGCAACATTTACATATAATCGCCGAAGTGAGTAGATACAACAGCCAAAGCTGCGAAGCAAAATTGGGAACGAAGCCAGAGTCACATCCTTCACATTTTTCGAGGAACGAAGCCAGAGTCACATCCTTCACATTTTTCTGCCGCAGCAGAGCAAGTATCAACAACATTATGTTGCAGGAGCAGCCGAAATCATGCATCGAGGGGAATAGAACCCAGGTGGGGAGGCGGCAAGCCGACCATCCCGACCGTGGGGCTATAAGCCCAGGTGCAACGGTATCTTGGTTTGCCTCTCCATCATTATGCAAATTATATAAAATAATAACGAAATAATCTTGCGCGTTATGATTGTTGTCACATATGAAGATTAGGAGACTCTGCGTTGATTAGGGTTTAAGGAGATCTAATTATAAGAGAACTGAAAGCACACATGTTTTTGTCTTCCCAGCAACCAATTTTTATGAATTCAAAACTATGAAATTGGACAACCTGAACTTGTCGATGTCTTGTAACTAATTGTGAAGTTTTTCACAAACAAAATTTCTCACATAAATATAACATTTTTCTTTTTCTTAAAGTTTTGATGAAGACATCTGATAAAATTGGAATGATATAAAAAATATTAACATGGCTCTGGACAGATATGACACACAAATAATAATAGTGTAAATCCAAATTTATTAAACATGAAATACAATTTTTTTTTCCTTCTTTTCATTTTAGTTTTTAAGAAAGTAATTTATATTTCAAAAAATTAGATTTATTTATTTATTTATAATACAATAAATTTTGGATTAAAATAAATATAAATTTGTATTTTGAAGTATTTGATTTCCTTCTTTGATTATATAAATATCTAATTAAAATAAATATAAACTTGTTATACTTACATGAATATACATGTGTAAATTCCAGGTATAAAATCTCTATTATTTTTAATAGAGATCTGACATAGTAATTCTATAATTGCTGCGGATAGCACTATTTATTAGAATTTCAGTTTCTGATTTTAGAGTTTGAAACCTTTGTTAAACTTCTAGTAAAATGTTTCAAATATATAGATATCTAATTAACTAGCATTTTTAAATTAAAAGAAAAAATATTAATTTATATTAAAAACATATCATATAAGTCAAATATGTTTCACGATAGACTCCCTAAGCATCTCATATAAACAAAATCAAAACAGGAAAAGTGCATCCAAATAATAACTGTGCCAACAAGGCCAGTCACAAACCAACCAGTAACTGTTGCAATATTTTTCTATGAGAAATGTGTCAAAAGTTTGTCTTCGCGATCTTTTGGAGCTAACTGCTCATACAAGGTTTCTTAGTGTAATTATAGTTGTTTCAGCCATATTGATGTATTTACTTTCATACAAGATGGTTTTGTTTTTTTTTTTTTTTTAATAAAGCAAATTCTTCTTTGCGCCCATTCTAGGTATGGTATGTTGTTGTAGTATTGAATATGCATAGTAGTGTTATTTATTGATTGGTTTGTTTAATGCTTGATAAAAGGAAGGTTTATAAATTTTGTTAGATTGTTTTATATTTAAGGTGATGAATGGATGTCAAATGTGGAAATGAAGGTTCCATTTCTGTAAGGAACAATGTTTTGAGTGATACTAGGCTACAAAGAAGCTTAGACATGTCTCTGAAATCCTTAAGTTCTTAAGTTGTGCGTCTCAGGGTGATAGGCTTGTGTTCAAGCCAAATGAGCTTGATAAAATGATAAAGGAAATCAAGATTTTGCAAACAACGTAGTGTTAATGAACGAGCAGGACAGGAAAATCTTCGTTACTTGCTATGGTGTATTCATCTCATGTCGTGACGAGGTTTCCATGAAGTATGTGTAAACTGGGGCATGACCGACAGATAAAGCGAGACAAGAGAATACGTGTTAGCTTCCATCGAATTCTCTGTCACACCATGGTGGTGTGACATATGTGTCCCCTGAATGTGGGTGCATAGGTGTTGTTGACAAAGGACACACTAGGAAAACCTCTTCGACTCTAGACAGGAAAAATTATGCCTCATGGAATGGGAAAAAGTACGTCCCGAGAGATGGGTAAAAGTGTGTTTTGGGGAATGGACGAGAATGCATCGATTAATGTGGAATGGTTGCTAATTGACCATGAAACTATATAAGGTGAATTCGTTGATTTACAGGAAGGGTCGGGACCTAATGGGATCCGTGACTTAAGCTGAGGTGGTGAATGTCATGTAGGATTTTGGATTATGTGGGTACGTGATGTGGTGAAGATACGTACATGGCATGCTGACATCATGAAACATGGTAGGAAGGAATGACCTTTTTAGAGGGCCAAGTGGTTGGTTTTCAAGTGACACATGAAATCATAAGGGGATGCCACATGGAAAGATGACATCATCATAACATCATTAAGTTGATGGAAGCTGGTGACGTGGAGGATGATGCTAATGTGGTACTTAGGTGACTTATGGTGGTGGTTAGTGGTATCACCTGGCTTGGGGTTGCCATGTGGTATTGACGTGGAAATGGCATGTGGCCGGGTGACACGTCACCGCGGAGCTCGGGACCATGAATGTATTTTGGAGTGTTATTATAATGGGAGTTGCGGGACACGAAGCCTCCATGTCACTTAACGTGAAAGTGTTTATCGTGTCGCAGAAGTATTTGAATGGAACAATCTTAGCAATTGGGTGTGGTGCAATGGTGTGCTGGTGTTGTGGCACTATGACCTGCCACAATGGACCTTGTTAGAAGTGGTAGTGCAACGTGGGTACGACACGGTAGGTCCTTGTTGATATGGCAGGATTGGAAAGGAACAATCTTAGCAATTGGGTGTGGTGCAATGGTGTGCTGGCGTTGTGGCACTATGACCTGCCACAATGGACCTTGTTAGAAGTGGTAGTGCAACGTGGGTATGACACGGTAGGTCCTTGTTGATATGGCAGGGGTTAAGGAGCCTATATTTCAAATGGGCATACATTTTGATCCAAGAGTCAAATCAGGATGAGAATTATATCACTAGAAAGCCCTTGATGAATTGGACATAATGGTGTTATCCAAAGTTGATTCCACCAATTTTGGGAAGGGAGGAAATTTTTGTAACCCTATTTCCATGATGAAACTATAAAAGTTGGGTTAAATTAAAATAACACCTCCCATTGTACTTGGGAAGTCTAAGGCGATGAAAAAGATCGTTATAACTTCATCTTCCAAAAAAATAAACAATTAAATAATTATTACAAATTTTACAAAAAAAATATTAATTAAATCCAATTTACATGATAAAATAACCATGATTATATTCACCCATTCTACAAATGCATGTCATAATCAAAGTGATATGATATGCCTAATATAACACAATTTGGATGTATGTCATGATCAAAGTGATATGATCTACCTAATATAACACAATTTTTTTAAGAAACATTTATGGAAAGACAAACTCTTTTTTTTAACAAAAACGGGTAGTGTATATATTGCCAAAAGTGGAGCAAGCTCCTATTACAATCGACCGTAGCTTATAAAAACTGAGCAATGAGAATGAGCTGGGAGCGTAGTCCCTTCTCCTATGCTTATATTCAAAGATTTATTGAGTTATTTGACTATTCTTGATTTCTGTCTTACATATTGTCTCACTAGAAAGCAAAATCTGTGACCTATTCCTTGTGTTTTTCCTCTTGCTGTTCCTTAAGTTTACTGTTCCTTCTGTTGTTGTTCATTCTGCTTGCTATTCCTTATGCTTGTTGTTCCTTCTGTTTGTTGTTCCTTCTGCTTGATGTTCCTTATGCTTGTCGTTCCTTCTGTTTGTTATTACTTCTGCTGTTGTTCCTTCTGCTGTTGTTCCTTCGGCCTGTTGTTCCTTCGGATGTTGTTCATTCTACTTGTTGTTCCTTCAGATGATATTCCTTCTGCTGCTGTTCCTTCTGGTTGTTGTTCCTTCTGCAGCTACTCATTCTACTTGTTGTTCCTTTGGATGTTGTTCCTTTGACTTATTGTTCCTTCTACAACTATTCCTTCTGCTTGTTGTTCCTTTTGTTGTTGTTCCTTTTGCTTGTTGTTCCTTCTGCTTGTTGTTCCTTCCGTTGTTGTTCCTTCTTGTTGTTCCTTCCGTTGTTGTTCCTTCTTCTTATTGTTCCTACTGCTAGTTGTTCCTTCTACTGTTGTTCCTTTTGGTGTTGTTCCTTCTGCTTGATATTCCTTCTGCTTGTTGTTCCTTCTACTTGCTACTTGGCGTTCCTGAATGTGTCTTTCAGAGTTCCAAATACCACTCTCAATCTGAATATTGGGGCCAGAGAGTGTAGATCCGCCTACTATAGATTGGTTAAGGCAAAGGATGAATTGAGCAGGGTCCTCCATTAAGGCTAAGTTTTCCTTGAGATAGAAGACAACCTTTATTTGCCAGCGGGTCTGCTTGCTTGTTTAAATCCCGCAGAATATGGTATGAGTCAACTGTGTCAAAGTATTTCAATGTGTTTCGAATTCGCTGCAAGGTTTTGTTTAGAGCAAGGTTAAGAAAATAATCTTCGGAGTTTAAGAGGTTAATCAGAAGCTCTGAATCTCTGAATATTTGAATTATTTTATAACCTAGCTCCTTCGCAATCTGGAAAGCTTTTAAGAGAATGTAACTCTATGCTTGATTGTTGGAACTTATGCCTAGACCCCAATTGAAGCTGGTTTTATTCCATCTATCTGGGGAAAGAATCAATCCTCCTGCGCTTGTTGTTCCTGGGTTCCCCTTGGATGCTCCATCAAAGAAGATAGTGGCTTTTGAGGTCCCCTACCACCACGTGAGAAAGTCACCTTCAATGAGACGCAAGCGCCGAGTAGGAGCTTTCATCGATTTGTTGGTTGAATCTTTCCTTTCTCCTGTCGTGCAGGGTCCTAGCCACGCAGAAGCTTCTGCAGATAAAAAATGGGCAAAAACTGATTTATCTACGATTTCCAACAAGAGGGCTTTCACTTTGGTAGCCACTTCCACTGAATTCGGGAGCTTGTTGTTGAAAACACAATCGTTTCTAGCCAACCACACTTTCCACCAAAGGCATTTTGGAATAGCTTGCCAAATGTTTTTCCAACCTATGTTTTTAGTTTTTTTCTCAGGGTTTTGGGCTGCCCAGGAGGTGTAGAGAGAAACGACTGATATCTGGGAGGGGGTGGGAACACTAAGTTTGTGGAGGACCATCTTCCAGACTGCTTGTGTGAAATCGCAGTCAACTAGTAAGTGGTCAGAGGTTTCGATAGTAGAAGTGCAAAGACAGCATCTAAAGGGGCCGTGGAACCCTCTTTTGTTTAGATTTTCTCCTGTTAGTGCTTTTTTATGCATGAGTATCCAAGTGAAGAAATTCACCTTTGTAAGACTAAAGGGGGACCAAATGGATTTCCAGAGCTTCGATGTCAACAAAGGGGCGTGTGTAGCTTGTAAAGAGGAGAATCCTTGAGCTGTTGTATACATTCCGGTTCTTCCCCACCCACAATTATCTTTGGATGAGCGATGGACAGGGGCAGGGCCAGAGAGAGTTGCACACAACAAGTTTTCTTGTGATTCTAGAGGGTCAGGAACCCCTAGAAAAGTCCATCTTGCCCAATTCCCTTTGCTGTCCCAAGAACATATGTCTGCAAGCCGAAGGAGACCTTTGTTCACTAGCCAGATCTTTATATCGTTACAGGAATTTAGGGTGGCCAATGGGGCATTCCCTTGAATAGTATCCTCCCACAGTAATGTTCTCTGTCCATTACCCGGAATTCTGTATAAATGCTGCTGTAAATGGTCGATGCTTCTTCTGACTAAATTCCATATTGTTGTTCCTGTTGGAGTAGAAGCTGTTGTGAGGTTTCTCAGGGAGCCTCCCTTTAGGTATTTCTTCCAGAGGATCTTGCTGACAGGATGATTTTTATCTGCATATAGTTGCCATATGATTTTTCCACCAAGAGCCAGATTTGTCAGGCCTGGGTCCCATATCTATAACCCACCTTGCTAGAGTGGTCGTTTAAGGATATCCCATCTTACCAGATGTAACTTGCTCTGGTTGCCCTTGCCCCTGTTCCAAAGAAAGTCCCGAAGAAGTTTGGAAATCTGTTCCGTGGTAGACTTGGGTGCTAGTAGGAGGGAAAACTGGAAGATGGGAAGGGCGGAGAGGACTGCCTTTATCAATACCATCTTCCCAGCCTTTGTTAGCCATTGGCCTCCCCAATATGCTATTTTTGCTTTTATCTTGCTAATTACTTCAGTCCAAAGGGAGGGAGGGCTTGGTCCCAAGGTTAAGGGAAGGCCTAGGTATTTGACCTTTTCCCATTTGTCATACCCAGGGAATCCAAATGTGCAGGCAATTCGAAGGATAGTTGGATGATCTACATTCCAGTCGTAGACAACGCTTTTTCTTTTATTGATCAAGGCTCATGTGATTAAGCATAAGTGTTGAAGAATTTATTTGAAAGCCTTTGTTATCTTAATTGAGGCCCCTCCCAAGAGGAGAGAGTCATCCACAAAGAGGGCGTGATTTATAGGATCCACACCTCTTGCTGCCTTGATACCTGGGATAGAGCCTACTTCCATTTCCGTTGTAAGCTTTCTTCTTAGGGATCTGCCAACAGGATATAAAGAAAGGGTGACAATGGGCACCCTTTGTCGAGCCCTCTTGAAGCTTGGAAGAAGTCAGAAGGTCTACCATTGACTAGGGGCGCTATCCAAGGTTTGTGTGTGCAGGCTATTATCAAGTTGACAAATTCAACACTAAAACCAAAGGAGAGAAGGATTTATAGAGAAATGAAAGTTTAACCCGGTCAAAAGCATTTGACATATCCAACTTGATGAGCATGCATTTTTCTTTCCGAGTGTTGCTAGAGTGGAGGGCTTCTTGCACTTGGATCACATTGTCTATGAGGTGCCTTCCTTTGATGAAACCGCCCTGCAGAGGGGAGATCAAGTTCCCTAAGAGAGGCTTGAGTCTATTGGCTAAGAGTTTGGCAAGGATCTTGTAGGAGGCATTGCAGAGAGAGATAGGCCGAAACTTGTCGAAAGTCTCAGGGTTAACTTCTTTCAGGATTAGGGTGAGGAAGGTGGAGTTGGTGCACCCTCCCACTTTGGCTTTCTTTTGGAAGGCTTTTACCATTCTGAGAAGATCGATTTTTATTACATTCCAGCAAGCTCTGTAAAAATGGATGGTGAAGCCATCCAGCCCAGGAGCTTTATCTGACTTCATTGACCATATGACTTCCACTATCTCTTTTTCAGAAAAAGGCTTCAATAATCCAGCGTTTATATCTGCAATGACAAGAGAGGGGATGTTTGACAAAAAGTCAGCAGCCAGGTCTTCATCGAAAGAACCATCCTCCTGGAACAGATGCTGAAAATGGGATGAGGCAACCTGTTTTATGAGAGGCTACCCTTTGATGACTTCCCCCTCACTGGTGGATATTTTGAAAATGTGATTTCGAGAGAGACGAGCTCTGCATTGTCTGTGAAATAATGTTGTGTTTCTGTCTCCAGCTTGCAGCCAGAGGCTGCAAGACTTAAGGTGCTAGTATTCCTCTTCCTGTCAAAAAGAAATAAAAGAGTTGAACTGGGTGTTCTATTCTATGAGGAGCTGAGATTTGGTGATTTCAGATCCTTCCATGCCTAACTGAATCTCAGCTAGATCCTGAACAATGTCTTGTCTATTGCTCGTTGGAGTGAAAAGGGGTTTTTTTTTTGCCCAGGATTTTAATGCAAACTTAGTGTATTTGAGTTTTTGTTCCCACACAAAGCTGGGGGATCCTTCAACTGGTTGCGACCAAACGTGAGCCACTGTGTCCATAAAGCCCTCTCTCGATACCCAAAGAGGGTTGAATCTAAAGGGTATAGGGCCCAAGTCCTTCTCTTTTTCTATCAGCAGCAAGATGGGGTTATGATCAGATGTTATTTTAGGTAGTATTTTTGAAGAGATTAACTGCTTCCCCTCCATCAAAGTACTTTGAACTAGAAACCGATCTAGACGGGCAACAATGTTGGCATTACCAACTCTATTGTTGGTCCAGGTATAACGACCTTTCTTAGGTTTGAGGTCAAGAAGGTCCCATGCGAGAATCAGAGACTCCACCGAGGCATGGAAGGGATCTTTACCCCATACTCCGCCTTTTTTCTCGTTTGGGTCTAATGTGATGTTGAGATCCCCCGCCAGAATGATGTTTGGGGGGGGAGTAGATTTCTGGGAAGTTTGAGAGAGAATTCCAACAGTCCTTCTTTTCCAGGAAGTTAATAGGAACATAAAGATTGAAGAGAGCTAAAGAAATCTTACTTGGGAGGTGTAGAAGATCTGTATATATCCAATGTTGGGTTGCGAAGGAGCTTTTCAACTGAAACATATCCTCCAACCATAAGGTTGCAAGGCCCCCTAAAGTACCTCGGGCACTAACTGCTTTTCCTGAGTTCTTTTTCCACTTGGTTCAACTTAAAGATAGAAGAGCATCTTCTTCTATCTTTGTCTCTTGGAGTAGAAGGATATCTGAGGGTTCCATTCTTGATAAATCTTTTACTGCTTCAAATTTTAGAGGGTTCCCCAACCCCCTGCAATTCCAAGAGACAATTTGCATTATTGACTAGAGAGGGGAGGAGTAGGTCCTCCCTTTGAGGGTCGGGTCCTTGTGTTTCTGCCTAGTGACATTTCGATTGTGGACTGACTGCCCTGCATCTTTAGTCGCTCTGCCTCTTCTTCTCTGATCTCCTTGCGAGACTTCCTTCCTGCCTTTTTGTTGGATTGCTCAAAAGGGTCATCTTCGAAAGAACTAGGGTTGTCTATCAGCTTTTTCTTTTTAGTCATTTCTGCATAAGAGGGTGGGGATATGGCGCCTGCTGGAGGGCCCTGATTTTCCTGCTGGATTGCATCTACACAAGGGATTTCTGAAGTGGCTTCTACAGTTTGTTCTTGAGATCTTGGGTTTATTTCTACGTCTACTATCTGTTCCATATACTGTTGCACCTCTACTCTTCAAGTTTTGGTTGGTCTTTTGGAGGGTTTAGAGCAGCAAAAGGACTTGTTGAGATGGTGGCATTTGTTGTGGCTTGATCTTTGGGTACACTCTTCCCAACAGAGGGTCCTCTGGTCTCTGGATTCCCTCCTTTCCTTTTCACTCTGTTAGTTTGTTTGGATGTGCCTGCTTTTCGGGCTTGTGTCCACTGTTCGCCCTTCTATTTTTCAGATTCTTCCTCAGTTTTCTTCTTGGAGTTTCAAGCAAAATGGCCATAGCCGTGACAATGTCGGGAGTTTCGAGTAAAATGGCCATAGCCGTGACAATGTCGGCACTTGAAGGGTAGTTGTTCATAATCAAGTTCCTGTATGTGAGACCAGCCAGCTATTATAAGCTTGATCGCCTCAGGCAACCCTATCTCCAGATCAACTTCAACACATATTCTAGCACACGAATATTGTTCTCTCCTTTCAACCCTATCAATGTATTTACCTAGTTTGTTCCCAATTGTTTCCATAGATTATGAGTTCCAACAATGAAGAGGTAGGTGGGGTAACCTTACCTAGACTGGGACGACTGAAGGAGTATCCTGGGAAGGATCAAATTCCGTCGTCCATTTCTTTAGATAGAGCCCTTGGGGGCCCATAAAATATGGACCGTTTCGAAAAATGAGATCTCGATCTTCTGCTGATTCAAAGACAAAAACATAGTATCCTCTGCCTACCAGATGATTTTGAATTCCTTCAGAGACAAGGGGCCTCCAGTTTCACTGGACCCATCCATCAATAGCCTTGGGAGAGGGCCAGAGTCCCGTAAATTGTCCAATAAGCCTGCGTTCTGCAAGGTTCAACGCAGTCTGGCACGAGTGTTTCGTAGGCAGTTCTAAAGAGAGGATGGATTCGACTTTGCTTTCCTCTTGCCAGAGGAGGCTACCAATCGTTTGAAGGCATCGATCTCAGGAGGGAGGGGAGGGCGAGGGCCCCCTTTGGCGTCCATGCTGGTAGAACTCAAATTTTTACCAGATAAAGAGGCTCACCACGCAAAGCTTTCTCCACTCTCTTTCTGGTTGGCCTCAGTAGCAGGAGGCTGCCGACAGAGAGATCTGCAAGAGCAACGGCGGCTAAGTCAGAGAGCTGTTGAATGGAAAAGCACACTGTAAATAACTCAAATATTTAATATTTAATTTATTATAAAAGAAAATAAATTGAAAACTTCATCTTTCTTTTCCTCTTTCTTTTTCATATAAAAAAATAAATTGAAAACTTCCTCTTTTTCAGGTAAAAATAAATGACTTCATCAATTACCCATGATATGATTTTCCAACATTTTGATAGGACACCATCATCAGTGATCCATGGTGTGATTTTTCAAAATTTTGATAGGCTTCAACACAAAAATGTTTATATAAAGAATATTTTGCATGCTTTACATTTTCACGTGCTAACTCTCTGTAGTCGAAACCTTATCCATTTCTATCTTTTAATATTTTCACTTTAAGATGTCAATTAAATATCATATTTTACAAGCTTTAAAAGTGAAATTACCTTACATCTATGTCGGAGAAAAATGATATTATTTATACATGTAACTCTCGTTTTGTTTACCACTCTTTTTAGGGTGAATTACTATTAGGACAGAAAATAAAACTAGAATCATTTTCAAAAACATCATTTGTTACCATTTATGGTTTATGAAAAAAAATAATATTATTTGAAATTATAAATGTGAATATTTTGAATCTTTATAATAAGTAGTATATATAAATCAACTAATTATACTATGTAAAGATATATCAAAAATGACTCGTGAGGCATGAATTTTTTTTGTTTTGAAAATTTTAACTTTTTATTTTTAGGATGTTAATGCAATACTGACATTAAGGTGCACATACATTTTTAATTACTTTTTGATTTTATTCTTTGTTCTTGCAATAAAAAAGCATACAAAAAATTCTATGCATCCTCATTTGTGATATTTAAATCTCATATCATTTAATTTCAAACTCATATACAAGATTTGAAATTTTGCTTAATTCCATATTACACATAAAATTGGAATTCTTCATTCACGCATACACATAGAGACAATTTGTGAACATAATGAAAATTCTTTTCATTTATAAAATCATGTCCATACAATTACATAACAATTACAACAATATTCATCCCTTTCTTGGCCTAATCTCACATTCATTTTGGTCATTAGTTCTCATTGTCCGTAGGCTTACAATAAATAGAATTAAGAAATGCAATATCTTTTCTAAATCCTAAAAGCACTCCATAAATCACCCATAAATCACTCCATAAAGTAGATTTTCCTAAATCCTCAAATCACTCCATAAACATATTTTTCTAAATTCTAAAATCACTCAATATATTCCTAGAATCTCTCACGCTTTTCAAGGTAGATTTATTTTTTCCTTATGGACAAAATCTCAACTATCTATATTTTTTCACCTATCCATAACTTTTCTAAAACTATGACTCATTAGTTCTAAAAATCATAAAATATGTCAACTCAGAAAATACAATTTATTTACATAGAAGAATATAAATTCTTCTAAAAAATAAAGGTCCATTTTTGAAGCTTTTTCACATTGAAGACTTAATGGCTTGGAGCTCTAATGCTCCTGCATTAGACTCCCAAGGTGGAAAATTCTCATGAACTCCTAGTAATGTGTCATCAATTTTGGAATCCTGTAATGTGTCATCAATTTTTGAATCCTATAGGATCCCAAACTTTAGTTTGTAACTTGTCATCCACTTCATTATGTCGTTGCTCCACTTCTTCAGTTGTTGTTGCCTTTGCCTTTGTCTCTCTAGGTTTCCAAAATTTAAATTGCAACACACCTTTGATTTGGTTGATGCATACTTGAGTAGTCAAATGTACCATATTGTGAACTACCTTCTTCCTTCTACAATACCTTTGTCTGGACACTCTCTCCATCAACATCCAAATCTCATTAATTTCTTCATCCAACTTTATTCTTGGCTGCTGAAATCTTCTACTGTCAACTTCCATTTGTTGCATGCTCTCTTCCTCCATATTATTGTTGTATGGCACTCTGATATGCTTCTCTAAATCAACTTGAACTATGCGTGCAACCTCAATGTAGTCGCATGCATCTCTTGCTAGCCATTCGTCTAAATACGTCATCTCCTCCTCAAAATCCTTAAACACTAAATTTGAATGTTTTACTTGAGGTTTAACACTATCTTTAGGAATCACATTGGCTTCCATTTCTTTAATTATCTCATCATGTTCATCTTCAATTTTTATGTTTGCATTCATAGAAAATTCATTAGTTTCATAACTATAATATTCTTGGATCTCATCCACTACAACATCCTCTTCTTCACCAAGGAATGGTCCTTGTTCCAATTCACAAATGTAAACCTCTGTCTTTGTTGTCTTGAGCTCTTCTTCCTTTGTTGAATTCTCAACTTGTGCTTCAACTTCACTTGCAACTTGTGCCACTTTACCTTTTTCCATAGCACCCATCCACACCTTTGTTCTTCATCATTTGTTGTAATAACTCCATAAGCGTATTCAATCGTGCTTTCATTTCAACAATTTCCGTATTAAACTCTTCATCACTTATTTTCTTCTTGATGTCTTTTGCCTTGACATCTTCTTTCATTCTGTTGTGGCTTCCACCTGAACCTTTGTTATGACCCTCTGTGGTCATCCTTCTATCTATCTTTGTGAGATTCTCCATGCTCAACAATGAATTGCAACCAACCCTCTCTTTTGTAGCAGGTCTCCTCTTATTGCTACTCAATACCTCATCAAGATTTCTTCACTAACTAGACCTTTTGGTATTTTCTCTGCTTCTCTCCTTAGAACCTTCTCGAGCACTCCTTTTCTCCTCTACTCTGATACCACTTGATGCAGTAAAATTCACCTCCTCTTGAGAATTCTGGCTCTCTATTTTGGGAATGTCAATGCAATACTAACATCAAGGTTCCCATACACCTTTAAGCACTTTTTGATCTTGTTCTTTGTTCTTGCAATACAACAAAAACACATACAAATCTATGCACCCTCAGTTGTGATATTTAAATATCATATCATTTAATTTCAAACACATATACAAGATTTGAAACTCTGCTTAATTCCATATTACACATAATATTGGAATTCTTCATTCGCGCATACACACAATGATAATTTGTGAACATAATGAAAATTCCTTTCATTTATAAAATCATGTACCTACAATTACATAACAATTACAGAAGTATTCATCCCTCTCTTGGTCTGATCTCACATTCATTTTGGCCATTAGTTGTCACTGCCCGTAAGCTTACAATAAATAGAATTAAGAAATGCAATATCTTTTCTAAATCCTAAAAGCCCTCCATAATTCACCCATAAATCACTCCATAAAGTAGCCTAAATCCTCAAATCACTCCATAAAGTAGATTTTCCTAAATCCTCAAATCGCTCCATAAATAATCCATAAATTACTCCATAAACATATTTTTGTAAATTCTAAGATCACTCAATCTATCCCTAGAATCTCTCACGCTTTTCAAGGTAGATTTGTTTTTGCCTTAGTTTTTAACCTATCCATAATGTTTCTAAAACTATGACTCATTAGTTCTAAAAATCATAAATTATCTTATAAATTCTTCTAAAAAATAAAGACCCCTTTTTGAAGCTTTTTTCACATTGAAGAATTAATAGCTTGGAATCTCTAATGCTCTTGCATCAACTTGTAAATTCTCACCGTTTGTTCAGAACCCTTACATGGATAGCAAAAAGACATTTTATTATTTAAAAATATAAGTATGAACACTTTGAATCTATTATACTAAGTGTTATACATGAATCAACCTTGGCATGTAATTTTTTACCAATAATGAATTGTATCTCTAAAAAGGACCTCGGGCCATTTATTCTAAACCCTTACATAGATAATGGAAGGACATTTTATTATTTAAAATTATAATACCTCTTGCCATTTATATTAAACCCTTACACCGATAAGGGTATGACACTTTATTATTTAAAATTTTAAGTATGTACATATTGAATATAATTTTACCAAGTATATGACATATAATCTTCCTCTTTTTTTTTCTATGGAATCATTCTTAGCGAGCCCACCCAAAGGGGCTTCACACCAACCGACTTAAACTGTGGGACCTGACATTGATGGACCCAAGGAGAATTGAACCCACACCTCATGACAGAGGGAAAAATACTTGGAAAGGGGGGCTTCAACCAACTAGGCTACCCATAAGGACTATAAGACATGTAATCCTTTATAAATAATGATTTGCAGTGTCTAGAAAAGAAGGGAAATTTTTATATATTAGACAAAAAAAATCTCCCTCGTTGGAACTTTGAAGGGATGATACAAAGAATTGAAACACATCATGTCAAAGATCCAATTTGTCTATGTTTTCCTTTCACATTTGTCTAATGGATAATCAACATAATCATGTTGGAATCACATCACTTTGAAATATACGTATTCTATCCTTACAAAGTTGGTTTGTCTCTTTTGATGTTATTTTTCATAAAGGCTTTCCTTACATGTTCTCCCATATATGATAATCACTTCATGTGTGATAGATATAATAATAATAATAATAAAAAGAAGAAATATGATATTAGAGAATATTGTAAGTTAAAAAAATTTGGTTTCTATGAAATTAAAAAGATTAAAACTAAAAACATCTTTAAATTTTATTTTTATGTGAAATTTTACTTTCAAAATATTTATATAATATTATTTTTCTAAATTTTTAATTTATCAAAATTATAATAATTTACAATATTTTTAAAATTTTTAAGCCTAAAATTATAATTTTAAAATAAATTTAATAAATCTTTATTTTTTAATATTTAATATTAATAACGTGATATAGTATATTATAGTAGTACTCAAATAATGAAAACTTGACTTCTTATATCATCACATAAATCAATAAACCAATATTTGATCTCAAAAAATATTAAGAAACTCATATCATTATAGCATAAACAATACTTTTACTAAATGAAAACTTGTCTTCATATACAATATCATATCATATAAGGAATTAAAGCAAAGGGGGACTTTGTTTACATATTTTATATATTTTGGAACTTTCTTCTCAGTGGAAAATTTTTGGTTCATGGTCAATATGTTTGGCCAGAAATATTGAAAAATTTCAATAGTGATATGTTGTCAGCATGTAATAAATTCCTTGAAGGACAACACTTATCTATTTGTTGACTTTGGGGTTTACCTTTTTATAGCCATTTTCACATATGCTTTTTAGTTGATTTTTTTAGGTTTAAGTTTTAAATTATTTTATTTAATTTGTATTTTTAATACAATGATGTGGTATCTTAATTTTGGGATTATAATTTTGATAAGCATCAGGGCTACGAAGACTTTTGAATGGTCATTTTCACATCTATCATATAGTTTTGTTTTGTATTTTTTTTCCTTGTTTAACTTATTTTTTATTAGGATGGTATCTCAATTTAATTATTAATTTATAATTTTAATAAATATATATGAGGATGTTGTTTAATATTTTTGTATTAATTTATTAAATTTATTTTATAATATTTTGTTAACAAATATTGAATTATATGAGTTATTTTTAAATATATAATTTTGTTAATTAAGTTTATTTTAGTTGGTTGAGAAAAATGATGTTATCTTTTCTACTTAGGTTTAATTTTGATAAGTGATATAATGAACACATATCAAGTATATTGTAGTAATAGTTTTGAATTTTTTTGTTAAATGAACTTAAATCTTGAAGAATATCGATAAAGGAGTTTTCTGGTGATTATATATGATTTTTCATAAAATGTATTTTAACTAATAGACAAAATAATCTTTTACTGGGTATTTTTCTAGTCAATTTTGCCAATCCAGTGGAGATCTTTAAGAATCATAAGTTTAAGCTGTTTAATTTGCAAATTTCAAGTGCATCGAGGGTTGTTCAGGGTGTTAAATCCATTTCTGCATTCAAAAATTTATTCTAAACAATAAGAAATCACAATCTCACAATCTCGCCTGAAATGTATTGGATTATGGAGAAAATATCATTTTGTCTATTAGTTAGGCTACGCCCTTTTCATAATAGTATTATATAGTTTAGTATTTATTTTAAGTTATTTAATTTTGTGATTTTTTTTTTGCTAATTTTTGGAATCTGGAAATATAAAACGCTGGCATTATCATTGATTAAAGCTTGTAAGTTTTCACATTGTACATAATGTAATAATATTTTTCGATATGAACTATGTGAATTTGTAGGAAACATCCAACATTTTGAGTGGTCACTCCACCCATCATTAGGGACTTAAGAAGCTATATAATGAAGTGAGAACAAAGTGCCCAAGTAAAGTAATAAATATGTAAAAAAATAGCCGTTGAAAGGAGGGGGAAAATAGTCATTGAGGAATAGATAAGAAATTAAAAAAATTAAAAAAAATAAAAATATGAGAAGAAGGGGAGAGGGGAAAAATTAAAAGGGAAGATGAGAAGACAAAAATGAAAGATGTGATTTTTTTATCTAATTTTTTTCATTAATATGAAAAAAATAATAAAAAATAAAAAATGATACAAAATTAGATAAAATAATTAATTAAATTGAGATTAGAGAGGAGAAGAAAATATATAAGAGAAATGAAGGGATGAATTAAAACAAAGATGAACAATTCACTAAGATGAGAAGAGAAGGGAAAGGAGAAAAGAAGGGATAAACTATAACAACAATGAAATATTCAAGGAAAAGGCAAGTGAAGAGACAAGAAATCCACAGACAAAGGGGACATGGATTATTAACCGAGGTAGTGAATTACTAGTTTCCAAGAATCAATGAGTTTATATATGTCTTCTCGATTGAAGTTATTGGGGTGTTTTTCAATTTTGTTAGTTTCACAAATAAGGCAAGTGGAATAATGAGGGGTAATGACAAGAACTTTGATTTGGTGAAAACAAATGAGATGTTTCAAGCTATGAGAATTTCAACAATAGTGGACTTTGTTTTACGATTATGGTTAGTGTTGGCTATGTATTCTTTGAGGTGGGATTTGAAAGATCTTTCTATTTTCCCATTATATGATTTTCCATAAGAGTGAGGGATTTGGTAAACACGAGGACGAAGAAGGGGATCATAATTGTCTTTGGCAGTTCTAAAAAAATCTTTTAGCGTTTTAAAGGGTTTGAAAATTGTTTTTATATTATTTTTTGTCAAAAATTTAGAAGTATGGTTAGTAGTGCCTTAAATATATGGAAGAGAAATGCAGGTTAAAAGGGGGAAGTTGTGGTGGAGTTAACTTAGTTGATTTTATGAGTAGGATGGGAATCTTTGTGAATTTGGGTGGATGCGTACACATTAGCATGGAAAACTTTAAAAAGATAGGTTTTTTCTTTTTCAATGAATTAGGGATAAGAGATGCAAAAGACTTGAGTGGCAAGAGTTATAAGGACAATGAATTTTTGGGCTTAGTGATGGTGTGACTGGGCATGAAGGTATTTGTTAGTGGGGGTCTTTTTCTAGTAAACTTGATGGGTAAGGGTTCCACAGATTGCCAAGAATTGAGAACGTCAAGAAAGGAGAGAACATTATCTACATTCATTTCCATAGCAAATTAGATATGGGGAGAGACTATAATGTTTAGGTGGTTGTGGAAAGAATTTACGGCAAGTGGCCATATGGCTAGACCACAAAGGGATCTTCAACAAATAGATACCAAAATTTGGGATTTTGATGGAAGGTGTTTAAGGATGAGCTTTCAAATTAACAAAAAAATTATCACAAAATTAAATAACTTCCTAAAAAATTATCAAGATAAATACTTAACTATAGTACTATTATGAAAAGTCATATATACTCAAGATGCAACTTCTCTAGCCCCTAAGTAATATATAACATATTCGACATAATATAATCACAATTAAATTCCTCCAGCTTATACACAATATATAAGATATTCAACATGTATAATCATATTAAGACTCCACTAGTCTATAAGTAAGATATTCTCTAAGATTCAACGTCTTTTAATAATAAAACTCGAAACCATTACAACAATATACTCAATATATATTCATCATATCACTCACAAGAATTAAATTTAAGTAAAAAAAATAACATCATTTTTCTCAACAATTCAGTTATATATTTAATTAACAAATCTATATATTTAAAAATAAATAATATAATTTAATATTTATTTATAAAACATTATAAAAAATATTTACTAAATTAATTAAAACATCTTCATATATTTATTAAAATTATAAGCTGATAATAAGAATAAGATATCATTATATTAAAAATATAGATTTAACCCCCTTTTTTCAAAGAAAAGAGAGAGAGATATATGAGAATGCCTATTAAAAGTTTATGAAAATTATAGTCCAATAATAAAACCAAATGAAAAACTTAATAATAAAAAAATTAACCAAAGAGCAAATGTGAAAATGGCTATAAAAAAGCTAAGCAGCAAAGTCCTGAGTGAACTTTGTAACGGATTGAATGGCAGAAAGTCAATAATTAGGTATGTGTTGTCGTGCAAGGAATTTATTACATTCTGACAACATATCACTACTGAAATGAATAGAAAATATTTTCCGAAAAATCCAATTTATATGAAAGGAAAGTTCATGTCTGCTCTAAGGAAAATGCCGGTTTGCTTTTTTATTATTTTTTTGTCCTTTTATCATATGATATGATATGATGGTGTATAAAAAGTCAAAGTTTTCATATATATTGATACGGGTTTGTTTTTATGTGTTAAGATTAAATATTAGTTTATTGAATTATTTTGATTTATTATTATGGGATTGTGTGATAATAGAAGATTGTTTCTGAGTTATTATTTTTAATGAGATTTATATTTTTTTGGCAATTTTTTATAAGATTGTTTTTAAATTTAATTTTTTTTTTTTTTTTTAATTTGTATTGAGTTGAAAGATTTATTTTGCAATTTATCTGTTTTAAAATAAAAATAAAAGTTATGTATAAAAATAATGTAATCAACTTCTTATATATTTATATATAGAAAAAATGTTAAAATAAAATATTGTAATGTTGTATATAAAAATTATTTAATGTAGGTTATCAATAAAATATTTTAATACGAATTAATATTGACATATACTTAAAAATATAATAATACTAAAAAACCACTTTAATTTGCACTGTAAAATGTCTTGATGTACATGTTATGTAAAATATTTTGTTGTCAATTATGTATATATTATATATCATTTAAAAAAATTCATGTATATAATATGAAAGAATAAGTTTTTATAGTTAAAACCTATATTTGGTCCTATATATACTCTATATAGCATTCAAAAATACAATTTAAACAATGAAAAATAACACATTGTATTTTACACTTTTGTACATAAGAAATTTGATCCCTCTTGGCTAATGTTAGATCAGTACTTAAAATGGATCTATGTTGGTGTTAGGCTAAAGTTAAGTTTAGGTTTAATTTTCAAGGATAACTTCTAACCCTTGAATTAGAGATCTAGGGCCCGATGCAGGTGGGGTAGTAGGGCTCCAAACCCTAAAGCTTGTGTACGAGCCAAAGATTTGCAATATCACATGACAAAGCTCAAAGCTTCTGGTACATAGCTAAGCTCAAAGTTGTAAATGTGAGCATGCTTCTATTGAAGAAATATCACCAACAATTTGAGTTGTACTGTATGAAACAAAATGAATGCAGATGACTAGAGACCAAACCTTGGGAGACGAGAATTGAATGAAAACCATTCAATGACTTTTCTTCTTTTTTTTTTACATATGCTCCAGAGGGAAAAAAAAAAGCTTGTTTCATTTTTTTGTTTTTTGTTTTTTGTTTTTTTTTTTTTTTTTAGTACGAAAAAAGCGGAATATATTAGCATATGAGATCAAGTTACATGTTTTTTCATCTCTGGTATTCAAAGCATAACCATTCTATATCATTCTAGGCATGCATCTTGCTTCCCACTTAGTAAACAAGACTAATTATATATACATCATTTTACCATTATATGGCCTGATATCCAGTTTGTACCCATAAAATATATAGAGGTCATAGTAGCCAATTTGTACAAAAAAGAAAAACATCCTTCAGTGAATCATGTGGAGATATACATATAATCCACAGATCCCCATATAAGTTTATCACCAAGTCATAGAAGGGAAATACACCAAAAGGATTATCAAAAAAGAAAAACATTGAGTTTACAAAAAATGCAACTATAGTTACCCAGGAAATGGAAACACCCCAACATCCAATATGGTGTCTCCCAGTTTGATTTGAATGTGCATACCATCTAGTTGTTCCTGTAGCCCCTACTTCGATAGCCAATCTGTAGTTTCATTGAAATCCCTTTTGATGTGCATAATTGAGGAATTTCCGAACAAGGAACAAAGATTGTTGATTTTCCTGAGCCATCAGAGGAGCATTTGTTGATTGATTTTTGTGCATCCTTTGACATGATCAATGATAATCTTTGAATCCCCAAATATGTGAATGTCAGGGATGTTGAGAAAGTGTGTAAACCATAAAAGGCCCCAGAGGGCCATCACTTCGGCCCTTGTATTCGTGTGCTGCCCGCACTCCAATGTACCCAAAATTCTTGTTCTTTTGTAATAGCTAACCAAAAACCACATCCACATTTGTTTCTCTGTGTTGCTTCGTCATAAAAACCAGCCGGATACTCCATCTGTGGGCTTGGGAGCTTGTGAAATTCCTTTTTAGGTCCAGTGTTGAGTGATATTCCAATAGAGTAACAAGAAATAGTGCGATCAAAAACTTGCACAAAGTTGTCTCTAGAGTTTTCAAAAATGTTTTTGTTTCGCCATTTCCATATCACCCAGAAAAGGATTGGGGGGATAATTCACCATAGGAATGTTTGTTTACTCCACCATTGCATACATTCCTTGATGTTGGCAAATCGGATACAAGGAAAGGCAATATAACTAGCCAATTTATTCCATACCTGAACCGTGTTGGGGCATTTTAGAAACATGTGATCATTGTTCTCCTCCGCGTTCCTGCATATCACACAGATACCCGATCCATGCCAATGTTTCTTTTGGATATTTTCCCATGTAAGGTTTTTATTTTACATACCAACCAAAAAAAGAGAATGATTTTTATGGGATTTTTGTTTTCCAGTAATTATAAAAATTGCATTTACCCAAGAGCTGGACCTCCTGACCGCAGTGAGTGTTATATATATCATCCACCATGATGTTCCCCACCTTCATCTTGCCCATCCAAGAAATCTGTTCTCTATAACCCTCTCGACAAATTCCTAAAAATTTCATACCAGCACAGATTTGATCCCATTCCCTCGCCATCTGTCTGAACAAGCCCAACTCCTCTACGCATTTCCAAGTCGGGCAGGGATCCCACCATGCTGATATAACTTGGTTCCAAAAAAATATACCCCGATTGTTTATGTAATGGAAAAAATCCTTAGGGATGCAGCAGTCCACCCCAGTGCCCAGAATCTGATCAAAACCAATGATAATCATGTGCCCTGACCCCATTGACCATGCAAGACTCTGAATGAAAAGTTTATCAATTTTTGTGAAGCTAAGCCAGATGGCCGAGCCCGATGAGATCCAATGTGCCCTTTGCGGAACCAGACTGGAAAATCTTGATCCTTTTGGTACTTATGTCTAATGATCTTACCCTAGGTACCATCTCCAAAAATCCTCCTCCATAGAGATTTCAGCAATAACGCCCATCCAAAACATCTCAAGTTCATTATCCCCCAACCCCCCATACTCTTTGGGGGAGTGATTTAAGACATCTTGGCCAAATGAAATTTGTTTTTTTCTCTGCTACCAATCCAGATGTATTTTGCTATAATTCTATCAAGACGCTTAATAATAGTAAGTGGGAGATGAAATAGATGAGCCCAGTATACACCCAACTACATGAGCATAGCTTGTGTCAGTATGATGTGACCCCCCAATGATAAGCATTTGAACTCCCATCCAGAAATCCTTTTATAGAACCGATCTACAAACCACATCCAATCCAAAACTTTATAGTTACATTGTTTAATATGGTATCCAAGATATTTCATGCCGCCCATCATCAGTTTCGAAGCCACCCCAAAAAGTCTTTTAATATACGCAACAACCCCCATATCACATATGTTGTGGTATACAATGGATTTTTGAAGATTCATATAGACCTGTAGCATTTGCAAATTTAGAAAAAACATGAAATAAAGACAACCATGCAAATCGGTTGAGAATCCCCATTATAAGAACATCATTAACGAAGAAACTATGTGAAATTTTAATGTCACGTCCCATGTGCAAAGCATGAAATTTCCCCTCCGCCACCGCTTTTTTTATATGCAAACTTAGCCCATCCATAGCTAAAATAAATAATAGTGGCAAAAGTGAGCACCCCTGTTGGAGACCCCTCCCGACCTTAAAGAAATTCGAGGGATAACCATTGATAATAACAACATAATTTACATTTGTAACGCAGGCCATTATCCACTCCGCACATCTGGACTGTAACCCAATTTTATGAAGAACCATCCTGAGGTATCCCCAATCAAGGTAGTCATATGCCTTCTGTAAATGAACCTTCATGATGGCAACATTTAATTTTTTTGTGTGAATGGAATGCATGCATTTCTGTGCAATTGCAACAACATCATGGATTTTCTTGTTCTGAAGAAAGCCGAACTATTCAGGAGTAATGTGTCTCGACAGGGTACTCTTCATCCTATTTGCAATCGTTTTTTATATAACCTTATAAATAAGGTTACAGAGTGATATGGGCCGATAATCAGAGAAAGTGCCAGATGAGATCTGCTTCGGAATAAGAGCTATATATGTGGAATTAATATGCGGGTGAATATATCCCTTGGACCTCGACTCCTCCACCATGCCAAGAAGGTCATGTTTAAAGAGATTAAAAAAGTGAGTAAATAGTTCCACTATCCATCCATCCGGACCCAGACTCTTATCACCCTTAAAAGATTTTAACACCTCCAGGAGTTCTGCCTCAGATACAGCTTTGAAAAGTTTCAATTTTGCATCTGCATTGAACATGGTGGGATATAGTTCCACACCCCATAATTGATCCTCAACACAAGTCACATCTCTTTGAATATAAGCCTTCTGAAAGTGTGATACAACAGCATTACAAATATCCCTCTGCGACTGAAACCAATTCCCATCAGCATCATTTATCGCCCATATAGAATTTATTTTTCTCCTATGATTTGCAAATCTATGAAAACATTTTGTGTTTATGTCCCCCTCCCTAATCCAAATGGCCCTGCTCTTAAGGCGCCAGGTGGATTCATTAATAAGGAGAATACTCTTCTTTGTAAGTTCTAGTTCATGAATACGATTCTGAGTAGCATCAGGGAGGCAGTGTTTACTCATATGGAGGCGAAAAGCATCCAGTTCTCACATAATATCATGAAGATCCTTATTCAATTGCTATTGCTTCTTATTCTGCCAATATTTTACCTCCACCCGAAGAAACCCAAGCTTATCCAAGATATGCGCCATAGGAGATGTGTCCCATTCCCCATCTCGAGCCCAGACTTTGTGCACAAGATCATTAAAATCTGGGTCATCCAACCACACTTGGTTGAATTTGAAAGGAAAAACACTTCTAAAACCCCCCCTCCTCCATTGTAAGATAATGGGCCGATGGTCAGATATGTAATTGTTTATCACCTCAGATTGAACATTCCCAAGTCTCTCCACAACCTGCTCATGCAATAAGAAACAATCCAACCTCTTCACAACATAGGCCATCCTCGCTCTACCATTGTTCCATGTTGGAGCAGCCTTATAAGGGCATATATCAACATAATTGTATTCCATAATAGCTTCTCTAATTACCTCCGCCATAGGGTCGACCCTTCTGGTGTGCTCCCATACTTCATCCAAGCCAACCATGTAGTTAAGATCCCCCACAATGATGAGAGATACCAGCTCCAGAATCCCAAAAGTAATAAACTTATCCCAGAAGCAACTCTATTCTTGTATGGGGTGTACACATTGAGAATATGAATATGCCCCTTAAGTCCTATGATATGTCATTCGAGAAGGATACCAACAAAGCATGAAAAATCCCTGACCTTGACCCATCGAGGGTCCATAAAGCCACAAGTCCACCGGACAGACCAACAGCAGCCATGGCATCCATATGCCACTTTGGAAGCATATTTTTGAAGTATTTTATCACATGTGGAACCGATTGCATGGTTTCTTGTATAAGGATGATATATGGACAAAAAGAAAGAAAAAAATGTTTCAGGGCCAAATATTTCGGAGCAGCCCCTAGACCCCGGATATTGAGAGATAAAATGAAAGTCATGTTAAACCATGAGTGAGCATCCACGCTCCAAGGGCCCGAGGAGAGGGAGTATCAGCGATAGGAACCTTAACAAGGAAACAACCATAAGAGGAATTGAAAGGGAGAGGCCTAGTGTGCCCATAGAAATGCCTACTGTCACGGTTATGCTTCCGATGAATGGTGATATTGCCCACAGAGGAGGGACTGATGTGTGGGGATGAGGAGCCAGGTGGTTTGTGGATAGTAAGAGTACAAAGATCCAGGGTCTTCCTCTGTAGAAGAAAGTCCAGGTCTCTACCAACAGAATTTGTAGGGGAAGCAAGTGGTGAGTTAGGTGGCATAAGGTTATTCCTAGGCCCCAGGGAAAGATGAGTGAAATGTGAGGGAGATGGTACAGGAGCATAAATAATATGTGAAGATGATGGTGCAACATGTGATGTAGTAGGGGGAGGATTAACATTTCATGGAAGTGAGTTTGCCAGAGGACAGTTAGGAATATTCAGGGGCTAGGGGGGGCATTTTCAAATGGGATACATAACTCATCAGAAGAAAAAGGGGATGAAGAAACAATGATAGGTGAGGAACCATATTTCTAGGACTGATGAATAGAGGGATGTGTAGAAAAAGGGGCATTCGAAATACCTGATTTATGCCAAGAATCATTTCCATGTTGAGGCACCCTGCTTTTGTAGCTATGAACGTCATCTCCATCATGCAGCGACACCAACGCACCAAAACAATTCCATCCATGTGCCTTATGTCTTCCCCCCAGATGACGTGGGAAATGAGCCAGAAGGTGGCCTGTGTAATGACAATTTAAACAATGGAAAGGCACCCCCTAGAAATCTAGGCATTGGGTCAAATGTGTATCCCCCAATGCAATTCGATATGATCAGGGAAACCACCTCTATACTCCTTTATCAGAACCCAGGCAACTCTTTTATCGTGAGCCCCAAAACACCGCAGGTCAACATATATAAACTTTCCAATAGCATTCCCGATGTTCATGTAAACCTGCTTAGTCCATAATTTAATAAGAAATCCCAACAGTTTAACCCAGATTAATTTGTTCTGAGGGGTATCTTTCAGAGGGTTGAAACCAATATACCAGGAATGAAGCACCAAAAAACTTTTGCCATTTAGCCACAGAATGGCCTTAGTTTTCATTAAGTCATCCTGGCTGAGAAAGTGAAAACTATACCACCCTCGTAACAGTCTCACAACGGTAGGCATGTATCCCAGCGTGGATTTCCATTTTGTATCGACCTAGATATGCATCTCAGCTTCACTTAGATCCGCAAAGTGCCACCTATCGATGAGAGCCCTCTTTTGTAAGCTAGTAATACGATCAATCAACACATCATGGTTAAAAAACCAGAGCAGGCACCGGGGTGGTGATCTTAATAGAACAATGTTGATGCCGGGATTGCTGTTCGATATCCGCACCCCATGCAAATCGAAAGCCGCATGCGAACCATCTCGCACTTGAACTGAGTCTTATTGTGTGTGCCAAGTGTCTAGAACCCGAGTGCCACCTCGCCTATCCACCTCAGAAGAAAAGAGAATTTTTGGCTTAGCCTCCATGGTAGCACGTATGAATGCCTCATGAGCAGACGTGGCAAAGTCCAACACATCCATACCCTCGGTATGGAAGAATGTTCAAACCCAAATACTTAGTAAAAGAAATATTGAACCGACATGCATAAAAGAGTGTCAGAGAGGTAGATAATTATTAATGGAAAAAACCTAGGGAATCACTGCCAATAATCTAGGGATCAGAAAAAACACAACCAACGAAAAAGGTGGACACATGTAGAATAAAACCCACATTAGCCAAATGGAAGGTACCGCCGCCATTGCATAATCCAAAACAGGATAAAAAAGTTACAAGGAATAAAAAAATGGAGATCGCGATATGGGATGGTGTACGGAGAACTAAAAGTCTTCACAGCAGCAGCAACAACCCATGCAAGTCCACCACTGATTGCAAATCCAGAAACCAAAATATTTGCATGGACGGGAGATAATGAATGAGTTTATCCAACAATGCTAGAGAGAGTGGAAGCTGTTTGGGTATAGACAAGAACCCTCCCCGAAGGAGACTGGAGGACAAACTAGATTTAGGATCTCAGTCCCCATAGGCATTTAAACGCTTAGACAAGGGAGATATGTGATATATGGGTCATAAAGATAAAAAAAAGATATATATCACAAGAACAAATAACATAGATGTGAAAGGACTCCGACTGAAGAAGACCAAATAAAGATTTTGTGTGATTAAGGGACATACTATACATACCCAAGGAAAATACCAAATTCATCCAAACATAAAAGAAATTCATTGGTCCCTAACACATAAAAAACAACCCCAGAAAATGATAGTGGGGGAAAGAAACTTTCGGTCAGCCAAAATTTTCAATCCTCTTTCACTCATATGCCCCAATCTTTGATGCCATAAGTGAATGGAACTACTGTCATGTTCAGACACAGACACATGATCTGACCCAGTTCTACCTTCTAACTGAAATAGATTTCCTACTTTCTTAGCCTTCATCACTAGTAAGATATCTTTATAGATTTTCATAACTCCACCTTGAATTACAGTTTTATATCCATTTGAATCAAGTGCTCCTAATGAAATCAAAATTTTCCTTAAATCTGGTACATGCCTCACATCAGTTAATATTTTTGTTGTCCCATCAAACATTTGCAGTTGTATGCTTCCAATTCCCACAATATTACATGTTACATCATTACCCATGTACACAACACCATCATCAACTGATCTATATGTTTTAAACCAATCTCTATGTATACACATGTGGTTAGATGCCCCGGAATCTAACAACCAATGTTGATCATGTTTTGAAACATTAACTGACAATACTTCATCACTCATACCTGAACCAGATACTGAACCTGTATCTGTGGTGTTGGCTTCCTTCTTTTCTGTCGAAGAGCCTTCTTTAGCAGCTTTCTTTCGCTTCCAGCAATCCTTTTTCAGATGTCCAGCCTTGCCACAATGCCAGCACTTCACCTTGGGCTTCTTTCCTTTGGATTTTGAACGAGAGTCGCTATGCTTTCCCCCGGAGTGTCTCTCTCGTGAGCGACCTCTGGCCATCATTACCTCTGATGTAGAGGTGTCTGCATTCGACCTCTTCCTCGTCTCCTCAGCCAACAAGGCTCCAACAACATCGTCAAACTCAAGGATATCTGATGTACTAAAGCTTATGGAAGTAACAAAGTGATCCCAGGATTCGGGCAATGAACATAATAGAGTTATTGCCTTATCCTCTGAATCAAATTTCACATCTAGACTGTCTAATTGCACCAGTAAGGTATTAAAAACATTCAGGTGATCAGCAATTGAGGTACCTTCTTTCATCCGCAAACTGTAAAGCTGCCGCTTCAGGAGAATCCGATTTGTCAAAGATTTCGTCATATAGAGCTTTTCAAGCTTCGACCACAAGCCTGCGGCGGTTTTCTCTGACACAATTTTGAACAGAACATCGTCCGCCAGACATAACCGAATTGCGCTTAGAGCTCTATCGTCCATCTCATCCCATTCATCCTCCGTCATGGAAGGAGGCCTTTTGTTTTTCCCCAACAGTGCTTTCACCACACCTTGTTGAACCAGCAGATCGTGCATCTTCACCTTCCAGATCTCAAAATTATTCTTGCCATTAAATTTCTCAATTTCAAAACGAGCACTTTGTGTTTTGGCCATCTTGTATCAGCAAAAAAACACAATAATCTCCAATATCCAACCAACAAAAAAAACAACTGCCTATGCCTTTGTGTTTTCAAAGAAAACTGCCTATGCTTTTGAAACAAAATATCTTCCCTTCACACAAAACATTTTTGCCTATGTCTTTGTACCTTTGCCTTTATTAAAAAAAAATATTTAAACCCCCCTTACACTTTTAAAGCCTTTTAATTTGAAAAACATGTTACATAACCCTTATAACTCCCCTTTTTGTTTAAAAACATAATTACATACTCCACCACATGCGTTCACCATCATACGTACTCCACCACATGCGTTTTACCATCATACGTACTCCGTGCTACAGCAGTGCCGCTCATCTAACGAGCTCTGATACCAATTGTTGGAATTCACAGGCACAGCAAACGAATAAAACACACAGCAGAAAAATAAACAAGCACATAAGACACAGCTTTTAACGTGGTTCACCCAACCAATCTGGGCTACGTCCACCAAACATAGGCATCAGGAATTTATTATTCAAATTGGAGATTACATCAAGAAATCCTCACACTCTCTTAGCAAACATCCGAATGGTTGCCTGTTATATAGCCTAGAGAATCTAACAGCCTCATTAATTCCCTCACATCAAATATAGGAGGCATTAACTCCCTCCCAACAACCTGGAGCTAATCTAGGAACTGAATCCCTATTGTTGTCACCAGCTGAGATTTTTCCTATTTCATTACAAACAGAAAATCTCAACACTATGTGAGTTATAATCGCAGGATTTGCGGACTTTTCGGCCGCATATGCAGATTACCAAGGAATCACTACACTGGCTCCTAATAGCATGAAAATCAAGGTGGTTGCACCTCTAGAAAGGAAGTATAGTGTCTGTATTGGAGGTTCTATTTCGGCATCTCTCGGCACATTCCAACAGATGTGGGTGGATTGCAAAGGTTAAGTATGATGAATCTGGCCCTTCCATCATACACATAAAATGTTTTTAGGTCTAGTGCTTATGTTACTTTAGTGCTTTGTGAAGATGGGTATTCTTGATAATGTTTGCTTGAGGTGGTGGCAATAGTGCTAAGGGTCGAGATTCAACTTATGTTTTATGCAACAGTTTTAGAGAATATATTTGTGTAATTAGATGCTCAGAAGAAGCATTATAGTTTGATGGTTTTGTTCCACAGTTATGTGTGTGTATTGCTGCATGTGACCAAAAACCTATCTGTTTTTCATTTTTCTATTTGAACTGTGTAATGTTATTAAAGAAGTAAATGCTGAATATTCTATTGAATGAATATTGGGGTGATGCATTTTGAAATTTTTATTTTTTAGATTTAATATTATTCCATGAGTTTATAATATTTTGGGGTTTTCAAATTAATTTTTGAGTTTATAATATCAATCTCTTGAATTTATCAATATAAGGGTTTATATACCTAGGATATAATATTAATCATGATGAACCATGGTCCAATATCTTATTGTGACATAATAATAATAATAATAATAATAATATGAATTAATGATATTAATTAATAATATTATTCATAATAATAATCATAATATATGCTTTCAGCGTATATCAACCACATTTACTAATGTGGTTGTGCATGTGATTGATATACGCTTTTGGTGTATATCAACCACATTTACTAATGTGGTCATGCTACATTAATTATGATCAATCATGGTCTAATGCAACATTGTGACAAATTATTATGTTTATTTTTTAATATAAATAAATTATTATTCATTGATTTTTATTAATATTTGATTAAATTATTTATTAATTAATATTTTTTGTTACAATATTATTTATTAGTTAATTAAATTATTAAATAATAATTAATTATTTAATAATAATAATAGTAATATTGATTAATAATGTTAATAATAATAATTATTTAGTAATAATATTATTATTTTAAGATGATTATAATAATCTTTTATTAATTATTAATTACAATCATAATAATATTATTAATTTTGTTGTAATAGTTTTTTTAAATATTATTTTTATTACTATATATTTATCAATTATTGGTAGAAATAAATGAAGTCTTCGACTTATATCAACCATATTAATATTTTTAATGTGGTTGTGTTAGCCTTTAAAAAAATGATGCATATCAATTATCTAGCTACATTAAATTTATAGGAAGTCATTAAAGATCAGATTCAGATCGATACATTTGATGATGCTTGCACAATACATTTTTATTATGTCCAAAATATCACCCCCAGGTGATTGAACAAATGACTTCACATCAAGGAGTGCCTTAACAAAACACCCGATCACCGTCTATCCAAGACCCCGTGGACTTAATTTATTCAATTTTATTTAAATAATAATATTTAAAATTATTTTTAATTTTGTATTTATTAAATAATTTTATATTTGATATTTTGTTTTCTTTTGTTTGAAGTGGTATGAATTTATCACATATTACATTAGGCTTGACTTGCGTCTTGAGAAGCCGTGACTTAGGGGTATCTAAGTCATCAAAATTACCTAGGGATCGCACTTGGCCTCGCCACACCGGCCCTTAACATGACTTAATTTTTGCCCACGAAGTTTCAAACTAGTGATTAACAAGACTCGATTTTTGCCCATGGAGTTTCGAACCAGTGACCTTTACATCACGAAGTGACTTAAGAGTATACCCCATCACCATCTATTCTATGCCCCATATGCATATTTAATATAAAATATTGATATTGATACTAATATTTATTTATTTTAATAAATATAATTTTATTTTTATTTTTAATTAAAAATATATTTATTTTAAAATTGTCTACAAGGTCTTGGATAGACAGTGATCGGGTGCTTTGTTAAGGAACTCTTTAATGTGAAATCACCGATTCAATTCCCTGCTCCGATCAAGATGATGTATTGAACATGATGAAGATGTAATCTTCCCAAACTTACAAAATATATATATATATATATATATATTATATATAATTTCATATTTATTATATATATATATATATAAAATAAATATTTATTAAATAAATATGTTAAAAAATAACTTATAACTAATGAAAAATTAAAATAACATGAATAAGATCATAATGCTATAAAAAAAATTGTACACTTATTGAATAGTTGTATTATAAATGAGTGAATCAATAGAAACTATACATACTACAAGTTAGTGATTTAAAAGTAATTAAAAATTGGTATTATATTTAAAAATGCATGAAATTCAATATCTTTATAAATTTATTTGTAATGATCTATAATAAAAATTAATAAAAATTATAATTATAAATATTTAATTCTATTAAAATATAATATAATTGTTGCTAATTATTAAATTAATAATACTTAATATCACGTATATTTATAATTATTTTAGATTATATTTATTACCAAAAATAAGAATGGAAATATAAAATAATGTAAAATATCTCTTACTTATATTTACAATTATCTTAAATTATATTTATTAATTCATGATTATTTTAAATTAATTAAATTAAAAATGAAAAGTATTATAAATGAGTGAATCAATAGAAACTATACATACTACAATAGTGATTTAAAAATAATTAAAAATTTGTATTATATTTAAAAATATATGAAATTCAATATCATTATAAATTTATTTGTAATTATCTATAATGATGATAATGATGATGATGGTTAACGTCCACTGAGACCTAAATAAACAAATTATTTAGTTTGATTTAAGATTTTATTCCTATGCTCAAAAAGCTTGGAGAGAAGTCTCCCGAGCTCACTGTAATTTTGACAACATAAAAGGCTAGGAAGGTCAGTATTGCAACAAAGATTTTGAAACTGAGATCTAATGTGGTTGTACACGGGGCACTCTAAGTGGAAGTGATTTTCATCCTCAATGTTCATATTCTCACAGAGATGGCAGAACCTTTCCATCCATGGTGTTTTAGGAACTTCCCAATGACCTGTTTTACTATGGAGCTCATGAGAGTTCATTCTAATCTTTGCTATATTAATTTTCTTCTTTGAGCTAGTTAAAACAAAGAGATACTTTTGATCTTCTAGGGTGGGGTTGATGACCTCCTTATAATATCTTAATTTTCTTTTAGCCGCTAAATCTTTCTCACACCACATTTTTTCTTTGAACTTAAAAGTAACAATACTTTTAACGTTATTAATGTTTTGCAATGCAACATTCTCGTCGATCTCCCAATGGTTTAACCAGGCCCTGGTGTCTTTATACCAACCTCACTTGAGCCTTAGGTGGTTTTGGCTGGAATTTAAAGCTAGCTTAGGAAGTCTATGGTCTCCTATGTTATTGATTTTGTGCTTGTACAACAGAAGCCTAGTCATAGCTAGGCTCTCGATAGGGGAAAGACCCTCTTCTATAAGGAGAATAGGATAGGGTGTGTTGCTTTTAATTTTGAGGTTATACATTATAAAACGCTTATGGATTTACTCAATCTTTCTCCAGGATTCTCTAGAGATGCTACAACCCCAAACCTCACATTCATATAAGATAACCGGAGTGACTAAAGTTTCAAACAGGAACTTCTTTCTATCCCACATTATGAGGTTTGCCGTTTTACAATTATTTTCAAGACCAAAATAAGCTTTCCATCCCCCATTAATCCTTTTCTCAATGCTATAGTTCTAGTTGAGTTTGTGATGAATATCAATTCCTAGGTACTTGTAGGAAGACACTTCCTCCAAGTTACTATTGTCATACCTAAAATTAGCGTAAGTTTCCTTCTTAGATTTGATAATCATAACTTTTGTTTTGTCAGTGTTAACAATCATACCCATGGTAGAGCAAAAACCCTTAAGAAGTATAAGTTGCTTATCAAGATTAGATGGGCACCTTGCAAGAAGAACAATATCATCAACGTAGAGAAGAAGGATGATGATTATCCCAGCTATGATCGTGCCAACACATCCTGCTTCCTCTAAACAACCTTCTAGCTTGTCGATGTAAATGCCAAATAGGGTAGGGGAGAGGGACAACCTTGTTTAACTCCGATATTACACTTAATATATTTCGACCACCCCTCATTGCTCTTTAACTTAGCAATTACATTCTTGTATAACCTTATAGCGGCAGCTCTCAACTCAAAAGGAACCTTTAGCTCTTCTAATATGTTCCAAAGGTTGTTTCTAGGAACAGTATCGAAAGCCTTTCTAAAGTCCACAAAGCAACAAAAGAGATTGGATTTATCATTGCGACATTCCTCCACAATGATCCTAAGTGTAACGAGGTGGTTTGTTGTTGAGTGCTGCTTTCTAAAACCCGCTTGGCCTTTAGCCCACTTACCTTCACTTTCAAGCCATATGCTCAACTTCCTTTCCAAAATAATACCATATAACTTGGCTAGGAGAGGACTGATCATAATTGTCTGATAATTAGAGGGGTTATTTGTATCCCTACTTTTAAAAATAGGGATAATGAGGCTTTGAGTCCATGGTTTAGGGAACCCTTGCTTGACCGCTTGATTGAAAAGCTTGTGAATGTGGGGGATGAGGACAGGACCTCCAATTTTTAAGATTTCCACCTGGTAACCTTCAATGTCCTTAGCTTTCCCATTAGCCAAGCGATTAATCCAAAAATCAATGTCTTCTAATGAGAAAACTTCTTTTGTTGTGAGCAGGGTTTCAAAGTTATCCATGACATTTGGAGATTCATAAAGCTTTTTAAGATAGGAATTCCAGTCGTGTAAAGCAATTTTATTATTATCTTTAGTTTTCCTAGTTAGAATTTGCCTCCAGAATTTCTTAGGAGCTACCTTAGAGAGGTGTAAGAGATTCTCTTGTCTTTTAGAAATATACTGCTTTTTTTTCCCTTTAGTTAGGGCTTTGTATAGTTTTATCTTGCCAATTTTAAGAGATTCATCAACAACTTCCTTAATTTCTCTCCTCGCACTTTCACAATCTTTGTCATATCATGGGTTGGTTTTGCTATTTCTTTTATTACTTGAAACTTCAATTGAGAACTTGTTAATAGAATATGAGAGGGTTGTAGTAAAATTATGATAGAGATCTTCTATGTTGTCTATACTAGATAAAGGAAGCAAATTAGTTTTTAATTCATTTAGAAAGAGATATTTTTTATTTCTATCAAAGATTAACTTCTTTTGGCTATAAGGATTATCTTCTATGGGATCTCTATGCATGACACAATTGAGAGTTATAAGTAAAGGCCTATGATCAAAGTCAGGTTCGTGGTCGTTTGAGATGTCAAAATTTTTTATTCTGTTGTATAGAGGGAGATCGGAGATAATATAGCCTATCACGCTGCTACCAAGCCCATGGATGCGGTCATTTGGCTAGAATTGGGCCACTTCTTTAGACCGTTGCAAATTATGAGATCCCGAGCATTACAGAGCTTGACTAGCTCCAACCCAAACAAATTCTCCCCGAGGTCTTTAGAGCTCCTTTTGTACCGGCTAGCCAGAGGAAGGTCTTCGTCTAACCAAAGAGGATCAGGGTTGGAATGATTGCTTAGAAGAATAGCTTCGTTGCCTGAAGTTTGAGCATTAAAGTCACCCATTAAAAGGATATTGCCTTCATTCCTTAGGCTAGAAATATCATTCTCCAAACCATTGTAAGGACTATTTTTATCTAGATCCTTTTTCTTATAAAAGTTAGAATTGATAGGGGGAAAATAACAGATTGCTATGTAGGTCTTTTTATCATAAATATCAGTAATTTCTATCCAACTATATTGGTTGTAAGGGTCGTTTTTATAAATCCTAGCATGGGGGGAGATGTTCTTCTTAATGTAACAAGCTATACCCCAATGCCTCTACGGGAGGATTTCTTATTCCAAGTAGACTATAATAATAATTAATAAAAATTATAATTATAAATATTTAATCATATTAAAATATAAGATAGTTATTACTAATTATTATATTAATAATATTGAATATCACATATATTTATAATTATTTTAAATTATATTTATTACCAAAAATAAGAATGGAAATATAAAATAATGTAAAATATCTCTTACTTATATTTATAATTATCTTAAATTATATTTATTAATTCATAATTATTTTAATTAAATTAAATTAAAAATGAAAATTAAATAATTATATTAAATTTCAAAAAATTAAAAGTTATTCAAATTCAAATCTTAAAATAAAATTTTAATATATGAAAAATTATGTTAAATGGAAATTAAAAAAAATTGATATATTAAAAAAAATAGTAGGGGGAATTAAAATAATAGTTAACAAATAGTGCAATTTAGGTATGTGATTAATAATAGAAAACCAACGATTTTTGACAAAAATAATAAACTTGTTCAAACAAATAAACCAGTACTAATGTTTTGCAAGTTTGAAATGTGTGCTTTGTGTTTGGGTTCCACCTTAGTGGGCTTTGTGATGACTGTGGTGGGAATATAGAGTCTCACCATGACTCTAGCCGACAAGGTAGGAATTTCAAATCTAAAACACCCTTCAAATTTATGTAATTGTCTGTTTTGATAATTTTAACAAAGAATGTTAATGGGTCATTGGAAAATTTTGGATTGTATTTGATGGGTAAATTACTCTATGATGGGGAATCTGACTATTAAATTCCATCCTTGCTTGCTAGTGTTATCTCAAATATTCTCCCATGCTTCATTGTGCATCTTCAATAAAATATTAAGGCGCATCTGTAATTGACATTTTATCATGTTTTATGCACAAAACTACATGCACACAATTCACCTATACAAAGAAGCAGTGACATGCCACCACGTGGCTCTTGTTTAAATATGATCATATTATAATATAATATATGATTTTATTGATATTTATTATTTTTTAAAGTTAAAATATCTATTATATCAACAAAATATAAAATTTAAATATGTTTTTTTAGGTAACTAGGCCGAGTCTAGACTAAGGTTAGTCTTCCTATTGGATGGAAGAATAATATACCCATAGTGGAATGTTATCACATGGATTGTGTGAAGCTTGGTTGAGCTTTGATGCCCCTTAGGATAATTTAATTCTCCAAAAAGTGGCTTCTATCCGCAACCCCTCCCCATGGGGTTTGAACACGAGACCTAAGCCTTACTTATTAGTGGCATGTCACTTGGGAAACCAAACTACTGACAACACAACAAGGAATCAATCACATACAAAGTCTTAAGTGATAGGTCATCACCATGCATAGACACAGAGTTTGACAAATTTGAAAAGATAGCCTAGGCATATCTAAATGAGGCTTGATGAAAAAGTTAGACACCTTGAAAGTAGTGAGCCTAACTAGAAAAGAAAACTTGTTAGATTGAAAAGCTAAAAGAATGAAATTATGGAGAACCTAAGGCATCCACCTCTATGAGAATTGGTTTCTCTTTGATGACTCTAGTGGGACTAAGGCCTGAATGTAGTTGCTCTTCAATGTGCTTGAGATAAAGCCTCATTTCATTTTGGTTCAGAACCACCTTATCCAACATCTAAAGAATTCCTTCCTTTTCCTTATGCCTGTCCATAATGACTTTTCTTAGTAACAGTTTGACTTTCTAGTAAAGATATATGGTAAAAGAATATTGGTTTGTCTTCCTTGGGTATGGCTCGAGTCAGGAACTCGATATGTGATATCCACTATGACCTTGTAGCCTAAGGTACGAGCTCAATTAATTTCCACTTCTACCTCAACTCCCTCAGCGTCTCATGCACCATGTTAAGGGTCTCCTCAATAAAAGCCCATGCCAAGGCTTTTGCATGAAGTCAGGCCCTAAAAAATGAATGAACATTTATGATAATTGTTATTTTCATGTAAAATATAGTAAACTAGTTTTATAGTACAACCAATTTAATGAAAATTTTAAGAATTAAAATTTAATAACAAAATACCTTCGGGAATGATTTATTGGCTAAAATATGTTCAAAAGTGACAATCTAGCCCCCGATGCCCCCAAATAAACCAAAGACACTAAAGAGATACCCCTTTCCTAGGAAGAAACCAGAGATGCCAAGTAAATAAATAGTTAAGCGGATATGAAAAGCCATTGAAACATTAAGTTCGAGAGTAGAAATAACAATAGCCCACCATGAATTCAGATGAGAATAATGACAACATTGTAGGGGATTTTCAAAAATGATGGATTCATCATGGAGTCCATCACATCTTGCATAAAGTTACATATAATCACCATAAACCACATTCTAGCATGTCAAGATTTAGATATCCACCTCATGTGCTACATTAAATCTATACAAACACTACCTTGCCACATGAGTAAACATTAAAGAAGAACATAATATGCATTTGTTGCACTAAATGGTAATGCTTGCATAATGTCCCTTGCCATATGATCTAGGTATATTAATATTCAATATTTAAAATAAATATATTGATTTTTTAATTTTATTTTATATTTTAAAATTATAAAAAACATTTAAAATTTGTATAATTTTAATGAATTGAAACATAAATATTATAATAAATTTATTTAAATATATTGAGATTAATTTTTTTAAGAAAAATATTTTTTTATTTGCAACGTTTTTAATTTCTATATATTTATAATTTTTCCTAAAACAAACATTTTTATTTTATTAATATTATTTATTAAATATTAATAAAAATATAAAAAACAGTATTATAAACACATGCAAAATGGTATATTTACCACAGAATGGAACGTTACGTCTATCCCACACATAAAGTGATTATCTTATATGGGAAAATCGGTAAGGATTGCCTTTATGAAAAATATCATCAAAGTAGACAAACTTACTTTATAGGTATAGCATAGGTATATTCTAAAATGATTATGGTCACTATTGTCTTTATGGTCACTAGGTATATTCTAAAATGTTTATGGTCACTATTGTCTTTTTGAAAGGATAATATAGACAAATTGGATCTTTGACATGATGCCTATTAATTGACAAATTCTGAAAAGGATAACATAGACATGATGTGTTTCAATTCTCTGTATCATATTTCAATTCTGAAAAGGATAACATAGACATGATGTGTTTCAATTCTCTGACAAGTTCCAAGAGGGGATTTTTTTTGTTTGTTTCATATTTAAATTTTCCCCTTCCTTTTTGGAGCCTACTACAAAATTACATGCCATGGTTGGTTAATTCATGTATAATTAGGTTCATAGTCTACAAACTTATAACTTTAAATAATAAAATGTCTTTTAGAATAAATCGCAAGAGGTCTTTTTTTTTAACATTACAAATAATTATATGTACAAAATTACATGGAACGGTTGATTCATGTATAATACTCGGTATAATAGATTCAAAGTGTTCACACTTTTAATTTTAAATAATAAATGTCCTTTTGTTACCAATGTAGTGGGTTTAGGACAAATGGCTAGAGGTTACATATCAATGTTTGTACATGATTACATGGTATGGTTGGTTGGTTTATGTATAATAAGTATTAAATTTAAAGGGTTAAGATTTTTAATTTTAAATAATAAAATGTTTTATTATTTTTATATATATATTTTATTAATATTTTAATAATCATTTTTGGAGTGGCAGGAGGGGGAGGGATTCTCATAAATTCCGAAGGAATCATTGAAGATAGATATGCTTGGGGATTGGATGGAAGACAAACAATAAAGTTGAAGCGTATGGATTGTTTTTGGGCCTCACCTGGGCTCAAAAGAAAGGAATAAAAACCCTATAGGTGTTCAGAGACTCCATGATTATAATACAGCATATGAACTATGTCTCATCTGCAAAAAACACATTATTAAACCAAATTATCAAGAGATCCCAAGGGATGATCCCATCCTTCAATTTAGTGACCTTCTTCCATATTCTAAGAGGAAATAATCAAGAAGCCGACAAACAAGCTAACCTTGCTTGCTAGTTGATAGAAGAAAGGAGTGTGGTGAATGATGTCATGAGCACGACTAGTATCCCATAAGTTAGTTAATGACTTACAATTCCTCGATAGTGGAGGTTGCTCTAAGCCTTGCTTAGGCGATATCAAACCATAGAAATAATGAATTTGAGTATAAATTCATTAGGTTGAATCCATGGTCTTCCCTCCTACCCCTTACCCCTCTCCCTCCCTTGCCTCTTCCTTCTCCCTCCCTTTGCTCTCCCTCTCCCCTATTTATCTTCTCATCCCTTCCCTCTGACATCCCCCTTTCTTTTCCCTAGTCGTGCTCATCTTTTGTTCCATCCCATCTCCCCTCTCTTCCGTCATGTTCCCCTTCCTTGTCCACATCTCCTCCCCAACACTTGGGCCCCACAGAGCATCTCCTTACATTCCCCGGCTTGTTCAAGAGCCTTGTGGCAAGCGTGTCCTATGCTTTCACCCGCAACATGTATGTTATCATCACTTAGGTACCATTTCTATTAATAACAGGGATCTCTCAGTACGTTTTCAGTTCATTCACCCTGGTTATCTGTGTAGGATAAGGGGAAGAGAGGAGCAACATTTATTTCCAGAACACAGATCGATCCATAACACTCGTGGGAGGAAACTCAGAAGGAGAATGGAGGACAAAGATAAATTTTGGGAATTTAAGGCATAAGGTTGTGAATTAATGGATGATCATCGGGATCATAGCCCCACCAGTTTCCTCAACAGGAAATGCAACATCTCGTGGCACTGTTACTGCTATATAGGGAACAACGGTCAGAGAAGTTTGCATGGGTTAATGCTCCTTCCTTCTTAGGTGGCCTCCACACAGGCCTTGAGGTTGAAGCTAAGGCCGGTCAGAGAAGTTTGCATGGGTTAATGCTCCTTCCTTCTTAGGTGGCCTCCACATAGGCCTTGAGGCTGAAGCTAAGGTTGTTGAGTGTTTGTAGTGGAGAATAGATTACTGGAAAGAATCCCAGGGAGCCCGATGAGTCAGAACTTTGGAGTGGGAAGCTGTAGCGTTCACGGGTCTAAGGGTTGTGGTTGGTCTAAAGGGTAGCATCGAGTTGGGAATTGTTATTCTGTTAATATGGGAGGGGCCTTTCGATCAGACCCTCATGAAAAGTTTGGACGCCGACTTGTAGAGGGAGGACTGTCGGAATTCGATTGCCTTTGACACTTTAGTTACTATGAAATTTCTCAAGCTTCATGTCTAGGAGGGGATCTAGGGTCAGGACCTTGGAGCAATGATTCCAAAGGAGAAGCATCGTGGGGAAGTCGGCCAGAGTGTAATTGACGGGAATGATACAACTGCTGGGGTTGGTAATGGAATTCCACTGATTGGGAAGTCTGGTTGATCTTGGTTGGCTCTGCGTCTGCCTCTGGTGAGAAGGCTTCTACTCGTATGGTTTGTGAAGGGGTCTTGGGACATATCCTTAGGGTGGTGTGTCTGACCCGTAAGGTGGACTGGTGGGTCAAGAACATCCCGGCACACCATATTTAAATAAAAAATCTACTCATTCTGGTTAAAAAAAAACATTTCAATAATCATTTCAAATGGTAATAAAAAATGAAAGTTAACTTTTATATTATTTTTTCTCTCAATTTTATATAAAATTTTCACTTTTAAAATTTTATTAAATTATATATTTAATTAATACTTTAAGATGAAAATGTTAAAAGATAAAAATTGTTAAAATCTTTCAAATAAAGAGTTAGTGGTTAAAAATATTAAATATGTATAATACTTTTTTTGTAAGTCAACATTTTATTCATTCTGAAAAAAGAGATATACATCCGAAATTTCCAAAAAGCATGTGGTCTCACCCCTACCGGGTTTGTTGACCGTGAGCTACAAAAGGTGACAAAAATACAAAAAGGATGCTAGTTCTAGTGTCCACAAACGAGAGGGCCATAGGCTCCAATAGACAAGCAAAACAAAAAGAAAACCAGAGGGCATACTAGTCGTCGGAGGTGACTGAAGCAGGGTTATCTGGAGCAATTCCTAGAGGAGGTGGAGGACGGAAGGTGCCCTTCAAAGTGCACCATCCAAGTCTCTAGTTGTTCCACTTTCTTCGTTAACTGGTTTTGTCCCCTCCAGACTACCACCACTCGCTCCTTGACCTGGCATTGGAAATAATGCATGTGTTCTAGAGTAGCCATCAACTCGTCATGCTTTTCCTTGTTGCCTCTTTTTGTCGCATCGATTCAGGTCATCTAGGATTAAATTAGATCTCAACAACTATCCAAACAGAAATGGTGCAGGATCAAAGGGTCCATGGCGTCACTGCGCCTATTGTTTGTAGTTGTTTGAGTCTTCTTGTGCCCTCCACCTCTCCAAGGGCTAGTTTGTCTCAGGCTGCTGCCGATGTAGGGTGTCTTCGTGCCTCCACCCCCACTACACTGACTTAGTTTCCCTCGAATCTAGTCACCTCGTCTACTGCCGCAAAGTCCATCACCTCATCCTCCATGCATGCTAGAACCATCACCCTGAGCCTCTCCCACCAGTGCATTCCCACTGTTGTCCACCATGGTTTCCAAGGCGAGGGTATCCTCCCTCCCCGTCCCTAGATGCTCCAGAGGGTTTGACTGCCTTTGTTGAAGAGTAGGTTCCATTTATCGTTGAGAACCACCGGGAGCAATGCCCTGTTAGCTACACTGGAAGGCGTCCCTCCCATTCTCCAAATTGAGCTTGAGGCCGCGTCATTGATGTCGTCCCCACGTGCCCCCTCGCATCAGTCAATCCAATGGACATAGCCAATGATGAAGACGACGATAGTTCTCTAGGAGTAAGATACGCCCCAAGCACCACCCTCTCTAATGCATTGTCGGCTTTTGTAGAGGCAGTCCTTGCCCCAAATGACCCAAAAATAGCGCTTGCCTTCCCACCATGTCTGCCAACCCAATCTAGCTATGTCCGGCTCGAGAAAGATCAGGAGTTGGTTGCCCCTAGGTGCAATAGTCCGTATCTCCCCAAGGAAACTGAAGGAACCACCACTTCTGGCACATCTCCATCACCTCTTTCACCGTCAAGCCGGAGACCAATTGTAAACCCACCACCACGCTTGCACACAGAACTAGAGTCCACACTCCTTCCGCATCCTGCTTATCAACTCAACGACTCTTCCCACCCCCAAGGCAATGTAAATTCTCACATGCCCAAGAGTTGCTACTCCTATACACCATCCCCTCCTTCGCATGGTATGAGGGGGCCTGGAGGTATGACCCACCTCACCAACCCAATTGTCAATCTTCATGGCTCCATCGACCACGTTCGCCTTGGGTCTCACCCTCATCGGGGAGAAATATGTATAATATTATTTATATATGTTAAGTCTTATTTTTTTAAGCTAGATAAATATATTTATATTATGAAGGAAGTGAGTGATATATTTAATCAATATAAATGATATATTTAATCAATATTTTAAGATGAAAATGTTAAAAGATAAAAATTGTTAAAATCTTTAAAATAAAAAGTTAGCGATTAAAAATATGAAATATGTAGAATATTATTTGTATGTGTTAAATCTTTTTTTTTTGAGCTAGATAAAGATATTTATATTACGAAGAAACTGAGGTTACATTGTTAAATGTTGTTTCCCAAAAATTTGGTGGGATCCTATAGATAAGTAGATTGAACAACCTTTGTTCCACTAATCCCAATAAAAAAAGACAACCAAAAATACATACTAATTGTCAAACTATCTAGCCCACAAGTAATTACCTGCATTGGTGGGCACTGAAATAAAATAATATTCACCTATACTCTTGTAAGGACATATATAGAGCCATAGTAACATAGGAGGAATAAGCATAGAATATACAAAAATGAGAGACTAAGTTTCACACAATCACAAAAGACAATTAGTCTAGTATAATGACTGGAGAAAGAGCATCAGAGTTGCTTCGGGGTGAATCCTTTGCTAGTGCATTGATGACAACTGGAGTGTGAGGTTGAAAATCTGAGCTGGAGGCGGAATCAGTGACCACGTAACATTCCAACCATGTTAATCTAGTGACAATATCGTCCAAATTGTATCTAATATCCCGTAGGATCTGCTTGATTTCCTCTTGTCCTGTAAATAGATGGTAGTGATCAACTTTCTTTTCCCTAATGACCATGTGAAGCAAGGTTTTTAGTTGACAGTGTAGAGCCACTGAGTGGAGAAAGTGAAGTCTTATTTTGTGGAATTTTCCAGGATTTGGAGTCCACTTGAAGGTGCTTCCACTGATTTTAGTATCAGAAAAATATGTCTTGTCGCCAAACTCCTTGGCTTCCAAGTAAAGAATCTCATTCCTCACTTCAAGGGGAACAAAGTCAAAGTGGTAAGCCACTAAGTGCCAACCAAATAGTCGTCGATAACGAGAAGTGGATGAGCTTGAAGCACCACTCCAACGACTAGGTTGGCACAGCCAAGGAACCATGAAAACGGTTGTTATAACCAAGCCAGTTTGGGGTGATGGAAGTAGGGTGAAAACAATGTTATGACCAAAATCAATTGGAATGATCCAAATTTGAACCCGAGGACTATAGTAGGGGTAGTAGAAACTGGGATGAGAGTGAGAGCAACATGTTAGGAAGGCGTCGTCAACCATAAACAAAATGCGCGACCCTACACACCCGTGTAAATATAATATCCTTGGACACTAGATTTGAAGGTGAAAATGGTGTATGGATGTTGTGTTGAAGAACCTAGGTAAGTCTAGACCCATAATTCTCTGAGAACCAAATGGAAAATGTGCCCACATATTAGACACCACATATGATGACCAAACAATTGAATGAGATAGCCGCCAAGTCAGAGATTTGGGAGGACATTGAAAGTAACACAACGACTGACTCGAATGAAGGGTTTGTCTTTGCATTATGTAAAAGAGAACGCAAAACATGGGCACCTACAAAAACTATCTAGACTACCAAAATAAAAGGATACATAGGAAACAAAGAAGTGACTACAAACTCTAAAGCATAAATGATGTAAATGTAGAAATGGACCTTCACCGAGTTTGCAGAGTGCCAACGTTGGTGAACAACAGAAGGATATGGGAAGGAAATTACCTACGACCCTGGAAACATCGTAGAAAATCTACCACCCTGGAGCAAGCTCCCTAGCTTTATAAAAAAAACACACGACCTGAGGATCGAGCAGGACGAAAAGACCACCCTAGCAATAAAAATCCAAAGCGAGACAAGTTTGCATTTTGACACCCAAGTTAACATTCTCATTAAACACCAAATTTATTTGCACTCTTCCCTGAAATCCCATCATGATCAAATTAAAAGGTAATAAAATACCAACTAGGGGAATTTTAGACGAAGTTCCTCTCCCACCACTTGCCTACATTTAAAGCGATTTGACAAAATATGGTGTGGTTGGACCTGTATAATCTCCACGTGTGGGTAGCTTCTAGATAGGTGGTGACGTGGGTTTGGATCCGAGAGTGCCCCTTCCCCTTCCCTGTTGTTTTCTCGTGCATGCCAATCATGCTCACTAATGTCGTCAGTAACCATAAAGTCACCTCCATTGGGGATTATGTGTTAAATCCTATCAAAATATCTTCAAGACACACCATGGCTAATTGAAGAAGCCATTCCTTTTTACATGAGAACTGTGTTAGTTTTTCCTTTCTTTCCATATTAAATTAAATATTTGAATTACTTGAAATTGTAACTCCATAAATGTTATTTAAAAAAAAATATGTCATTTATATTATCTTTGTCCTGATATGTATTAGCAAAATGGGTGAATACAAAAATATAAAAAATAAAAAGTTATGCAATCTTAAATAGCTTATATTATCTTTGTCATGACATGCATTTGCAAAATGGGTGAATATAGTAATTGTTACATGTAGCATGATGTTCTAAATTGGATTAAAAATAGATTTTTTTATAAAATATTTAATATGCAATTAATTGTTTTGGAAATTTTGAATTATATTTTTGACTTGGAAGATAAATAAGACTATTGTGATGGTTGGGTTTTCAAGGCAATCCATTAAATAGGAAGGTTATGAATAAGAAGAGCATTCAAGGAAGAGTAGAGTTAGAGGGCTTGAGAATAAATGGATTAAAAATAGATTTTTTTATAAAATATTTAATATGCAATTAATTGTTTTGGAAATTTTGAATGATATTTTTGACTTGAGATAAATAAGACTATTGTGATGGTTGGGTTTTCAAGGCAATCCATTAAATAGGAAGGTTATGAATAAGAAGAGCATTCAAGGAAGAGTAGAGTTAGAGGGCTTGAGAATAAATGAAGAAGAAAGGCGGTAACATAATATGAAGGACTTAGAAGAATAAGCCCATGATTGAAGGTTGTCTCTCACCCAAAGCCTCATCTACAATGTTGCCTATGATGACTATGAGTAAGAATGCATTTAAACTGTAATTAAAAATGTAAATGATCATTTGTAAAAGGAATTCTCAAATTAATAAAATCCCCATATAATGTTAGTTTTCCCTCTTGGATTTCCATAATGTTAGTTTTCCCTTTTGAATTTCTATATTAAAAGCTCTATTTCTATGGTGCATTTAATTTCTTCATGGTAGATTAACTAATTAATTATTCATTTTGTGAGTGTTTTAGTTTTATGCGATTTCTTGTTGCTTAAAATTGCATCTTATAGTACTTTTTACATTGTGGCAATGGATCATTGGATTATTTTTTTATCTCCATAGTTTGAAGTATCACTTTAATAAATCATGTTAATATTCATAATCTCATCTTTCAATCTATTTTGTTATCTCCATAGTTTCAGACATCACTTTAATAAATCATGTTAATATCCATAATCTCATCTCTCGATCTATTGCTGACTATTATAATTAATTACAAAACTAATTTTCATTAATTATTTGCTAATACAACAAATATTTAATAATCTTAACTAATCATGTGAATGATCTATTTGTTGGATTTTTTTGCTTTGTAAATCATATCCAACACGGATTTCCTTTAAGAGTAACACTATCATAGCCATCCTCTACATTCCAAGTCTCTATACAATGGCAATATTACCACAAATTAATAAAGTAATATTGGCATGATTTCCCTTAGAGCATTGACCTTCAACAAATTATTTTTTAATAGTAACTAGAGAATTTGTATTGAGAAAAATATGTGAAATGCAACAGGGTTGCATCAAAAATTTATATCTTGCGAAAATTATGAGGTAGGGAGGCCTAATTTAGATATTGTCAACACACCCAAGAAGAATGTAATTGACTTGATTTGTCGAATACTTAAAAGAAATACATTCCAACATCTCTAACATGAATATATTCTCATGAATTTATTACATAATAGTAAACACAAACAATACATGATTAATCCGGTTTTCATATATGACTTCTTGTGACCATCGTATGTGATTCTATTAGAAATTTCTTCTTCTTCTTCCCTACTTTCATCCAAACTTATTTTGATGTAGATGAAATGATTATTATTTCATTCATATCTAGAGTATCTTTTGTTGAGGATTCTTCTCGTTTCATATTTGAGGCTTCTGTGATCTGAGTTTTGTTGGAGATTTGTTTTCAGATTGATCACATTACATTTTGGACGATCGACATTTTGAACCTCCTTATGAGGTTCACCATTAGGATGAGAAAGTGTTCTTGAAATTTGACTTCATCAACATGATCTTCCCAACCTTCTGTTATCCAGGGGCTTGACTTACCATGGGATTCATGGCCCAAATCCTGTGGAACCGAATATGATTTTGATGGACTATGAGAAACATGATCTTGTTATTTTTATTGAGATATAAGTCACTTGAGGAAGAGGAGGAGCTAGAGGAGATTTATTTCACAGAACTAGTTGATGATCCTTGGAGGAACCTATCCACTAGGTTGATTTCCATTGCTTCATTTTATAATTTTTTAACCCATTTGGACAATGAGGAGTTATATGACCTGTATCAAAACAAGCCCTACATCATAAGGAGACACACTCATAATCTAATTTTTGAGTCCAAGAAAATATTTGCTAGTCAAACTAATTTCTGTTGAGAACGAGAGACTAAAACCCAATTCTATACAAATTTTGAAACAAGTGGCAATACTTCTCCATTGAGTTTCACGAGAGATGAAACAGAGATTTCCTAAAGCGATACAATGGCCAAGAGAGAGGGAAGACCACATAGATGCAATAATAGATTTGGAAGCCACACCTGAATAGGAGTCGAGGTCATAACTTTTGTTAATGAATTGAAAGAGAGAGACCAAGGATTTAAGTATAGGACAACATCACCCCAAAACCATAGAACTAAGTTAAAGGTTAGATCCTTGTCTTTAAAACTGTCAAACTCAACAACAACAAAAATCCTTTGCACAAGGGTGGATGCAAACATCTTCCTTGATCATAGGAAGCTAAATTTTCATGATCTAGATATGAAAATTTGTAAACCATAGCCAAAATCCAAAGAAATGGCAAACCAAATTTCCAAATCTAGAGAAATTTGCTGCCTCATTAACTTTTGAGCCAATGGGAATGGAAATGGAGGGAGCTTCACGAACTAGAATAGAGGAAGAACATGCAGAAGACGATTAACGCACAACATTCTTGAAAGAGATAACCCTTGGAAAGCTTAGGACTGAATCAAAAGGTGGAAAATTTAAGGGAGACATGGGATCATGCACTAATGAAGCATCGAGAAGCACACCAAATGGAGGTGCATGCATTGCAATGGCCGTAGATGTCAAAGGAGCAGAAGGCATCTATGGTGAAGATGATTGTTATCAAGAAGAGGTACATCATGGTTGAGCACGACAACATAAAACAAATGCTAAAAGAAGGGTTGCACAAGACCCTAGCTAGTACAAATAGGAACATGATTTCCATTCTTGTTGAATATTTACCTTTTATTACTATAAAACATTAGACAAATAATTTTTCTAGTTTGTGATGTATTAAAATTTATTTTTTTATAAGATTTTCGAAATTGTTAAAAACATTATCGTAATAAAACCTGCACAATAAAATATCTAACCAAACAATCACAAAACAAATAAAGAAATTTTATTAGCCCTTTGCTCATGAAATTGTTAGATTTAGTTTTAATACAACAATTTTCATATATATAATCAATGTTAATAATTAGAAATATTTACAATGGGCTAAGCGTTGTATAAGCTCATTCAAATAAGTGAAATTACAAAGTTATATTGCCATCCATCTTTATTGAATGGGTTTCCAATTACAAATTAAATTGTTGGGTTTGTAGCTATAGAGATAGAGTATATTTGATTATCTTAAAAAGATTTATAATTGAGGTGGGTTGGGTGTCTTAAAATAAATAGAGTAGAGCCATTTGTTCATGCTTGCACTGAGTAATTACAACACTTGTAGAGATAAAAATAATTTCTCTACTTAAATGAGGATTCGTACTAGTAAATTATGGATCACATAAAATTATGCAAAATCTATCTCACTTAGTATGTATCTACCTTACCATGTGGTCTCTCCACAAGTGTCACAAGGAAAATAGTCCTCAAGTCGACATGGACGATCTATAATACAATGACTTACTAATGAGTCACTACCATATAAGTTGAAATGTAAATCCATATGCACAATGGGTAAATTTCTTGCAACTTAGTATAATGATATTTATCTTTAATTTTACAATATTAAAATTGATTTAAAAATCATTACCTTGTATAACTGTATAACCTCTTTTAATATATATATATATATATATATATATATATATATATATATATATATATATATATATATATATATCTATCTTGTATAACTATATAATATATACATATTTGGTATATATTATCGCCAAGAAATTAAGATTGATTTAAAAATCATTACCTTGTATAACTGTATAACATTTTTTAAATTGTGTATATATATATATATATATACCTTGTATAACTATATAATAATATATATATATATATATATATATATATATATATATATATATATATATATCTTGTATATATTATTGCCAAGAAAGACGAGGACTCAGACAATTAGAAACTAAGAAAATTATAGGTCCAATAGACCAATTTGATCTTAGTGGACGTTAACTACCATCATCTTATATAACTGTATAACATCTTTTCACTGAATAAATTTCTTGCAACTTAGTATAATGATATTTATCTTTAATTTCACACTATTAAAATTGATTTAAAAATCATTACCTTATATAACTGTATAACCTCTTTTAAATTATTTATATATATATTATACAGTGATACACGGTAATGAATATATAGAACTTGAATAACTTGTCTCCAATATAATGATATAATCATAACTTTAATTTTCATTCTCATTATTATGTGAAAAGTCTTTTGGAAAAGAGGCATCTTCTTTTATAAAGATGTACGAATCAAATTATCTAGCGGGACCCAATCCCTATGACATTATTGACAAAGAAATAATAAATATTAATGGTTGAGTTAATTAATTAATTGATAAAATTAAATTTAAAATAAATATATTTAATTAAAAATTATATATATATTATATATATATATAATTTAATAATAATTTATTATTTATAAATTTTAAAAGTTATAAAAATCAAATTAAAAAATATTAATAATAATGATTATTTTTAATTAAATGTTTTAGGGTACTTAAAATAGTGATCAAAGTAATGTGAAATTTGTGAAAATTGAAAGATCTAAGATTCAATTTTTTTAGTTGTAATTTAATTTAGAGAGAAGAAGACAGATTGTAAACACCAAAAATTTACTAATATTTATAGTTAAATACCTTCCAAATAGAAAAAATTATGCTAAATTAAATAATTAAAAAAATAATTTATGTCTGTGATCCATAATGAATTAAACAAAGCCTTTAGGTAGAAATCACATAACAGATTTTCTTTGTTGGCTGACGCGTTTCGAACCAACAAATATAATTCATCATCAAAATTAGATGATTTTTACCAAAAAATTATATTTAATTTAAAAAATAAATATAAATATAAATAAGTCCAATTTAATTAATAATTTATTATTTATATATATTATAAAATTTTATAATAAAAAATAATAGACAATTTTCACAATTATGAATAGGACCCGGTACAAACTCATGAGTACTATATTCTTTGTGACTTGACTCGATATAAACATCATTTAAAATATGCAACAAAGAAAAATGGGCCTCACTTTTTGACTTGGACAAAACATAAACATCAAATAAAATATACAGCAAAGAAACTGACCCTAACTTTTAGGATGATGTTTTAAGTACTAAACAATTTAAATTAATTAGTTTATCATTCTCGCTCATACACTAATCTCGCAAGTAAAACAAGGTAATAGCTTTCGTTATAGTTTTGTAAATTGTGTGATGTGGATACTTATATGCCGACTTATTTGTAATTTTAAAATCTATTCTTCCCTGGTTATATTGTTCCATTTAATTTAAAGATATTTATTTTAAAGTTTAGTAATACAAATTATAATTAATTAATTAATTAATTGAACATAAATATGATATTTTGTGAGTGATTTTTTATATATTGAATCAGTGATTTGTTAAAGTAATTTGGGCAAAGTTCAAGATCAAACCTTCTAGGTGCCATTATAACAATGAGAGTATATCCAACAACTCATGAGTCAAATATACGAATTACTTATGATTTAGCAAAAGCCAAGGCATTTTGAACCCACTAGAGTGGACTCTATCCTAAGGGGCACCTACTCTTTGAACCTTATCACAACAAGCCAAACATGTCCCTTGGAATTGAATTTGGGTGGATAGGAGAACAAACTATGCTTCATATGTAATATTTAAAAAATATGTTAAGGGTTGGTGCACCAACCATTTCATGGTATTTGGGAGGAGACATGTAAAATTCACCATGTTAAGGGTTCATGTGGCCTAGATTGGGTGCGATTCTTGAGTGATTTATTGATGGCTTTTATGTGTGATCTCCAAGTGATTTTTTGATGGCTTCTATGTGCAATCAACAAGTGATATTTTGATGACTTTAATGTGCGATCTTCGAGTGATTTTTTGTGTATGATCCTCGAGTAATCTTTTGATGGCTTCTATCTGGGATCTTTGAGTGACTTTTTGATTGCTTAAATGCCCTGATGACTTTTGTATATGTTCCCTGAGTGATTTTTTTTATGACTTTTGCTTGCTATCTTTGAATGATTTTTTGATAGCTTTTGTGCGAGATTCTCGAATGATTTTTTGATAGCTTAAATGCCCTTGGTTCATCATTTCATACACCACAAGCTACGCACTAACAAAAAAGAACACTAATAACTTGGTGTTGGTGTATGAGATCCCTAGGTGACTTAAATGATTCTAGTTCATCATTTCATAAACCACAAACTTCACACTAACAACTTGGTTTTGGTGTATGACATTGTTGGGTGATTTTGATGGTACACACTCTACTCACTCTAAATTTAAACCTATGACCTTTTAAAAAGAAACACATGCTTTTAAACATAAAGTACTATTAAATTTAAATTTATATGAATATGGTTATAAATTAATAAATTATGATTTATATAAAACACATACACATTAATGTATTATAAGGTTTAAGTATACACATAAATGTATTATAAGCTTTAAGTATATTGTGATGATGATCATTCATTGAGATGAGAATTGATTTATGGAAACTTAAAAAAACAAGGGAGCCACTACCGTGGCGGTAGTCCCTGCCGGGCCAGAAATATGAACAACAATATTGGTGTGCTCAAATGCAAGAAACCTCCCGCTTTCGGAATCATTGCCATAGGAGGATTAGTTACAAGAGATGGCACAAAAGCTCCATTCAGTCACCACAACTATGGTGAAAAGATAGTGTTTTACGTCTGCGTTGGGCCTTGGATTTTTACAGATTTATGCTGCACATTCAAACTACCATAAATTTCAAATGCCAATACCAGATTTATGATATTTGCTGCTGGGTTCATTCTTGATTTTATGGTTGTCTTTTTTCGGCAGGTATACCATTGCATTGCAATCTTGTTGATTTAGATTTCGCACCCACCCCCAGCTATTTGCTGTTGCAGAAAATTCGTTCGGGAAATTGACAGAAACCTAGCCATTGAGTTTAAAGTGAATAATATAATGAAGAATTCTATGATTTATAGTGAAGATAAAGTGTCCTGTTTCAACATAGGATGCAACATAGTTAAGTATTGGTTTATATTAACCAATATAATTCATTCGAACTTGAAAAAAGTCATTTCAAATGAAAATCCTATTAAGTTTTTATTTCGCAAATAATTAACATTATTATTTTAAGTCGTTGTTTCAATACATATAAAGCTATTTTAAATCACTTAATATAAAATTTTGAGTCATAATCAGTTCCTCATGTTTTCATTGGCAAAGCATTATAGCCCGAAGTTTGATACCCTTCAGAATGGTTTTATACCCTTCAGAATGGTTTTATGAGAAATTGTAATCCATGGAAGCTGTAAGTGCGTGCGGGAGTGAGAGCTACAAATAAAAAGGACCAAAATTAAGAATAATTGGATTACACAAAATGTTGAAATATTTTACTCTCTCGCGCTTTTTTTCAAATGCATTTCGTTATCTATAGTCATTCTTTATCTTTGTCCAATATTAATACAAAATACCTAAGGAAACGATGGCTGGATTCCAACGACTCTTCTTCCTTGGAAACCTTCCCATTCTCAAATCACTGGTTTCATGTATTACTCAGCATCCTGAATTTGGGAAACCCTTCGAAGGGTCGAACCCTAATGGCATCACTAAAAGACCCACCTGCGCAAATTTGAGATTCAGGGCAATTATATAATCTGGGCCAATACCCAAGTTAGTTCAAAAACAACAGGGAGAAAAGAGTCTGGATTAACCTGCAATTTTTGCAAGGGCAACCTCAATGACCCTATAAGAAGAAAACGAAACATAACAATAGCTGGATAGATGGGAAATAATTAGAAACTATGATAATACCTGTTCGTCGCAGTGCAAAACTTGGTCTGCTTCGATAAGCAATAAACCTCCAAGATTGATATTATAAATGGCCCCTTCTGTAACGCAGTTGATAGACACTAACTGTAGATTATACTGTAATCACTCAAACAAAAATGCTATCGCGTTAATATGTCAGGAAATCCTAACTTCATAAGCATAAATTAATATAAATTAATATAAATTTACATAGAGGCAAAACTTCGCTTAAAAGCAAGCTCAACTTTTGCAATAAGACCCCAGAGTGAATAGCCAATGAAAACCATCGCAAAATATTTAAATGATTTAAAAAATTCACTTTTTGTGTAAAACTTTGGTTAAAGTATTGAATAGCGGTTGATATTTAAAAAGTCAAATGAAATTAATTCATAGTCAAAGCGATATCGATCGCTATATACCTGCTACTTTCGGCAGTTCATTTTTCTACTAAGCTATAATTCCATGTGTTCACACCTTTCCCTTTTTAAATCTAATACTTAACCAAAAATTTTAAAAACAAACTCAAAAGCAGTCTTCTTATTACATAGGTGAAAGATTGACTTCCAAAGTAATTTTAAATAACTAAAGACCATACAGAGCAGGATTAACACTGGACACTGTTTATCCCACACTGTTATTATTCTCAACACCGATGACTATTGATGCACGGATCCCCCTCCAAAGTGACAAATACAACCTCCTCCTCATAGAAGTAAGTTTGTTCGAGCTTATGTTGATGATTTAATGATACTTCAAACTTATTTGGATTCATTAGACCTTATGTTTAGTTTGTTCATGACTGGTAGTTTTTAAGATTCACTAAAGTATGGCGAAATGGCCAATATTAATAGTTTATATTTATTGATAACGTTATGTTTTTAAATAAATTTAAAAATGGTTTGGATAATTAAATATTTTTATGTTTTGGTCAATGAAGGATGATAACAATGATGCAGCATTGTAACTAACCCAATTATTAATCATATCTATGATGCAGCTCTGTAACAAACCCAATTCCATAATCATATCTATGCTGCAGCGCTGTAACGAACCCGATTCAGCTCTCCTTCCCTGAATTTCTCGTAATCATGGTTCATAAAGTCAAGTCTCATGAGCAGACAGGATCATTTGTTGTTGAGACCATGAAAATGGAGTTCGAGCTTAAACCCTTTTCGTTGTGAAGAGTAAGGAACCTGTACTAATTTTTTGAAGAGTCTTAAAATGGATCTTCTCAATTTGGAATCTTGGCATCATGAGACCTTTCAAATTGCAGTTGGCCTGCTTGTCTTCAGGAGCACTATATTCCAGTCAATCCAAAGATTCAATTCAAGAAAATCCAAATTCAAGTCGCTGCGAAAAGCTTTAATATATTTACTTATTTATTTAAATAAAATATTAAATCTTAATAATTGAAATAAAATAAAATATTAAATGTTAATAATTGAAATAAAATATTAAAATGGTAAAAGAGTAAAATTTTTTTGGGTAGCATTCCTGGCATGCATGCACCACGTGTGCACTCCACCTGGCATTTTCTCAATACAACAACTGCTGTTTTGATCCCACAGCTTCTCTGATCCTCTACCTGGCATTTTTTCAATACAACAACTGCTGTGTTGATCCCACAGCTTCTCTGATCGTAAATTCTCCCCATGATTCCTGAGTTTTATGTTCGGGGACTTTCCTGAGTCTGATATGTTTCTCATGGCCGGTTGTCCTACCTTTTTGTTCTCGGGACATCGATTAGGAGTGGGGCATCGAGTTCTCTGACGGTATCTCCTACAGTTTAGTAATTGAAACCGGTCTAGCTAGAGGATTAGACGACTACCTCCTCTGTTTTCTACCTTCCTTCCGATAGTCGTTCATTCCCCATCGGGGGTGTAACTCCTCTAATATGATATAATTTGTTTTTCACTTGTACATCCTTTCATAATCTCAGAGAAATGGATGCTGGGAACAGTTCAAGTCAGATAATTTACTTTTCTGGGTATGAAATGGAAGACCAGGAGGCTGGAATGAACAGTTCCGGCCCTGATTTCAATTAAGCTGAAAACTTCCATGAATCTCTTACTCAAAACTGCTTAGGATTGTGAGGCCAACTACATTCAGTATGTACTCTTCTTCCAACAGGGATTTGTTAATAATTCGCATGAAGTAACAATTGAGCAGTTGAAATGGAGCCTGGAAAAGGTGCTCCTTCATTTCTACCCTTTCGCTGGCAGATTGGTCGACTCTCCCGACGGTTTTCTAAATATGGAATGCAATGACGAGGGTGCCCAATTTACAGAGGTCGTTGCAGACGCCACTCTTGACCAGATTCTCCTTCACAAAAGTCCTCGCTATATTCAGGAACTGCTGTTTCCTCTGAACCATTCTATTTGTGTAGATGGCCGATCTCTTCCTTTGCTTGCAGTTCAGGTATGTGATTGAAAAACCTCCTAATTACAATCTACATTTAATTAATGATTTGAAAGATGTTTTCTTTGTTACAGTTTACTATACACAGATGTAGAAAACAGACTTTTCTACGGTATATATTTTCTTGTCAGTTACAAATTTGATAAGAATTGGGTAGAAATCCCAACTATGGTCGAAATATAATCAATTTTTTGAGCACCCAACAGTTTTGTTCAATTTAAATAAACTTAAATTATAATAAAATATGAACAGAATTGTAATTCAATAAAAACTCTACTTTCCCAGTTTTGCAGAATATTTCGGCTCATTCTCTCGAGTGCACCAGAACACCTTAAAGATCTTGAGAATACTAAATGAGAATACTAAATTAGGCATTTACCGTTGAGTTTTTGAGTAAGGTTTTCATGTTCAATATCATTAATATCGCCTGCAGTAAATAGAAATAGTTAAAGAAAAAAAAACGATGCATTTAAAGCAGAGGAAATTAAAGAACAAAATGGATGCATTTCTCGTTGAGTTTTTGATTAAGGTTTTGGTAAGTTCACCTTGAAGCCACGGTGCTAAATTTATGCTTTAAATTAACAGGTTCTCCATGATCCTCTGCAGGTAGATCCCTTGCAGCTAGCGGAATAACATAAAATAACAAGTAAGGTACTTCTCCGGAGTTAGCTGCATCTGAAGTTTGCCCAAATACATAAAGATAGTCTGATACATACCAGGTCTGTCAGGTCACAAACTACAATGCCACTGCCTTCTACAATGCCATCTTGCAGACTCAAGCGACTCAAGCATGTAGATAACAGAGCACGTCCAAAGACTGCAATTGAAATCTTGCAGACTCTTCTGGGCAGGCGACGACTATCTTTTACCATACCAGAGTTGCATGCTAATAGCCATATGGAAGGGGCCTTGCATGCTAATAGCCATGTGGAAGGAGCCTTGATATACATGTGGAAAGGACCTCGAAAGGGCTTCGAAGTATATTGGTTGTCTGAACTTTGGATAAAATTGTATTGCCGCAATTTTCTTGCATCGGGCCACATGAAGCCTCTAATAAGAGGTAGAATGCTTTCAGTCTTAAAACTTTGGATAAAATTTACGTGAATAAAATTGTTATGATCAAACTTTGGTTAAAATACAAGAAAACCAAAAACAAACGGGTCAACTGATCAACTAATAGGTGGTCAAACGATCGATCGATCACTATAGTCCCTGTTATGCCAGAGGCAGGGACTAATAAGAAGCAAGAAATTACTTACATTCCCAATTCTTATTCACTTAGATTTTTTTTATGTGATAAAAAAATATATTAATAGAGGCATTTCAAAATCATTGTATTTTTAATTCTTATTCACTTAGATTTTTTTTATGTGATACAAATATATATATTAATAGAATCATTTCAAAATCATTGTATTTTTGATGATTAGTAAACGTAAGTAAGGTTGGTATTATAATAATTTTTTTGAATTTAAAATTTAATTAAAAATCTAAATTACTTAAAATAATTTTGAAAAATTAGAATTTAATAATAATAAATAAAAGTGAATATAGTTTTTGTGTATTTTAGAAATTTTGAGGTTGTATGTTAGTATAAAAATGTTTAAAATTTATGTGTTATTATCTAAAAAATGATTGCCTATGATCGAAATACACCATATAGTATGAGTTTTACACATTATAACTCATTTTTCACATAAAAAATAATTTAATGAACCATTTTTCCTAAATTATTTCCATTTAATTTATCCACATAAAAATAACCCAGAAAATTATTGAATTAATTTCATGTTATTTTCATATATTCACCCATTTTTGTTAAAATAATTAATTTTATTTTTATCCACTTTTACCATTTCTACATGAATAATGAAATAAATCATTATTTTTTTGTGTGATTCATGGACATCGGAGATCAGTTGCTACGCCCATGAAAACTATCCGAGTAGATCCACCTAAAGGGTTCACTTCCCGTCAACACATTAGCAAAGCCTAACCCCAAGAGCATCAAGGATAATTGACCTTGTGACCTCCTATTAGCAAGGTGCTTTGTTGAGCTAACCCTTGGAGCTAAATAAATAATTATATATTTGTTATTCATTAATCATTTTACTTTTCTTCCATGATGTTAGGGTCCTATAATAATAGGAGCCATAATTTTGAATGACTAAGGTTAAGCATTGTAATATTATACACACCTTGGCTTTCTGCAAATGTTTTCCATATTAAAAAATTAAAAAATGTAAAGAGGGTATGTCCTAAAAGAAAATCAAAGGACAAAAAGAATAAGAGAAGGTCAAAAAATGAAAATATATGAACCCAAAAAAACAAAAAGAGACCATGAAAGTGTGCAAGCCTAAATGCCACTACCATTTACTTTATGCATAATAATGATTGTGTGCAACTTGTTATTCATGCCACAATCCATGGTACTCAAACTGTTTAATCTTGTTTATTTCATGCTTTGAATTTTATGTTTATAGTTAGAGAATAAAATCTAACCAAACAGCTTAATCTTGGCAGATCATTAGATAGGTAGAGAAAATAAAAGCAGCTCATCAGTTTAATCTGAGCCCTTGGATGATATAAGGTTAGAAATAGATAGTTTGTTTTATTAAAAAAAGATAGCCTAAGGGTTTTCTAGCTTAAATGCACCCAAAGAAATGAAGAAAACATGTTAGGGTAAGAAATGGGTAAGTAGAAGAAAGGTTGCTGAAGTATAAAGTTAATTCGATCAAAATACATGCATCATGCTTAGACTCATATTTCAATATGTATGATCAATTATGGAAGCAAAAACAAAGGTTTGCAAGTTAATGTGATTAAATTTTTGTCATTCATTTTTTCCCTTACTAATTTCCTATCCACAAATATGCTCTAGCACTTTAAATTCTTAAAGTCAAAGAGGCTCAGAGCATTTCTCTGACTTTAGGTGGGACCGGACCCTCGGCTTGATGACTTAAGAAGGAAAGGTGTTAAATTCCCTTGTAATTCATTCGTTCCCCTCACAGAACCCCTTTCCCGAAGGTTAAATTCTCTTTGCCTACGAAACCCCATGATAAATATATTTTATGAAAAGACCCACCAAATCACATTTATCCTAAGTACTAAATGTATGGAAAGCACATAATGTTCATATACCTAAGTACAATGCCCCTTCTGCTCATTTCACCTCATATTAACTTTATTATATAAAATCCCCGAAAACCCATCAACCCGTATATATTTAACTCTATATAAAATAACCCCTCCCCTTAGTTTAGGTTGTCTCTTTATAATCTATAGCAAAGGATTCTTAATTTCCCTTTGTTTCCGATTACTCTCTGTTCCTCGTTTCAGTCCCGGTCTGATAATTCTTGATTGCTCTCTCACCTTGATTCAAACCATTTCACCCCTCTGGCCCAAAGACCTGCACTCTACTTTGTTATATTTCCCTTTTAACATTCCCTTTAGTGAGTTAATCCAGTTCTGCTGCCCTTGTTGACTCCATAACCCAATGGTCTAAAGACATCATTCTATCCATCTTTTTTAAGGATCCCACCATCCAATCTTCAATACAAATAAAAAACCCCCCTGAACATTCATAACTAGCCTAAAATCACATCCCTAAAACAAAGTTAAATTATAAAGAGAGAGCCCTCTCTGAGCATCAGGAAGGCTAGGTCTTGATCTCCAAAAGTGGTTTGTGGTTACCTCGGTGATTTCTTTCTTTAACCTTGAGAAAATACTGAGTGATAACATAGTGGCGACTATAATGGGGAAGACTAACATTTTCTTCAGAAATATTTTACAGGTTTAGATCTGATCTATGATGGTGGATAGTGATTAGAGACACAAAGGCTAAAATCATCCACCTGGCGACTCCAAATCAATTTCACAATCAAGACTCCACTGGAGGAATGAACTTGAAAGAACAATATGAAAAGATCAGGCTTTTAACTTGGATTGTTATCCAAGACATTATGTTCTTTCTCATCAATAAAGTTTTTCAATGTATATTGTATTTTAGAGAAGATTTTAGATTAATTTTAGATTATTTCCCTTTGAAAATTGTAGATATGAAGTCTCCTTACACATATGAGCAACATTCTTCTAACTCTTATGAAAATCATTTTCCAATTGAGGAGCATCAAACAATCAAGACTAATCATACAATCCCTATACATATTCATGTACCTTATAAATTTCCTGATAGATATAAGCCACTCATCTTACCTCCTACACTCCATGCTTTCCCTAACAATTATTACAAGTATCTCCCTATGTTTGATGGAGAGAATGGTATCACTGCCCAAAAACATATTCAAGGTTTTGAGAATTATTTGGACTTATTTGAAATTGATGAAGATGATGTTATTATCAGGCTTTTTGCTCTTTCTTTGCAAAGTAGAGTAAAGAGTTGGTTCAAGAATTTACCTATTGCAAGCATCTCAAATTTCCAATAGTTTGTCAAATTTTTCCTTGATAGATGGATAATCAAAGTCAATCTTTTTGTGATCATAGAAGAATATAATCAGTTAAAAAGACAGCCAAATGAAACAATACAAAAATTTTCTGACAGATTTAATCAAGTCTATTATTCAATGCCATCAAATATAAGACCTCCTCCTAATTCAACTCTTTTGCATTATCTAAACGCATTTGATCTAGAGATAGAATTTCACCTAAGAGAAAGAAACCCCTCAACACTGGAACAAATGCAAATCATTGCAGTAGATGTAGAAGTTAATCTGCAAATTAGAAGAGAAAAGTTGAAAGCAGAAGTAGAGGAAAACAACATTGTAGAAGTAAAACTCGACATTTTGGTAAGAAAGATAGAGGAAAGGATACAGAAGATCACCATGAAAGATAATTTTTTTGCTCAAAATCACCATGATACATTTATTTCACAAAAAGAAGAGGTTGATAGCCATGAAAAAATTCCTGCTAATTCCAATTACCATAGATCAAAAGATAGATTTATAGAGCAATATGTGGAGAAGAAATTTGTTGATCTAATGTGTATGTTTGATGACATTAATTCTTTTAATGATTTTCCTAAATATGATCAGTATGATGATAATTATGTTCAAATCCAAACTAACTTTACAGAGCAATCAGAAACTAGTTTGGGAAATAAAGAAATTCAGTTTCAACAGCTTGAAAACAGTGATCATCTTATTCATATCAACTATGGAAGTGAGGAAGAAAGTGCAGAAAATTTGGAAATAAGTGAAGCTTATTTGCCTCTTTGTTTTGCTTCATTTCACTTCATCATAGAAAACTTCAAAGCAATAAAAAATCAGCAGTCTCTAGGTATTGACATTAACAACAAAGAAGACAATAAAATTGTTGATCAAGATCCTTCAGTTTCACAATTACAGTTGTCAAATTCCATTGAAACACCTGATCAAATAATACAAGAAAGTTTTATACCACTATGTTTTGAATCATTCCAATTTTTAAAGGAAATGTGGTATGAAAGCTTGAAAGAAAAGGATTAGCAACTTGTAGAAATTTGTGAAGTCCCATTCAAACCTATGAGTAATAAGTTTCAACAATCCTTCCAAGTTTTTCATGATCCCACAACTGATGGGTTGGATAGTGAATGCAATCAGAATTTTTCTTCATTAACTAAAAATAAGATTCAGGATCAAGATGATAAAGGTTTCCTCAGTCAAACATTTCAATCAGAAGAAATATCATCACAAAGCTTGTTTGAAAATATTTAGGGTGATAAAGGTGAAAGTGATATTTCAGTTTCATGGACTGGAGGCCATCCACAATAGATGTACAATTGCTTAAATCAATTCAAAAATAACATATATATTTTGGAAGATCCTTTTGTACAGTTTTTAGAGTCCACCAAGGAAATCAAGTATTTCCTTATCTTCTCATTGGTTGACAAGGTTATATTGGGCCGTAGAATTTCAGTTTTAATCACAAACAAGAACAAGTAGCAAAATCCAGCAATGTATATGATGCTTGAATGGATACTTTGGCTGTTTCATTTTACCTAACTAGAAGTTGGACAATTGATTAGAGTAAGTAGGTAGGATTTTAGTTTGATTAAATACAGTTTTTCAGCAGCAAGTTTATTTCAGATCAAATTTCAGTACAACATGTATCAGATTTCAGTTTGCAGAAAAGGGTGTATTTTCAGTTCAAGAGTTTCAATCACAGAGATTATACAACAACTCATATACATGTTTGGTATTTCCCCAATAGATCAGGCTACTAGTCTACGGTGTTCTTGACATCTCACAAGGAGATGACATCCCCATGTGAAGCCACTGTTAGGGTCCTATAATAATAGGAGTCATAATTTTGAATGAATAAGGTTAAGCCTTGTAATATTGTACATACCTTTTCTTTCTGCAAATGTTTTCCATATTAAAAAATTAAAAAATGTAAAGAGGGTGTGTCCTAAAGGAAAATCAAAGGACAAAAATAATAAGAGAATGTCAAAAAATGAAAATATATGAACCACAAAAAACAAAAAGAGACCATGAAAGTGTGCAAGTCTAAATGCCACTACCATTTACTTTTATGCATAATAATGATTGTGTGCAACTTGTTATTCATGCCACAATCCATGGTAATCAAACTATTTAATCTTGGTTATTTCATGCTTTGAATTTTATGTTTATAGTTAGAGAATAAAATCTGACCAAACAGCTTAATCTTGGCAGATCTTTAGATAGGTAGAGAAAATAAAAGGAGCTCATCAGTTTAATCTGAGCCCTTGGATGATATAAGGTTAGAAATATATAGTTTGTTTTATTAAAGAAAAGATAGAGTAAGGGTTTTCTAGCCTAAATGCACCCAAAGAAATCAAGAAAACATGTTAGGGTAAGAAATGGGTAAGTAGAAGAAAGGTTGCTGAAGTATAAAGTTAATTGGATCAAAATACATGCATCATGCTTAGACTCATATTTCAATATGTATGATCAACTATGGAAGCAAAAACAAAGTCTTCAAGTTAATGTGATTATATTCCCGTCATTCATTTTTCCCCTTACTTACTAATTTCATATCCACAAATATGCTCTAGCACTTTAAATCCTTCAAGTCAAAGAGGCTCAGATCATTTCTCTGACTTTTGGTGGGACTGGACCCTTGGCTTGATGACTTAAGAAGGAAAGGTGTTAAATTCCCTTGCAATTCATTTGTTCCTCTCACAAAACCCCTTTCCCTAAGGTTAAATTCTTTTTGCCTAGGAAACCCCATGATAAACATATTTTATGCAAAAAACCCACCAAATCACATTTATCCTAAGTACTAAATGTATGGAAAGCACATAATGTTCATATACCTAAGTACAATGCCCCTTTCGCTCATTTCACCTCATATTAACTTTATTATATAAAATCCCCGAAAACCCATTAGCCCGTATATATTTAACTCCTTTATATAAAATAACCCCTCCCCTTAGTTTAGGTTGTCTCTTTATAATCTATAGCAAAGGATTCTTAATTGCCCTTTGTTTCTGATTACTCTCTATTCCTTGTTTAAGTCCCGGTCTGAGAATTCTTGATTGCTCTCTCGCCTTGATTCAAACCATTTCACCCCTCTAGCCCAAAGACCTGCACTCTACTCTGTTATCTTTCCCTTTTAACATTCCCTTTAGTGAGTTAATCCAATTCTGTTGCCCTTCTGTTGACTCCATAGCCCAATGGTCTAAAGACATCATTCTATCCATCTGTTTTAAGGATCCCACCATCCAATATTCAATACAAATAAAAAACCCCCCTGAACATTCATAACTAGCCTAAAATCACATACCTAAAACAAAGTTAAATTATAAAGAGAGAGCCCTCTCTGAGCATCAGGAAGGCTAGGTCTTGATCTCCAAAATTGGTTTGTGGTTACCTCCGTGATTTCTTTCTTTAACCTTGAGAAAATACTGAGTGATAACATAGTGGCGACCATAATGGGGAAGACTAACATTTTCTTCAGAAATATTTTACAGGTTTAGATCTCATCTATGATGGTGGATAGTGATTAGAGACACAAAGGTTAAAATCATCCACCTGGTGACTCCAAATCAATTTCACAATCAAGACTCCACTGGAGGAATGAACCTAAAAGAACAATATCAAAAGATCAGGCTTTTAACTTGGATTGTTATCCAAGACATTATGATCTTTTTCATCAATAACGTTTTTCAATGTATATTACATTTTAGAGAATATTTTAGATTAATTTTTTATTATTTCCCTTTGAAAATTGTATATATAAAGTCTCCTTACACATTTGAGCAGCATTCTTCTAACTCTTATGAAGATCATTTTCCAATTGAGGAGAATCAAACAATCAAGACTAATCATACAATCCCTGTACATATTCCTATACCTTATAAAGTTCCTGATAGATATAAGCCACTCATCTTACCTCCTACACTCCATGCTTTCCCTAAAAATTATTACAAGTATCTCCCTAGGCTTGATGGAGAGAATGGTATCACTGCCCAAAAAGATATTCAAGGTTTTGAGAATTATCTGGACTTATTTGAAATTGATGAAGATGATGTTATTATCAGGCTTTTTTCTCTTTATTTGCAAAGTAGAGTAAAGAGTTGGTTCAAGAATCTACCTATTGCAAGCATCTCAAATTTCCAACAGTTTGTCAAATTTTTCCTCGATAGATGGATAATCAAAGTCAATATTTTTGCGATCATAGAAGAATATAATTAGTTAAAAAGACAACCAAATGAAACAATACAACAATTTTCTGACATATTTAATCAATTCTATTATTTAATGCCATAAAAAATAAGACATCCTCCTGATTCAACTCTTTTGCATTATCTAAAAGCATTTGATCCAGAGATAGAATTTCACCTAAGAGAAAGAAACCCCTCAACACTGGAATAGATGCAAAACATTGCAGTAGATGTAGAAGTTAATCTGCAAATTAGAAGAGAAAAGTTGAAAGCAGAAGTAGAGGAAAACAACATTGTAGAAGTAAAACTCGACATTTTGGTAAGAAAGATAGAGGAAAGGATACAAAAGATCACCATGAAAGATAATTTTTTTGCTCAAAATCACCATGATACATTTATTTCACAAAAAGAAGAGGTTGATAGCCATTAACAAATTCCTGCTAATTCGAACTACCATAGATCATAAAATATATTTATAGAGCAATATGTGGAGAAGAAATCTGCTAATCTAATGTGTATGTTTGATGAAATTACTTCTTTTAATAATTTTCCTAAATATGATCAGTATGATGATAATTATGTTCTTCAAATCCAATATAACTTTACAGAGAAATCGGAAACTAGTTTGGGAAATAAATAAATTCGGTTTCAGCAGTTTGAAAACAGTGGTCATCTTATTCATATCAGTTATGGAAGTGAGGAAGAAAGTGCAAAAATTTGGAAATAAGTGAAGCTTCTTTGCCTCTTTGTTTTGTTTCATTTCAGTTCATTGGAGAAAACTTTAAAGCAATAAAAAACTAGCAGTCTTTAGGTATTAACATTAAAAACAAATTAGACAATAAAATTCCTGATCAAGGTGCTTCAGTTTCACAATTACAGTTTTCAAATTCCATTGAAACACTTGATCAAATAATACAGGAAAGTTCTATACCACTAAGTTTGAATCATATCAATTTTTAAAGGAAATGTGGTATGAAAACTCTAAAGAAAAGGATGAGCAGCTTGTAGAAATTTGTGAAGTCCCATTCGAACCTATGAGTAAAAAGTTGCAGCAATCCTTCCAAGTTTTTCATGATCCCATAACTGATGGGTTGGATAGTGAATGCAATCAGAATTTTTCTTCATTAACTAACAATCAGATTCAGGATCAAGATGATAAAGGTTTCATCAGTCAAACATTTCAATAAGAAGAAATATCATCACAAAGCTTGTTTGAAAATATGCAGGGAGATAAAGGTGAAAGTGATATTTTAGTTTCATGGCCTGGAGGTCATTCACAACAGATGTACAGTTGCTTAAATCAATTCAAAAATAGCGTATATATTTTGGAAGATCCTTTTGTACAGTTTCTAGAGTCGACCAAGGAAATCAATTATTTCCTTATCTTCTCATTGGTTGACAAGGTTATATTGGGTTGTAGAACTTCAGTTTTAATAAAAAACAAGCACAAGCAGCAAAATACACCAATGTATATGATGCTTGAATGGTTGCATTGGTTGTTTCATTTTACCTAACCAACAATTAGACAACTGATTAGAGTAAGTAGGTAGGATTTCTATTTGATTAAATACAATTTTTCAGCAGCAAGTTTATTTTAGATCAGATTTTAGTACATCATGTATAAGATTTTAGTTTGCAGAAAAGGGTGTATTTTCAGTTCAAGAGTTTCAGTCACAAAGATTATACAACAAAGAATATACATGTTTGGGATTGGCCCAATGGATCAGTCTACTAGTCGACGGTGTTCTTGACATCTTACAAGGAGATGCCATCCCCATGTGAAGACATTGTTAGGGTCCTATAATAATAGGAGTCATAATTTTGAATGACTAATGTTAAGCCTTGTAATAGTGTACATGATTTTGCTTTTTGCAAATGTTTTCCATATTAAAAAATTAAAAAATGTAAAGAGGGTTTTTATAGGGAAAACTAGTGTCCATTCAGAGTTGCTAGTCCCACTAAGACGGGTAGCTATCTTAGAAACAAACAAACTAAAGTTACTTTTGTTTTCCTTTATGAGAGATAGATGAGAGAGAAGCAGAGAGTACCAACCTCAGCCTTTTGCTAGTCTCCTTGCTTGTTTCCTCTCTCCTTTGATAGAGCTTTTGCCACTCCTTTCTCACTTGTCCCGCTTCAAAGAACACCTATAGAGTCAAAGTAGCGAAATGCCATCAAAGCATAGAGATATATAACCATAAACAATGTAGGATCAGATGTACATTAACCATATAAATGCATATACAAATACAAGATTAAGAGATATACAATCATATGGAGGAAAACTCAAATAGCTTTATTGATAGAAGTAGTAGAAGAGAGGATTACAACCAAGTTGTCTGATCCAACATCATCCTCCCAGCATGAAATCCCTCTTCACCTCATACAAAGCAAGATCACCCAACAATACAATGTCTTCAAAGAGAAATCAACAACACTTCCTTACAAATTACAAAGTTCCAGCCTCTGGATCTCTAGGATGAGGGATCCATATATAGATGTTTGCAGGAGAGTGATTTAGCTTCTGGTATTTTGATTAGTGTCATTTCTCTGATAATTATTGGTTCCACTTGGAGATTTCATGATCTCTTACTCATCCCTGGGCGAATTCACAGAGGCAAGTGTCATATGAGCAGTTTCTAGAATATTCTTTGAGTTTCCACCTAGCAAACTGCTTTTTCCATTTGTCTGCTCTCGCTCATCACACCCTACAGAAGGGATTTCCAGTATGAATCGCACCCCCCGTGTGTAACAGGTGAGATGCATCGCACCCTCAGCATGGAGCAATTTGTATGGTTCAGTTTTGACTAGTTCTGAGTAGTTTTTCAGGGAGAACTTCTGGGAAATGATGTGATTAGATGACCTTGTTTCTTTAGGGTATGAAACAACACTTTTAGGGGTTTAGAAGCCCTTGGTTTATGGACATATGTGATTAGGGTTGCACTGCCCAAATATGTCTATAATAGTTGCCCCCTAAAGCATGAGGTCGTAAATCTTCTGATGTTGGGTGAAATGCTTTATTATGAGGATCTGAGGTTTTTCGAATTGGAAGGTGACCTGTAATAAGATACAATAAAATACATTATCTTCATAATATTTTCATGATCTAGCTGAGGCGGGCATTCCCATGCCCAACTTTATAAATTCATTTTCATGTACATAGGATAGACAATCGTCTGTGTGGCAGACTAATGATTCTGGTAGAGCCATCATCCCTTAGCTTGGATGATTATCTGTGCAACAATGATGTGCATTTGATGTCTTTATTTTCCTGAATATATCGCATCTCGGATGGATGAAACTAGATTCGGGATATTCAAACTCGTTCAATCTTCACTCGAAGTACAAGTCGATGCATGTGAAAAGATGTTCTGATGTCGAACATGGAAAGACATCGCCTGATTACTAGCCAATGATGTAAGCTGTTAACAGGCAGGAGAGGAATCACTGATAATGATAATGACCTTCAAGGTACTACAGTACAATTCACGTGGTGTGAATACATGAGTTGATGTCGAACACCACGCAAAATCTTTCGGTCGAAGGCCATTGATGTAAACCTGTCGCCGGAAGTGAGAAACTTGCCATTGAGGCATGCAAGCTTCAAAGTACTGAAAGGGTTGTTCCTAAGTCAACTTCTTGGATAATGAGCTAATGTCGACAAGAAGTGACCCTTCGTAGGGGGGCCTTAATGAGTCCCACATCTACGAAACAGAACGGAGCAAATGATTTTGTGGAGGTGAAAACGATTTGATGATACAAGGTTTAGGGTGGCGGTCATGAAAAATGGAGAGTGAAGGTATTGCAGCGGATGAGGCGTTAGCTGGGTTGGTGAATTCTCTGAGTGACTTCGCTTGAACATATCAGTGACATTGAAATGTATTGGTAGCGTTAACCCCAAGATGGATGTTATGGAGGACCAATGGTGATATGACCGGTGAATGGAATAACCCAACCCGACTCAATCATGGTGATGGAGCGAAAGTGTCATGTTCAAGAGTGACCTGCTACCAATGAAATTATTCAAGTTTTATTCCCTTTTTCCCCAGTCATTACTGACCAGTACCTCTTTATTTTTGTCAAGCTTGAGGAGGATAACATATGCTTGTTCTATAATTTTCCCTTCAGGCAAACCTATCGCTATGTTTTAACGAGCTTAGCGACAGTGAAACTCGCTCTTGTCTGCATGGACAAGTTTGTCGCTATTGTTTTAACGAGTTTAACAACAAAGATAACTTGGTCATTTTCAATTTTAGAGAGTCTAAAAAGAGACTTAAAGGCAACTCCAGTAGTCCTTTCTCGTAATATAATCCCTTAAGTCCGAAAAAGTATAAAATAATACGAAAGGGATGAATTTTCGATAGTTTTAACGAGCCGAACAAGACAAGCGCTCGATCTTTTTGTGTAATGATCCCTCAGGTCCAAAAAGATTAAAACCTAGAGGAGGGATGGCACTTACGATCGCTTTAACGAGCTAGAGAGGCCAATTGCTTGGCAATCTTTTTATATTTTACGAGTCAGATGAAAAGAGCTTAAAGGAGACTCGTTTTTTGAGGAACGAGTGATGTTTTTAGATAGCAGCTGGTTCCAGGTAAGGGTTGGAACTTTACAATCATGGCAGTGTAAAGAATGTGGCTAATAGAATCACTCGTCACAACTATTCCTCAAAAGGGTAAACAATCAAATGGAGGCGTATGATCGGCTAAAAAGAGTGGAGATGATGGTAAGAACACGACCAAGGTTCAAAAACTGATAACTATGCAATCGAAATGGTTATTTACCGAAGGTGGGTTCATTTTTTAATGAGCTTGAACTTTGGGGGAACATTTGCTCATTGCTAGGTCTATTTTTTAACGAGCTTGAACTTCGCGTAAAACTGCTCATGCTAGTCGTATAATAAGGATGTTTCATCGATAGGTTCATTTTTTAGGGAGCTTGCACCATGCGAAACTTTGCTCTGAAGCCTTTTGTTATGCAAGCTAGGAACGACCAACCTACGAGTTTAAAGGGTTAAGAGCCTACAAACTAAGAAAATAAATGGTTGCTTTTCACTTGCGTGCAAAAAGGTTTGCATGCCCCCAGGTATAATGAAATAGAGCTTCCAGGTTACCATACAGAAGTTCTTGCATTAGCAAGATTGTTCCATCCGTGTAGCAGACAAAACACTTCCTTGGCTTCGTCCATCGAAATGGACAAGGATGACTGTTGTCAGTGCCATTCACATAATCTTTGACAGGGGAATCCTTTTCCAGTCTAAATCCATTTTCCTAAACGGATAGGGGTATCAGACTAGTCATATTCCTATGCGGAAACCTACCTTATATCTGGGGTTTTCCTGCCGAAGCAGACTAGGGTGCATGCCTCCTGGGTTTAGTCACATTCATCGAATCACTCGTGCTCATAAGGCGGACAGACTGAAGGTTGATGAGACATTCCTTGTGCAAAAAGACCATTTAGGGATGGCATTTGACTAGTAGCCGTGTTTGAACCAGGGAATGAAAGCTGGTCTACAAGCTGGACCATTTTGCCTTCATATGGGAAACACATCACTCGAAAGAGTGAGGAAACAATAGCTCCCATGCTATAAATGTAGTCACGCACAAGGAGTAGATTCTAATCTAGAGGCCCTTGGACTACCATCACATTTAGATGAATGGTTTTCCTTCTCAAAGTTATAGGCAAATTTGGAAGGATCCCCAATGGTCGACTGGTTCCTTTGTTGAAGCCTGTCAGATTTTGAATCTCAGGCAGAAGCGATGGCGAACCAAGCGCTTTCCAAGAAGTTGAGGAAAGGATACTCACAGAAGCCCCTTCGTCTATGATAGTGCCAACCATGATCATTCTATAAGCTTGTACTATGATTCGGAATGGTACATTAGATGGTAGGCGGGGTCTCCCTAGTAGATTCCAATCGAAGGAAACAACTAGATTGCTTGGAGGAGGGACCGAATAAATGGTCGGATAAATCTCTGATGAAATTCCTTCCTACAGTAAAGGAATGGGCAGATTTTCCCCATGTTCATTGGATTCTATGTTAACGAAAATAATTGAACTGTGTCGTTCTCATCCTCTTTGGTGACTATATCATTTGAAGGTGGGCCTTCTGAAGACAAGACTAGGTCGACTGCCGTCTCGACCTGTTGACTTTGGTTCGGTGTGGACTCAGAGGGTCTATCTTCAATGATAGTTGCTTCGAATGACAACAATGGTGTGTCAGTCGGATTTTCAACTAGCGATGGCCTTGGCCAGAATTTCTTGTATCCAGGAGGAAGTCACTGCGGTGAAGCAAGACGATTATCCAAGACTCTTTTAGCTTTATCTAGGAAATGACAACGGTGGAGGGCATGATTGCCTTCACACAATCTACAAGGAAATTTAGATCTTCCTTTCTTTCCATGGGCTTTGTTTTCACTAGTTGATGGTGTTCTCTCAACATGATAGTCAGAGGTTGAAGACACCAGATTGTGCAAGCAGGGAGACTAGTCCCTCAGGATCCATGGGATGTAGGGACAATCTCGATGATAGTGGTCTCCCTTGCAAATGACACATGGAGATTTAGGTTTGGAAGGTGCAGTGTGTGGATTTTCGCCAGACGATGCATGGTTGCCCCCTTTCGCTGTTGGCTTCTTCTTCTTCTTCTCCTTCCCTTTCTTCTTCTTCTCAGTTACTTGGTTTTTAGTGTTACTAGTTTCACCAAGCGAAGAGGAAGAAGGAGAGGGAGAAACAAACGAAGTAGAAGGTGGGGGAGTGACTTCAGGATCATCTGGTTGTTGATTTAATTGTTGAGGAATTACGGTGTTTTGAACAACAGAGATCTAGAAAAGCCATACTGGCAGGCCAATTGTGAGTCCTAGAAGGGAAAATGTAGCCATGTGTAGAGCACCAACATCCCCCTAAGAGGAGAAGGGACTAGGATTTCCCCCAAGGGGAAATCCTTGATTAGTAGACTCCATTCTCTCAACCTAAGAGCAACGAGGGAATAGTAGCGTTATTCCAATTAAAATAAATTTTATGACGCTTTGACACAACTTGCTTTTTCAATTTTTAGGAGTCTAAAAAAAGCTAAAGATGACCCTAGTCGCCTTCGATTTTTAATGAGCCTGAAGTGACAAGTGCTCAGATGGACCTTTTCTTTTAAGGAGTCTGAAAAGGAACGAAAGTGACTTCTCTGGAAATCTAGACAGAGGGATTACCAAACCAATCGCAAAAATGCAGAATACTTTTTACAGTACGATAGTCAATCTTCCCGAATGCTATGTTCAGTGCATTGCGATCTATAGGGCGACAAACACAGCTTCCTAAGGATAAAGGATGTAGCCTATTGTGGTCTCCCAATATATACTCGACGGTATGTGGGAGCACAAGTTTGTACTGGCACTTGTCATCTCAAAGAGGAGGAATCACCCAACCTACGATGAAAGCGATAGTTACTAGGCTCCTAGACTTCTAAATGTTGTGCGTTAGGTTCCAAAGCGTTTTTATGTTCATTGAGGTTTTTTTTTACAGTTGATCTTTCTTAAGAAGTTTGCCTTTAAAGGTTCAACGCGTGATGTAAATATACAATTCCTAAATATGCAATCTAAGATGATAAACAATCGTTTACTTTCTTTTTGCAATGAAAATCCTAGCTACTAAGGAAAGAGAAATGAAATTCTTTCAACATAGAGCAGAGAGCACACACTAGATGCACTTTTCCTAAATCAAATTCAGCATGCAATCTAAATGCAAATGCACATGCGTGTATTGTTTTTCAGTTTCTTTAATGTGAGAATGACAAAAAAGAAAACTAAGTACAAATCTGAATTATTTTCTTTCAAAGCGACAATATTAACAATTTTCTTTTCAAAAAACGAAAGGAAGGCTAAGACGACACTTTGCGATTTCGAATTTAAAATTGCTTTCGACACTTGAAATACTATTAATTCAAATAAAATACAATGGCAAAAGTGTAATCAACTATCTAAAAGAGGAATGCTTTACGACACTCTTTTTCTTGACTGAAAACGACACTTGCGACACTTTCAAATCAAAAGATGACAATTTGATTAAGATACTATTTGCTAAGGAGAAGTGTAAATGATGAAAATTACATCAAAAACATTCACAATTCCTTTTGATGGAGGTTGAAATAATGAAAAGGAAGAAGGTTTCAACAGTGATATACTGATCATAGACAACAAAACTACTAAATAAAGTTGAAGACAATGAGGAAAAAACCAAAATTTGGAGGCAGAAACAGTCTCACTCAATCATCGCACTAGTAACACAGGGATGCATCTCACCTGCAACACACGGGAGGTGCGATGCATCCAGATTGCCAATGAGAGAGTGCGATGGTCTAGGGACGAGATTGAGCTTGGTTTTTACTCACATTTTGCAGCTAAGTTCAGGGATTTAGGCTGAGCTAATGATTGCCAATAAACACAAAGTATATGGGCTGATCTAATGAGGTTATTTGAGCTACCACCAGGGCACTTATGATGTTTGCAAGTCAGATGTTCAGTTCATAAACCAACTCGGAGATTGACTGAAGCAGCGTTGATCTACTTTGCAGTTGCATAGCAAAAGTAGTTCGAAGGCTAGCTGGCTTAGCTTCAGGCTCCATCTGTGGCTTATAAAGCAAACAACAGTAACAAAACAAACAAACTATTCGCTCCCCAGTGGAGTCGCCATTTTGTTATCGGGAAAACTAGTGTCCATTCAGCGCTGCTAGTCCCACTAAGATGGGTCGCTATCTTAGAAAAAAACAAACTAAAGTTACTTGTGTTTTCCTTTAAGAGAGATAGATGAGAGAGAAGTAGAGAGTACCAACCTCAGTCTTTCGCTAGTCTCCTTGCTTGTTTCTTCTCTCCTTTTATAGAGCTTTTTCCACTCCTTTCTCACTTGTCCCGCTTCAAAGAACACCTATAGAGTCAAAGCAGTGAAATACCATCAAAGCATAGAGATCTATAACCATAAACAATGTAGGATCAGATGTACATTAACCATATAAATGCATATACAAATACAAGATTTAGAGATATACAAGCATATGGAGGAAAACTCAAATAGCTTTATTGATAGAAGTAGTAGAAGAGAGGATTACAACCAAGCTGTTTGATCCAGCATCATCCTCCCAGCATGAAAGCCCTCCTCACCTCATACAAAGTAAGATCACCCAACAATACAATGTCTTCAAAGAGAAGCCAACAACACTTCCTTACAAATTACAAAGTTCCAGCCTCTAGATCTCTAGGATGAGGGATCCATATATAGATGTTTGCAGGAGAGTGAGTCAGCTTCTGGGATTTTGATTAGTTTCATTTCTCTGATAGTTCTTGGTTCCACTTGGAGATTTCATGATCTCTTACTCATCCTTGGGTGAATTCAGAGATGCAAGTGTCACATGAGCAATTTCTAGAAGGTTCTTTAAGTTTCCACCTAGCAAACTGCTTCTGCCACTTGTCTGCTCTCACTCATCACACCCTACAGAAGGGCTTTCCAGTATGCATCGCACCCCCCGTGTGTAACAGGTGAGATGCATCGCACCCTCAGCATGGAGCAGTCTGTATGGTCCAGTTTTGACCAGTTCTGAGTAGTTTTCAGGGAGAACTTCTGGGAAATGATGTAATCAGCTGACCTTGTTTCTTTAGGGTGTGAAACAACACTTTTAGGGGTTTAGAAGCCCTTGGTTTATGGACATATGTGATTGGGGTTGCAGTGCCCAGATATGTCTATAACAAGGGTATGTCCTAAAAGAAAATCAAAGGACAAAAAGAGTAAGAGAAGGTCAAAAAATGAAAATATATGAACCCAAAAAAATAAAAAGAGACCATGAAAGTGTGAAAGTCTAAATGCCACTACCATTTACTTTTATGCATAATAAGGATTGTGTGCAACTTGTTATTCATGCCACAATCCATGGTAATCAAACTGTTTAATCTTGGTTATTTCATGCTTTGAATTTTATGTTTATAGTTAGAGAATAAAATCTGACCAAACAGCTTAATCTTGGCAGATCATTAGATAGGTAGAGAAAATAAAAGGAGCTCATCAGTTTAATCTGAGCCCTTGGATGATATAAGGTTAGAAATAGATAGTTTGTTTTATTAAAGAAAAGATAGAGTAAGGGTTTGCTAGCCTAAATGCACCCAAAGGAATGAAGAAAACATGTTAGGGTAAAAAATGGGTAAGTAGAAGAAAGGTTGTTGAAGTATAAAGTTAATTGGATCAAAATACATGCATCATGCTTAGACTCATATTTCAATATGTATGATCAATTATGGAAGCAAAAACAAAGGTTTGCAAGTTAATGTGATTAACTCCTCATCATTCATTTTTCCCCTTACTAATTTCCTATCCACAAATATGCTCTAGCACTTTAAATCCTTCAAGTCAAAGAGGCTCAGAGAATTTCTTTGACTTTTGGTGGGTCTGGACCCTCGGCTTCATGACTTAAGAAGGAAAGGTGTTAAATTCCCTTGCAATTCTCTCGTTCCCCTCACAGAACCCCTTTCCCTAAGGTTAAATTCTTTTTTCCTAGGAAACCCCATGATAAACATATTTTATGCAAAAAACCCACCAAACCACATTTATCCTAAGTACTAAATGTATGGAAAACACATAATGTTCATATACCTAAGTACAACACCCCTTCTGCTCATTTCACCTCATATTAACTTTATTATATAAAATCCTCGAAAACCCATTAGGTCGTATATATTTAACTCCTTTATATAAAATAACCCCTGCCCTTAGTTTGGGTTGTCTCTTTATAATCTATAGCAAAGGATTCTTAATTTCCCTTTGTTTCCGATTACCCTCTGTTCCTCGTTTAAGTCCCGGTCTGAGAATTCTTGATTGCTCTCTCACCCTAATTCAAACCATTTCACCCCTCTAGCCCAAAGACCTACACTCTACTCTGCTATCTTTCCCTTTGAACATTCCCTTTAGTGAGTTAATCTACTTTTGCTGCCCTTCTGTTGACTCCATAGCCAAATGGTCTAAAGACATCATTCTATCCATCTGTTTTAAGGATCCCACCATCCAATCTTCAATACAAATCAAAAACCCCCCTGAACATTCATAACTAGCCTAAAATCACATACCTAAAACAAAGTTAATTTATAAAGAGAGAACCCTCTCTGAGCATCAGGAAGGCTAGGTCCTGATCTCCAAAAGTGGTTTGTGGTTACCTCGGTGATTTCTTTCTTTAACCTTGAGAAAATACTGAGCGATAACACATGAAATAATTATAAAACCATTATTTAGTAATTATTTCTAACTTACTTTGACCATATCACCTAGAAGTAATTAATAAATCTTTTTTTATTTATTGATTATTTCACCCATTTTCCTTGATTAACTCAATGAATCATTATTCTTTGAGCTAGTTAACTAAATAGATACTATTGACCATTTATCTAATTTTTTTTCTTTCACAAAATAATAAAAAACTCATAATATTTATATCTTGATCTACTCAACCAAATATATTATTATTATTATTTGACTAGATCTAATCTAATCTAACATTTTACTATAAATAGAGAGGTTTTTCCTTTGTCATTGACTCATGACCATCTATCATCGCCAAACTTATGAATATGTGTCTAAGTTCCATTCATCCATTTTCCCACTTACATGTAAAGAAGAGAGAGAGAAGCATCCCATTGCGAATTAAGGTAGACCCCATTACATAGAGGAGGATTGTATTCACCCATGTCTATTCTTTTCTGATTCTCTAGTGTATTTTCCATTTATATAATAGAAACGTTTTTGCATTGAGTTCCATTACTTTTGTGGCTAATATTTGCTTTCAATTTCTGTGTATTGCAAGGATTTTTGCTGACATTTTTATGTGTAGATCTGAAGACCATTGCTAGGCATTGTAGGTTTTTGGAATTCATCCAACTTTTCTCTATTGTTAGGTTTCTTAGGTCACCAACAATAAATGTGAGGTTTTTTTCACACTTATTAAAATTACACCACTAACACCATAGATGCATAGAGGCATAAAGTAATTATGCCTTTGAATTTCAATTTTTTTTTTAGAAAAATATTAAATCTATATTAAATTTTGACTTACATAATTTGTATCCTATTTTTAATGTTTAATTAATTATTTAACTTTTTCATCCTTTAATTTAATTTATTAATAAACATCAAGTGAAATATTTTTTTTTTGTAAGCTTGGTAGGACTACATCTTCATCATGTCTAACTTCTCACCGCGTTTGGGGAGGATAGCACAAGATTTGAACCCAAGACTTTTGATTTGATGAGACTTCATTTCCACAACCATTGCCAATTGAGCTACCCCAAGCGGACAAGTGAAAATATACTTTAATTTCGTCAAATTACTTTATTTTTAATTTTTTAACCACAACAAGAAATTTGCATTAAGAAAAATATGTGGCTAAACATGAAACTGAAGTACATTGAGATGAATACTAGAAGGAAAAATCTTCCATGATTTTAGAAAGAGGGGGAAAAAACCATCCTCCACCCAACAAAATAACAAGGATAAGGAGTTTTAATACTTGACTTTCTTAGACTTAAACTGCTTCTTCAGAGTAGGAGTAGATTCTAACAAATTCTTGCACAAAATGGTACAAAAACGGAAACATTTCTAAGATTTAATCAAAACTGACCCCTCACTAGAACCATGGTGTTGATGGGTAAGAATGTCCTAAGCTATTCTTGCAACATTTTTCGAATTCTTGGTGGGCTAGAACAAGATATATGAGAATGTAACCCGATATTTTATAACCTTGAAAATAACTATTTATATAATAAAAATAAAATAAAATAAATCTTCAATAAATATATTACAAAAATTAAAATGAATTATGATGATAAGTACCATCATTAAGATAAATTTACAACACATGAAATTAACTTGATTAAATAGTTGTAATGGAAATATACAATTTGATACAACACATACATATTAAGTACTAAAAGAGAAATGAAATTTACAATAAGGTATACACAATATTCACAAAATACTGAAGAAGAAAATAAAAAATGAAGGACATGGTAGTAAAATCAGATGAAAATTCTCCATTGAGTTCATTCAAAAGAATTGTTCAGGCATCTTGAATAAATATCAACATATATTAGAATCAATGAAAAATAACTCTTTACAAATGATAATGTTTATTGACCGTGGGATTCAATTGCAAGAAATAAAGTAGCAAAACAAAGCTCAAGCCTCATTGTAATTGGTTCAGATAGAAACCTTTTGGACAATGGTATGGCTACAGCAAAAGTATCAATGATTAGCCATGATAGAGAAGCAATCATCACTAAACACTCATCAATGACCAAAATTAAAAAATAATACCTTCAATAGAAAGAGAAGAACTTAATAACCCCATTCGTTGCTACTTTTTAAAAGAACACATGTTTCACCAAATTTATTAGACTCAAGATATTTAAATCAAAACAAATCAATATTCTCAAAACTAAAGAAATAACACTCAATCATACCATTCCATGTGTAAAATTTCAGACCTATTCTCCTTATGCAAGCTGAAATATATAGGTGAAGAGTTGCTGAAATGATTCCCAAAAATCATTCTCCTTTTTCTAATTTACACTCAACTCTATGACTCAACTTTTCCCAATAATTATCCTAAGATAGGAAGGAAAATCAAAATAAAAAGAATGACAATTTATAAAAAGTAGATGGATGGCTACATGACTCATTAGGAAGGGAGGATCCACTTTCCATTTTAGCATTTTTTATTTAAATTTCAAAATTTATTTTAAATACCATAATGCATGACCCATCACCTTGTAACTCCCATACATGCATTGCTTAAAAATAACAAAATCATCAAATGATTGGCATCATTTGCACATTAAAAATATATATATATATATATATATATATATATATATATATATATATATATATATATATATATATCAAAAGCAAGTGCAACAATGTCAATTCTTGTTGTCATTATTTTTGTCTGAAAAAGTACCACCATATCAATAAAAAAATAAGAGATATAACTGAAAAATAGACTTTAATATTCATCAACTGACTGCCATTGAAATATCAGAATCTATAAATAAATTGTACTGAGTGATGACGAATCTCGGGAAAGAGATATTTTGTTGAAGGTGTTGGTAAACTTTTAGAAGTCCCACCTAAAATGTTTGTGCTTGAAGTTTCTTCTCTTTCCGTACATTTTCCTTTATTCTGCGCATCTATAGAGGTATGGGCAAGAATCAACTAAAGGGTCATTATGAACTTGATCAACATGATTAGTAGAATGATGAACAACAAGACTAGTGGTACCATGAATAATATAGTAGGAAGAACATCATGGTCAACAATTAGATTGAAAATACTTGGTTAGTTCTGTGTGCTTAGGATTTGGGGTATTAGAAGGTTGCTTAGGATTTAACATTCTCGAAGAAGATGATTCAAAATGGTTATCAGAAAAGTGTGGTTTGTCGGAAGTACTAGCAATTATTCTACACCATCATTAGTTTTCTTTAGGAGGTGGATTGGCAATGGGATTCCATCCATCTTTATCTTGGTTATGATTTAGGATCTCTTGCACATTAGGATGTGGCCACAAAGGAGAATGAGGTCTCACATGCGCAATTGAGGGATGGAAAGAGACATTAGGTAACCCAAGGAACAAATGGACGGTAATAGAAATTTGGTGAAATTCTTTAAAATCTGCATTGAAATGCACAAAAAATCTTATCTTCTTATTTCTCTCATTTTCCCACAAATTATGAGGCATGATTCCTTTATCATGACCTCTTGATGCCAGGTAACTGACATCCTTTAAAAGTCCCATGTGGACCTATGAGTTATGGGTCCACATATAAGACGAAAGCCTTTGCATTGGTGGATTTTAACAAAACTCGACCAATCACCAAATAGTAGAATAACACAAAACCCGCCAATGAACGTCAGACTCACTCTGAACGCATATAGCCGGAACCCAAATAAAATAAATCCCAGTTCAATTCTTATCGGGTCTGCCTTTGCCACAAATATTATCGGATTAATTATCCGCCATTGGTCTTACCCCTTCAATCCGACGATTTATGGTTCACCCGATCATCACAATCGCAATCAAATTTTCTTAAGCCAAGGTTCATACACTCATGAAATATTGCGATGTCAACCTAATCGGCGATCCTCCACTATTTGATCAAAACACACTTGATCCAACAGTCAGCACCGATATCGGATGGGGATCATGCGTGACGTTTAACCGCCCTTATGGAGCCGATAAGGAATATAAATACTTGATTTATAGATGTTCAAGCCCGGTTTTGAATTAAATATCGATCACTTTATGATCCGATATCCATTGGATATAAGAGGCCATCAAATCCTACGACTTGCGGGTCTTCAACTAGCACACAAATTAAAAAACAGCTTAAACCCCACAGTTGATTGTTACGTAAGACATTGAATATGAGATTGAGGGTTAGGAGTGAGTGTGGGACTTCAGCCATGATCAAGGAATCCATACACCCTTGCCCCCACAATTCCTGATCACCGTCGGATTTTCTAGCTAATTGACTGTCCTAATTTATTTTGGGTTTTCTTCACAAATTTAATAGGTTCTTCCAAGGCTTATCGCTTCTGCCAAGTTAGTCAGTCTCTAAACTATATCCTCCGGTTTCTTAAAAAATATCTAGGCTCTTATTTGTTCATTGTAATTACAGAGGATTTAGCCTACGATCTATGAAACCAATCACATAACAAAAGATCATGCAAAAAAATCTTTGTACACAAACTCCTTTTGTTCATAACAATCTTTACATAATGTACAAAACATCTCGTGCTCTGATCTGTTCTCTCTTCTACTTAGCTCTCTCTACACTATAACCTCTGTCTAACACACTCTGCCTACTCTAACACACTCAACACTGAATTACACAAATAAATACACAATCCACATTGTATTCATATTGATAAATATTTACAGAAGAAACGTTCACACTCGTCAGTTTCAGTTCTCCCCTTTCTCATCCATCCTATCTTTCCATCTGAATCTAACCCCTCACTCATTCCAAAAGATTACAATTTATACAAAATGCGGATTCATGAACCCATTTAGTTTAGATCCAGAAATCTCTCATTCTTCCCTGAAGAATCTCTTCACTCCACTCTTTTCTCAAACAAATGCTGATTTAAGCTTTCAGATCCCTCATATCCTATTCAAACCAGATAATCTAATTGCTTGGCCTGATCTCCGTGTAGGGAGGATCAATCAGCCAATTATACCCTTTTCTGCTCAGATTTTGACAACAAATAAAACACTATCATACATTTAAATTAATAAAATTAATCTCTTGTCTTCCAACCCTTTGTTAGCCACAACATGTGATCATACCATCACATCGCTGACTAGGTCTAAATGCTCCTGCATCAAACTACCAAAGTTGAAAGTTTTCATGACCTCCTAGTCATGTGTTTCTTCTGTTGATCATTCAGTATCCAAAACTTTACTTTGTAACTGGTCATCACTTCCATCATGCTGCTGATTCATTTCTTCTGCCACTATCACTTCTATTCTTCCAAGATTCCAAATCTTATGTTGTTGATGTCCACTTTCCTTGCTGATACATATTTCTTTGTTAATTTCTCTTCCTTGCTGTCTCTCTTCTTAACTAACTTCATCTTCCACACTTTCTCAGCTTCCTCTTTACAATTTGTTCTTAGCTGAACTCCACTAGTATCTGTCTGCTATACATTCTCCCTTACCATAGAAATTATGAAATTTTTGTCCAATTCTTCTTCACCTCTGTCATTTACAAACTGTTGCTTGTACTCTACAACTTACCTTTCATTATCATTAAAGATAATCTTCCCCTTTATCTTATCATGTTCATCTAATAACTTTTCCATTAATTTGAATCTTCCCTCATCTCCAATAAGCATATCATTTGCATATGACTCCTCTTCCCTATATAAAACCGAATTTCTGCCACAATTATCATATTTAAAGTTACTATGGATTTCTGTCTCCATAGATAACTCTGCCATCATGTCCTTACACTGATCCTCTGCAAAATTTCTAAAATTGTCAATAAACGTCATTTGATAACTTTCTTATTCATTACAAAATATTCCCTGTTTTGACACAAAAATGTCATTCAACAATTCAAGAATTAAATTCACCTGAAATATATCATTGTGAAGTATCCTTTCACCTTTTGTACAACTAATTAATGTTGTTTAATCTTCACGTACAATAGAAACAAAATTCTGGTTTTCTAAAGCTTCTTCATGGTTTACAGATTCATAAAAATAATCCACTTTAAAAGAACAAAATTCCTGAACTTCTGTATTTGTCAACATCATCCTACATTCCTTCACATTTTCCACATAGTCTATATCTTCTACTGAAGATACTTCATTCTGGTTATCATCACAAATTTTCATTTGTTTGTCTTCAGCTTCCTTAAACATGACTATTATGAAACCAGCTCAAGAAAAGATAGAAAAGATAGATCAACGCCTTAGAATTCAGCCTCTTCAATGGGGAAACCTCCTTTAGATTACATAAATGAACAGTTCTTCAATGATACAAATGAAAAGACCTCCTTTCTATATATAGGAGTCTAAGGGGTCATAAATAATCAGAGCCGACATAACAATAATAATGTAAGGGCACAATAATAACAATAGTGGGCTTCTATGTGGCACAATAGTAACAATATGGGCACTACATGGGTACATCAATATAATAAGTGGGTTGTACTAATAACAATAAGGGGTTACAGTAGTAGTATAGGGGCCTAACATGCCCCTCTCCTTCAAAAATCATTGTCCTCAACGCTTGAGTAGTTCTTGATGCTTTTGTATGAAATTCTTGTCCTCCCATGTGGAATCTTCAGTGGGTAAGTTCTTCCATTTGATGAGATACTCTGAAATTGATCGATTTCGTAGTTGTCGGGTTCTTGTTTCTGTGACTGCTCCAGGTTCCAACATGATTTTTCCTTCCTCTTCAATTTTTGGCAATATTGTTTGAATTGGGATCTTTTGAAACTTTTGAATAAGTGGCCATACTTCTTCGTCCTTCTTCCATTCATCCCTTGCTTCGTTTATCCAATCTGGTTGGATAATAGAAATAACACAAAACAATGTTCCACATCCTCATCCTTGAAGAGTCTTCCCATTCGGTAAGGTTTCCATTTTTTAAGTGCATGTAGTATTGCCAACATTTCCTTCTCATAAATAGCTTGCTTGAGATGTAGCAGTAAAAATACCCAATCACCTACATCAAAACATTTTTCACTACAATGTTGATCTACCTGTTGTTTCGTTTGATTTTTCATCGAAGTGGCGTTATCCTTTAAAATTTAGAGAACTTGTTGTTGATGCTTGATGTGATCTTTCTCTGCTTGAACCTTTTTCTTCTTGATATGTCCTTCTATCTCTAGAGTTTGAGGAGTGGTAATTTCTTCCAATCCTTTACAAGATATGGTCAGATTCATTTCTTGATGCTTGATGTGATCTTTCACTTCTTGAACATTTTTCTTCTTGATATGTCCTTCTACCTTGATAGTTTGAGGAGTGGTAATTTCGACCAATGAATTACAAGATATGGTTGGATTCATTTCTTCTTTCTCGATGTAATCTTTCACTTCTTGCACCTTTTTCTTCTTGATATGTCCTTCTTTCTCTGGGGTGGGGTTATGGCGTATATCTATTCTTTTGATGTTTCTTGATCCTTTTCTTCCTCCTCTTCATATTCTATGTAAAATAATTTCTTCTTAGCACACTTATGACCTTTAGTGCATTTTCTATCACAATTATAACAAAGCCATTTTTCTCTTTTTTCTTCCAATTGTTGTGGTGTAACCCTTGTAGGTTGTGGAAGGCTGGGAGAAACAACACTTCCATCTTTATAGTTGTGAGGGGTATGCTTCCTGGTTTCCATAATTTTGCTTTCCATTATGTCACAAATCCCTTTCACTCTTTCCAATTGTTGTGGTGTTGCTCTAAAGAAGGTGTTGCTCTTTGTATCCTCATAATGTGCTATCATTTCCTCCATGAAAATTGACCATGTAACAAGTTGTTTACGAGAACAAAGCCCTTCATACCATAAAAATTGATCCGGTTCTAAATATGAAGATGTAATACATACCTTTTGTAACAGTAGTACACCATATAGATCAAAATATTTCTCCCTTTGAAGTATCCAATTTACCGGATCCTTGCCATCAAACTTCCTCATCTTGCTTTTTCTTGATTTTAGGAGCTCAATCTTGAAACGATTGTAACTCCGTACTTGCGGATCTTTAAGTTCTGAAATTGAGATTTGTAGTAGTCCTATGCATCCTCTTTCCAATGCCACCAGTGTGATCCAAATTGGATTCTCCAAGAAAGAGTTATGCACAATCTCCCAAGATGACCTGATTATAGACCTTTCTAGAAGATCGAACTTGTATGAAGTGCCACGTGTCACTGTTTCGACCTTTGCCACTCAAAAATATATACAAGAAACTACAGTCCGTCCTATTTCTGTACCTTCTTACAAAATTTCAATCTGATGCTTAGAGAGAAAGTTATGACAATTTTCCCCAGGTCACCTGCTTGGAATGTAATTCAGGAGTCTGCAAAAAGACCAACTTCCGCAGATCATATCTCTGCAAATATAGCGTGAAAAGCTCTGAAATTTGGACCTGAGATTCAACGTGATTTCTTCTCAGATGGGTTTTTTTTTTTTTAGCTTCTGAAACGTCGCAGAAAAAAATTGGTATCGAAAATGCCACGATGACTTGTTTGGAGCAGCGAAACCCTAGAATCCAAAGCTTTGATACCAAATTTTATGAAACCGGCTAACAAAAGATAGAAAAGATAGATCAATGCCTTAGAATTCAACCTCTTCAAGGGGGAAACCTCCTTTACATTACATAAATGAATAATTGTTCGATGATACAAATGAAAAGACCTCCTTTCTATATATAGGAGTCTAAGGGGTCATAACATAATTAGAGCCGACATAACAATAATAATGTAAGGGCACAATAATAACAATAATGGGCTTCTATGTGGCACCATAGTAACAATATGGACACTACATGGGCACATCAATATAATAAGTGGGTTGTACTAATAACAATAAGGGGTTACAGTATTAGTATGGGGCCCTAACAATGACAATTTCCCTGTCAATACCATCATTCTCAAAAGTATTAAATACATGCTCAAAATATCCTTCTATTTCAACTATTTCCTCAAATAGTTTCACTTCTTCATCAACATGCATAATCACAATGTCCAATTGTTGTTCATCACCTGTCAAACTTGAAAATATACACATCATGTCAGTTTCAAAAATACAAGGCTCTTCATCTGAACTCTCATTGACCAGACCTTCATGCTCCTTTGAACTATTCAGATAGTTCACTAAGTTATTGAGAAATTCTTACTCAACATCTTTAATTTCCTTTTCATCAAAGAAAACTCCTGGGGCTGCAGCTTCTTGACTTTGCTTGACAATTTCATCATAAGTCTGCATAACATCCCCTTTTCCTTCACAATTTTTTCCAGCACTCAGTTTAGCCAAATAAGACAATAATGTCTCCTTCTCTTCTATGATAAGACTTTGACCTTTCAAAGATTTCCTTGACTTAACTTCTTCAGCTGAGTTCTCTATGTCAGCTTCGCTTCTCTTCACTTCACAACCCTGCAATGCATTAGCTTCTCTTCCTCTGTCCATTTTCCATTGGTTTTCTATCCATGTTAATATTCCTTCTAACATGATCCAATAAGTTTTCACTAAGAGAAGACACGCCCATTTACTCATACCTATTACTTTTCTCCACCAATTGAAGTCTTGAAAGTCTTCCAGCATCTCCTTTTCTGTTTTTCTTGTCTCTGCCTCTTTCACAGAGTCAATTTCATTTGGCTACATACCTACAACTTTACATTCACACAAATAATTAATCCCAAAATTATGAGATTCTCTTGCCTGTGAAGATGCTACCAACACCTTTCTCTCATGTTGATCTGCATAGATCATCTCTTCATAATTATCATCACTATCATCATTGTCGCCTTCCCCAATGAGAGATCCTTTCTTTGGTTCACAAATGTATTCTACTCCTTCATCCTCAACTTTTCGAAGCATTAATTTCTCAGCAAACAATTCTCTGATAGGCCACTTAACTCTTTTCCCCACATAAAATCCTTGTTTCCATTCTTCTCTGATTCCTTTCTGTACTATCTTCTTCAAATGACTGAGTTCTGCCTTCATCACAGCCAACTCTATGTCATTTCTTCTTTACTCATTATTTTAAGTCCAAATTCTTTGGCACTCTTTTTTCTCTGTCTGTGACTTTCTTCTGTACCCTGTTATGAATGTCAATATTCAATTCCATTTCTTCCTCCGGTGAACTTCCCTTGTTCACTGGTGAGTTGCAACTAGCCCTTTCTTTCATCTGTAACAAGTCTCCTTCATGCCTCACCAAACTTTTCTGAGTTTAGCCTTTTGGCATCTATTGGTTCTTTCCTCGAACCTTTCACTAACTAGCAATTCTACCCAACACTCCTCTTGTTGGAATTGTTATCTTTAAGACAACTCTACCCACAATCACAATTGTGGAGCTGCCTCAACAACTTCTACCCAACCGCAGTTGGAAGTTGTTCTTAGCTTCTCTTGAACACTCCTTGTTCTAGGCTGCTGCATCTTCAATTGCTCACTTCCTTCTTTCATTTAGTAATTTCATTTACTGTTGGGTACTGTCACCTTTACTCATCTGAGAGTTATTCTTGCTTCATCTTCTTTAACATAGCTCATGTGCTATGATGCCGATACAATTCATTCTTCCTTCCAGCAATTTTGCTGCTTCCATTGACCTGTACAATCTTATCTCAAGATACATCAAAGCACCTTTCAAACTTGCCAATTTTCCTTCAAAGATGTCTTAAAACTAATTCCCATTCCATCAGTTAAATCTTTGCCAAATGATTCATCTGTTCACTATTTCATTTAAACTTCCCCATTCAAAAGACTCCATATAGTCAACAACTATTCTTCATCTTACAATTAAGATTCAATTTGAAATTCACCTATATTTACAAATTCATGACACACTACAAATTCCTTCTGATAATTTGTTGTAAGCAAATCCTGTCTTGTTTCTGCAAATTCCAAAATTCATCCCTTGTATTGGTTCTTCTTTTAGATCTATCAAACCAAATCTCTATTCTTTCAACCATCAATATCATTGTCTTCAACAATACTTTACGCAATCCTTAATCATTAAAATTCTTCAAATCATTTAAATGATTTCAGTCATAGCAATCCACTCTTCTATTTGACTTTAAATTCAAAATATTTTACTTCAATTTACCTTATAAATCAAACCAATCATTCAATCAACTTACATGGAAACTTCATTTTCCTGAAAGGAAATTTTCACTCCTTTCTTGTTCTTCAAACATCCAAACAAATCTCTATAAAATTACAAAATAAATCTTCTTACCAGATCTGCAATATCTTGTAGTAATTCCTATATTTCAACAATTCTGACAGAATATCAAACTACCTCTAATTAAGAATTCTGACAGGTATCTCCAATGTTCTTCTGATCATCCCAAGACTTTTCCCTTATAGTTTCTCTACTGAAATTGCTTCATTCGCTTCTTTGTCATGGCTACTTGCTGAGAATAAAATTCAGCCCTTCAACCAAACTCCACAGAGCATTGGTCTAGCTCTGATACCAAAAATGATGCCAGGTAACTGTCATCCTTTAAAAGTCCCATGTGGACCTATGAGTTATGGGTCCACATATACAACGGAAGCATTTGCATTGGTGAATTTTAACAAAACCCAACCAATCACCAAACAATGGAATAACATAGAACCCGCCAACGAATGCCAGACTCACTTCGAAAGCATACAACTGGAACCCAAATAAAATAAATCCTAGTTCAATTCTTATCGGGTCTGCCTTTCCCACAAATAATATCAGATTAATTCTCCGCTGTTGATCTTACCCCTTCAATCCGACGGTTGATGGTTCACTCGATCATCACACATCGCAATCACATTTTCTTAAGCCAAGGTTCATCCACTCATGAAATATTGTGATGTGAACCTAATCAGCAATCCTCCACCATTTTATCAAAACACACTTGATCCAACGGTCAACACTGATATCAGACGGGGATCATGTGCGACGTTTAACCGCCCTTACGAAGTCGATAAGGAATATAAATACTTGATTTATAAATGTTCGAGTCCAGTTTTGAAATTAAATATCGATCACTTTATGATTTGATATCCATTGGATATAAGAGGCCATCAAATCCTACGGCTTGGGGTCTTCAACTAGCACACGGATTAAAAAACAACTTAACCCCCACAGTTGACTGTGACGTAAGACGTTGAATATGAGATTGATGGTTAGGAGTTAGTGCGGGACTTTAGCCACGATCAAGGAATCTGTACACTCTTGCCCCCGCAATTTCTGATCACTGTCGGATCTGCTAACCAATAGGCGGTCTTGATTTGTTTTGAGTTTTCTTCACAAATTTAACAGGTTCAAGCAAGACTTAGCGCTTCCGCCAAGTTAGTCAGTCTCTAAACTATATACTCCGGTTTCTTAAAACATATCCAGGCTCTTAACTGTTCACTGTAATTACAGAGGATTTAGCCTACGATCTATGAAACCAATCACATAACAAAAGATCACGCAAAACAAGCTTTGTACACAAACTCCTTTTGTTCATAACAGTCTTTACATAATGTACAAAACATCTTGTGCTATGATCTGTTCTCTCTTCTACTTAGCTCTCTCTACACTATATAACCTCTGTGTAACACACTCTGCCTACTCTAACACACTCAACACTGAATTACACAAAGAAATACACAATCCACATTGTATTCATATTGATAAATATTTATAGAAGAAACAGTCACACTCGACTTTTTCAGTTCTCCCCTTGCCCATCCATCCTATCTTTCCATCTGAATCTAATCCCTCACTCATTCCAAAAGATTACAATTTATACAAAATGCGGATTCATGAACCCATTTAGTTCAGATCCAGAAATCTATCATTCTTCCCTAAAGAATCTCTTCACTCCACTCTTTTCTCAAACAAATGTTAATTTAATCTTTCACATCCCTCATATCCTATTCAAACCAGATAATCTAACTGCTTGGCCTGATCTCCACACAGGGAGGATCAATCAACCACTTATAAGATTTTTTGCTTAGATTTTGACAACAAATAAAACACTCTCATACATTTAAATTAATAAAATTAATTAATCTCTTATCTTCCAACCCTTTGTTAGCCACAACATGTGATCATACCATCACATTGCTGACTAGGTCTATATGCTCCCGCATCACCTCTACCACGACCTTGCCTAGATGATCCCATACTGAAGAAACTAATTTCTTAAGATGCCACACAAAAATACCAACATCTAGATGCCCAAGATGAACACACAGTCCAACGCACAAGCTCCCTCTTTCCTTGCTAAATCTCTAATATAAATGAGTTTAAATCTTATAGTGCATAATTCATTTTAGGAATTAATTCGTGTGCAAGGAGGAGAAAAACAAAAATCAGTCACAAAGATAACAAAAACAACTAAAATGTCAAGAGAAAATGTGAAAATTCAATTCTAGAGGTGTATTTCCATAGGAAACCTAGGAAGAGTTCCCCATGTGGTGCATGTAATATCAACCATCCAACACAAAAACCATACAAATTTCATCCATTGATCAAGTGCGTGACAGGGTGAGCTATAAAATCACCACCTTCCAGTTTATTTCATGCTAGAATTTCATTTGAATGATATTTCCATACATGCCACATAATAGGCCATCAATGTACAAATATGCCATGTCAACCCAACACCAGAAATAATCCATATACCACAATTCTGTTGGCATTATGATGCATGTGTTGTACTTGATGGCAACCCACTTGTAGCAGAACAACTCACTTGTATATGGTAAATAGATGAATCCACAGAAGAGATATCAGATGTGAACGAATGCATGACAGTTGTGTTTACAGATGTGATGAAATGCAGGGCAGTTTCAAGGAATCAGTTCAGAAGGCAACTCACTCAGATGAAAGATCACAATACAACATGGCAACAACAAAGAATAACAGTTCAGACTACAAAGAATGAAGAAAGAGAGGTATACACAGGTTCACCTTAACCAATTTGTGTATACATGTAGGTTAACAGAACAAAAGTAGCGTATAGCATACACACGCACTTTCACAAAATGAAAAGTGTGTATGCTTTGGAAAACTAAGTTTTTGGTCCGAAGTATTTGGTCCATGGTATTTTGATCCATGGTATTGGTCCAAGGTATCTGGTCCAAGGTATTGACCCTAGTATTTGGTCCAAGGTATTGGTCCTAAGTGGTTTTGGTCCATGGTATTGAGGAAGGCCTAAAACTATAAAAGGAGGAGAAGATTAGTAGGCCAAAGTGTGAAAAGTAGATTGAATATTTGATGAAGTATGAGATCTAGTATGCAGGTTATGGGTTTATGATGCTTTGCTTGATCTGAACCAAGGAGGAACCTTAGCGGTTGATGGAGGATAGGATGTAATGATGGATTAGGATCTTAAGACTTGAAATGAACTATCTTTATATGGTTTGATCATGTATAATCTAGATTTGAATACTAACGCATATATTATTCTGTAAATGATATGATTTGGGTATAATTAAAGTCTGGAATAACCGCAGAACTCTGAATTTATATTTGCAGATGTATACGCTGGTTGGCTTTGAGAAAAGTGCGTATACACGCAGGTTCGACACATTGAAATAGTGTATACCTTGTGAACTATGATGTTTGAAGTTACAATTGGTTCTGGTTGTTGATGTAGAGTTCTGGGTTTTGCTTTATGTTCTGGTGACTGCATTCTGGTAACAATGTTCAAATTGAATGATTGTGATTTGCTTCAGTGATGATGGATGTGATCTAATAATGGATCAAGATCATAATGACTTATCATTATGTGATCTGATGGGCTAGATCTGGTTGCTAACACATGTATTATCCTTTATATGTGATGATCTGGGTATGTCTGAAGTCAGGAAGTGCAGCGAAGTTTTAAGTAAGTATTTGTAGATCTATATGCTGGTTCGCTTTGATGAAGTTGCATATACACACTGGTTCAGTTGTTCCAAGTTGCGTATACACTTTGATGCATGTTTTTGAGGTCATAGCTGGTTCTCAATGATGATGCAGTATTCTGGGTTCAGATCTGTGTACTGGTTACAATGATCTATCCGTTTCAGTAGATTTTTTGAGGTTGATTAAGTATGAATGAATGGTTGATTCAGTTGTGTTAGAGGTTCAGAGGTTGTCATTGATTGATTAAGTTTGGTTTATTTCGAAAGTAATGATTGAGTTTCAGTGATTGGTTGATGCAGATATAGTTGATGATTGTATTGCAGTGGTGATTGATTTTGTGCTTCAATGTTGTTAATGGGTCGAGTATGAAAATTGGATGAAATGAGGCCTTCATGTGTATTGTTGTGTACCAGGAGCATCCAGTCTGAAAATTTATGAAACGTGGTCCCTAGAGGAAGAAATAATGTCATAGCCTTCTGTAGATTGGTGCCTACATACTAGTAAACATATCAGCTAGTACAAGAGCTAGGGGGTTGTAGCTCCCTTCCAGTAGAAGCTGGAGAATGAGAGAAGGTTGTAGCCTTCTACAGGTAGAAGCCTGCATACTGGTATGAGTCTACACCAGTAAAATGTTGTAAACAAAATTTCTTATTATTAAAAGAAGACAAAGACGATAGCAGCAGGTGGTTTTCACCCACATTGGGTTTCCACCTTAAATCTTGGTGTTCATGTGTGTTGCTTATGTGTGATGGTTCATTCTGTTATTAACTGCACATGGTTACTGTTTAATGTTTAATTAAGTACTGATGCACAGATTAAAGATCAACATATGATGAATTAATTGAATCATTAGTTTGCTAGATATACGCGTGTTTCCTTAAGCACAGTTGCGTGTACATGTAGGTTACCCACATGGAAGTAGAGTATATAAATTTGAGTATGAAAAGGAAAAGAATATTGACTTGATTAATACTGATTCACCGCCCCCCACACCCCCCCCTCTTAGTATTATTTCCAACAATTGGTATCAAAGCAGGTCCTTTGGTAGAAGCTTGATCACTTGAAGGAGATTTGTAGAATAATGGGAAAGAAACTAAAGAAGAAAGCACCCCAGAAAAAGAAGACATATCAAAGGAACTATGACAGTGGGAGAGTCAATTGGGGATTATGTGGAAGCAACTCTTCAGATTTAGAATCACCTCAGAATGAAGATGAACAATCAAAAGAACTATCAGGTATGAATTTGTTATCCTCTAGTGATGCATTTCTCTGTCCATTTGAAGATGATGAAAGTGACAGCGAAACAAACGAATTTGCTTTTATGGGTGAGAGAGAAAGATATCAAATAGAGGCAGAATTTAAAAGGTTCACATACAAAATTAGAGATCAACAAGATCTATTGGACAAAAGGGAGTGTTCCTTCAAAGAAGAAGCTACCAAACTAAAGGCTCAACTAGAGGAAGGAAACAAAGTAAGGAAGAAATTCAAGGAAAAGGAAGATCAATGTCAAAAACTGCAAGATGAAGTGACATCATTAAGAATTGAAGTAAATGAAAGGAGCACAACAATCAAGAAACTCAAAGATAGATCCAGTTACTATGAAAGTATTGAAGCTAAGATCATCTCTCTAAAAGAAGATCTTGAAAAATAAAATAAGCAGAATGAAGAACTACTCCAATCTCTTGAAAAACAAGAAAACGAAGTTCTTGAATTAAGGAAATAGATGGAAGAAGGAAGAAAAGATGAAGAAATCATGAAGAAGCAGTATCTTGAAAAGGAAGAGCAATATCAGGTTGAGGTAAATATACTAAAAGGTAAATTAGAAGAAAAGGGTAAGCTCTTATGATTTCAAGATAGTACTAAGATTTTGGATGATATTCTTAGTAGTCAAAGGTCTCCTGCCATCAAATCTGGTCTTGGTTTCCATGAATCTGTTGAAGGTGAATCTAGATCACAAGCTAAGGCAAAGAACTCTAAGGTAAACCTTGAAATGCTCAACAAGAAGATTAGAGGTCAACCCCACAAACAACCAAGGAAAGAAATTCTTCAAAGAAAATATTGTACTCCTAAACGTGGAAGCGATAGTCAGTCATTTCCTTAGATCAATAATGTTAAATGTTTTATATGTCATAATCTTGGACATGTTGCAGTAAGATGCGAAAGTAGGATGGTTCAAGACCATCACACAGAAATATCATCAGCTTCCAGGTACTTTAAGGGATATTGTTTTTCTTGCAATATGTTTGGTCACAAAGCCATTGACCGCTATAGAAGAAATATGAAACATGTAAGATGTTATGCATGTAACAAGTTTGGACATATAGCAAAGGAATGCAGGAGGAAATTGTGGGCACCATACCAAAAGGAGAAAACGTCATCGCACTCGAAGATTTGGAAGAAGAAGAAGGAAGTACAGTCAGAAAAATGTGGCATGGCACAGTGTACAGACATAACAGACTCAGGGGGAGTTGAAAGTGTGAAACTTCAATGTTCTAAATATCATACGCTAGTTTCATGAAGACAAGTCGCGTATATACACGAGTTTGAAGATGCACAGTCACGTATATGCGGTTTGAGAAAAATGTAGTGGGACAGACTCAAAAAAACTGATTTGATATGATTCAGACAATTATTTGTTATCTTTTTTGTCGTGATTAGAGATGACTATAGTCTGTGGATGTTATTTAGAGGTGTTTTTGATCCTCACATGTTGTTGATAACTTGATGTATATTTGATTGATGATGATGCCTTGATACTTCTTACTAATATATGTAATGATAAGATCTGATAGTGAACAGGTGGAACAGGTTCAGGGGGAGAACACGCTATGCTTCTAATAAAGCATTGTTGGCATTATGTTTAGAAGTCCTTGGTAACTTATCAATGATGATGATGCTTATATGGGTAAAATGATACATCTTGCTATGTTACAACTATGATTTGCCCATGATAAAATCTCATATGATACTGGGTCACATAGTTGGTATTCAGATCAGATTTATGATTATTGTGAATGACTATTTGATGATGCATATAGTACATATATGTTGCTTACATGATGATCTTCATAAGGACAAGTAGAAGTACAAATATTGAGTACACAGCTTCATTATTTGATGATGAGTCACTCATTTCTTTCATGATGCTGTCATCATGCCTTATAAAGATCATATGGTACAGTTATGATGCAAAATTCCCTTAGTTCTTGGCTCTTACATGGTTGAGGATTGTTGTTGTTGATGATATCAAGAAATCTTGACAAATGACCATGAGATCATGGTTTGCTAGATACTATTGATATCTATTTGATGGATATACAGTATGCTGGATACATGGATGATTACTTAAGTTGCAGGTCGCATGAAGACATAGCTATTTGAAGACATGGATATTCAAAGACATGGCTTACTTAATCACTTAATGATGATGAGTTCCTACCTTATGATGATAGGATGATACTCACATATGTTGATGCTTATCAGATGTGGGATGTTCCCTAGTGATGGTACATAGTTGATATATTGAAGGTTCTTGTGGAAAGATCATGCAGTTCCTGATGATGATGTAAAAGATCATAGCCTATGATGTTTTCACATATGATATGGTGTGAATGATTATGGAGATATGACATATGTTGAGTTGATTCATGGAAGGTTATGATAAGCCTCTTTCTACTAAGGAAATGAAGCAAGTTGATGAGATCAAGAAGATGAGTTGATATCTATATGCAGACATACTTTGTCACAATTTGATGATATTTACACTGTCATATCTTAGGAACTAATGATGGACATATACAGGTTGCTGGTCTGGATGTTGTTGACAAATGATTATGGAGCAGATCATACATGGTGTATGATAGTTTCTGATGACTATCATGGTTTTAATTAGATATTTGTCTCTGTTATAAATGGCATGTGTATCATTCGATGTAAAGGTCATATCAAGACCCATGATGTAATAATTTGTCTCTGTCTGTTGTAGTATTTTGATGAGTCCCTTTTGGTCATATGATGTAATTTGTACCCCCACTATGCATGGGAAGGATGATGTAATAATTGATATATTTCAGTCATGTATAAACAATTGGTATATCCCCACTTGGTTCGGTGGATGAGTCAAGTTGGGTATATCCCCACTTGGTTGGGAGAATGAATGTATGTATGAGTCATTGGTGATAGGAAAGTCAAACTCACATAGTTGATTTATAGAGTCATGTTATTTTTCTTGAAAATATTTGCAGACTCTGCATGTGCTCATGGGGAGCATGGATGATACAGTACATCTCAGCATGAACAAAGGGGGTGCTCATTCAGAAATTTCAACATGTACTTAGGGGGAGCATGGACAGCATAATGTATATCAAACGGGGAGAATATCTTGGTCTGCCCTTTGCCCTTGATGTCAAAGGGGGAGAGTAACTTGGTGTTGTTGTTGCCATCAAGTCCAAAGGGGGAGATTTTTGGCATTATGATGCATGTGTTGTACTTGATGGCAACCCACTTGTAGCAGAACAACTCACTTGTATATGGTAACTAGATGAATCTACAAAAGAGATATCGGATGTGACATAATGCATGACAGTTGTGTTTATAGATGTGATGAAATGCAGGGAAGTTTCAAGGAATCAGTTCATAAGGCAACTTAATCAGGTGAAAGATCACAGTACAGTATGACAACAACAAAGAATATCAGTTTAGACTGCAAAGAATGAAGAAAGAGAGGTATACACAGGTTCACCTTGACCAAGCTATGTATACATGCAGGTTAACAGAACAAAAGTAGCGTATAGCGTACACACACACTTTCATAGAAAGAAAAGCGCGTATAGCTTGGAAGACTAAGTTTTTGGTCTGAAGTATTTGGTCCATGGTATTTTGATCCATGGTATTGGTCCAAGGTATCTGGTCCGAGGTATTGACCCTAGTATTTGGTCCAAGGTATTGGTCCTAAGTGGTTTTGGTCCATGGTATTGAGGAAGGCCTAAAACTATAAAAGGAGGAGAATATCATTAGGCCAAAGTGTGAAAAATAGATTGAATAACTGATGAAGTATGAGATCTAGTATGCAGGTTATGGGTTTATGATGCTTTGCTTGATCTGAACCAAGGAGGAACCTTAGTGGTTGATGGAGGATAAGATCTAATGATGGGTCGGGATCTTAAGACTTGAAATAAACTATCTTTATATGGTTTGATCATGTATAATCTAGATCTGAATACTGACGCATATATTATTCTGTAAATGATATGATCTGGGTATAATTAAAGTCTGGAATAACTGCAGAATTCTGAATTTATATTTGCAGATGTATACACTGGTTGGATTTGAGAAAAGCGTGTATACATGTAGGTTCGACACATCAAAGTAGCGTATACCTTGTGAACTATGATGTTTGAAGTTACAATTGGTTTTGGTTGTTGATGCAGAGTTCTGGGTTTTGCTTTATGTTCTAGTGACTGCATTCTAGTAACAGTGTTCAGATTGAATGATTGTGATTTGCTTCAGTGATGATGGATGTGATCTAATAATGGATCAAGATCATAATGACTTATCATTATGTGATCTGATGGGATAGATCTGGTTTCTAACACATGTATTATCCTTTATATGTGATGATCTGGGTATGTCTGAAGTTGGGTAGTGCAGCGAAGCTTTAAGTAAGTATTTGCAGATCTATACGCTGGTTCGCTTTGATGAAGTTGTGTATACATGTTGGTTCGACTGTTCCAAGTTGCGTATACACTCTGATGCATGTTTTTGAGGTCACAACTGGTTTTGAATGATGATGTAGTATTCTGGGTTCAGATCTGTGTACTGGTTACAGTGATCTATCTGTTCCAGTAGATTTGTTGAAGTTGATTAAGTATGAATGAATGGTTGATTCAATTATGTCAGAGGTTCAGAGGTTGTCAATGATTGATTGAGTTTGGTTGATTCAGAAAGTAATGATTGAGATTCAATGTTGTTGATGGGTCTAGTATGAAAATTGGATGAAATGAGGCCTTCATGTGTATTGTTGTGTACTAGGAGCATCTAGTTTGAAAATTTATGAAACATGATCCCTGGAGGAAGAAAGAAGGTCGTAGCCTTCTATAGGTCGTCACCTACATAATAGTAAACATATCGGCTAGTACAAGAGCTAGGGGGTTGTAGCTCCCTTCTAGTTGAAGCTGGAGAACGAGAGAAGGTTGTAGCCTTCTGCAGGTAGAAGCCTGTGTACTGGTATGAGTCTGCACCAGTACAATGTTGTAAACAATTTTTCTTATTATTAAAAGAAGATAGAGACGACAACAGCAGGTGGTTTTCACCCACATTGGGTTTCCACCTTAAATGTTGGTGTTCATTGTGTTATTAACTACACATGGTTACTATTTAATGTTTAATTAAGTATTGATGCATAGATTAAAGATCAACATATGATGAATTAACTAAATCATTAGTTTGCTAGATATACGCTTGTTTCCTTAAGCACAATTGCATGTACACACGGGTTACACATGTTAGGATATTCCGACACATAGGAAATAGTTAAGTACAACTTGGTCTAGTATAGAGTTAGGTAAAGTGTGTTTCTTTACTATGTACATTTTGTAACTTAAAATCCGACGGTCACGATATGTAGTGATCTGACGGTTCATTCTCTCCTCGGTATTACCGAAACTTGGTCTGTGGCTTACCACCCGATTGGTCCATGATTTCTATTTAAAGCGCATGGAGGGTCATTTGTAGGGTAATCCATCTATGAGAGAAGCATATGTAAATTTTCATTCTTTTATTAATAAATTGCCTGAAGTGGCCGCATTGGCTTAGGCCGTCGACTGTTTCCCTCTTTGAGGGTTTTAACCACATCAAAATACTGGTGTATTGATCTGTGATCTGTTTATGAAAGGTGTCCTTTGGTGTTCTATCTGAGGAAATTACCCTGTAAATTCCTACATGGTATCAAAGCTATTTGAGGGTCGCGTCCGTTGGTGATCCAAATCTGAAGCCGGTAGAACTGCATCCGACTGTCGTTTCCTAGATCTACTGTTTCTGACTGCTTTCGGGCCGAGAGGATTGCTCTGTTGTGTTAGGAGCATATATTCCAGTGAGGAACCCCTTTCGTTTCACGCGAAAAGGTTTCTGGTAGCCTAGCTGCGTCATTTTTAAGATCTGGAGGTATACAGTGTTTATTTGCAGTTTACAGTTATTTTCTCTCTGTTTATTTCGGTTTCGGTTTATTTAGCTTTTTTTATTACCAGATCTATACCTTTCATTTCTGCGTATGCTCTTTGCCCTACGACTCTATGCGATTTGGGCAAATCATAAACAGAAAGGAAGGATTTTTCTCATGCGTATGCTCTTTTCCACTGCGCCTTAGTGTGATCTCGGAAAATCAGAAACATTGAGGAAAATATTTAGTTTTCGGCTAAAGCTAACTTCGAGCCGCAAGGTTCATTTTTTGTGTATGTCCATGTTGGGTTTTGTGTTTTTTGTTTTGTAGGGAAAAAGATCTTTCTCAAAGCAAGCATGCAACCCAAAGCATCACCCCCCCCTCTCTCTCTTTCTCTGTCTCTCTCTCTCTCAAACTTTTTGTATAGCTCACTTGGTGCAAACCTAATTTATGAGAGTAGAGGTCTTGGGTTCAAGTCTCCATTTTGTGGGGGCGGATTTTTCATTTCCACACATTCCTGCACTTCGTCGGCAACTTCATCAAATTTTCTTCAAAAAGTCATAACTTCTTCATCCGGAAGCCGTTTTCATAACCGTTTTTTTGAAACAGCCTAATTTTTCGAGATCTTTCCATTGAGACACTTAGTTTCAGTATTTAAGCTTCAGTTTTTTTAAATGGAAAGTCCATGCCAAGTTATTCTTGACAGCACCAACTACTTCCAATGGTGGTCCTACATTGTGGATTTACTTAGAAGTAAAGGTCTTTACAGAATAGCCACAGGCCAAGAGACCAAACAGAAAGATGAAGATAAGGCAACTAAATGGGAAAATAGGCAAGACCAAGCACGTGGGTTGATAGGGATGTCTATTTCTCCAGATCTTAGATTCCATATTGCAGAACTTGATACTCTTGATGAAGCACTGCAACAGATTACTAAAGTCTTTGGAATTAAAAATGAACTTAAAGCCCATCAACTTGAAAATGAATTGCTTACATTGGACCCCAATAATTTTTCTTGCATTGAAGATTTTTTGTCCAAGTTCAAGACCCTTAGACTTCTCTTGGAAGGTGTTAAGGTTAAGAAAGAAGATAGTAGCCTTATCTACTCCATTCTTACTAAGTTGGGACCAACCTATTCTGTGTTTGTTTCCACCTTCCATTCTACAAGAGAAGCCTTCATTTCTCAAGGAAAAACCTACAAGTCCCCTTCCTTTGATTCCTTTTGTGATTCTTTAATAAGAGAACAAGAAAAACTCTTACACCTTGGTCTTCTTCATCTTGGAAACTCTTATAAGAAAGCGTTAGCCGCCCAACAGCAACCAAATCCAAAGAATCCTAAGAAGTTGTATCCCAGAAAGAATGGTCCTAAACCAAACAAGGGTCCTAAGCAATTTCAGCCTCAAAATGAAAAATCATTTCAACAAAATGATAAGACAAATAAAAACAAAGGGAAGAAGACTGATAGACATTGCAACTTTTGTAATCGAGATGGCCACTTAGAATCCAAATGCTTTAAGAAGATGGAAGCCTTGGAAGCAGCAATGAAGAAGCATAACATCCATTTGGAGCAATCTTCAACTTCAACTTCATCTTTAGGAATGGCACTTTCTGCATGTGGTTGTCAAGCATCTCGGTCTGGTTATGCACTAAATGTATCTTCTTCTTCTCATTCTCATGAGTGGCTCATTGATTCTGGAGCTTCTTATCACATGGCCAAAAACAAAGCCATGTTTTCTTCTTTAAATGATTGTAACACCAAAAATATATATGTTGGTGATGATAGATCTCTTAGTGTTGTAGGGACTGGAACTGTTCATCTAGACAATGGTCATTTTAATGATGTATTATGTGTTCCAACCTTATCCTGCAACCTTCTATCTATATATCAGACCATTCACGTGAAGGTAAAATCGTTGAATTTTCACCTCACGATGTTGTAATTAAGGACCTAAGAGATCCTAGACAGATTTTAGCTACTGACATTGCTGATGATTCTACAAGGTTGTATAAGTTTCACAACTTTGGGTCATCAAATCTTCCCTTAGTATTTGTTGCTCATAATGATGAAGTGAGCAAACTTTGGCATGAGCGATTTGGTCACTTAAACTATCGCTCTCTTCAGAATCTATGTAAAGAAAATATGGTGACAGGTCTTCCAATGGTATCTTGCAGAGATGGTGTTTGTTCCGGATGTGTACTCAGACAACATCATCGGGACAGTTTTGAAAAACGTGCCTCTTGGCACGCCTCAGCCCCTTTACAGCTCGTGCATAGTGATTTATGTGGTCTACTTCCAGTTGCTTCATTCTCTGGCTACAAGTATTTCTTAACTTTCATTGATTATTTCTCCAGACGCACTTCGGTATACTTCTTAAAACTCAAGAGTGAAGTATTTAACATGTTCTTGGCCTTTAAGGCCTTTGTTGAAAAACAATCTGGACATTAAATTCTTAAGCTAAGATCTGATAATGGCGGATAATATGTTAAAAACAAATTAATCAACTTTTGCACTGAGAATGGAATTCAAATGCAACATACTGTTCCATATACTCCACAAAAAATGGTGTAGCTGAAAGGAAGAATCACACCTTAAAGGAAATGGCTAATTATATGCTTCAATCTAAAGGACTTAGTCTTAATTATTGGGCAAAAGCAATTAACTGTGCAAATTACATAATAAATCACACTCCTACTAAGGTTTTAAAGAATATCACTCCAGAAGAAGCATGGAGCTCAATCAAACCAGATGTAAGTCACTTTCGTGTTTTTGGAAGTGAAGCATGGGCCCATATTCCAGATGAGAAACATAAAGCTTTAGAACCTAAGAGTGAAAAATGCATTTTTGTTGGATATTCTGAAGATGTCAAAGGATATAGACTTATTCCACTTAAGTCCAAAAATGTTATCATTAGAAGATATGTAAAGTTTGCTGAAAATATATCGGCCTGCGAGCCTAGTTCGGTGGATGTGCCACCTCTCCCTATCTCTTCTACTTTTGAAAATATTTCTTCTTCAGATGATGAAAGCGAGGATGAAAATCCTCCCCCACCGTCTCAGGATCCTCCTTCAGCTCCTCAGCTTCCAAAATGGGTCCGTGCTACTCGGGATGCAGCAGGTGATCTTGCCGGCGATCTTACAGATCAGCGACGTACACGTTCTCAGTTCGAGAGAGCCTCTTCTTTACTGGCTCAAGCTTCAGTGAATTATGATCCTGACACCTTTGCAGAAGCTTCAGGTCATCCAGATTGGGAAGCAGCTATGGATGAAGAATATCATTCATTATTGGAAAATGATACATGGGATCTTGTTCCTCTACCAAAGGGATGAAAACTTGTTAGATGCAAATGGGTTTACAGAACCAAGTATGGACCAGATGGGAAAGTTGATAAACATAAAGTTCGTCTTGTTGCTAAGGGTTTTTCACAAGTTGAAGGCATTGACTATACTGAAACCTTCTCCCCTGTTGCCAAAATGAACTCTATCCGCCTTGTTCTTTCCCTTGCTACCTCTTTCAAATGGGAAGTCCATCAGATGGATGTTAAATCCGCCTTCTTGCATGGGGACTTGCATGAAGAAATCTATATGGAACAACCTATTGGCTTTATACAAACAGACTCCAGCCTTGTATGTCGGCTTAAGAAATCCCTTTATGGTCTAAAGCAAGCTCCTCGAGCTTGGTATGCCAAAATGGATAACTTTCTTTTAGAATCTGGCTTCTCTAGGTGTCATTTTGACAATACTATCTACACCAAGAAAGTGGGCAAGTCTCTTATCATTCTTGTTCTTTATGTTGATGATCTTATCCTGACTGGTAGTGATCCCAACCTTATAAACCATGTGAAGTCTAGCCTTAAAAGGAAGTTTGAAATGACAGATTTAGGACACTTACATTATTTTCTCGGTCTTCAAGTCTTGCAATCCAAGGAAGGTATTTCCCTTTCTTAGTCCAAGTATGCCTGTGATATTCTACACCATTTTCACATGGAAGACTGTACGCCAGCCCCTTCTCCCTTTCAGTCTGGAGTCAAACTTTCAGTCACTTGTACTTCTCCTGAAGTTGATGCTACCTTATACCTTCAACTTGTAGGAAAACTTTTGTATCTAACCCATACTCGTCCTGACCTTTCCTTTGCTATTGGCCTTGTTGCTCGGTTTATGCAAAACCCACGTGAAAGTCATTGGAAAGCAGCTAAAAGAATACTTCGTTATGTTCGAGGTACAGTTCAGTTTGGGATTCATTACAGAGCCGAAGCATCTCCTCTATTCGTTGGTTTCACTGATTCCGATTGGGCTGGTGACCCTGATGATCAGAAGTCTACTGCAGGTTATGTGTTCACTCTTGGTTCAAGACCTATTACATGGTCTTGCAAGAAACAAGGTGCCATTTCTCTTTCTTCAGCAGAAGCAGAATATCGTGGTGCCGTAGAAGCTAGTAAGGAAGCCTTGTGGCTTCGTCAGATCCTGTTAGAGTTTGGCTTTCAGCAGCAACATTCGACTACACTTTGGTGTGATAATCAAAGTGCCATTCAACTATGCAAAGATCCAGTCCAACATCAACGCAACAAACACATTGAACTGCACATGCACTTCATCAGAAAGCTCATTCATGACCATGTTCTTGAAGTGCAATATTGTTCAACAGATGATCAAGTTGCAGACATCTTTACAAAGGCTCTCACAGAGGCGAAGTTCACTAAACTTCGATTTATGGTTGGAGTTTAGGAAGTTGTCACTAAGGGGGGATATGCTCTAGTGCCTCCTTCCTTCTCCTATTGTGCCGTATTTGTAAATCCTTCAATCCTATCCCAAGTTGTTCTTAAGGGGGGATGTTAGGATATTCCGACACATAGGAAATAGTTAAGTACAACTTGGTCTAGTATAGAGTTAGGTAAAGTGTGTTTCTTTACTATGTACATTTTGTAACTTACAATCCGACGGTCACGATATGTAGTGATCCGATGGTTCATTCTCTCCTCGGTATTACCGACACTTGATCCGTGGCTTAACACCCGATTGGTCCATGATTTCTATTTAAAGCGCATGGAGGGTCATTTGTAGGGTAATCTCTCTATGAGAGAAGCATATGTAAATTTTCATTCTCTTATTAATAAATTTCCTGAAGTGGTCGCGTTGGCTCAGGCCGTGGATTGTTTCCCTCTTTGAGGGTTTTAACCACGTCAAAATACTGGTGTATTGATCTGTGATCTGTTTGTGAGCGGTGTCCTTTGGTGTTCTGTCTGAGGAACTTACCCTGTAAATTCCTACAAAACACATGGAAGTAGCGTATATAAATTTGAGTATGAAAAGGAAAAGAATATTTACTTGACTAAAACTGATTCACACCCCCCCCTCTCAGTATTATTTCCAACAAATTCCATCAACCATAACAATTGCAACATATATGCCCTGTCAAAACACGAAAGCCACATAACAAGCACAACAAAAATGCCATGTCAAGAAACACATATTCCATATACCAAGCACACACATAACACCATATGAACCATGCCATTAACCATAACATATATGCAATACCTATGGCATCAACATAATATGTATGTTACATCAACCCAACACAATACATAAGTTAAATTAACCAGGACATGACTTATGCCATATAAACCATGTGCATGAATTATGTCTTATGAGCCAAGCCATCCCACATTCAAAACAAACCATAAGCCTATAAAATATAAATTGAACCAACAAAATCCAAAAAGCCAACATTCCAATGTATGCACTGTTGCAACATAAGCTTGGACACTTTGTTGATATTTGACATTGTTGTATCAAAATTTTCAAATGTTTATACCAAATTTAAGAGTGCTATCAACATCTATACAAACATTTGCATATAAACCAATGGTTATGAACCAAAACAATTTTTTTTCTACCAATCATATATAACATATGTTTTTAAATTGAATCTTTAATTTTGCCATAATCACCATGAGGCCAAACATAAACAATTTAATTTGTAATGATGCCGTATGAAGCTGTAGCATATGTTCTATTTGTGTATGCCCTAATATTTCTGAACAAATTACTGATCTTGAGAGCTAAAGAAAATGTTTTAATGTACTTCATTCATTCGTGTAGCTACATGTCTTATTAAAATTCTAAATATTCTTATAATTTCTCATGTGGAATCCTCCCTAACCTATGGTCATGGTGAAGGGTAACAAAAAAGGATTGGATGTCAAATTTTGACATATTTTGTAACAACCCATGGTTGATTTTTCATGTAAATAAAATTAAACCAAGGTCATAGGACATGTATTCCAAGTTGAATGTTGGGTAAACATTGTAGTGGGAATCACTTGCGTTTTATTAATGGCTATGGAAATTGGCAAAGGCAAAGAGGAAATAATTGGCACTTAATTAAGGAAAAAAAGGAAAATATGAGAAAATGAAGATGAAGAGACATAAATATGCCTACCAGGGAAATTATAGAGAAATTGAAGGAAAATGAAAGAAAAAGGAAAAATGATAGAAGAGATTATACATCAATGATAAAAAGGCATTAGAGAAACAATTCACAATTTTTGTTAGTTTTAGCTTGGGATCACTTTGATAAATAGAGATCTAAGGGAAGGGAGAGGAAGCAATTGGACAAGAAAGAAAGCAAGGTAAAGTAAGGGAGCGCAAGGAAAATATTAAAATAACAACTACAATAGGTGTACATTGTAGGTAACAGGTTGCACATGTGATTTCCTTGCTGATATTTGGATGCATGGTACATTCATGTGGTTCTTTCGTTATTTTGCTGTCATTGAATGGGATTTTCCTGGATTGGTAGTGGTTTCAGCCTTGCCTTGCTATTTCCTAGATAGCCATGATGTAGTGGGTTCTTTGATTTGATTACGCTTTGGAAGGATGGTAGACTTGGTTGTCTTGGGAAAATTCCCAAGGATCAAGGGCGGAGATGGGCTTTCTCCTAGAAGTCTTTAAGAATGGTTGGAGATAGGAAAATTCCTCTGGAGTTGGTGAAGGAAGTTGGAGGCATCCAAGCTTATTTTTATGTTAGTGATTTCTGGACTGATTTAGGTGAAATCAGTGTGGTTAAGGTAGTTTGGCCTATAGAAGCCTTGGGTTGTTCTATTTTGGTTTAACCCATATGATCCCATATTTATGCTTGGAATATGGCATGGGAGTGTTTGGCTAAAACAAATATTTGGTTCAGCCCAATCTATGGTCAGATGGTACATGGAAGTCCCTAACTTGGTTGACATTTTCATATGTTAATATGAGCTATTTCCTTGGTTGCAGGCATGGTTGAGTGATATGTTTTTACTATGGATCTTGTTCATGATTTAATTAGTTATGGAATGGTTAATTATGCATGGGCTAACTAGTGTTGTTGCAACTAGCTTGAGAGGGCATTGAGCCTTATGTATGATTCCTTGACGAAGTTAAAGAGACCTTGATCAAATATGCATTCATGACATATAACCACTATGTTTACCATGTGTTTGATGAAATTTAAATAACATTTTAGGCATGTCTTAGACAAGATCTAGTTTTAGTATTGACTGATTATACTTATGATTATACTAAATATGATTCTGGAAAGTATTGGGTTGTGGCCTGTATGCCAACCCTGAAAAACTAGCACAAATCTCACAATCACACCCTCTAAACTAGAGAATTTTGGTTATAGCCACATGTAAGAAGGTTTATGAGTGTGGTTGGAGCCTTCCAACAACATGCAGAGTGTGTCAAACATGCGGTTGGGGTGTAAATTCTAAAAAATGAAAGCTCCAACTTAGGGATTGATCTCTAGTGGTTGTTGTCAATCACCTAGGTGATCTTGTGTCCCTGAGGGATGGAAGTATGTTTCTGGTTAGTAGATCCCACTTCCATAACTGGAAATTAGAGGTTGGGTCATGTCATAGTAATACTCAACTCATGTTTACCTTGGAGAGCTTGGAAAAGTGGGTAAATGTGGGATGGGGTGGTTACAGGGTGGTATGAGAGAAGTGTTATGTTTTCTTTGGGTGGTAACAAAGCGGCTCCATTCCCTGCAACTTTCCTTTGATACTAGGTTATAGGGTGGTATCAGAGTGAAGTTGCAACACTGGACCTTAGGGTACATGCAGATGGTTATGGTTATCATGTGTGCAATTATTGTTACAATTTTGTATTATTATCATGCATGCATCATGATGTTGATATGTGTTGCTATTGTTAAATAATATAGTGCTAATATGGACTGAGTTGTGTAGATGTGATAGCCTCCCTTGAAATACACTGAGGTATGATTTTGATTATGTCTTGTATTTGGTTGATATAACATGGTATGTTTGTAGAATATAGAATATCAGAGATGAAGAGAAGAATGGTGGACTAAAGTTCACATGACTCCTCTTATGGGCCTGATGTGAAATCAGTGGAATGGGAAAAGTGAGTTCAGAAGCAAGGAGAAGAGTATTCTCTTGATTTAGCAGATACATTAAGGAGTCTTAGGGAAGAGTTTCGAAGTTGCAAGGCAGATAATAACAAGTTGATCGACGCACAAGAAATGCTTGCAAGGGCTCAGGAAAATGAAGTAGAAGTCAATGTAGTGATTCTTCAGAGCCTTTCAGATTTCAAAAGTAAGGATAGCTGGGGATCAATCAGGGACAGGAAGAAAAGATAAAAGGGGAATATGGTAGTAGGCCTCATAGGAGACACGCAATACGGTTAGAGGTGGCAGATTCTTAGATAAACTTGATGGGAGGGATAACACTCATGGATTTTATTCTAGCTCTGGTTCTGAGAGACATCATCGTCATTACTGCTAGAATCCTTATAGGAGGAGTGAGAGAGGATACTTTCTAGATGAGTTCAGGAAAGCCAGGCCTCCTAATTTTGATGGGGATGTAAAGAAATCAAAAGATGCAGAAGCATGGCTACTTGGGATGAATAAGTTCTTTAGATTACTTGATTATTCAAAGAACATAACATCCAAGATATCTATCTTCAGTCCCAAGAAAAAATCAGGTATCTAGTGGGAAGATGTTAAGCATGTAAGAGGAATAAAGGAACATGAGCTAATTTGAAATGAGTTTAAAATACTCTCCAGGAAGAAGTACTTGTCCAAAATATATTATGATGGGAAGGCCAATGAATTCTATGCGCTTAAGATGGGTTCCATGACAGATGAAGAGTACATGACCAAGCTCCTAGAGCTATTGAGGTATGCACTCTACCTCAAGGATGACAGGGCAAAGGTCAAAATGTTCATTAGTGGACTTCCATTAGCATTCAAATATCAGTTTGAGTATGATGAGCCTCGGTCATTGGAGGAAGTCTTTGGGAAGATGAAGCATTGTTATAAGCAGTCTAAGCACAATCTTGAGTTCAAGCACGGATGGAAACGTAATGATAAGACTAAAGGAAAATGGCCTAAGAAGTGAGGAAGATTGTAGGATATAGATGGCAAGGAAAATGTGGGACTTCATAGGAAGTTCAATGCAGTTGAGAGAGGACATGGGTCTCAACCTAAAGAGTAATGGAATAAAGGTGATGGCAAGAAAACTTTGAGGTGTTGGATTTCTAGTGGAGAGCATCGCAGGAGGGATTTTCCATCACATTATGGTAGCAAGCTTCATATTTATAGTGTTGAGGCATAGGCAGTTGGAGATGTAGGCCATATTATTCCTCGAATTTATGCAGTAGTGGATAATGGGTAGGCTAATCATCAAGAAGCTATTATCAAGATGGAAGGTAAGCTTTTTGATCAAGTTGTTTCTATTTTGATCGATCTTGAATCTAATTATAGCTATATTAGTCTTGACTTGGTGGATCAATGCCAGTTGAATAAAGAAGTACATGCAAAATCTTTGTTGGTGCAGTTGGCTACAAGGACCAAGAGAAGAGTTCATCATTAGGTGAGATATTGCGCATTTAAAATTAATGGTATTCCTATATTAACATATCTAAATGTGAGTCCTTTGGGTTCATATAACATGCTTTTGGGAATGGATTGGTTGTTCATTCATAGGACTAACGTAGACTTCTATGACAAGGCCATTGAGTTCCTGGATGATAACGGGGAAAGGAGAATATTTCAAGGAAAGAAGAAGCCTACATTAGTAAGAATGGTTACAACTATGCAGGAAAAGTGTAGCTGCAAGAAGGGATGTGTATTATTTATAGTTCATGTTTCTAGTGACAAAGGGAAAGAGGATGAGGATTATGAATTCATGAGGAGGTATCCTATCTTGCACCAATTTTAGGATTTTTTTCTTGTAGAGATTCCATAGTTGCTTCCTCATAGAGAGGTGGACTTTTCTATTGAGTTTATGCTAGGAGAAACACCAACATCTAAGGCACCATACATGATGAGTACTCCGGAGTTGGTGGAATTGAAGTTGCAGCTTAAAGAAATGATTGATAAGGGATATATTAGGCCAAGTGTATCTCCTTGGGGTGCACCAGTGTTTTTTGTAAAAAATAAGGATGATACTCTTAGATTATGCATCGACTATAGGCAATTGAACATTGTGAATAGCAAGAATAAGTATCCATTGACATGGATTGATGATTTGTTTGATCTTTTGAAGGGAGTTGTAGTATTTTAAAATATTGATATGAGATCAGGATATCATCAGGGTGTGCATCAAGGAAGAATACATCTACAAGACTACATTCCATATAAGGTATGGGCACTATGAATTTGCAGTGGTTCCTTTTGGTCTTACCAATGCTCCAACCAACTTCATGTGTTTGAGGAACAATGTGTTGCGCCCTTATTTGGATAAGTTTGTGATAGTCTTTGTTGATTACAAATTGGTATATTTAAAGAAGAGGAGGAGCATGCAGAGCACCTAAAAATGGTGTTGAGGTTGTAGACAAAGCATCAGTTGTATTCCAAGATCAGTTAGTGCAGTTTATTTCAGATTCAAATTCATTACTTGGGACATGTTGTTTCCAAGGAAGGGATAATAGTGGATCCGGAAAAGATTAAGGCTATCATGGAGTGTCTAACTCAAAGGAATGTGAATGAGGTTAGATCATTCATGGGACTAGCTGGTTATTATAGGTGGTTCATCAAAACCTTCTCTAAGATTTGTTATCATATCACATCTTTGCAGAGGAAAGGGAGGAAATTTGAATGGACTGCTAAGTGTGCCACTAGTTTTGAGTAGTTGAAGCATTTTCTTACAAATGCTCTAGTCTTGAAGATTGCAGATCCTGATAAGGAGTTTGTGGTTTGTACAAATGAATGCAAAGAAGGACTTGGTGGAGTCCTGATGCAAGAAGGATAGGTGGTTTTCTATGAATCAAGGAAGCTAAATGAGCACAAACAGAACTATGTGACTCATGATATTGAGTTGGTAGCCATCATTCATGAATTGAATATGTGGAGAAATTATCTCTTGTAGAAATTAAGTTTTATATTTACAATTACCCATGAATTGTTAATCAAAATCACAAGAGAAAAACCTACTCTACTATTCTACGAAAATTAATTCATATTTTATAACAAAAATCTCAAACATGCAAGAAGAAATAACACACATGCAACAAGTATTTTTATCTGGGGAAATAAATATGAAAAAGAATCAATGTATGCTTCCATTAATCAAATGAATAGAGATGTATTACAATTTATTTTCTCAACTGAGCACGCCTTGCAAGTGTATAACCTATCCCTCTTCTCACTAAAGGCCTCTGAGCTAGACTTAGTCAAATTTTGCCTCGGCTTGAGCTCCTATTTCCTTGCATTGGTCCTTGAGGAATTAGGCCCCTATTATTTAGGAAATTCCTTTAATTTAATTGCACAATTCCTTAGGATGATCATCTGAATGCATGCAACACATGTACACTCAATACTAGTCTACAATTGATGTTACAATCCCTTGGAATCTCCACTCAACTGGGTAACTCGAATTCCCTGCACGCATTAGATATTTTGGGTTGATTGATTATTTAAATGGATGATCATTGAGTTTGAATGAAGTCCCACTTATTAACTAACTTTCCAATAGTTCCTCCAAAAGTTGATACTAGTTTAACTAAAAACAACTTGAGATAACTCACCTTGATTGCTACAAATTAGCAATCACACATGAAAAATTGAACTCTAACTCCAACTCAAATTTATTGAGTAAAATGGGTTACACCAGCCATGTAACAAAATTTAACATCATCCAAGTTGTCTGTTGATGTCGAAATTCAAATTTTCTCAATTTAATCAAGGCAAAATCAAATTGAGAATTTCTTGCTGCATTTTTCAACATCTCCTTGGCAGGAGGTTTGTTCTGATGAGTGATCACAGTGGAATGAGGTGTCAGTTTGACCAACCCAATCCGAATGCCAGGAAATATAGATGGTCAGCTACCATCAATGAGTTTGACTTTGAGATCAGGTACTGTTGGCTTAGTGGGTCCTGACCCAGGTTCAGAGTTAGTTGCGCCAAGCAAAGCCCTACACTACTGGCCCTTTCGGCATTAATCCACGTAGCATGGACTGAAGTCTCACCCAAAGCAATATGGGGGGATGCTAGAACCAAGTTTCTGCATCTAGATATCAGTGTGATGTATTTTTATGACCTAGATCTGTCTTCACCCAAATCTCTAAGTCCTTAAGGCTTAGCGCTGTAATTTCCCTCGATCTGCCTCTAGACTTCCGGAAAGGTTTACAACTATATTTTGCGGACCCTGTACAGATGAGTAGCCACTTACGTGCACCTTAGATTGACCTTAGATCAATATTTACTCAGATCTACCTAAGTTCCCAATAAAATTAACAGAACGTGTTATGAACTTCGCGTAATCACTTAACATTAATTGCGTTCAGGTAATAAGATAGATCAAGTAAATTCACGCATCAATACATCATTATTTCATAAATACATCATTTCATCACAACATATATCACAATAATACATAATAGAAGTAAAGAGATAAAACACAGGAATTTATGCAACAGTCTTCTTTATTGACCTTTAGTATAGGTTTATAGACTCAAAACTTCCCTGCACACTCAGTTGTGGGCACTACTCCAGGCCTTTGCGCACTCATCTATAGAGCCCTTTCCCCCTTTAAGACTACTTATCTACGCTAACTTTCTAGAATCCTTTCGTCATACCCATAGACAAAGACATAGATCTAAATCTGCCTTAAACTTTCTAAGGCACACCTATTTATACAATCCCATGGTTGGTGGATGGGTAAAAATCCTCTTTGACTCTTGACTAGCTACGTGCTCCACGTCCATAATTTGCAAATACTTTACATCTTTTTACATCAAAATTTGGGCTTTTGCCCCAAAACTGACCTAGGGGACCCCATCCCAATAGGTCCCTAATACAAAGGTCGTGACTCGCCCTCGAGTCACTTGGATGGTGCAGTGATCTTGCTGTGAAGACCCCCCAGCTCCACCTACACAACTGCTACTTCAGCTGCGCTCTGCGTGGCTTCCTGCTTCACTTGTTTGACCAGTTGCTCTATAGTTGGTCCTTCGCCGACTTGCTTGATCTTCTGCTGTGTGAGTTGCAAGTTCATAAGCTCTTCTTGAATTTTGGTGGAGACTTGGGAGTCTTTGTCCAACCAAGCAGCCAACCATGCCTTAAGCACTGCCTCTTTCTTCTGTGCTACTTGTTTGGTCAATTTAGTGTGTCCTAAATTGCTATTTAAAATGTCAATCCGAGAGTCGTAAACTGCTAAAGTGAAGTGCACTGTATATGCAAGATAACCGATTTCTTAGTTCTTTGTCGTTTTTGAGTTTTTGGTTTGTTTTTGGGTTGATCTTCTGTGGATTCCCTAGTGTGAGATGGAAAAATTGAAGGTCAAGTATGGATGGTAATGGTGATTTCTACAATGATTTTCCAAACTTTAAAGTTCTCAAAAAGAAGGTTTCAAACTGGTTGTGATGAAATCAACTCTCAAAAGAAATTAAAAATGTACCAAAACAGTGAACTAGTGACAATGAAGCCCAGTATCCTTACTGCTGTATAAAAAGAAAATAAAAACTGAACTCAAAGAAATTCAAAGATTGAAAGCAAAGTGTCAAGTTTCCGCAATTGATTGAACAAAAATATAAATCAAACAGCAGTCACAAACATAGTTAGGAAACCATTTTATAAGCTCTTTTTAGACTAATATGCAATGATTTGATAGCTTGGTGGATCAAGTAAATGGAAAAGAAGGCTGAAAAGGTACATAGGGAAGATGTAGGTTTGGGACTCAACATACCCCCACTATGAAGGTGTTGCATGTCCTCATGCAACCAAAATTTTAGTCATTCCCCTTTAATCCATATGTTCTGAAGCCTCTGCTAGGACATCTAGTCCTCTTTTCTTCTTCCTTGGTGCTACCACCATCCTGGGTTTCCTTATTAGACATCTGAATTTGAGATTGATCAATTCTCTGCTCAACTTTCTGCACTTTTTCTTTAGTTTCTTGTTCTTCTTTTGCCATAGTCCCAAATGAAGCATAGTATTATCATGAATAATTTTATCTACTTTGCTATGCTCCTTAAGTGCTTCATTTTCTTGCTTGATATGCCTGTTTAGAACTTCTAATTCAAACACCTCTTGCTTTAAGGATTGAACTTGTGCATTCGGTGTCATGTGGGGCAGAGTGGTACTTGGACCTGCTGCTATTTTTCTAAAGATTCAAGGTAGTCATATACCTCCTGTTGACTGGGATCTATTTCAGGTGTCTTTCTTGGACTGAGTTGAAAGTCTTGTGGAGGAGGAGGACTGCTTTCTAGCTCTGGTCGAGAAGGGATTTCATCAACATGTGAAGGACTAGTTTCAATACTCGGCTGAGGATGAGGTGGACTACGGCCAGCTGGAGGTTTCTCGGGTGTTTCCCCACCCAAGTCAATGAAGTGGGGCCATTTTACTTGTGTTTTACTCCCCTTTCCTCTAAGCCTAGTGCATCTCCTTAAATATGGTGGACTAGTACTCCCTTCTTGTATGCTTTGTTTCCCTTTTTCCTTTTTCTTTGCTGTAGCAACCTGTTCTTGAAGATGCACTAATCTCTCCCACAATGTTTGATAATGTTCCTCTATAGATGGCTCAGGTGATTGGTAGACTTCTTGTATGTTTCTTTTGCCTTTCACTTTTCTCTGTTTCTTGTCCTTAGTTCTGTTCTCTTTTTCTTTTTGACCAACTTATTGAGTTTTGGTAGTAGGAGAGTCTTGGACTATGGCATTCTTTTCTTTTCTCCTACTCCTTGTTGGTGTCTTTGGTGTACTACTTTCGGATGCCTCAGATGGCTCTTGAAAGTAGTTTCTTATTAAGAATTGTTCCCATGTATCTTTGTTTTTCTTCAGTTGGTCCTCAATGAGAATCTTTACAAGTCCATGATGATATAGATGAGGTTCTATATTTCCTTTGTGCTTTTGGACTGTGATACTCATCTTTTTCAAACTCAGTAGTAAGAAATAAGGTAGATTAAGAGTTTGACTCTCTAAGAAGTTCATCAACAATCTAGCATGGTACATGTACATTGAACCAAAGCGTCCTTCGCAAGTGATAAATTTTTGGATAACTAACAACAGGATGGCCCATTCTTCTTTCAATGCATGAACAAGAATTCCTTTTGTAAACATAGTGGTGTCCATACCTGGGTTTCGTAGCATAATTCTCCATGCCTGTTCATCCACACTTTTGTTTTTAAACCATCGCTCACCTTCCTGGGGTAAGCCTGTGGCAGCTGCTACTATTGTTTCAGTCACTGTGAGCTTCAAGTCTCCAATTTCCACCATCTGGCCATCGAAAGACCGTGCAAAGGCTTTGGTTACCTCTTTATTATAGCCCTTAAATTTTTGGATGAAGCGTAACCATTTGGATCTCTTCAGCAAATCTTTTGCTTGAGGGTAACCTTCTAAATATTTAGGTCCTTTTGGTTTTGCCCTTAGTAATCGTCCCATTTCTTCCGTTGTTTTGAATTTCAACTGAAAATTCAATTACGTGTGAGGGTTTTGCAGAGGGAAGGTGGCTTGGTTGCAGGGTTTGTGGCAAAATACAGTGGCTGCAATCGGTAGATGGATAGCAAGTAACGGGAGTGCTTCGGGATTACAGGCGGAACAGAGGGTGAGCAGCCGTAATGAGTTCACAAGATGAAGTGCAGACGTATGTGAAGAAGATGGTCTTAATAGAATGGTAAGGGAATGGAGTGAAGTCGAGATTTTGAATTAAACGGCTGCGTACAAAATGTTACACGTTTTAATGGATGGCTGTAGAAAATGCAGTGGAGAGGAGCTGTAATGGGATAGGTCACATCTCATGATTACAGGTGGTGAATGAAAGTGCAGTCAACTATGAGTTTAAACCTGAAAATCAATCATGAAACCATTAAGAAATGAATGCATGGTGTGCAGAATAATATCGTGGGATGGTAGTGGGTAATGGAGCTATCGTGACGATCATTGCACATAGTAGAGCTTTTATGGTTTGATAACTATGCATAATCGTGACTTTAATTGCTATTTGAAATTTTTTTTTGCTCATACCTTTGGAAACCTTGTCATTTGTTGCTCATTAGCTTTTAACCAACTGTTCTTCATTGATGTCTGGAGATGCTCCATGTCTTCATAGCATATGCTCAATCACACCTGCATTTTCATGATTATTGCACTAACATTTTGACTGTGGATTTGAAAAACAGAGTGGTGGCTGCGGAAACTGCTTCTGGCTGCGGAAACTGCTTCTGGCTGCGGAAACTACTACCAGTTGCGGAAACTGACACAACACCCACTTAGCTGAACAAAGATAGTTAGATAATAACTATCTGAGTGAAAATGGTCCTGAAAGGGACTTTTATTGATGAAATGAATGAAATGGAGTGAAATGAAGCGGAGTGAAGTGAAATGAAAACGAGATGGAGATGGAGTGGAATGGCAAATGAGGTGGAGTGAAAATGGAAAAAGAAGGAGAGAAGAGATTTTTTTTTTTTTGGAAAATATAGAGTGTCAGGTGTCCCTGATTTTCACTCTACATTTTGTAGGTTTTAACCCTGTACAGAAATTACCTGCATATGAATTCTAAAACACAGAAAATAAAACAATGCGAGAGCATAACACATAAAACACATATACACAGAGATTTTCCCCTGGATCCCAAAATCGGGACTACTAGCTTGATTTTTTTCATTATATTCCTTTCAATGTTACAATACATATTTATACATGCCGAAGCATCCAATACCATGGACCGAAAACCATCGCGTCCAAAACCATGGACTGAAAACCATAGGTAGGTTCGCCCAACCTAATATAAGGTCCAAATTTTTTTTTCCCGAGGCGCTGCCCCGGACCCCGTAGAGGGTGGCTACCTACCCTCCTCAAACCCCCCGGATAGGGGGGGCTTCCGCCCCCCCTGTGACCCCCCCGCTGCGCAATCGGTGCAATGAATGGGGGATCCGCCCCCCTCTAACCCCCTGGTTCACTACGTGGGTTAGTCGTGGAAAGAATATAACACAACCCAACAATCTTCCACTTGTTGTTTTCTTTCCACACGGGGCCACAGGAGAGCTTAGTCATTTTTCCAGCCCTGAGATGCCCATTGTTTCTCTACACCAAGAGAACTTCTCAGAGCTCACAGATTTTGTCAATGCATCTGCAGTATTCTTCAAAGTGTCCACCTTTACCAACAACACCTTTTTGTCTTCTATCATATCCCTCACAAAGTGATACTGAACATCAATGTGCTTTGTCTTTGAATGATAAGCAGGGTTCTTTGCCAAGAAAATTGCACTTTGGCTATCACAGCCTATTCTTATAGCTCCCTGTACTAACCCCATACTTGAACACAATCTCTGCAACCAAATTGCTTCCTTGCTTGCATGAGTGGCTGCCATGTATTCTGCCTCTGTAGTTGATAGTGCCACTACAGATTGTTTCTTACCCATCCAACTGACTGCACCTCCAAATAGGTTAAACACATACCCACTTGTAGATCTTCTCTGATCTAGATCTCTAGCCCAGTCTGCATCAACAAAGCCACGAATATCCAACACTCTGTCCAATCCTGGTCTTCCTTGGTAGTGCAAACCATAATCACTAGTGCCACGCAAATACCTGAAAACCCGCTTCACTGCTGTCCAGTGCTCCTTCCCTGGTTTTGACATAAACCTGCTCAATACTCCCACTGCATGTGCAATGTCTGGTCTAGTACAGACCATTGCATACATCAGGCTACCGACTGCACTTTCATATGGAACACGGGACATGTCCTCTTCCTCTTCTTGTGTCTTGGGACACTGTTCAACAGATAACCTCACACCTACAGGAATAGGAACCTTCACCGGTTTACTATCCTGCATATTAAACCTCTGCAGTATTGTCTTGACATACTTCCTCTGGTTTAACCAGAGCTTCCTCTTTGCCCGATCTCTTTTAATTTCCATGCCCAAAATATAGTTTGTAGCACCAAGATCTTTCATGTCGAATTTGGAGGGAAATTGGGTCTTCAAATCCTGGATAATTTCTTTGTCATTTCCAACCAGCAACATATCATCCACATACAAGACCAGATAAATAACATAGTCACCAATTAATTTAAAATACACACAGTGATTTGCTTTGCTTCTGGTGAAGCCAAGTCCTCGTATAAATGTATCAAATTTCTGATACCACATCCTTGGTGACTATTTTAACCCATACAAAGACTTCTTTAACTTGCATACTAGTTCTTTCTTACCCTTCACCGCAAAGCCTTCAAGTTGCTTCATGTAGATTTCCTATTCCAAATCCCCGTGAAGAAATGTTGTCTTCACATCCATCTGTTCTACCTCAAAATCAAAAGCAACAGCAATAGATAAAAGTAATCTAATAGAAGTTACCTTTGCAACAGGAGAAAAAATATCACCAAAATCAATTCCCGGCACTTGGGAAAATCCTTTTGCTACCAATCGAGCTTTGTATTTCTCCACCTTCCCTTCTGCATTTGTCTTCTTTTTAAACACCCATTTGCTGCCAATGGGTTTCCTTCCAGCCGGCAACTCCACCAGATCCCAAGCCTCATTTTTGTGCAAAGATGCCATTTCATCAACCATGGCTTCTTTCCAGAGTTTTCCATCCTCTGAATCTACTGCTACGTTCACAGTTCTGGGATCATCATCAGTAATAGACAAAGCAAAATTTGAACAGAAAGCAGAAGGACTATACCTTTCTAGCTGCCTTCTTTCTCGAACTGATCTTCTCACAGCCGAAGTTTGTGGCTCTTCATTTTCTGATTCCTCCTCTGCTGTAGAGTCTGATTCTTCCTCCTTTAGCTCAAACTCTATCTTCTCAGGTTCCTTTGGTTGGACTTCATGTTTAATAATATATTTTACCTCTCTGAACACCACATCTCGGCTGTACACAACCTTCCGTGTGATTGGGTTCCAAAGCTTATAACCTTTTAAACCATCCTTATACCCAATAAAGATGCACTTTTCAGATTTACTATCCAACTTGGTTCGTTTCTCCTTTGGAACATGTACATATGCATCACATACAAATACCCTTAGATGTGAAAGAGAGGGTTTCTTACCAGTCCATACTTCTTGTGGAGTCTTATCCTCCAACACTATGAAGGTGACCTGTTGACCAAGTAACATGCAGTATCCACCGCCTCTGCCCAGAATTCCTGTCCTAATCCAGCATCACTGAGCATGCTTCTTGCCCTTTCCATCAACGTCTTGTTCATTCTTTCTGCGACTCCATTTTGCTGAGGTGTATATGGAGTAGTCTTCTACTGTGTTATAGCACACTTCTTACAGAATTCTTCAAATTCCTTGCTGCAAAACTCTCCACCATTATCTGTCCTTAGCACCTTTATCTTCTTCTCTGTCTGATTTTCCACTAGAGCCTTAAATTCTTTAAACCTGTCAAAGACTTTAGATTTCTTCTTAAGGAAATATATCCATGTATTCCTTGAGAAGTCATCTATAAATGATACATAGTACATAGACTTACCCAGTGATGGAACTTTCACAGGCCCAAACACATCACTGTGCACAAGCTCTAATATCTGTTTCGCCCTCTTAGCACCAGAGGGGAAACTCACCCGATTCTGCTTCCCATATACACAATTTTCACAGAAATCAAAATCTAGAGAGCTATTACTCATACCTTCTACCATACCTTTACCATGAAGTATTCGAAGGCCCTTCTCTCCAATATGTCCAAGCCTTTGATGCCATAGCATGGTCTTCTCTCCAGAGACCACTAGATTTTCAGCTCCACTTTCAGGAACCATAGAACTATTGCACCCATCAACAACAGTGCTACCTTGCAGCTTGTACAGAGTTCCAGTCCGAACTCCCTGCATCAATACGAGTGCTCCTTTAACCATCTTGCAGGTATCCTTCTCGAACACTGTTTTTACACCTGCATCATCAAACTTGCTTACAGAAATCAGATTTCTGGCCAATGCAGGAATATGCAGAACACCCGGAAGTGTTCTAACCCTTCCACCTTGCAACTTCAACTTTACTTTTCCGCGACCAATGATTCTAGCCTTCCTATCATCTCCTAAGAAGACATCACCACCATCATATTTCTCATACTCGCAGAACCACTCTCTATGGGGAGTGAAGTGAAAGGATGCCCCGAGTCAATCAACCATGCCTCATGATCTACATGTGTACTTGAATAAGCCAAGTACACATCCCCACCTTCATCTGAGGTGGTTTTCGCCTTTGCAGAAAGAGCATCATCAGATCCCTTTCCTTTATCAGGAGCTTTAGATTTACAGTCCCTTTTGAAGTGCCATTCCTTTCCGCATTTCCAGCACACCACCTTTACAGGTTTTCCTGGAGATTTAGATCTCCCTCTAGATTTAGATCTCCCACTCGATGACTTATTTTTGTTTCTATTCTGGGACCGTTCTCGTACAGACAAGTCATCACCATTCTGGCTCTCCATATTTTTCCGTCTCATCTCCTCCATCAGCAAGGCTGAGACTATTTCATCAAACTGCAAAGCAGTTGCATTGCTACCTATTGCAATAACCAGACTATCCCACGAATCTGGTAGAGAACACAACAAACTGATGCACTTATCTTCATCTGAAATTTTAATATCAACAGATGCTAACTGACTTACCACAGTATTAAATGCATTCAGATGCTCTGCCACCGAGTCTCCATCTTTCATCCTCAGGTTATACAACTTTTTCCGCAGGAACAGTTTATTCACCAGGGACTTAGATTGCCTTCGCCATAGCTTCCCCTGATACATTCAGCAATACTGAATCTGAGACACACAATTGTATTGTGCTCTTTGCCTTCTAATCCAACTTCTTCCATTCTTCATCGGTCACTCCCGTTGGTTTAGTAGCCAGATCTACCGCGATCCACTGATCTTTATCCACCAACAGATCCTCGATCTTGAGTTTCCACAACTCAAAACTCTGACCATTGAACTTCTCGATCTCTATCTTTCCGCTGCTCACCATCTTCTTTCACCACCAGAATCGATCCCGCAGATCTCCCACTGAACAGGGTCTACCACAGGCCCGAGCGAAACCCCTCAGCAACAAAGGCGTTCCCTTGAAGCCAAAACAACTCTGATACCAAATGTAGGTTTTAACCCTGTACAGAAATTACCTGCATACGAATTATAAAACACAGAAAATAAACAATGCGAGAGCATAACAGATAAAACACATATACATAGAGATTTTCCCCTGGATCCCAAAACCGGGACTACCAGCTTGATTTTTTTCATTATATTCCTTTCAATGTTACAATACATATTTATACATGCCGAATCATCCAATACCATGGACCAAAAACCATCGCGTCCAAAACCATGGACCGAAAACCATAGGTAGGTTCACCCAACCTAATATAGGGTCCAATTTTTTTTTCCCGGGGCGCCGCCCCGCACCCCGTAGAGGGGGGCTACCCACCCCCCTAAAACCCCCCGGACAGGGGGGGCTGTTGCCCCCCCTGTGACCCCCCCGCAATTTTTTTTTTTTTTTTTTAAACTTAGGAACAAAGGCTAGGCTGGTGAGGAAGAAGGATTATTCTTCACCAGCCTTATTGCAGAATTCTCTTGAAACATTTTGACAAATTCCTCTTTTGAGACTGGCTTATGATAAATTTTCAATCGGTGGCCATTCACAATGAGAGGAGTTTGAAATTCATTAATGGTCTTGATTCTTACCGCTCCATTGCTAAAGACTTTGTCAATCTCATATGGCCCAAGCCAATGAGTCTGAAATTTACCTTTGAAGTATTTAAACTTGGAATCAAACAGTAGTGCCCAATCTCCCTCTTGAAACTTTTTCTCTTTGATGTATCTGTCATGCCACTTAGCTCTTTGATGTTGAAGTAGATCAGTTCTTAAAATTGCTTCTTGTCTGATCTCATCTAGCTCATTCAGCTGCTCCATTCTGTGCTTTTGGGCTTCTGATAGATTCATCCCCAACTGAACTGCCATCTTGAAAGTCTTGACTTGAAATTCAATGGGGAGCAGGACTTCTTTCCCATAAACAAGTTCATAGGGAGAATGTCCTGTTGTATTCCTCCATGTAGTTCTGTAGGCCCACAAGGCTTCAGGAAGCCTCTCTGCCCAATCTCTTCTGTGTAGATGGACAGTTTTGGTGATGATGCTTTCAAGAACTTTTTTCGTAGACTCCACTTGGCCATTTTCTTGCGGATGGTAAGGAGTAGATTTTCTGTGCTTGATTTTGTATTCTTCCATCAACTTCTCCATCAAGTTAGATGTAAATTGACTTCCCTAATCTGTCACAATTTCTCTTGGGACACCAAAACGAGTAAACATATCCTCATAAAGAAAATTAACAACTGAATTTTCAGTGGCAGAAGGCAATGCTTTGGCTTCTACCCATTTAGTGACATAATTAGTGCATACCAATATATACTTCTTCTCTTTAGACGGTGGATTAATGGGTCCAATAAAATCTAAAGCCCATTTTTCAAAGGGTTTGATGAGTACCTGTGGTTGTAATGGAATTTCATCTGAAAGAGTCGGTCTCCCAACTCTTTGGCAGCTGTCACACCTTCTGACATATTGTTTTGTATCTTTGAAGAGGGAAGGCCAATGATATCCTAAAGAAAGGATTTTATAGGCCGTCCTTTTGTCAGCAAAGTGTCCACCGCATGGTTCATCATGACATGCCTTGAGGATGTCAGGCATTTCATCTTCCCGAACAAATCTTCTGATCACACAATCTAGCCCTGTTTTAAACAATTCGTTAGAAATCCATGAATAATTCGAACTCTCCTGAATAATTCTTCTTTTTCACTAGGAAATAAATATGGAGGTAGCTTCATTGTAACCAAATAGTTAGCAATATTTGCATACCAAGGAGTCTTAGTAGTTACTGCAAATAAATATTCATTTGGAAACTTATCCTCTACAGGAGAATCTTCGTTAGTATTTTGGATCCTAGACAAGAAATCAACTACTGTATTTTGTTTCCTGGGTCTATCCAACACAGTAATATTGAATTCTTGTAAAAGTAAGAGCCATCTTGTAACTCTACCATTAGTAACATGTTTGTTCATTAGATATCTAATTACAGAATGATCAGTATGGACAAAAGTTTCATAGCCTGTTATATAATGTCTACACTTATTGATTGCATGAAAAACAACTAATAACTCTTTTTCAATCACAGTATAGTTCAACTCGGTGGGAGTCAAATTTTTATTGGTGTAGTAAATGGCATAAGGAACTAAATCCTTTTGAACCAACACAGCTCCTAGAGCTGTATCTGAAGCATATGTAGAAATATGAAAAGGAAGTTTCCAATTTGGCCCTCTTAAAATGGGTGCTTCAGATATTCTTGTTTTCAAAGTTTCAAATGTAAATTGACAATCAGGATCCCATTTGAATTCACAGTCTTTTGTAAGTAATTTGAAGAGTGGAGATGCTATTTTGGTGAAGTTTTCGATAAATCTTCTATAGTATCCAGTAAATCCAAGAAAACTTCTAACATATTTTTGACAATTTGGAATAGGCAACTTGGAGATGACTTCAACTTTTTATCTATCAACTTTAATCTGATCCCCCGAAATATGATGTCCCAAAACAATACCTTCAGTAAACATCATAAAGAATTTTTCATGACTCAATGAAAGGTTTGTTTCTTTACACCTTATAAGGACTTTTTCCAAATTCTCTAATGCCTCTTCAAATGAATTACCATAAACTGTAAAATCATCCATATAAACCTCTACACAATCATGGATTAGATCAGAAAATATTCCTAGTACTGCCCTTTGAAATGTTGCGGGTGCATTACATAATCCAAAAGGAAGTACTTGGTAAGCAAAATTTCCCCATGGACAGGTAAATGTGGTCTTATCTTGATCTTCAGGTGCTACCTGAATCTGATTATAGCCACTAAAACCATCCAGAAATGAAAAATACTTTTTACCTGCTAAAGTATCTAATACCTGATCGATAAAGGGTAAAGGAAAGTGATCCTTCAAATTTGCTTTGTTCAATTCCCTGTAATCAATGCATACCCTCCATTTACCATTCTTTTTAGGTACTATAACCAAAGGAGAAACCCATTGGCTATTTGAAATTGGATAAATGAAGTTCACATTGAGTAGTTTTTGGAGCTCTTCTTTCACTATCTCTCTAAGGTTTGGATTCATCCTTCTTTGAGGTTGTCTGATTGGTCTACTGTTTTCCTCGATATAGATGTGATGAATGCAAGTCTTAGGGTCAATACCTTTCATATCAGTATACTCCCATGCAAACGCAGTAGAATGTTTTTGCAAGATTTTGGTTAGCTCTCCCTGTTGTGATTTTTCCAAGTTTTTGTTGATATTCAATGTTTTACCTGGAAAGATCTCAATGGCGGAACTACCAAACTCTTCCATAGATAAAAGAGACATTTGTCTAGATGATAGATACTCAATGTCAAAATCTAACTGAAATTGTGTGTGGTCATGTTCTGAAGATGTTTCAAAGTTTTCTAATGTATTTAGAATTTGACTATCTTCACCGATTTCAGAAATGGTAAACACAGGTTGTATAGTATCCTCATCATCAACCCACTCATTATCTCCTATTTCTGTAATTGCTTTTGCTGGAGGATACAGATTGAATTTCTTTGTCGAATTACCATCAGAAATATACATATCCCCAGACCTACAACTGATAAAAGCATCAGCTGTGGCTAGCCAAGGTCTTCCTAAGATGAGAGGGTGTCCTCCTAGATTACTCTTGGGAGTTAAAATCATGAAATCTACTGGATATTCCCAAGAGTCTAAGGAGACCGAAATGTCTTCTAATACGCCATCTAGTTTGATAATTGATTGATCTGCAAGTTGCAGTAAAGTAGGTGTAAAAAGAAGATTAGGAAGTTTTAGCTGTTCCATAGTCTGTCTACTCATAATGTTGATAGCAGCCCCTAAATCAATCAAAGTATTTGGAATTTCTACCCCATTTATATATGTTTTGACAATTGGACTACCGGGATCTACATACTTCTGCATAGTAATTTTTCCCATCATGATATCTGCAATTTTTCCTACCAGGTGGATTCTTCTTGTATCTCTCGGTTTCCTTCCTGGTCTTTTAAGACTCAACTCCTTTTTTGTTTTTGCTAGAATAGGAATCTCTCTAATGGCTTGTAACAAGGGAGTCTTGATACAAACATTCTTTAATTCATCTAGAAAATCATAGTCAGGCAACAAGATTTGTTTTTCCACCCCTTTGTTAATTTGTAATCTTTCAGGAAAAGGAGGTGTGGATGAAGATGCAGGTTGCTCAACTATAGGAGTTGTGGGGGTTGACTCTTTTTCTTTTTCTTTTTGAGTGCTTGGGTTTTGAAGAGATACTTCAGAACCTTTATTGGCTTCAAGAGAATCTTCCTCAGAAATGCTTTTCTTTTGAGCATCTATAGAAGGCTTATCTAAAACTCTACCAGATCTGAGTTGTACATCATTGAGAGGAACAATCATATAGGTAGGAAATTGTTGTCCTTCTACCATGTAAGCATTTTGAGGGTTTTTATTGTTAGGGTTCGGCAATGGCTGGGAAGGTAGTTGATTTCTCTTTGTTGGAATGGAAGCAAGAGTTGAGAATTTGGATTCTGTTGAGAAGGTTGTTGTTGTTGTGGAAATGGCAATGATAGTTGTGGATTTTGATTTGGAAGTTGTGGAGCTTGTTGATTTTGAAAAGATGAGGATATTGATAAAATTGAAAAATCTCCCATAAGGATTTTGCATACCTTGTACCCATGATTGAAAATGATTTTGAGGTTGGGACCAAGGTTGTTGCCAAGGATTCCAATTTGGTGGGGGTTGAAAGTTCATAGAGTTGTTAAACCCTTGATTTTTTTGCCCTTGCCAAGGTCTCCTTGCAACAAAACAGAGAGACTCAATTGAATTTGGATTTTCTTGAAAGACAGCTTTGAGCCCAGGAATTGAAGGACAATCCTTGGTCTCATGGTTTTCTGAACAAATCACACATGTTTCTACAACTTTTGCATCCAAGGGACATTCCCTTAGAGCATGTGTCTTTCTACATTTTGGGCAAAAGATGGCCAAAGCTTCAGCTTCAGCTTTCTGCTTGTTTTGTATTTTAAGGGTGTCTAGTTGCTCACTAAGAGTCCCTAAGATATCAGTTTTGAATTCATCAAGCATGTTGCCAATCTCAACCCTATTTACTGATCCAGTTGCAGATTTGTTTGCTCTAATGAGAGAAGGATCTCTAGGCCCTTTTCCAGTTTTAGATTTTCCCCTTGAGAGATGGACACATAGCTCTGCTATATCATGAAGTGGAAGTTGAGATATATCTCCTTTTCCCATCATGTTCAAAATATTTATCCATTCATCTCTAATGGCTTTTAATAGAAGGGCTTTCAAGGTTTCCTCATCTAAGTTATTCATCTTTGCTCTTTTCAGGTTGTATTGAAATCTTTCAAGTAAATCTTCCAAGTTTTCATCTTCTCTTTACACCATTTTGAATACCTCATCCTTGTGATTAGTGGGCATGTAATAGTCCAAGTATCTATCCAAAAATGTTTGTTTCATATCATTCCAAGTCCTAATGGATTGAGTGACTAATCCCATGAACCATTTCAAAGCATCTCCTTTCAATGTTGAAGGAAACAAATTGAGTTTTTGAGAGTCTTCCAGATAATCATAAGTTCGACACACGACTTCAAACTAAAATAGAAATGTTTCAGGATCCTCATTTCTTAACCCATGAAAGTTTGGGAGGACATATGGTGAGATGTTTTTCATTGTTGCTTGAGAATCCTCATCAACTATATGAAATCCGAATGAGTTATCTCCATCCCTATTTCCCCCATTGCTACCTCTACCTCCTCCATTATTTCCTCCTCCTCCTCTACCTCTACCTCTACCAAATCCGTTTACTACTTCCTCTGTCATGATAGTTTCCTCAGAGACTTCAGAGTCCTCTGGTTCCTCTACTAATGGAGAACGAGGAGGAATTTATCCCTCTTATTCTTCAGGTGATTCTACTTCTTCAATTACAATGTGTTTTCCTGTAGAAGTAAAGAAAGGGTCTTTTCCTAATTCAGATTCGATGGATGGTGTGGGAGAGTCTCCTAATTCAACTACTGCCTCTTGAATTCTAGGAATTCTAAGGCTAGGAGTGTGAGTTGGAGATGATGGAGGTGTCTCTTGTCTATTCCTTGAAGTAGATGGAGTTGTAAAAATCGAACTCTTTGCCCTAGCTAAAACCCTTCCTCTAGAATCTCTTGCTCTATGCATGTCTTTTTTTTATTTTTCTTCAAATCGGGCTAATAATTCTCTTTTTGATCTCCAGGTCACTCTAGGTGCAAGAAGAGAGCATACTCAAGAAATTATTAAACCAATAACTCTCTCTTTTCTGATCCTCCAGATCACACTAGGTGCAAGAGGAGAGCATACTTCGAGAAGTTATCAATTTTTCCTTCCTTGAAGTTTTCTTGTTTTTTTTAAGAAATTGGCTACCTAGTTTCACTTCCCCGGCAACGACGCCAAAATGTTTGGTCAATTTAGTGTGTCCTAAATTGCTATTTAAAATGTCAATCTGAGAGTCGTAAACTGCTGAATTGAAGTGCACTGTATATGCAAGATAACCGATTTCTTAGTTCTTTGCCGTTTTTGAGTTTTTGGTTTGTTTTTGGGTTTATCTTCTATTGATTCCCTAGTGTGAGATGGAAAAATTGAAGGTCAAATATGAATGGTAATGGTGATTTCTACAATGATTTTCCAAACTTTAAAGTTCTCAAAAAGAAGGTTTCAAACTGGCTGTGATGAAATCAACTCTCAAAAGAAATTAAAAATGTACCAAAACAGTGAACTAGTGACAATGAAGCCCAGTATACTTACTGCTGTATAAAAAGAAAATAAAAACTAAATTCAAAGCAATTCAAAGGCTGAAAGCAAAGAAAACTAAATCACACTACTTCAACCCATATTCTGACCCTTCAACTTTCGACTCACTCTGGCTATAGGAAGTAATCATAAACAAGCTGAGTAATATGATATCTAAATTGCAGGAAATCAAATTGCATAAAATGAAACTAAGATTTAACTACTCATTCATATTTCAATTCTTGAAAATGACATAAGTAATTTAATCACTAACTTGTAGGAAAGTAAACTAAATCATACTACATCAAGTAATATTCTGATTCCTCACTATTTGAGTCGCTTGGCTATAGGAAGGAAACCATAAACATATGAGTAATATGATATCTAAGTTGCAGAAAAGTAAATAAGCAAAGAAAAATTGAAAGAAATGAAAATGCTGGAATTAAAACTCAGTAAATGAATCAACAGAAAGGACAAGATGATCTCATGTCATTAGTCATTAAAACTATGTAATTTGCCTAGGCAGCCTACAAGAACCTGAAAGAAAAATACTGATCAGCTAACAATCATGAGAAAGCATAAAAGAAAAGATGAACAACAGTTAGTATAAATATCAGGAAATATATACACAAGCAACTGATTATAAAAGCAGTAACATAATGAAAGAAAGTGAGAAACTATACAGTAGATACAGAGCCTTGGTGTATAGGGGCCCTCTGCAACCTCGGCCAATCAATACTCAGTCACAAATTGAACTTAGGAATGCTGTCTTCTCATATATTAAAGTGCAGTAAAAACATAGAAATAGAGCACGACACAGTGGGCTCGTAAACACAGTCAAGATTACACGTGAAAGCTAACTATCAAGCGTATGATAACGTGTTATTTATAAGTGAAAATGCTATAACTGATTCCTAGATTCTACGCTGCCAAACAGAGACGTAAATCTCCACGACCTGAGATCTAGCAGTATGGTAATCATGAAAAATAAATCCATGGAGTGGTGGCTACTCGATTTGGTTCACGGATTGATCCACAGGTGTTAGCACACCTCCGGAGATTTAGGATCTTGCCACACAAAACTTCACGTGGGAAAAACAGAGCCGTGCCACCGCAAAACTCTTGGTTTGACCACTCCTTTGACCATATTTGACCATGGCTGTTTGTGAGTGATTCGGATGAACCAAGGGGCACGCTCCATGTACACGTCATTTGCAACTTTCCCATGTGGCTGGATTCTCCATTAGACACCTGTAACATAGTCTTTAACAAAATGGCTGCGGAAACTTGAGCTGGCTGCGGAAAGTGACAAGTTTCCGCAGTTGATTGAACAAAAATCTAAATCAAACAACAGTCACAAACATAGTTAGGAAACCATTTTATAAGCTCTTTTTAGACTAATATGCAATGATTTCGCAGCTTGGTGGATCAAGTAAATGGAAAAGAAGGCTGAAAAGGTATATAGGAAAGATGTAGGTTTGGGACTCAACACTACTTTCACTTGTGCAAGGAGCTTCTTTGCCTCCCAAAACTTAGCGAGGTGCTGCACTATAGCAATGGAGTGCGTCGTCGCCCCTAACCTCATCATATTACTGCTGGAGCTCTCAAATCTTTGTATTCAATATCTACACCATGGGATCTTCCTGTAGGGTCGTCACCACTTACATGGCTTGTTCAAATAAAGCTATGCAGTTAATGACTACGACATCCATAGTAGCTATCCCTTCCTTGATGGTATCGCTGTTCTGTTCCTAACCTCAGGCGGAGTGGAAAGTTGTGACTTGAGTTCTAGCTCTGTGATTTTTATATTTAGTTCAAACTGAACTCTGACAACCTCTGCCTTTGCATCGTGGATGCTTGTAGCAAGTTTCCAGATCTTGGCCTCTAGTTGCGTGTCCTCAGGGATGTGCAACTCCGACACTATTTGAAATGCCTCTACAATTTCTGGCACCAACTAGGTGCTTCGCTCATGGACTGTATCCCTTTATTTTAGGGCCTGCATCTTCTCAGCGAACATTTGATCATTGTTCACCTGATACTCACTTACTAAGCTGAGAGCATGCTGCTCCCATGCTCTCAATTCCATTGTTATTCCTATCTGCAGCGCGTGAAGATACTCGTTTGGGAGCACTACAATATTGAGGCCGATGTTCTTCAAGGCGCTGACAGTTATCTTCTCTTCAACCGACTCCATGGTGAGGGCTCCTTCTGGTAGCGCAACTGTCTTGAGGTCCACTATCTTGAGCATCTCATCAAATTTACTTGTCACTGGTGTTTGTGCGGCGCTGACCTGTCCTACACCCACCTGAATTCTGTTGGTCTAGATTTACAGTTCGTGCAGATCCTTCTGAATATTACCTAAGGATTTCATGTGCTATTTCTCGAACTCCTGCAACAGTTCGGCTGTAATGTCGCACACTTTGTCCTCGATCTCATCGAGATTGCCCTTCGTCAGTGTAATGGGATCTAGCGATGGTTTAGTCGCCTTTATCTTCTTTTAGAACCCTTCCTGTTGCTTTTCTCTCTACCTCTTTACTTGGAATGGAGTGCGCTTCCCCTCATCGCCTCCACCACCTTGCAATGACTGCTCTTCCTTCTCAATTTTGGGTGAAGGGGATTTACCACTTTGCTTGAAGTCACGCTACTCCTGTTCAGCCTGCTACTTTACATCATGATCCTTTTCCATTCGGGTCTTCTCCTCGGCCTCCTTCTTTCATTGCGCTGGAAACTTATGCGCCACCTGCTTCGCTGCATCCTTTTACTTTTTCTCTACTAAGCTCCCCACGCCTTTACTGGTACTCACGGCCAAGTGGAACGGAGAGTGCCAATCTGCTGGCTAGTGCTTAATTACTTCTTGAATCGCATCATCCATGATGAGATATGGTGGATCGAACCACTTCTACTATGGCTCCTTCTACGCCTGAATATAAATGCGGTGGAAATATGCCTTGAATTCTGCATATTCAGGCAATTATTCATACATAGTTGGGGAAAATTGTGGGCGTTGATTGATGGCCATTGAGATGCTTGCCTGCATCAAAACCCATAAAAACCTTCATTTCTATGACCTGCGTGGGGTCCTTCGGGGCCCAAAGGGAGGAAAAATGCGCAACCTCTGGCAACCCTGCCTTTAGTGGAGGGAACTCGCTGTCCTCTGGTAGCTCCCAAGAAACCAACAAAATGGGGAGAAACAACCACACTTAGTGGAAGGTCTTGCTCTCATCTTGAGCCTCGCGAAAATTCGCAAGGAAATCGCCACATAAATAGTGCAACCATTTAAACAGCACACCTCCGCGCATTATGCAACGAACGACACCACTAGCACTGGAACCTCGTTTGTGCGACAATTCCTCATAACCTTGCCAGCTAGTATCTGGGTGGAAATTTTTATTGTGGGATCGTTGACGGATGTTATGGAGTACCCGCGCGGCTTCTTGATAAGCTCAAATTTCTTCTTCATCCGCTCTGCCAAGTCTCTTTCGCTTGTTTGTCCGCCAAAATCCTTGCTCAAATTTAGACCTTCGTGCAACAGGTGCATGATCCTGTGGATGAGCATATCTGTGATGGGGATGGGTGCACCAAGCCACCAACACCCATTTTGCACTAGAGTAAGTAGCTGTCATATACAATTGGTATTAATGTTGGAGCGGTGGTAGTGGGGCACCCACAGTAGGTTCAACTAACCAGATTGCTCTACTTCGCGAATCCATTCAATTGACTCTAATCCAGTGACCCCTGAGTCTTTATAATAGAATCTCCTCATATAATTCTCCCTCGCGAGGTGGGGGAACCTCTCATGGTCATTTAGGTCCCAATCTTCCATCTTTAATAGAGTGACCCCCGCCAAGCACGGACCTTCAAAGGTTATTTTCTCTGGCAACGGGGGTGTGTGAATGACCAACTTCTCCGAATATCGGTCCTTAGTGACCTTCATTTTCCCTTTACACAGACAGATGTATTTCAGCAACTTGGTGATGGGCTCCACACCCTCAGCATATATATCTTTAGTGTCCTCTTTAGCCTCCAAATCTACAACCCTCTCAGGCTGCTTATCCTTCTTCTGCATCTCGGCAACAAAATGCTTCCGAGGCGACTCGCACACTGGCACTGGACTTTTTTGCTTGTCTTTCTTCTGCTTTTGGGTCTCGCACACTAGTGTAGGCTTTGGCCTAGGCGACCTCGGCGACGTTGCACATGAGGCGGAGCCTCCATGCTCACAACCTCTAGAGTTGCTCCTTCGGAGGCAACAGTTCCTTTGGTGCTTGTAGTCTCAGCGTGACTTGGCCCTCACATAGTGCTGTAGATGAATTGTGGGTCTCCTCGGGTAGATTATCAAACACGAATCTTGCGACCAAATCCTTGAAGAAATTACAATTCATAAGCAACGAACATCATAGCTCAAAAATTCTAAGGGTGCAAAGAGTTATGTGCTAGACTAGCACATGTAATTTATAGGAGAACTTGAATTCAAATCCAACAGTTCCCACCAAAATTGTCCCTAAATGCTGATTTGGCAGCAGATATCCAAAGATTTCAGCCTTAAATGCCGCCCACCTGCTCCTCTTAACTGTCTCCTGGTTGTCAAATCATGAATAGTGACTCTAACTATCATTTTATGGTTGTGCTACATGATATCTCCCTCCACAGCACAGCTCCCTTCGCGTGGCCTCTGGTACTGTTACATGACCCTTTTTCTCGCAGCCCCCCTGTCGCATAGTACCCAAAACTAGGCAATGCAGTTTATAGTCCCGTGCTCCCTTACAACTGCCTAGAGGACTAAGACTATCCTGCCATCATGTAGTCATTGAGCCAGATCTCTTGCATACTGCTTCAACTGGTTTCCATTCACCCTTCCCGTAAAAGGTTCTCCGTTCAGCTTTGCAAGTTGAACTACGCCCCTATCTGTGATTTCTTTGATGACATATGGCCCCAACTAGTGCATTTGAAACTTTCCAGGAAATTTAGCGAACTTACTATCACATAATAAAACCAAGTCATTTACCTTGAATGTGCACAACTTTATGTGGTGATCGTGCCAATTCTTTTCACGTTCCTTATGGACTTGCCGATGAAATCCAACCAAGAATCTATCTTCTTCGAGCTCTTCTAGCTGCACAAGCCATCCTTCCAAAGCTCTGCGGTCTGCCATTCTTGTGAAATAACACACATGCAACAAGTATTTTTATCTGGGGAAATAAATATGCAAAAAAAATCAATGTATTCTTACATTAATCAAATGAATAGAGATGTATTACCATTTATTTGCTCAACTGAGCACGCCTTGCAAGTGTATAACCTATCCCTCTTCTCACTAAAGGCCTCTGACCCAGACTTAGCCAAATTTTTCCTCAGCTTGAGCTCCTATTTCCTTGCATTGTTCCTCGAGGAATTAGGCCCCTATTATTTAGGAAATTCCTCTAATTTGATTGCGTAATTCCTTAGGCTGATCATCAGAATGCATGAAACACATGTACACTCAAGACTAGTCTACAATTGATGTTACAATCCCTTGTAATATCCACCTCAATTGGGTAACTCGAATTCTCTGCACGCATTAGACATTTTGGGTTAATTAATTATTTAAATGGATGATCACTGAGTTTGACTGATGTCCCACTTAACTAACTTTCCACTAGTTCCTCCAAAAGTTGGAACTAGTTTAACTGAAAACAACTTGAGATAACTGACCTTGATTGCTACAAATTAGCAATCACACATGAAAAATTGAACTCTAAATCCAACTCAAATTTACTGATTAAATTAGGTGACACCAGTCATGTCACACAAGTTAACATCATCCAAGTTGTTTGTTGATGTGGAAATTCAAATTTTCTCAATTTAATCAAGGCAAAATCAAATTAAGAATATCTTGCTGCATTTTTCAACATCTCCTTGGCAGGAGGTTTGTTCTGATGAGTGATCACAGTGGAATGAGGTGTTGGTTTGACCAACCCAATCCAAATGCCAAGAAATATAGATGGTTAGCTGGCATCAATGAGTTTGACTTTGAAATCAGGTACTATTGGCTTAGTGGGTCCTGACCCAAGTTCAAAGTTAGTTGTGCCAAACAAAAACCTACACTATTGGCCCTTTCGGCATCAATCCATGTAGCGCGAACTGAATTCTCACTCGAAGCAGTATGGGGGGACGATGGAACCAAGTTTCCGCATCCAGAGATCAGTGTGATGTCTTTTTATGACCTAGATCTACCTTCACATAGATCTCTAAGCCCTTAAGGCTTAGCGTCGTAATTTCCCTCGATCGACCTCTAGACCTCCACGAAGGTCTACGATTATATTTTGTAGACCCTGGACAGATGAGTTAGCCACTTACACGCACCTTAGATTGACCTTAGATCAGTATTTACATAGATCTACCTAAGTGCCTAATAAACTTAACAGAAAGTGTTATGAACTTCGCATAATCAGTTAACATTAATTGCATTCAGGTAATAAGACATATCAAGTAAATTCACGCATCAATACATAATTATTTCATAAAGAAATCATTACATCACAACATATATCACAATCATATATAACATAATTAAAGAGATAAAACACAGGAATTTCTCCAATAATCTTCTTTATTTGTATTCATTATAGGTTTACAGACTCAAAACTTCCCTGCACACTCAGCTACGAGCACTACTCTAGGCCTTTGCACACTCAGATGCAGAGCCTTTTTCCCCTATAAGACTACTTCTCTGCACTAACTTTCTAGAATCTTTTCGTCGTACCCATAGACAAAGACATAGATCTAAATCTGCCTTTGAATTTCTAAGACAAACCTATTTATACAATCCCATGGTCCATGGAGCATGGGTAGATCTCAAAAACTAACTCAACTTTACATAGATGAGGATAAAAACCCTCTTTGACTCTTGACTAGCTACGTGCTCCGCGTCCATAATTCGCGTTGACTTTACATCTTTTTACATCAAAATTTGGGCTTTTGCCCCAAAACTGACCTAGGGGATCCCATCCCAATAGAACCCAAACAAAAAAGTCACGACTTGCCCTCAAGTGACACGGCTAGCCTGGTGATCTTGCTGTGAAGATCCCCGAGCTCCACCTGCACAATTACTACTTCAGTCGCGCTCCGCGTGGATGCCTGCTTCACTTGTTCGACAAGCTGCTCTGTAGCTGGTCCTTCGCTAGCTCGCTTGATCTTTTGCTGTGTGAGCTTTAAGTTCATCAGATTTTCCTGAATTTTAGCAGAGACTTGGTAGGCTTCGCCCAACCAAGGACCCAACCATGCCTTAAGCACTGCATCTTTCTTCTATGCTACTTCCACTTGTGCAAGGAGCTTCTTTGCCTCCTGCAATTTGGTGAGGTGCTGCGCTGTAGCAATGGAGCATGCAATTTCCCTAACCTCGTTGTATTGTTGCTGGAGATTGCAGACCTCTGTATTCAATATCTGCATAGTGGGATATTCCTGTAGGGTCGTCACCACTTCCATGGCCTGTTCAAATAAAGCTGTGCAGTTGACAACTGTGACATCCACAGTAGCTATCCCTTCCTTGACGGCAGCGCTATGCTGTTCCCTGACCTCGGGCGGAGTGGAAGGCTGTGACTTGAGTTCCAGCTCCATGATTTATATATTGAGTTCAAACTAAATTCTGGCCACTTGTGCCTTTGCATCATGGATGCCCGCAACAAGTTTTCGGATCTTGGCCTCTAGTTGCGTGTCCTTAGGGATGTGCAACTTCGAAAATGTTTAACACGCCTCTGCAACTGATACCGCCAACTGGGCGCTTCGCTCCTGGATTGTATCCCTTTCTTTCAGGGCCTACGTCTTCTCGACGAACATTTTCTCATTGTTCACCCGATACTCACTTATTATGCTGAGAGCACACTGCTCCCGTGCTCTCAATTCCATTATTATTCCTGTCTGCAGCGCGTGAAGATACTCATTTAGGAGTGCTACAATATTGAGGCTGATGTTCTTCAAGGTGTTGATGATGATCTTATCATCAACCGACTTTGCACTTAAGGCTCCTTCTAGTAGCACAACTGTCCTGAGGTCCACTGTCCTGACCAGCTCGACAACCTTACTTGTCCCTGGGGTGAGGCTTGTTTGTGCGGCTGTTATGAAACCAGCTCACAAAAAGATAGAAAAGAGAGATCCACGCCTTAGAATTCAGCCTCTTCGAGGGGGCAACCTCCTTTACATTACATAAATGAACAATTCTTGGATGATACAAATGAAAATACCTCCTTTCTATATATAGGAGTCTAAGGGTCCCAATATAATCAAAGCCTACATAACAATAATATTGTAGGCACAAAAATAACAATAGAGGGATTCTATGGGGCACAATAGTAACAATATGGGCACTACATGGGTACATCAATATAAATAAGGGGTATAACTACAATAGTAATGGGGTAATCACTAGTATTATAGGGACCCAACATGCCCCTCTCCTTCAAAAAAGTGTTGTCCTCAACGCTTGAGTAGTTCTGGATACTTCTGCATAAAATTCTCATCCTCCCATGTGGAATCTTCAGCGGATAAGTTCTTCCACTTGATAAGATACTCTGAAATTGATCGATTTCGTAGCTGTCGAGTTCTTGTTTCTGTGACTGCTTCCGGTTCCAATATAATTTTTCCTTCCTCGTCAAGTTCTGGCAATATTGTTTGAACTGGGAGCTTGTCGCCTATAACCTTCTTTAAACATGAAACATGGAAAACTGGGTGCAATCGAGAAGCTGCAGGAAGCTCCAATTTGTATGCCATAGTACCAATCTTTTGCAACACCTTGTACGGACCATAATACTTTGGTGATAATTTATTATCCTTCTTAGCTTGCTTGAGGGACATTTGCTTATATGGTTGTAGCCGTAGGAATACCCAATCACCTACATCAAAACTTCTTTCACTGCGATGTTGATCTGCCTGTTGTTTCATTCTATTCTGTGCCAACACGAGGTTATCCTTTAAGAGTTGGAGGACTTGTTGTTGATGTTCGATGTGATGTTCCACTGCCTGAACCTTAGAATTTTCTCTTAAATATGATGTGATGGATGGTGGTTGATACCCATAAAGTGCCATAAATGGGGTCATTTTTGTTGCTGTATGGAAGGAAGTGTTATACCACCATTCAGCCAGAGGCAACCATTTGACCCATTGTGTCTGTTTATCAGATACAAAGCAACGAAGATATCCTTCCAAACATTTGTTTACTATCTCAGTTTGCCCATCAGATTGAGGATGATAAGATGAGCTATGAGCTAACTGAGTACCAAGACAAGAAAATAATTCTGTCCAAAAATTTCCAGTGAAAATGGGATCTCTGTCACTTACAATAATCTTTGGGTTTCCATGTAGCTTTTGAATTGTTTCCATAAATGCAGTAGAAACTGTACTGGCTTTAAATGGATGTGATAATGCACAAAAGTGTGCATACTTGGTAAGTCTGTCAACTACCACCATGATGACACTCTTTCCCTCAGACTTGGGTAAACCTGTGATAAAATCCATTGAAACCTCCTCCCAACGTTGGCTTGGAATGGATAAAGGTTGTAATAGACCCGGTGTCTTAATTGTTTCAACTTTATTTTGTTGGCAAACCAAACATTCTGCCACAAACTTTTGAATATCTGATTTAAGGCCATCCCAAAAAAATTCCTTCTTAACCCTGTGGTAAGTTTTTAAAAATCCTGAGTGCCCTCCTAAGGGAGAAGTGTGCAATTCCATAAGAATCTTTTGTTTTAGCTGGGAATTCTTACAGAGGTATAAGCGATCTTTGTACCATAACGAATCATTTTTCCAGCTAAATGTATCAGACGTACTGGAATCTTGTTGTAGCTTTCGAATAAGTGCCCACACTTCTTCGTCATTCTTCCATTCCTCCCTTGCTTCATTTATCCAATCTGGTTGGATAATAGAAATAGCGCACAACAATGCTTCCACATCCTCATCCTTTCTTGAGAGTGCATCTGCCACCACATTTTGCTTCCCTTTTTTGTAGATGATTTCAAAGTCATAACCCAACATCTTTGTGACCCACTTTTGTTGCTCTTCAGAGGATAATCTTTGTTCTAAAAAGTATTTAAGGCTATCATGATCCGTTTTTACCTTGAAGTGTCTTCCCATTAGGTAGGGTCGCCATTTCTTAAGTGCATGGAGTATTGCCAACATTTCCTTCTCATAAATAGCTTTGCTTAAAAACTTTCCCTTGATTGGACGACTTTCAAAAGCAATGGGTCTTTCATCTTGCATTAGAACAGCACCAATTCCATTTCCTGAAGCATCACATTCCACAATAAAGGTTTTTGTGAAGTCCGGTGTAGCTAAGACCGGTGCTTGGCACATTGCCTCTTTAAGATGTTCAAAGGCCTTTGTTGCTTCCGGAGTCCATGAAAATGCATCTTTCTTCAATAATGTGTTAGAGGTGCTGCTATTCTCCCATAATTCTTAACAAACTTGCGATAATACCCTGTCAACCCAAGAAATCCTCGCAGATGCTTTATGGATGTGGGGATTTTCCATTCCTTAATGGCTTTAATTTTGCTAGGGTCTACCTTAACTCCTTCATGAGATACAATATGACCCAAATATTCCACCTCCTGGACTCCAAAGAAACATTTGGATCTTTTGCATATAATTGTTTCTCTTCCAATAGTTGTAGCACCCTGTCAACATGTTCAACATGATCCTTCCAAGACTTGCTGTAGATTAGTATATCATCAAAAAATACTAACACAAATTTTCTAAGGAATGGTTTGAAAATTGAATTCATCAAACCTTGAAATGTTGAAGGTGCATTGGTAAGGCCAAAAGGCATGACCAAAAATTCATAATGACCCTCATGAGTTCTAAATGCCGTTTTCGGAATGTCTTCAATCTTCATTCTGATTTGATGATATCCTGAACGAAGATCCAACTTGGTGAAGTAAATTGATCCATGCAATTCATCCAGTAATTCATCAATGACAGGAATGGGGAACTTATCTTTAATAGTGAGCTTGTTGAGCTCCCTATAATCCGGACACATGCGCCATGATCCATCCTTCTTGTGCACCAATACTACTGGAGCAGAGAAAGAACTTTGACTCGGTTGAATTATACCAGCCTCTAGCATTTCTGCAACCATACGTTCAATTTCACTTTTTTGGACATAGGGATATCTGTACGGCCTGATGTTTGGAGGAACACTTCCTGGAATCAGATGAATAGCATGATCATGATCACGCATAGGTGGGAGACCTTTGGGAGTCTCAAATACCTTGGAATGATTGTCCAGGACTTTTTGGAGATCTGGAGAAATAGATGATTCCAATGTGGAAACATCTAGCGAACATAATTGTGCAATTACACCTCTTTGCTCCTTTTTTAGAAGCTTTGTCATACCATTAGAGCTGATTATCTTTCCTGGTTTCCCTGCAATACCCCTTAATTCAACTTCCTTTCCTTCCACAGAAAATTTCATGAAAAGTTCTTGAAAATTAAAAGCTATTGTACCCAAGGATTGTAGCCATTGGACTCCTAGTACAACATCAGCACCTCCCATTGGAATGGAAAGCATTGGGCTAGTCAATACATATTCTCCCATGGATAGCTTGATATTATGGCACTTTCCAGAGCAATTTATTGTTCCTCCATTTGCAATCATCACTTGACACTCTGGTGCTGGATATAGGAAGCAATTCAATTCTTTTGCTACCCTACAATGAATAAAATTGTGGGTGCTTCCTGAATCAATCAACACTATTACCTTTTTCTTCTTGATTTGTCCTTCTATCTTGATGGTTTGAGGAGTGGTAATTCCCGCCAATGCATTACAAGATATGGTCGGATTTATTTGTTCTTCATCTAGGCTTTGTTCCTGGAATATATCCTCTTCTTTTGACCTTTCTTGCTCCTTTTCTTCTTCCTCTTCACAATCTATGTAGAATAATTTCTTCTCAGCACACTTATGACCTTTTGTGTATTTGCTATCACAATTGTAACAAAGCCCTTTTGCTCTTTTTTCTTCCAATTGTTGTGGTGTCAACCTTGTAGGTTGTGGAAGACTATGGGCAACAACACTTCCATCTTTATAGTTGTGAATGGTATGCTTCCTAGTTGCCATAATTTTGCTTTCCATTTTTCTTGCTAACCTGAATGCCTTCTCTAATGAATCAGGTTCCCAAAGGCACACATCATGTTGGATATTATCCTTTAAAGACCCTATGAACACATCAATCCTATGCTCCTCTGGAATATCTTTTACCCTTATGTTCAATTTTTGGAACTCCTCAATGTGCTCCATTATTGAACCCTTTTGTTTGAGATTATCAATTGGCTAAAAAAAGTGTTGCTTTTTGTATCCTCATAATGTGCTATCAATTCTTCCGTAAAAATTGCCCAAGTGATAAATTGTTTACGAGAACAAAGCCATTGATACCATACAAACTGATTTGGTTCCAAATATAAAGTTGCCATACGTACCTTTTGTGTGTTTTGCACATTATTGAGATCGAAGAATTGCTCCATCTGTAATATCCATGTGGCGGGATCCTTGCCATCAAACTTCCTCATATCGATTTTTGGAACATGGTGAGTCTTCGATCCAACATTAGAGTCTATGGAATCATGATTAACATTTCTTTTGTTCTCATCATGAGTTTCCTTTACTACCTTTTCACCATTAGTGACCCTTTCTTGTAGCAACTTCTTCAATTCATCCATCTTATCATCCATGCCATCAATTTTAGCGTCCATGCCATCAATTTTAGCGTCAATCTTAGCTTCCATGCCATCCATCTTAGCTTCCATTCCCTTTATCTTAGATTCCACGCCATTTACCTTAGATTCCACGCCACTTATCTTAGCTTCTGTTAGCTTTTGTGAGCGTGACATTTGTTGCACTTGTTCTTGTAATTTTGATATATCATGTAGCATTTCTTCCTCTTCTTCATGAGTCATGCTAGAGCTTTCAGGTTCCTTACTAGGTGTTTGCATTTTCTTTCCTCGGGGCATCAGTTACCGATAATAAAGTTTTACTATGCCCTTTGAATTCCGTTAAAGCAAGCTTACACAAAAATAAAAAAAAAACTACACACCTTTTTTTCACTTTATAGAAGCCTGATATTGAATCTGATGTGTCTCTGTAATTTCGGATCCTCCAATTCTGAAATTGCTACCTGTAGTAGCCTTCTGTGTCCTCTTTCCAATGCCACAAGTCTGAGCCAAATTGGATTCTCCAAGGAAGAGTTATGTGAAATCTCCCACAGTGACTTGCTTTTAGACTAGTTCAGTAGAGCGAACTTGTACGACGTGCCACGAGTCACTGTTTCAACCTTTGAATCTGAAACACACACACAAGAAACTACAGTCCGTCCTCTTTCTGTACCTTTTTATGAAATTTCAATCCGATCCTCAGAGAGAGAGTTATGACGATTTTCCCCAGGTCACCTGTTTTGAATGTAATTCAGGAGTCTGCAAAAAGGCCAACTTCTTCAGATCATATCTCCGAAAATATCGCGCGAAAAGATCTGAAATTTGGACCCAAGGTTCAGCGCCAATTCTTCTCAAATGGATTTTTTTTTCAACTTCTGAAACATCACAAAAAAAACGTTATAGCGAAAATGCCACGATGACCTGTTTGGAGCAGCGAAACCCTAGAATCCAAAGCTCTGATACCAAATGTTATGAAACCAGCTCACAAAAAGATAGAAAAGAGAGATCCACGCCTTAGAATTCAGCCTCTTCGAGGGGGCAACCTCCTTTACATTACATAAATGAACAATTCTTGGATGATACAAATGAAAATACCTCCTTTCTATATATAGGAGTCTAAGTGGTCCCAATACAATCAAAGCCTACATAACAATAATATTGTAGGGCACAACAATAACAATAGTGGGCTTCTATGTGGCACAATAGTAACAATATGGGCACTACATGGGTACATCAATATAAATAAGGGGTATAACTACAATAGTAATGGGGTAATCACTAGTATTATAGGGACCCAACAACGGCACTGACCTATCCTGTGCCCACGTGAATTATTTTGGTCTCGATCTGCAGTTCACGTAGATCCTTCAGAATATTACCTAAGGACTGCATGTGCTGTAGCTTGAACTGCTGCAACAGTTCGGCTATAGAGTCATGCACTTTTTCCCTGATATCTCTGAGATCACCTTCTGTCAGAGTAATGGGATCCAGTGGTGGTTTAGTCACCTTTATCTTCTTTATGGACCCTTCCAAATATTGTTCTTTGTACCTATTTACCTAAATGGAGTGATCTTCCCCTCATCGCCTCCACCTCCCTGCGCTAACTGCTCTTCCTCCTCATTTTCGGGTGAAGGGGATTTACTACTTTGCTCGAAGTCATGCTGCTCTTGTTCAACTTGCTTCTTTGCAGTGTGCTCCTTTTCCATTTGAGCCTTCTCCTTGGCCTCCTTCTTTCGTTGCGCGAGCAACTTCTGCGCCGCTTACTTCGCTGCATCCTTCTGCTTTTTCTCTGCTGATCTCCTCGTGCCTTTACTGGTACCCGTGGCAAAGTCGGACGGAGGGTGCCAGTTTGCTAGCTAGTGCTTAATTACTTCCTGAATCACATCATCCGTGGTGAGATATGGCAAATCGAACCACTTCTGCTATGGGTCCTTCCGCGCCCGAATATAAATGCTGTGGAAATCTTCCTTGAATTTTGCATATTCAAAAAGTTGTTCATACACGGCTGGGGACAATTGTGGGTGCTGATTGATGGCCATGCGGATGCTCGCCTGCATCAAGACCTAGAAAATATTCATTTCTATGACCCGCGCGGGGTCCTTCATAGCCCAAAGGGAGGCAAACTACGTATCCTTTGGCAACCCTGCCTTCAGTGTAGGGAACTGGCTGTCTTTCGACAGCTCCCAAGCAACCAGCACAATGGAGAGCAACAACCACATGTAGTGGAAGGTCTTGCTCTCATCTTGAGCCGTGCGACAATTCACAAGGAACTTGCCACATAAATAGCGTGACCAGTTAAACTGCACACAATCTACGAATTGTGTAGCTAATGACACCACCGGTGTCGAAACCTTGTCAGCGCGACACTTCCTCATAACCTTGCCAGCTAGTATCTAGGTGGAAATTTTTACTGCAGTTGTTGATGTATGTTATGGAGTACCCGCACAGCTTCTTGATAAGCTCAAATTTCTTCTTCATCCACTCTGCCAAGTCTCTTTTGCTTGTCTTTCTGCCAAACTCCTTGGATGAATTCAAACCTTCGTGCGGCAGGTGCGTGATCCTGTGGATGAGCATATCCATGATGGGGATGGGCATGTCAAGCCACAAGCACCCATTGTGCACCAGAGTAAGTAGCTGCCGTATACAGGTGGTATTAATGTTGGAGCGGTGGTAGTGGGGCACCCACAATAGGTTCAACAATACATATTGCTCTACTCCGCAGATCCATTCAACTGACTCTAACTCAGTGACCCCTGAGTCTTTATAATACACTCTCCTCATATAATTCTCCCTCGTGAGGTGGGGGAACCTCTCATGGTTAGCCAAGTCCCAATCTTCCATATTTAATAGAGGGACCCCCGCCAAGCACAGACCTTTGAAGGTTATTTTCTCTGGCAACAGGGGCATGTGAATGACTAACTTCTCCAAATCTAGGTCCTTAGTGACCTTCGTTTTCCCTTTACACAAACTGATGTATTTTGGCAACTTGGTGATGGGATCCATGCCCTCAATATCTATATCTTTAGACAAATCTACAACCTTCTCAAGCTACTTATTCTTCTTCTGCGCCTGGGCAACAGAATGCTTCCGAGGCAACTCACACACTGGCACCGACCTTTTCTACTTGTCTTTCTTTGGCTTTTGGGTCTCACGCACTGGTGTAGGCTTCGGCCTAGGCGACCTCAGTGCCATTGGCACAGGATCCGTAGCCTCCATGCTCACAATCTCTGGAGCTGCTCCTTCGGAGGCAACAGTTCCTCTAGTGCTTGCAGTCTCAGCGTGACCTGGTCATGACATAGTGTTGTAGATGAATTTCCGGGTCTCCTCGGGTAGATTATTAAACACGGAGCTTGCGAAAAAACCCTCGAAGAAATTACGATTCATAAGTGATGGACATCACAACTCAAAAATTCTAAGGGTGCAAAGTGTTCTCTGCTGGATTGGAATGCATAATTTATAGGAGAATTTGAATTCAAAGCCAATTATTCCCCCCAAAATCTGTCCATAAATACTGATTTGACAGTAGATCTCCAAAGATTTCAGCGTTAAATGCCGCCCACCCGCTCCTCTTAATCATCTCCTGGCTATCAAATTATGAATAGTGACTATAACGATCATTTTCTAGCTGTGTTTCATGATATATCTCTCCATAGCGCAACTCCCTTCTCACGACCTCTGGTACTATGAAATCACCCTTTTTCGAGCAACCCCCCTTTCGTGTAGTACCCAAAACCGAGCAGTGTAGTTTATAGTCCCGTTCTCCCTTACAGCTACCTGTAGCACTAAGACTCTCCTACTTTCATGAAGTCATTGAGCTGGATCTCCTACATATGGCTTCAACTGGCTTCCATTCAGCCTTCCTAGAAAAGGTTCTTTGTTCAGTTTTGGAAGCTAAACTGTGCCCCCATCTGTGATTTTTTTGATGACATATGGCCCCAACCATTGCATCTGAAACTTTCCTGGAAATTTAGTGAACTTACTATCATATAATAAAAGCAAGTCATTTACCTTGAATGTGTGCAGCTTGATGTGGTGATCGTGCCAAGCCTTTTCACATTCTTGCTGGACTTGCTGATGAAATCCAACCAAGAATCTATTAGCTTTGAGCTCTTCTAGCTGCGCGAGCTGTTCCTCTAAGGCTCTGTGGTCCGTCATTCTTGTGAAATCCACTATGTGTAGACTAGACACAATATATTCCATGGGCATCACAATTTCTATGCCATAGACCAACCGAAAAGGTGTCTGACCTGTTAGATTTTTGCAAGTAGTCCTCTATGCCCACAACACTACTGGCACGCACACTTCCCAATCATTTCGCTGTGCGTTGCAAATATTTGTCAATGCATTCTCAAAAATCTTGTTGAAGGCCTCAACTATTTCATTATCTCTAGGATGATATGGCATACTCTTCTGATGATACACATGAAACTCTTCTGTCAATCCACTGATCGTTTCATTAAGGAAGTGCGTACCACGATCACTCATCAAAACTTTTGGGCAGCCAAACCTGGTTAACACATATTCAAACAAGAAATTTTTTGTAGTGACCCCTATACAATCCTTCATCGGCTGTGCCTCCACCCATCTGGTTAGATATTCTATCACGATGATGATATAGCATGCCCTTGTCTTCTTTCCTGGAGGCTGAATTGGTCCTACAAAGTCAATTGCCCATTTCTCAAATGACTGCAATGACATCTGCCGATTTGATGGTAGCTCATCCCTCCACAATGGTCTACCCATCCTCTGACATGCATCACATGCCTTACAATATGCTTTAGAATATTTATGCAGCGTAGGCCACCACAACCTAGCACACAAAATTTTCTGCGCTGTTGCTTTTCCTACATAATGTCCTTATGTATTCCCTCCATGATCCTCTGCAAGGATGTTGTTTCTTTCGAAATTGGGCACATATCATAGAGAATCTCATCTGAACCCATCTTATATAAATGTCTTGCAATTACTAAGAAGTCCGTCGTACGTACTACTAACTCCTTCTTTTGCTGGCTAGTGTATCCTTTTGGAGTCGTCCCTGTAGTAAAAAAGCGGATAATATCTGCATAATAGTTATCCGCTATGCGCACTGTGAAGAGCTGCGCATCGGGAAACCCTTCCTACAAATTAGTAGGCTCCTCCCCTGTGTCAATGTGTGACAAATGATTAGATCCTGCATTCAACCTACCTGACTTCACAATTACCTCAAAGTCATATTCTTGAAACAACAACAACCATCTGCATATCTTTCCCCCCAACACAGGCTTATTGACTAGGTACTTCAAGGCGGAGTGGTCCGTGTACATCTTGAAATGTCCACCCAATAGATAGTGCTTGAATTTTTGAAGCGCATATACCATAGCCAATCCCTCGTGCTTTGTCGTTGAGTAGTTCTCCTGACCCTTTGATAATTTCCTACTCACAAAGGCTATACGGTGATCCATCTCTCCTCCGCCAGCGTGTTTTAGTACTGCTCCCAATGCCATACACGAAGTGTCAACGTGCACATGGAATTCTTTCTTCCAATCCGGGAAGACCAAGATTGGCATGGTGACCATCTTTTCCTTCAAGACATCTAGACTACACTGATTTTCTTCATCCCAACAGAATATAGCATCCTTCGTCAGTAGCTTCTCCATAAGCACGGTAATCTGATCATAAGCCTTGATGAACTTTTGATAATATTCGATATGGCCCAGTGTTGCGTGCAACTATTTGACACTCCTTGGGGCCTTGAGATTGATTATTACTGCAATATTGGTATGGTCCACCATTAGTCCTTGTTTGCATACCACATGGCCTAGCAAAATCCCAAAGGGGACACAAAACAAGAACTTCTTCAGGTTCAACGCGATCTGATATCTTCAGCATGTATCCTGCATTAGGTGTAGATTGGCTACATGGCGTTTTAATAACCCAAACGTTTTCCAGTCATCAAAATACACCTCCAAGAATTTTTGAATGAATTCTTTGAATGCTGCGATGACTAAGCGAGAGAATATTGTCGGCGCATTCTTGAGTCTGAATGGCATCACTGTGTACTGAAAACACCCCCATTCCATCACGAAGGTTGTTTTACTCTTATCTTCTAGCGCGATATTAATATGATGTTATCCAAATAACCCATCACTGAGTGAATAGGCCTCTCGCCCTCCAACATTGTCCAATACCTCATTAGTAAATGGTATTGAAAAAGGATCATGGATGCAGGCATCATTAAGTTTCTGAAGATCTATGCAAATCCTTATTTCTCCCTTCTATTTATTTTCTTGGACCACCAATGGGCTCACCCAATCAGATTCCTCCACAAGTTCGATAATCTCTGCCTCAAGCATCTTGTCCAACTCTAAGTGGACCTTTTCCTTATATTTGGGATTAAGGCAATATGGCCTTTGCTTTACGGGCTTCGCATTTGGTTGCAAAGTTATTTTCATTATACCCAAGTAGACTATGATGCCTTTCAAGTCCAAAAATTTTGTAGGAAAAAGATCCTGGTACTCGCGGACTAACTCAACAACTTTATCCACCATGGCATCATCCCAATAATCTTTGATCTTCACAAATTTTGGCTCCGCTTCAGTGCCAATATTTACTTGTCTAGTCTTCAACGACATGATGATATCTGGGGTTTCTATCTGTGGACCTTCGACATCACAGTGGCCTTCTACCTCTATAATATTGAGATTCCTTGGATCTTCATCCTCCCCCTCAGCAGTCATATTATAGCATTCCATCATAGGGTGTAGCTGGGTTCCCTAATCTGGTTGAACTAATTCCAAAGGATCCTACGGAATTCTGAAGATCATTTCCTTAACCTCCTGCAAAGCTTCATCAATGCTTTCAAACATATCGTCAAAACTGAAAGTCATTAAGAATCCCTCTCTCAAGATATCCAACTCCACAGTGCCATGGCAGAGCTCCATTTCCAGGTACCAATTCATAGGGATTATATCCAGAGTGTGACAGAATAAGTGCACCCATTTTGGCTGCAGCTTTGTTCCATAGACTTTAGTCCACTTTTCCAAATGATCGTGCGGATCATTTCTCCCATCATATTTATCAGTTAACCAAAATTTAGGGTGACCAAATCACAACCTCATCATCCTCCTATAATCATTCCATTCCTCAAAGATGTCCTTGTGTGTACCCCACCATCGTGCGGGAGTAGCGCGTAGTGCCGAATCCAATGCTTGAAAGTGATGATCCTCCGGGAATTCTCTTTCAAAAGCATCCAAAAACTTATCTACATCAGTTAAACCATCATAATAAGGTAAATTTCTTACCTCCGATGACACACAGCACAACGATTTAGTCATCATGTTGTAGCGTAGTGTAGATACTTCATGCAGCCTATTCTGCCAATGTTCCAACTCTTCATCCGAATCCGAGGTATAGGAACTTTTGCAGTCCCATGCAATCCATCCATCAGCCGTTGGATTAACCCAATCTTGGTTTTGCGCTGTAATTTTATAGATTTGATCCAAATCGTCATCGCTTTCTTCATAGTCATGGACTGGTTCAGTATAATGCGACCCTTCTGCAGGGTCTAAAGGTACTACAACGTAGAGCAATTTCCTCTCAAATGACATTGTTCACTTCTTCAAGTTGATGACTCCATTCATATCAATGGCTGAGTCAATTCCAAGGAGCGCGGGGTATGGATTGCTACCATCAACAATTTCTATCACTTCAAAATCAGCCGGCGCACTCACACCTTCAATATCTACGATAACTCCTTGCAGACATCCCATAGGGATAATCTTCTACTAGTTTGCCATCCTTAGTTGAAGCAGAGACCACTACAACGTAGGTCTCCCCATAATTTCCCATGTTTGTTTAGGAAAAACGTTTGCATCGAACCCCAAATCTAGAATAACTCGGTCCATCTCATAATCTCGTATCTGTGCGGTGAGCCTCATTTCACGCCCTGTTCTTACCTTATGTTTACCAATCTTGCGGACCACATTGTCTCCCCGAGGAGCATTCTCCTTACCAGAACACTTGTTTATCAATTCTTATAGCTCTTTCACAGCCTTGCTATCATGCAGTAGTTTCATACAAGTTTCCAAGAAGGTGGTAAACACTGAGGGGTCAACCTCTGTAGGTGCACTGGTGTTTGGCAGTTTGTTCTGACCTCCTGAGGTAGAGGCCTCAATGAAGCATTTATTCACTTCCATGAATGTTTCCTTCGCATGCTCTAGATCAAAACCAATTTCCTTTTCCGGGGCCTTATGGACCCATCCACCTTCTTTAGGTTGTTTTCCCTTATCGTCACTAGTCATGATCCCGCTTCGTAGCATGATATTCACATTTAGATCCTCCTCGTGGGGCTTGACCCTCATCATATGTAAGTTCTGGGTAGGATGCTGAGGTTGCACCTTCTTCTCCTGCATCATGGTTATCAGCAGAAGACATTCTTCGATTGTGGTCAAATTCAGTGCAGTATTGACATGACGGGTTGTTATAGGGAAAAGTGTCTATGCAGAACTGCTAATCCCACTAAGGCTAGTAGCTACCTTAGAAACAAACAAAGTAAAGCTACTTTCGTTTTCCTTTATGAAAGATGAATGAGGGAAGCATAAAGGAGACCAACCTCTGTCTTGCGCTTGGTTCCTTGCTCGATTCCTCTCTCTTCTGATAGTCCTTTGCTACTTGCTCTCTTGTATACCCAGCTTCACAGAGTACCTGCAGAATCAAAGTAGCATAACACTATACGAGAACATGGATCTATTATCATAAACAATCTAGGATCAGATGTAAATTGACCATACAGATGCATAAAACATAAATCACACAAGAGTATGAAGGAAAACTTGAATAGCTTTATTGATAATCAAGAAAGAGCCAAGAGAGTTACAACCAGTTGTTCTAACCCAACATCATCCTTTCAGCAAGTAAGCCCTTATTCACCTCATGAAAAGCTTATATCACCCAACACTATTATGTTGCCTCAAGAAACTAACAACAATTCCTTACAAGATGCAAAATTCCAGCCTCCAACCCCTGGATCTCTTGGATCAGAGATCTATATATAGATATTTGCAGAGGTGTGAGTCAGCTCTGGGTTTTTTATTAGTGTCTTCTCTCTGATAGTTCTTGATTCCACTTGGAGATCTCATTGATCTCTTACTCATCCTTGGGCGATTCTGAGAGGCAAGTGTCACAGGAGAAGTTTCTGGAAGATTCCATGCTTCTCCACCTCGCGGATTGACACTACCATTTGTCTCTTCTCGCCCATTGCACCCCATAGAAGGGCTTTTTGAAATGCAACGTACCCACTGTGTGTATTTAGGTGAGATGCAACACACTTTGCCTATGTAGCAGGTGAAATGATCCAGTTTTGACCAGTTCTGAGTAGTTTTTCATGGAGAACTTCTGGGAGAAGCTGTAATCAGTTGACCTTGTTCTTTTAGGGGTTGGAACAGAACTTTCAGGGACTTAGGATCCCTTGGTTTATGGAAATTTTATGCTTGGGGTTGCAGTGCCCAAAAATGTCTATAACAGTTGCCCCCTAAAGCATGAGGTCGTTAATCTTTTTGATGTCGGGTGAAATGCTTTATCATGAGGATCCGAAGTTCTTTCAAGCTGGAAGGAGACCTGTAATAAGATACAATACAATACATTATCTTCATAATATTTTCATGATCTAGCTGAGGCGGGCATTCCCATGCTCAGCTTTATAAATTCATTTTCATGTACATAGGACAGACAATCGTCTGAGTGTAGACTGATGATTCTGGTAGAGTCATCATCCCTTAGATTGGATGATTATTTGTGCAGCAAAAATGTACATTTGACGTCTTTATTTCATGAATATATATCGCAGACCGAATGGATGAAATTAGATTCGGGGTCTTCAATCTCATTCGATCTTCACTCAAAGTACAATTCGATCCATGTGAGAGATGTTCTGGAGTCGAACATGGAAAGACATCACCTGATTACCAGCCAATGACGTAAGCTGTTCACAGGCACGAGAGGAATCACCGATAATGATAATGATCCTCAAGGTACTGCAGTACAATTCACGTGGTGTGAATAAGGGACTTGGCGTCGAACACCACGCAAAATCTTTTGGTCGAAGGCCATTGATGTAAACTTGTCGCCGGAAGTGAGAAACTTGCCATTGAGGCATGCAAGCTTCAAAGTACTGAAATGGGTGTTCCTAGATTGACTTCTTGGATAATGAGGTGATGTCGACAAGAAGCGATCCGTCATAGGAGGGCCTTAATGAATCCCACATCAATGACATAGAACGGAGCAAATGATTTTAATGGAGGTGAAAACGGTCTGGTGATATAAGGTTCAGGGTGGCGGTCATGAAAGAATGGAGCGTAAATGTATTACAGCGGGTGAGACACAAGTGAATTCTCTGAGTGACTTCTCTTGAACATATCGGCGACACTGACATGATGGATTGGTAGCATTAACCCCAAATGTGGATGGTGTGATTTGACCGTGGTGATGTGACTGGTGAATGAAACAACCCAACCCAACTTGGATGCGGAGTGAAAGTGTCATGTTCAAGAGCGACTTGCTACCAACAAAGTTTTTTCAAGTTTTCTTCCCAATTTTTCCCCAGTCATTGCTGACCAGTACCTTTTTATTTTTGTCAAGCTTGAGGAGGATAACATATGCTTGTTCTATAATTTTCCCTTCGGGCAAACCCATCGCTATGTTTTAACGAGCCTAGCGATAGTGAAACTCGTTCTTGTCTGCTATGGACAAGTTTGTCGCTATTAGGTTTTAACGACAAAGATAACTCAGTCCTTTTCAATTTTAGAGAGTCTGAAAAGGGACGTAAAGGAAACTCCAAAAATCCTTTTCCTTCATCTAATCCCTTAAGTCCAAAAAAGTATAAAATAATACAGAAGGGATGAATTTTCGGTACTTTTAACGAGCCGAACAAAACAAGCGCTCGATCTTTTTGTGTAATAATCCCTCAAGTCCAAAAAGATTAAAATCTAAAGGAAGGATAGCACTTCCGGTCACTTTAACGAGCTGGAGAGGCCAATGGCTCGAAAATCTTTTCATATTTTATGAGTCAGTTGAAAAGAGCTTAAAGGAGACTCGTCTTTGAGGAACGAGTAATAAATTCGGGTAGCAGCTGATTCCAGGTAAGGTTTGGAATTTTCCAATCACGGCAGTGTCACAAGGATGGCTAACAAGAACACTCTTTGCAGCTGTTCCTCAAAAGGGGTAAACAATCAAGTGGAGGTGAATGATCGGCCAATACAAAGTGGAGGTGATGATGAGAACACGACCAAGGCTTCAAAGGCTGAAGTGCTACATTCACGACGGTTATTTACTGGAAATTGGTTCATTTTTTAATGAGCTTAAATGCTGGGGGAAACACTTGCTCATTGCTTATGTTTATTTTTTAACGAGCATGAAGTCCACGTTAAAACTGCTTGATGCAGGTTTATTTTTTAACGAGCTTGAATCCTGTGGTAGCATTGCTCGTGGCTAGGTTTTTTTTTTAATGAGCTTGAACTTTGCGGAAACATTGCTCGTGGCGGGTTTATTTTTTAATGAGCTTGAACCCTGCGGTAACACTGCTCATGATAAGTTTGCATGCCCCCAACATAATAATGCAAATCGAGGTGCATGCCCCCCAAGCTTCACTGCATTCATCTCAGTGGTTAGAATGAAGGTTTACCTTTGATATCTTCGAAAGACTCGACTTTGATTTTACGAGATCGTAATCAAAGACTCGATTTGGAAAGGGAGTCGTTTCATTTTTTAATGAGGTTGACACAGTAAAAGAACTATCCTCATAATCCACCGTATTTACAGTATTTGATAGAAAATCAAAAACTGAAGGATGATTAAGGTTATTGGAATAATCTTCGTTGTAATCTGGGAGATGGGAACGATGGTGGTATTCTTCCCATGGTGCCACTCCTATCATCATTGATTGAATGATTCCTTCGTCTGTAGAATGTACATGCGACCAAGGATCTGAAGAGGTGCCATATTCCTTATACCTATCTATCCAAACACTCGATGAGCGTTGATTTGGGTTTGCCCCCCAGGCCAAGAAAATTGATTGCTACAATATTTCTAAAATGGCGATGATCCATGCTGACAAAATGTTTAGGAATCTTCCGAATCCATTAGATATAAAAGATTTCATGTTGCAGGTTTCCACTGTCGCCACTTCCGCCAGATTACTCGGAGGCGGTAGGGCAAAAGTACCCATTAAGGCAGGGTCTTTTAGGAGACCTACTCCGATATTTTGAAGCGAATGATTGCTTCCATGGATCATTGGAATGCTTCCCGTAACTTGTGAACTGTTGGGGAGAAATGTTTGTTGGCCGACGATTGTAATTCTTCCTTGAAAGGGAAATGAAATCTTCCTGAAGTAGGTTGACACAACTGCATCCATGGCATATATCCAGGGCCTTCCCAGTAGGATGTTGTAATCGAGGTTTCCGTCCATTACTTCAACATCAATTTCTACTGTTTTTCCCCCTAGTTCAACTTGCAAGTTACTTAAAATCCCGTATGGAGTGTATGATCGTCCATCAAATGCTTTTAACATTGTTGATGATCGCGACAAGGGTGGTGAGCCTAAATTTTTCCAGCAACCCATCGACATAATACATGTAGATGCCCCCTCATCAATAATTGTTCGATGAACAGCTTTGTTGAGGGCTTTCACTTGAATAAGGAAATCTAGTTGAGCCGGTAACTGAGGGTCATATCCTTTGTGATTAAATGATACAAGATTGGAATCCGTTGGGTCAATCCCACCTATTACTGATAATAGATCGTGCTTTTGGGAGAGGCAATTTTGTGGTACCTCAAGTTTCGACATAGAGGATGGCGATTGGGCTAGGTCCTCTACTATATTATAATTCTGTGCTACTTTTGCACGAGGATTAAATGTTGATTTGTGTACTACTCCCTTTGGCAACTTTATCATTGGTTCAGGAATGATGGGTGGCACAACTTCGGTCAAAGTTGTTGTCGAACTACTAGGTTGTTCATTAGCCTTGTTATTCGACAGCTGTGGATTCCCATAATCTTTATTCCTTGTCAAAGCATCATTTTGCTGCTTTGAAATAGTCAACATAAGCACTTGGGATCATGAAGCATTTTGATTATCAACCAGCTTGGTTCCCGGGTTTGGAAATGGATCAGTCAATACTGCTGAGGTTTTTGAACTCTTAAAGAGTTTCTTAACTTCAGCTTTATGTGGACAATCTCTCGTTCGATGATTCTCATCGCATATCTGACACCCCGGAGGGGGTTTTCTTTGCCCAGAAGGGTTTGCAGAAGGTTTTTTAGGAGATGACTCATCCTTCTTCTTTTTTCTCCCTTTCTTTTTCTTCTTGCCCCCTGGTTGCTTTAGTTGTTTGCCCTTATCAGTCGACATGGCATTTACCTCCGAGGCGAGAAGTTTTTCATTTGCATTTTGATCAGAAATCTTATGGGATTTCTTAGATGTAGCCTTTGTCAGTTTCCTGCTTCTCGTACCTATCATGCCATTGCCAGCATGAGAGTCTTTGTTTGATTTAGGAGGAGGAGGAACGGAGAATTTCGGTCTAGGAGTATCAGGGATTTTATCGTAGAGCGTGCCAGACTGAGTATAGATCAAGTCTAGATATTGCGCACGAGCAATAACTTGCTCTTCAGTGACGACTCCTCCCTTTGCCACATCTTCTGTAATGGAAGGTAATAATGACTTAATAAACCATTCAGCTAAAAGTTGATCAAGAACGTACGTTTTTACCATTCTACGACGACGTCACCACTCATGAATATGATCAGATATGTGAGTGGCCGTTGTCTGTTTGAAATTGGTAAGAAGCTCTATTCCTATTTCGTACCTTATTGGTAACTGAAAATGGGTTAAAAAGGTTGTGGCTAGGGTGCTGAAGTTATCGAATGAAGCTCTAGGCAATTCGATATACCATTTTGTTGCTAGACGAGTTAACGTTCGCTGAAAAAAGTGAAGCCTAATCGAATCATCATTTAGAGTATTAGATGAACACCACAGATGAAAGGTCATCACATGATTCGACGGGTCTTCACCCGGATATCCATTAAATTTAGGAATATCTGAAGGAATTTTATGCGTAATCACCGGCCACCAAGGGGCATATGCAATTGGATCATTCGTCAGTCGGTTTAGATCTAGTAATTCTAGAGTTGCTACAAAGGGAAACTGTTGATTCAGGTTAGGCGAAGCATACCAAGGATAAGATGGAATCGCCTGAGCAGTGGGTCTTTGCATACCAGCATAAAGTATTTGATGATGGTAACTTTGATAAGGTTGATGGGCATAACCATTATAGTATGGTTGTTGATAACCGCTTTGGAAATGCAGTTGCCCATTACTTACAAAGACTTGTTGCTCAGGTCCTTGATATGATTGCTGGAATTGCGGTTGTTGATATTGAACCAGCCCTTGTTGTTGGACCATTTTCTGTTGTCCAATACTGGATGATTGACCAAGATGAGGAGACATAGTACTTGTTTGAGCCTGAGTCGCTCCAGATAAGGAGGCACTAACCTGAGGTTGTGATTGAGTCGTTGAGATAAGAGGCTGTTGTATTACAACCTGAGAAACTTGGGGTTGACATACAACAGGTAGCGCTTGTACTTGTGATGTAGTCACCATAGCAGGTATAGTGGGAATATTCGACACAGGGAGGACTGGTTGCATTGAATATACAACCCTTGGTTGTTGAGGCAGTATTGGTACCCAACCGCTGGATGCAATTCCAATTTGACCTAAACTTTGTTGTAAACTCCCATATCGTTGTTCTCCGGGAGGGAACAATGAAAAGGCATACTGCCCTCCATATGGTGGCAATCCAGTACTTAAAGGGTAGATTGGCCTTTGAAGACACATTGGATCAATTTGTTGAGTTTCAACATAAGAAATACCAGATGATAATCCGGATGAAGAAATAGGAATTGACCATGTCGTCGAAACAGTCCCTAATTGGACTCCGGCTTATTGTTGATAACTTTCCAGGACATATGGTATACCAGCGAACATCATTGGAGTAGCAGCAGGAGGCTCTGCCACTGCTGTGTCAGATGACACAGTCCTGGATGTCGACGGTTGTTCAGACATATCTAGTCTATCCAAAAGATTTTCTAGCGATTCTACAAGAACTTGCGATGAAGGGAGACTAACTTCTAAGACCAACGAGGGAATAGTGACGTTATTCGGATTAAAATAAATTTTAGACACTTTGAGACAACTTGTTTTTTCAATTGCTAAGAGTCGAGAAAAAACAAAAGATGACTCTAGTCGCCTTCAATTTTTAATGAACCTGAAGTGACAAGTGCTCAGATGGACCTTTTCCATTAAGGAGTTTGAAAAGGAATGAAAAAGACTGCTCAGGAAATCTAGATAGAGGGATTACCAAACCAATTGCAAAACTACAGAATACTTTTTACGGTACGACAGTCAATCTTCCCGAATGCTGTGTTCAGTGCATTGCAATCGATAGGGCGGCATACACGACTTCCTATGGATAAAGGATTAAGCCTATTGTGGTCTCCCAAAATATACTCGATGGTACGTGGGAGCACAAGTCTGTACTGGCACTTATCGTCTCAAAGTGGAGGAATCACCCAACCAACAGCGAAAGCAACAGTTACCAGGCGTTACGACGCCAGAATACGTCTCTAGCCTAGACTTCTAGATGTTGTGCGTTAGGTTCCAAAGCGTTTTTAGATTCATTAAATTTATTTTATAGTTGATCTTGTTTAAGAAATTTTCCTTTCAGGTTCACCACGTGATGTAGATATACAATTCCTAAAATGAAATCTAAGATGATAAAAATTTGTTTTATCTTCTTTGTGCAATGAAAATCCTAGCTACTAAGGAAAGAGAGACAATATTCTTTCAACAAAGAGCAAAGAGCACACACTATATGCACCATCCTAAATCAAACCAATCGAACAGTCTAAATGAAAATGCACATGCATGTATTTGTTTTCAGCCTTCTTAATATGTGAATGATAAAAAGAAAGCTAATGCGCAAATCTGAATTATTTTTCAAAGCAACAATTACTAACAAGTCTCTTTTCACAATCCAAATGAAGACAATGACAACACTTTGCGATTTGGAAATGAAAACTTGCTTTCGACACTAGAAAAACTACTAATTCAGATCAAATACAATAGTAACGGGGTAATCGACTATCAAGAACAATCAGGTCCTCTTCTATGACTGAAAACAACACTTGCGACACTTTCAAATCAAGAAACGACAGTACAATTACGTTACTTCTTTGTAAAGGAGAACTGAAAATGACTCAACAAATACATAAAAACATTTACAGTTCTTTGCACAATGGAGGCGGAATAACAACAAGGAAAGGGGTTTCAAACAGAGGTGTACTGACTATAGGTAGAAAAACTCCTGAATAGATTTGAAAAGAGTGAACACAGAAACCAAAATTTAGGAACAAGGCCTTGTTTGATCAGTGCACCTGTAACACAGTGAAACTGAAATGCAACACACCTACTACACTCGGGAAGTGTGCTGAATTTGAAGTTCACAGAACAAATAGTGCGTTGGACTAGGGACGAGACTTTGATTGGGTTCCGGGTCACAGTTTGCAGTTCAGTTCAGGGATTTTGGCTGAGCAAGTGGTAATCAGTAAATCAATCACAGGGATAGATCTAAGGAGGTTACTAGAGACACCACAAGGGAAATTAGAGAGCTTGTAAATCAATTTTTAATTCATAAACAAAACCCAGAGATTGACTGAAGCAACGTTGATCTACTTTTCACTTGCATAGCAAATGCAGTTCGAAGGTTAGCTGGCTTGACTTCAGGCTTCGTCTGTAAGTTTATAAAGTAAACAAATGTAGATGAACAAACAATCTACTTGCTCCCCAGCGGAGTCGCCATTTTGTTACAGGGAAAAGTGTCTATGCAGAACTGCTAATCCCACTAAGGCTGGTAGCTACCTTAGAAACAAACAAAGTAAAGCTACTTTTGTTTTCCTTTATGAAAGATAGATGAGGGATGAATAAAGGAGACCAACCTCTGTCTTGCGCTTGGTTCCTTGCTCGATTCCTCTCTCTTCTCATAGTCCTTTGCTACTTGCTCTCTTGTATACCCAACTTCACAGAGTACCTACAGAATCAAAGTAGCATAACACTATACGAGAACATGGATCTATCATCATAAAAAAATCTAGGATCAGATGTAAATTGACCATACAAATGCATAAAGCATAAATCACACAAGAGTATGAAGGAAAACTTGAATAGATTTATTGATAATCAAGAAAGAGCCAAGAGAGTTACAACCAGTTGTTCTAACCCAGCATCATCCTCTCAGCAAGTAAGCCCTCCTTCACCTCATGAAAAGCTTAGATCACCCAACACTATGATGTTTCCTCAAGAAACTAACAACAATTCCTTACAAGATGCAAAATTCCAGCCTCCAAACCCTGGATCTCTGGGATGAGAGATCTATATATAGATATTTGCAGAGGTGTGAGTCAACTCTGGGTTTTTGATTAGTGTCTTCTCTCTGATAGTTCTTGATTCCACTTGGAGATCTCATTGATCTCTTACTCATCCTTGGGCGATTCTGAGAGGCAAGTGTCACAGGAGAAGTTTCTGGAAGATTCTATGCTTCTCCACCTCGCGGATTGATACTGCCATTTGTCTCTTCTCGCCCATCGCACCCCATAGAAGGGCTTTTTGAAATGAAACGCACCCACTGTGTGTATTTAGGTGAGATGAAACGCACTTTGCCTATGGAGCAGGTGAAATGATCCAGTTTTGACCAGTTCTGAGTAGTTTTTCATGGAGAACTTCTGGGAGAAGTTGTAATCAGTTGACCTTGTTCTTTTAGGGGTTGGAACAACGCTTTTAGGGACTTAGGATCCCTTGGTTTATGGACATTTTATGCTTGGGGTTGCAGTGCCCAAAAATGTCTATAACACGGGTGTGTCTGATTCGTACACTCTTGCGTATAGTGTCCTGGCATTCTGCAATTGTAGAAAATGACCTCTCCATGACCTCTACTAGGTCCTCCTCCTCCTCGGCCTCGTCTACGCCCCTGATATCCTCCACGCGGTCCCCCAACACCTTGATCCAGAGGCCTATTTTCTAATTGCATTCGATACATAGGCGTCCTCTCCATCATTAATTCATAGTTATGACGGTGGTGCTCATTGTGGCCCACCGATTTACAGAAATCATAGAGCAACTGTTGTGGTGTTTGTATAAATTTTTGCAGCAAATGATAGTTATCCGTTAGATGTTTTCCAGCCACCTGATAAATAGCACACCATAGTGTGTTCCTTGTACTTCGTCATATTGGAGCTTCCTGCCTTAGGGGCATTGGTCCCCCCCCCGTGATATAGTTCATGAAGAAAGGGTAGTAATCTTTATCATGCCCCTGGCTCTTACAGTTAAGGCACCAAACTTCCTTGTGTACCTCTGGCTTGGCCTCCTTTTCTATTTTCAAGCTCTGCAATTTCAAACAAAGGTTCTACAATTATGAGTGAATTTGTTGGACTCCCAAAGATGCATCGTGAATAAGTGTTTCATGCAGTCTCATCGCAATTTCCAGAGCTTCCACCCGAGTTCCTATCTTTTGTTGTGATAAAGAAATCCTTAGGTGGGGCAGGAGCGAGGCTATAAACCACTCATGGTGCTGACTATCTGTGAGATGCATATTAGCTTCGCGGATCCCACACTTCAATATTTGACCTAACTCCCAGGGTGTTTCACCAGGCCTCATCGTGATTTCCTTGAATCCCACTACTCATTACGAGTCAGACTTAGGCTTACCAAATTCTTTATTCAAAGTAGCCTTAGTGTCTACTAACGATGCTAAGGGATTATCAGTGTAGTACTTGATGTACCATGCCAGCGCGCGATCCTGCAGAGCGGTAAAAAATTGCGCGTTCTTCATATTATCATTGTTGGCATTATGACACAGATTTGGCACTATGACACAGGTGTTGTTCTTGATGGCAACTCACTCAGATGACAAGATCACAGTTCAGACTCTCAGAATGAAGAAAGAGAGGTATACACAGGTTCCTCATTGACCAAGCCGCGTGTACACCCATGTTCGCAGACCAAAAGGCGCGTATAGCGCACCCACACATTTTCATGGAAGGAAAGCCACGTACATGTTGGGAAACTTAGTTTTGGTCCTTGGTATTTGGTCCATGGTATTTTGATCCATGGTATTGGTCCAAGGTATCTTTTTCGAAATGTTGACTCCAGGTATTTGGTCCAAGGTATTGATTCTAAGTGGTTTTGGTCCATGTTATTGAGTAAGGTCTAAGACTATAAAAGGAGGAGAAGATCATTAGGCAAGTGCACTCAAGCATTGAATATCTGATGAAGATAAGGATACAAAATATAGGTTATTGGGTTATGGTGCACAGCTAGATCTGAATCAAGGATGAACCTTAGCGCTTGATGAAGGATAAGATCTAATGATGGGTCAAGATCTTAAGGCTTGAAGAGAAGTATCTTTGTGTGGTTTATGATATTTTATCTGAATAACTGGCACACGTTGTAATCTATAACTATGATGATCTGGGTATAATTGATGTCTGGAATTGTTGTAAAGTTTAAATCATCATTTACAAATCTGTACGCAGGTTCACTTTAGCAAAGGCGCGTATACACGCTAGTTCTGCATATCAAAACAATGTATACATCTTAAATTTGATTTGCAGATTGATACGTAGGTTCGCCTTAAGAAAACAACATATGTACACAGGTTCGACACATTGAAGCAGCATATACCTCATAAAATATGCTTTAGCTACATTTGTTTGCTATTGCAGTGTTTTGGGTTCTAGCTTGGGGTCTGGTTACTGTTACTGTATTCTGGTTACAACATTCTGAGAAGTGATTGATTGATTTAGTTTTGGTTGGTGCAAGGGAAATTGGTTGATGCAGATATATTTGATGTTATTGATGGATCCAGTCTGAAAATTTATGAAACGTGGTCCCTGGAAGAAAAGAAAAGATTGTAGCCTTATGTAGGCCAACACCTATGTACTAGTAAACACATTAGCTAGTACAAGAGCTAGGGGGTTGTAGCTCCCTTCCAGGAGAAGCCGGAGAATGAGAGAAGGTTGTAGTCTTCTGCAGGTAGAAGCCTACGTACTGGTATAAGATTGCACCAATACAAAAATTGTAAAAAGAAGTTTCTTATTAAAAGAAGATAGAGACGATTGCAGCAGGTGGTTTTCACCCACATTAGGTTTCCACCTTATATCTTATGTTCATGTGTGTGATTGTCTGTTCTATTTTTACTGCATCTGGTTACTGTTTATATGGTTCTGATGCACAGATTAAAGATCAACATATGATGAATTAACTAAGTTATAAGTTTGTAGGTCATATTCTAGTTGCCTTAAATACTGTTGCGTATACACGCAAGTTTCATTAACTGAAGTAGCGTATATAAATATGATTATGGAAATGAAATATTATTGACTTGCTAATAATGATTCACCCCCCCTCTCAGTATTATTTCCAACAATTGGTATCAGAGTAGGTCCTTTAGAAGAAGCTTGATTGCTTGAAGGAAGATCTATCATCATGGGTAACTACGAAAGAGAGGGATCCATTAGACCACCAATCTTTGATGGGAGAAACTTCGTTTATTGGAAGGTAAGAACCACAACCTATCTTCAATCTCTTGGAATAGAAGTCTGGGAAATCGTGGAAGGAGGATATACATTTCCATCAACAATTCCTTTAGATACGACAAGTAAAAAGCAATATGAAACCAATGCCAAGGCTGTCAATACATTATTGCGGAGTTTGTCATAATCAGAATTTGTCAAAGTTATGCAGCTCAAAATGCCAAATAAATATGGGACAAGATCGTTCTAAGCTATGAAGGAGACAATCAGGTAAAACATGCAAAAAATCAATCTCTCAGAATTCAATATGAAACTCTCAAAATGCACAATAATGAAAGTATAGCTAGTTACTTCTTACGTATAGATGAGATTGTTAATTGCATGAAGAACTTGGGTGAAGAGATAAAATAAGTTACTTTAGTTGAAAATGTCTTAAGATCCTTGTCTACTGAGTTTTAATCAAAAGTATCTGCCATAGAAGAAAAGCAGGATCTTCAGACTATTACTATGACACAACTGCACGGAATCTTAACTGCTTTTGAGATGAGAAAAGGAGATCCATCAGATATGAGAGAAGCCACATTCAAAGCTTTAGGAAGAGAAGAACTCAATGAATTAGTACATGTTTGAGAAGGAGAGGAAGAAGAAAACTTTGTCAAGAACCTTCAACGGGGTTTTGGAAGATTTAGAGGTAAACTTCCTTTCAAATGTTTTGCTTGTGGAAGAGTTGGTCATTATGCAGCCAAAAGTACTCATAAAGATAAGCTTGATAAAGGTAAGGAATCAGCAAAATGGAATAGAAAACAAACTGTAAGTAAGAAGAGCTATTATATGCATGAAGATAGCAATGGTTTATCAAATAGTGCTGAAGATGAAAATAGTAATGACTATAGAATTCTGATGGCTTTTGAAGATGATTATTTCTTAGATGTTTTAGATGAAGATGACCTTTATGAAGAAATATCTTAACTCAAAATTTGTTTAGAAGAAAAGAATATGATTATAGATACTCTAACATTCCAACTTGCTGAAAGAGAAAAACACAATGAAAAACTAGAATGTGAAATTGTGGGTCTAAGAAAGGATATTGAGAAAACAAAAGCTTTCAATCTTATATTTGCTAAAGGATCAGAAACCCTAAATGAAATTATCAAAGTACAACGTTCTCCTCTGATAAAGACAGGTCTTGGATATACTGAAGAAGCATCCCAAGCATAGAAGCCATCAACCTCCACTAAAATCTATCTTGATGTAGCAAAGAGCAGTGAACAGTTTGACAAGTGACAACAAAGGCATAAAGCAGATCACTAGGTAAATCGGGCTCAATTTACTTCAAGGATAAATAGAAGCTACAACCAACCTTAGGTAAATCATACTCAATCTATTTCAAGAATGAATAGCAACTACAATCACCAGGTCAGTAGATTCGATAATCGCAGGAACTTCTTCAATGGCCAATGTTTTTCATGTCATAACTTTGGACACAAAGCTGCTCAATGTGTTGCTTACAAGACCATCACGACTAGAGAATCACGAAACCAAAGGAATGTGACAGGGATCATGAAGCAGACCTACAATAACTTTTCTCTTCTTGAAAATGAAATAGAATGCTCTATCTGCAACAACTTTGGTCACAAAGAATCTGAATGCAGGAGTAAATTTCGACAAACATCTCAAAAGGAGCAAACTTCATTAAATCCCAGAATATGGAGAAAGAAAGAACCACAAACAGAAAGATGTGGTATTGCCCTGTATGTAGAAGGAAAAGAAAATTAGTGGTACATCGACAGTGGATGCTCGAAACACATGACAGGTGATAAAGAAAAACTTCAGTCATATAATGCATTAGAAAAGGAAAAGAAGGTCTCATTTGGAAATGACACTCTTGATGTCATAAAAGGTAAAGGTTCTATTCTTTTAAAAGAAAAAGTTAAAGCTGGGAATGTTATGTATGTTGATGGTCTAAAGCATAACCTGTTGAGTGTTAGTCAAATGTGTGATCAAGGAAAGGAAGTTGTATTTCGATCAAATGGATGTGTTGTTCGTGAGCTTGATACAAGAGAAACCGTGATCAAAGGTATAAGAACTCCAAACAACTTATACATACTCAAGGGAGGACAACAATAATGCTATCTAAGAAAAAATGATGAACACTGGCTATGGCAGAGAAGATTGGGGCATCTAAGCTTCTCTCAAATAAGAAAAGCAAGCAAATTCCAGGCCATTCGTGATCTTCTTGATATTAGCATTCCAAAAAATACAATATGCAAATCATGTTAATTTGGTAAGCAAACAGGTCGCAATTCCCTGAAAAGGAAGGATCAACTAGTAAGCCTCTTGAACTTGTTCATACTGATTTATGTGGACCATCAATAAAAAAGTCACCTCGTGGAGAAGAATACTTTATATTGTTCATTGATGATTTTTCCAGAATGTGTTGGATAGGACTTCTAAACCATAAAGATGAAGCTTTTGAAAAATTCAAAGCCTTCAAAGCATTGGTTGAGAATGAATTAGATCACAAAATAAAATGCCTCAGGTTTGATCAAGGAGGGGAATTTACCTTGGATGAATTTTTTGACTTTTGAGAAGAACATGGAATAAAAAGGCAATTCTCCACTACAAGGACTCCTTAGCAAAATGGAGTAGTAGAAAGGATGAATAGAACGGTTCAACAAATGGCTCAGGCTATGCTAGATGAGTCTGGAACTCTTGCAACCTTCTAGGGCGAAGCTGCATTCGTTGCCGTCACTATTCTCAACAAAGCAAATGTTTGGGTAAACAACACTCAAACTCCACATGAACTTTGGTATGGTGAGACTCCTACTGTAAAATACTTCAAAGTTTTTGGAAGCAAATGTTACATCAAGAGGACTGATGAAAAACTTGGCAAGTTCGAACCCAGAGAATATGAAGGAATTCTCCTTGGTTACTCTTCCCGAAGTAAAGGATATAAGTGTTATAGTAAAAGACTTGGGAAAATTATTGAAAGTATTGATGTTGTGGTTGATGAAGCATGCAAAAATCCAAAGCAGGTAAAAACTGAAGATTGTGGAGAACATGAGGATTATCCTTCCACATCAAATCAGACTAATCCTGAAGAAGAAACCAAAAGCACCAGAAGAATAGATAATGATAGAAGAAAAGACTCCATCCAGGTATGTTAAGAAAAATGATCCAGAGACTCAAATTTTGGGACAGAAAGAGGTAGGTGTGCAGACAAGAAGAACTATCACAGAAGATTCAAGCTATCTAGCATTGCTTTCCTCCATCGAACCTCAAAATATAAATGAAGCATGCAAATATGATTGTTGGGTCAAGGCCATGAATGAAGAACTTAAGCAAATTGAAAATAATAATACTTGGAAATTAGTTCCTAGACCTCATGATAAGAATATCATAGGAACCAAATGGATATTCAAAAACAAGCTGAATGAAAATGGTGAAGTTATTAGAAACAAGGCCAGACTTTTTTGTAAAGGATATGCTCAACAAGAAGGTATAGATTTTGAAGAAACTCTTGCACCTGTTGCTAGACTTGAAGCCATAAGAATGTTCCTTGCTCTTTCTAGTTTTCAGAAATTCAAAGTATACCAATTGGATGTAAAATCTGCCTTTCTTAATGGAGATTTAGAAGAAGAAGTATATATTGAGCAACCAGATGGATCCATCCTTGGAAATGATGCAAAACTTGTATGCAGACTCAGAAAGGCTCTCTATGGTCTAAAACAAGCTCCAAGGGCCTGGTATTACCGTCTTGACAAATACCTCCATCATCAAGGTTTTTCAAAAGGATCGGTTGATAGCAATCTATATACAAATATTGATAATAATAAATTGTCAATACTTGTTGTGTATGTTGATGATATCATTTTTGGTAGCAATGAAGAAGCCATGAGTCAAAACTTTTCTTTGGTAATGTAGCAAGAATTTGAAATGTCCCTACCTGGTGAGCTCACATATTTTCTTGGTCTACAAGTTCAACAAAATAAAGATGGTATTTTTCTGTCACAAACCAAATATCTCAAGCAAATCTTGAAAAAATACGGCATGGAAGATTCTAAACCAGTATGTACCCCTATGGTAACAGGATGAAATCTTAGCTCAAATGATGAATCAGCAGTAGTACATCAACCAACCTACAGATCCATGATTGGCAATCTACTTTATCTAATAGGTACCTGACCAGACATCATGCATGCAGTGGGAATAGTTGGAAGATTTCAAGCCAATCCAAAGGAATCACACCTTCAAGAAATCAAAAGGATTTTCAAATATCTTCAAGGAATACATAATTTTGGTTTATGGTATCCTAGAGATACAGATCTTACACTTCATGCATATACAGATGCAGATTGGGCAGGAAGTGTTGATGACAGAAAAAGCACTAATGGTGGTGCATTCTATATGGGTTCCAGATTAGTATATTGGTTCAGCAAGAAACAAAGTTTAATTGCATTATCTACAGCTGAAGCAGAATATGTGGCTGCTGCATCTTGTTGCACACAACTCCTTTGGATGATGCAAACATTGCAAGACATTCAGATCACATGCACTCCACCCATCTCCATTCTATGTGATAATACAAGTGCAATCAGTGTTTCAAAGAATCCAGTCATGCATTCCAAGACCAAGCACATACCCATCAAATATAATTTTCTATGTGAAAAAGTGCTTGAACAAAAGGTCAAATTGGAGTATGTTCCCTCCAAAGAACAGGTTGTTGATATATTCACCAAACCACTGCCCAAAGAGACATTTGAATATCTCAGACAGAAGCTGGGAGTAGTTGATGCATCATCTTGCTGTTGAAGTCTATCTGTTTCAGAGATAAATGGTTATACGCGAGTTTCATGGAGCGTATCTGCGTACATACACCGGTTGCTGTGGATACAATCACATATATGTTGGTTTGAAGAAAAAAAAGTGGGCCAGACTCAGGATGAAAGGAGTCTGATATGGATCTGACAGTGATCATCTGGCACAGGTTCAAGGGGAGCATATACTTCTAATAATGCATTGTTGGCATTATCTTAGAAGAACTTGGTACGAATTCATAGTTGTTTTTAATTCAGGTGGAACAGGTTCAGGGGGAGATCATGATTGCTGGTCTGGATGGTGATTGACAGATGCTGCTGATGATAGCTGCTGATAAATATCATGGTCTTGTTTCAGATATTTGGTCTCTATGTCATGTATATATTTTAATTTCGAGGTCATGAAACAACCTATTTTGTTTCCCCACTATGCGTGGGATGGATGATGTAATGTTCATGTTTTGACATGTATAATCAATTGGTATATCCCCATTTGGTTGGGTGGATGAGTCAAACTTGGTATATACCCACTTGGTTGGGAGATGGATGTATGAGTCTTTGGTGATAGGAAGGTCATGTATGATGTACGTATAGAGTCATGTTCTTCTTTTAGAACATATTTTTGCAAACCTTGCTTATATTCAAGGGGAGCATGGACTCGAGCATGGAGCTCAATCAACACACTTCAGCATATCAAAGAATTCAACATGTACTCAGGGGGAGCATAACCCTTTTCCCTTGATGACAAAGGGGGAGAGTGACTTGGGGTTGCCATCAAGTCCAAAGGGGGAGATTGTTGGCATTATGATGCAGATTTGGCACTATGACACAGGTGTTTTCCTTGATGGCAACTCACTCAGATGACAAGATCACGGGTTCAGACTCTCAGAATGAAGAAAGAGAGGTATACGCAAGTTCCTCATTGACCAAGACGCATGTACACATGTTTTCGCAGACCAAAAGGTGCGTATAACATACACACGCACTTTCACGGAAGGAAAGGCACGTACATGTTGGGAAACTTAGTTCTGGTCCGTAGTATTTGGTCCATGGTATTGGTCCAAGGTGTTATGCTCCTATACCAATAGGTGTCATATTTCATGATTGAATTGATTAGCTCTGCAATATGTAGATACCTTTCGTTGTTGCAAAGGTTTTCCATATTCTCAAAAAATCAAAAAATTTAAAAAATGTAAAGAGGGTATACCTTAAAAGAAAAATCAATGGGTGAAAAGATAAATGGTCAAAATAAAAAATGAAAAGAAATGAACCCCAAATGAAAAGGACCAGGAAAGTGTGCAAGTCCAAATGCCACTACTATTTCATTCTTTTGTAAATAAAGCATCATGTAGAGCTTGTTGAATTTTCTACCACAATTGATGAATGGCCAAATAGCTTAATCCTAGCTAGTTCATGTTTGAATTTCCCGTTTTAGAGATAGAGAATAAAATTATGTCCAAACTATTTAAACTTGGTAGTTAAGCAGATAGGTAGAGAAGCAAAGGAGCTCAACTTCTTAATCTGAGCCCTTGGAAGAAATAAGTGCAGATTTAGATAGGCTTATCAGGTAAAGAAAAGAAAATTGATGAGTGTTTGCCAGTCCAAGTGCACCCAAAGAGAAGGGAGAAAAAATGTTAGGTACAACAGGCTGGGTAGGTAGTTTTGATGTTGTAGAAAGAGACTTGTGATTGATTTTGTCTCTCAGAATGATAATCTTACCTCTATCACAGGTACTATGGCAGTTTTATATTTTAAAAGCGGCTCAAGTGAGGCATGACAAACTCCCCTAATATTTTTCCTTGAAATCATTCACTAATTTCCCCAATGGTGTTAATATCTACCTAATATCCGTAAATTCACTCCATCTCATTTCATTTCGTCATTTGCCTAAGTGAATTCCTACTTCACTTAGGAAACATTGTCATATTCCTTGTATAGACTCCTTTTTCCTTTCGGCCAGAGTCTCTTAAAACATTATACTCAGCGCTTGTATTTCAAAATTTCATATTAACAATTTACAAATCAACATTTATTATATAAATCCCTATAGTTTTGCCCCTTTCTCGTAATATGTACATATATATAAAACCTCGCATTATTTAATATCCCACCCCCCCCGGTTTAGCTATAAACCATAGTCTTCACCGCGCACGACATTGGGATTTATTAACCTCTAGTTAATTAAATAACCAAACCCGCAACCTTGCGAACCAATTGTAAAAACCCCAATGCATTATAAAACTTTAATTTATCGTGTGTCGGTCCCGCGCCTTAACCATTTGCCATCTCTGCAAAGCGCCGTCCGTCTGATCTCGACCCTCGCATCTGACGGCTGAGATCTATATCGCTGGCCCTCCATCCTCCGAACTTTACCACCTGGGAGATCAGCGGTATTGCGCCCGTACCTTGGATGCGTGTCACACTCCCGCGCTACTCGTGGCCCCCCCATCCTAAACCAGTTAAGCCCATAAGTGGTGCGGCATAAACCACTTACCGCCCTCCTGCTGACTCGTCGCTGGCATTAATGCCACATCACTGTCCCGTACCCTCCACTAAATGACAAAGATGTCCCATCATGCTGACATCATCCACTCAATAAATGCCAAAAATTACATGCCGAACCGAATTTTGTTAAAAAACGATGAAATATCATTTTCACTGTAATTCTCTTTGTTCACGCTCCCATGCAAAATAATGACTGGAGCCACTGTACCAGCTTTCAACCGCCACCCGGCTGAAGAGACCACAACAACGCGCTCTGCAATTCATCATCCAATCTACAGTTACTCAATTTGCCTCCTTAATCCAGGTATTTATCCATATTACTGGCAACCCTGTAAATTTCAGTTCTCCGCTAAAATTTTTTCCTGTAAAAACCAAATTCAAGAAAAAACAGTCCGCAGCTGTCATAAAAAGACTTCTAAACCTGCTGTTTAGCCCAGTTTTCCACAAGAATCCTGAATTCAAGTTTGAAAACACAAGAACCAAACATGGAAGCCCCTACAGTTCTGAGCGTTGCACCCATTAATGACACCCACAAAGATTATCTGCCTCTTGTAGACAAAGATTTTCAAATAAAGGACTTGACCATTGATTATAATCAACTTCAGGCCTTCTGCCAAATTAGGGATAGTTATCTAAGCAACTTTGATATTTTTGGACTATGGGAATCAAACCTTCCCATGTACTTCCTTCCCTCAGTCCATGTTTTCCCAGATATCATTCACCAATGCTGTGCCAGCTATGACCCTGTCCATAGAGCAGTTATCAGGGAAAATTTTAAGAACCCCCCCTAAATTTATAAATATAATAAATAGGCGAATCTCCATGGTATATAGGAAAAATGGAAGGCGATTTTATCAATAATATAATATGTATATATAATTTTTTGGCGAATCTCTCACCAGGCATGGCGAATATTTTACTCAATTATAAAATCTTGTAAGATCTTGGCGAGTCTTTCACTAAATAATAAAACTTTGTAAAGTCATAGTGAATCTTAGCATAGGCTACATGCTGGTTTAATTCCCCCATTTAAACAGGCTACATTCTAGGTGAATACCATGGGTCAATACCATGTGCCATTTTGGTGAATACCATGGGTCAATACCATGTGCCATTTTTATTTTTATTAATTCTAATATTAGGGTTAATAATGGTTTTTTGCATGGTATTAATAGCAATCTAGTCCATGGTATTTGTCCCATAGTATTTTGGCCATAGGTTTCACCTAAATATAACCCATTTTTTGAGTGTTTGTAAATATAAGGTGACTTATGGAGTAAATATAAAAAAATGTTTTATTTGTTTACCATACCTCTCATTTATTTATATTTTTATTAATTTACCATACCTCTTTTACAAATATGGTATTTGGCCCATAGGATTCACTTAAATAAAACCTCTTTCTTGAGCCTTCATAAATAGAACCAGGGTTATGGACTAAATATAAAAAGAGGTTTTATTTATTTACGATACATCTAGTTTATTTATATTTTTATTTATTTACCATACTTTTTGAGTAAGTATAAAAAGACGTTTTATTTATTTACCATACCTCCACTTTACTTATATTTTTAAGTGTTTACACCCTTACATGTATATAAGGTGACTTATGGAGTAAATATAAAAAATGTTTTATTTATTTACCATACCTCTCATTTATTTATATTTTTATTAATTTACCATACCTCTTTTATAAATATGGTATTTGGCCCATAGGATTCACTTAAATAAAACCTATTCTTGAAAATGGGCGAATGGATTCACTTAAATAAAACCTATTCTTGAAAATGGGCGAATGGAAGGTTGTAAGTCCTAATTTCAAGGGCTAAATTTACCTTTTTTACCCTCTCCCTTAAAATAAGGTGGGCTATTTGAGGTGATTTGTAAAAATGTACTATGATACAAAATATTCGCCCACTAAAAATTTAAAACCCCTTAATTTCGCCAAAGGGCGAACATTCACCCCTAAAATTATCCTTGGCAGTTATATCACCTTCCCAAACTGTCCTTTTTTCCATAACTGCTGAATCCATCAATGAGATGATACATTTCCATTCCTCTGAGCCCCTTGCTCGTCTTTCCATGGGATTTTTGCTGGAAAAAGCTTCTAAATTTCCCAACTTAGAGATAACTCGCATTGCCCAGATGGTCATGATACCAACGCACCAACCTAAAGGCCATCCTCCTTATTTGCACACCTTTTTCACTGAGACTGGAAAACTCATTCTTGACATGATATCCTTGATCTTGGGATTTAGGTCCAGTAAATATGTGGATGATATCACCCTGGTTCTACTATCAATCTTTACTCCAGGACAGCCCCCTACTGTCAAGTATGACTATGCCACCTTTATTGCCAACAAGATCCATGATCAGTTTATAAATTTGGATAGAGAAGGAGTCTTCAAATACACATCTTTTATATACTATCTGTTGTTATATTACCAGCCAGACAACTTTCCATTTCCCATCAGGAAATTAGACTCAAAAGGAAATCGAAGGTCTGTGATATTTTGGAGCTCAGTCTTACATGATACCTATGAATCCCCTTATACTTATAGTGAATTCATTGACTTGTTTGTACACCCAACCTCCACTCTATTGATAGGAGCTCCTCCTCCTAGGATCATTGGTGATATGAAGAAGATTTTGCAACTTTCTAAACAATACAGGATAGGTGACTGGTACCTATACCAAAATTACACAGAGATCAGAATGTATGGGTGTGAACTTTTCCCTTTTAAGTTGCCTAAATATGTGCCCATGAGGTTATTTGCATTAGAATATTTCAGGCAGCTCATCAATGCAGACTTAACCCACTTTTGTAATGTAAAGAAGAAGGCTCAGCTGAGAATCAAAAACCATTTAGGCCCTTATGTTATCCATTCTAGGGATGCATGGAAAGATGCTAAGAAGATATTAGAAGACCACCTTACATTGAAGAAAATTTTTCAGTGGGTACCATATGACCCATGTAGTTTCATAAGTGACAGAAGGGTAAGGTACAGGCTTTCAGTATATGTACATCATATGATCCTAGAAATTGAACAGTATGCAAATTAGGAAGAATGGGTAGAAGGGACATTAGTAGAGGAAATTAGTGAACAGGAAAAGATGGAAAAAGCTATGAAAGATCTTGAAAAAACCCTTGACCTGGACTCTTTTGGACATGTATCTTTCAAGCTGCCTCAACAATCAAGAGTTGGAACATCCATTGCTGGAACTTCTCAACAGCCTGCACAGAAGACCAGCACATCAATCACAACGACTGCAAAGGGTAAAGAGGTAGAAATTACAGAGCAACCAATAATGACTGATCAGCCAGGAGGGTCCAAAGAGTAGGAACAAGTACAAATTCCTCCAGCCCAAACTAAAGCACCAGAAATTCCAGCACTGTAAACTCCTCTAAATGAGGAAAGAAGCAAGAAGTGAGACAAAGAAAAGGCCACACCTATCAGTGGACTTGCTGAACAACCAGGAGCAAAGAGACAAAGACTGAATCCTTTGTCAGAAGAGGAAATTATTGAAGAAACGACAGACAGTCTAAGAGGTGAGAGGGTAGTCAGCCAGCAGACTTCCCTAGTGGTAGATACATCAACTAGCTCACATAGGCAGGAGCTAGAAAGGCAGCACAGTGTAGAGGTGTCGTCCACTACGCCACAAAGTAAGTAGGCCTCAGAAATCAAGAGAACTTTCACAGAGATAAAGGCCAAGAATGATTCCGTGAGAATTGAAATCTATAATCAATACTTGAAAATGGCCCCCTCAACCAGGCAAAGATTGATGTCTGCCTATGACATTAAAGAAGGCAAAATGCTAGTGAGTTATTTTAAGCCAAAGGTACAACAACCCCAGTCGGCAGCAGATTACATCAGAACAAAATTGGAGGTCCTAGCTAAATACATTCATCCACTGGACCAAATTGAACTTCACAAACAGACTGGGGAAATGGTTTATTCCACATTAACTGACAAAGCAATGTTGTCTCACCAGTTACAAAGTTCCTTAGACAACACAATAGCTCAGTTACATTGGGAAAAATCTTCTTCTCTGGCTAAGGATAATAGAATCAAATCATTGGAAGAGATCATCATGGAACTGGGGCATGACCCCCAAGATGCTAAAGGCATAAAGGAACTAATCAAGAAGAAAGAAGAGGACATTGCTGCCCTGAGGAAACAGCTGAAGCTACCTCCTTCAAGGCACCCTCAGACTGCAGAAATTATAGAGCAGAAATCAGAAGAAGACATGATGGACCTGGTCATGAAACTTAATGAAAGATTAACTAATACAGAGCAGGCACTCGAAAAAGCATTAAAATAAAAGCAGGGAGAGTCGACCTCCCAGCCACCTGAGGTAATTCCTATAGCCACAACTGCAGTCCCCTCAATGATCGAATCAGCATTGGCCCCAAATGTCCCAGCAATCACAACAGAGGCAATCACACGTAAATCATTAGCAGGAGTAGCACCACGCAGCAGTACTAATATGAGCATAGAAGAATTAATAAAGGCCATGAAAGAATTGAAACTCCAAGTGTCAAAATGTAAACGAGTCAAAGAAAAATTGGAAAAAGTAGAAAAGAGTTATGATAAATCCAAAATAAGTGTGGCAGAGAAAATAAGAGAGGTTAAATCATTAGAGAACAAAGTGAGAACATTAGAGAAGGATCTCACTATGGATAAGCCTCTGGCAGAAATCAAAGGAATTATTTGGACCAACATCAATCAATCCCTAAGTAATGTTTGGCCATCTATCCAAGCTATTTATGAGCAGATTGACTTAGTAAATGTAGCACATGGAGAAATTCATAAATCAAGGATTTACTAGGACAAATGCCTGATCAAGCCAACCGTCTCATACATTTTTTGAATAACAAAAATAGGGAACAGCTGGAACAACTTGGCACCCCAGATAGGACAGGCACCATTTTGGAAATCAAAAGAGTTCTAACCGAGAGACCTTTAATGCAGAATTTGGAAAAAAGATGCCAGGATATGCAAGTAGAAATTAATTCTTTCATGGAAAGGTTTACAGTTTTGCAGAATAAAGGGCTACTAAGCCTTTTAGGAAATAATGAACGGCTTATGAAACACACAGATTATGTACATAAGTTGAACACCTATTCTGTTGATCAAGTTAATTCATCAACAAGTGCTTCAGGAGTAAAAGCACTCCCCACAGGCCAAAGTCTCTATGATCATTTAGAGAACTTATTTTATATTGAGCATGAGGTAAAACATCTGTTTCAGCTCCAGCCTAATTTTTTCAGATATACAGAAAATGATGAACATTGAGGAAACTTCAGAGGCATAAATTGCCAGAGCAACAATGGTGGGAAGACATGTTGGGATTTTGTAAATTTCTCTTGGGTAAAACGTAGATTTTGGGTTATTTTTCTGTGATAAAGATAAGCAGAGATAAATGAGGCTCAAGCATGTCAATGTATATCTGATCAAGGTCAAAGAATGTCCGGCAATGACGAAGTAGACAGCGCAGAGTATCAGTCGAAGACAGCTGTAAATCGACTCACAGAGCCTGCCTCCAGCACATCTGACGAAGATGGAGCAGCCAGTACAACATCGATTCATCTTTTCCCTCTTTTCGAGAATGTTTGTCTCTATCTGTAAAAAAGAGGGATTAGTCATCACTAGATATTATCTCCATCAGATATTTTGTAAGATATTTTGATATTTTGTATAAATACCCCCCGAGACGAAGTATTTGGGGTTGGTGGGTATTCATAATTTTTTACTATAATACTGAAATTTTTTGGAATAAAAAGCTGTTGGAACCATTTGTTGTCTGGCCCACTAGATGAGGAATTGATGCAGAAGACTTGTCACAGAATTCTTGAATCAAACTCTGGATCAATAAGTCCACTATATCTCATGTTTTACAATTTTCTTGTTTGCTATATCATCTGTGTTTCATAATCTGAATGGTAAAGAAAAGGATTAATTCAGAACTTGCTTAAACTACACTCTGTCTTCAATCTTTATTATTCTCTATGTTTTCTTCAGGATTAATATAAGCAGTGAATTCTTATTTTCTCCTGATTCTTGATTCTTTCATGTTGTCTATTTGCTAAGGAATTCTTAACTGCTCCTTAACAGTAAGCATCCATTTTCCCTCTTTCAATATGTTGAAGGATTCTTAACTGCCCTTCCCCCATTTGAGTTCATTCCATCTGATTCCAGCCTATGTTTGTTCCAGGTTTGACTACCTTGCTTTGTGATACCATCCTCTGGTAAGAAACCGGATCCAGAAAGCCATCCTTCTTTGACTCCATCATGCCCAATGGACTGAACTATTTAGCTTGCCTCACTATTCTATTGAATTCCACCATCCAAACCCAAAAAAAAACCCTTGAACTTCATAACTAGCCTAACAGATTTCAAAACAAAGCTAAATCATAAAGAGAGAGCCCTCTCTGGATGCAGATTGGCTAGAATATGTATCTAAAAGATTGGTCTGTGGTTACCTCGGCTGTATACCCTTTCTTACAACTTTGGGGAACAACTTGAGTGATAACACAAGGTATCTTGTCTTAAGTGTTGACCCAGGTATTTGGTCCAAGGTATTGGTTCTAAGTGGTTTTGGTCCATGGTATTGAGTAAGGCCTAAGACTATAAAAGGAGGAGAAGATCATTAGGCAAGTGCACTCAAGCATTGAATATCTGATGAAGAGCAAGATCCAGAATACAGGTTATTGGGTTATGGTGCATAGCTCAATCTGAATCAAGGATGAACCTTAGCGCTTGAAGAAGGATAAGATATAATGATGGGTGAAGATCTTAAGGCTTGAAGATAAGTATCTTTGTGTGGTTTATGATCTTTTATTTGAATAGCTGGCGCACGTTGTAATCTGTAAATATGATGATTTGGGTATAACTGATGTCTGGAATTGTTGTAAAGTTTAAATCATTATTTATAGATTTGTACACAGGTTCACTTTAGCAAAGGCATGTATACACGCTAGTTCTGCATATCAAAACAACATATACATCTTAAATTTGATTTGCAGATCTATATGCAGGTTCGCTTTAAGAAAAAAGCGTATGTACGCAGGTTTGACACATTGAAGTAGCGTATAACTCATAAAATATGCTTTAGCTACTTCTGTTTGCTGTTGCAGTGTTCTGGGTTCTGGCTTGGGATCTGGTTACTGTTATTGTATTCTGGTTACAACATTCTGAGAAGTGATTGATTGATTCAGTTTTGGTTGGTGCAAAGGAAATTGGTTGATGCAGATATACTTGATGTTATTGATGGATTCAGTCTGAAAATTTATGAAACGTGGTCCCTGGAAGAAAAGAGAAGGTTGTAGCCTTCTGTAGGCCAACAC